>JAQPPZ010016890.1:0-1250000 GCA_028583015.1 Wollemia nobilis
GTATCATGGGTCCTCGATGTCAATCGTGAGGACGTCCTTGATGATCCCATCATGACCGACTTTGCAATGCTAGCTGGTAGCGGTATCCTCTGTCCCTATGGAACCACATGATAGTACAATCCTTGGTAGAACACGGTCTAAGCAATAGTCCATGCCAGATCCTAAGTGCTCGCCCATCCACTCTGAGCCTTGAGTCATGTAGCCTCATCCTGTAGTGTCTACACCTGAGCTCGGAGGTGGGCATTCTCTGCTTGGAGAGCCGCCATCTCACTGCTCTCCCCCACCTCGACACCCTTGCCCTTATCAGGCGATGGTGGCCTATCCCTCTGCTGAGAAGGGAGTCCCTCCTCCCTCCTCTTTGGCTATTGCGATATCTCTGAAGCTTGTGGAACTCTATGGCGTCTCTCCTAAGGAGACCATCACTTCTCCCTCCCTCTATGTCTCTTCGCTACATCGATGGTAGCTTGACATCGCCTCCCCATCTGTCGCACCATAATGTGCATTGGACCCTGTGCCCTCATCATCCGAGGAGGGAAGATGCCTGCGTACCAGGCATCGTATCCATCTATGACCCCAGTGTCGTCCCCATCCACTAGCTAAATGGGGGCATCATCAGCATCCTGACTCTAGAATCGTTGTATATCTAGAGCCTCGCTCAGTGTAGTATTATCTCAAACAGTCTAGGAGTACTCATAGTCTCTAAGAGAAGGGATCCCATTTTGTAGACCAAACTGCCTCAAAACTCGGTCATAGCGATGGATCTCTACCTCTCCCAGCTCCATCCTCAGCTAGAAGACTCGCCTGATGTGAGCCAACTCTTGTCCATCCTCTCCCCACCCTGGATGCTCTCTCCATGGCCTCCAGGTGATCTGGTCGGGGATGAGGTCGTCTAGCAATCTTCGAGACATCGATAGATCTATCCGTCGCTGTGATTCTCTCTAGAGCCACCAATAGAAAACCTGGGGTCTCTCCCGATCAACCCCTATTAGTGGAAGCCCTACCGGCCTCTACATCGCAATGTGCTCCCAACACCAAACCTGTAGCAGTGATGTTAGTACTAGACATCGACCTCCCTTGTATACGACCCCGTATAGGATCCTATACAAGTGGCATAGTACAAAGATACCCCAAGAAAACCTATAGTCGTGGTATCTCATATCACAGACCACATCTGAGAGTAGCCATAGTAACCTGCATCCACTCTAGTGGCATAGCAGTAGGCCACCCACTACCCCTGTCAAAACCTGAGTCAATCGAGACACCCCAAGCATCTGCATCAATGTATCGATGTTCACTCCACCCTTCTCTAGGGTGAAGCTAGGGTCTCTGCATAGTCGCATCATGGCATGACCCTAATTGGCCATAGGAGTCATGAATTGCCCATGTATGGGGATCCTCAAGATCCTCCATACATCCTCTAGAGTGGAAGCCATCTCCCCTATCGGTAATCGGAAGCAGGACGACCTCGGATACCACCTCTCTGCTAGGGTTGTTAGTAGCCCCATGTCTATAGGTATTTGTGGCATCTCTGCCACATGCTGTAGCCCAACCTTCGATAGTCGGTCTCGCTCCACCTGGTCGAGTGCGGCTACATTTTCTCTGAGCCCCCCGTATTTCCACTCCTGACTTTTTAGTAATCCCCTCTGCAAAATAAACAATAAAACAACAAAAATCATTAATAGATAATCATTAAAATTAGTTAAATCAATTTCATATTATAAAAAAAATGATATCGTCCATTATTGGATGATATCGTACTAAATTAAGTCAAATAATCCTTGGTAGGACGAAATCGTATCCAATTTCGCAACTTGGGGATCGCCCCTTGTTGGATGGAATCGCCCCTATTTCGTCGATTTTGCCTCTAGAAGAAATCAGTGATATAGGGACGATTTCGACAAAATTGGGACGATTTCATCCCGACGTCGTCGACGGCCTAAAAATGGCTGCGATTCCCCAAAAACAGTCAAAATTCAAATTAAAAATCACACAAATCAAATTAAAAACATAATATTTCAAGTTTAGATCCCTACTCACACCCGCATCGGACCTCTGTCGATTTGTGTGTCGTTTCCATCATTTTGCCTGTAGAGCTCTGACGCAGCAAAAGTGAACAGTAACAATGAATTAGGGTTTTACCCTATTTTTTTAATTTTATTTAAAAAACAATTTTTTTTAAATTTTACTTTTCCACACTTTTACCTCAAACGTTCGATTTGGGTAAAAACTCGGAGGGGGCACCATAGCAAGCAGTTGTACAATTCAACCTAGAATTGTTGTCTAAAAAATGGAATAAATTTTTTCTTTCTTGTAAAGCGGGAAGAACTCGTCTTTAACACATTTTTCTTCAGAAAATTCGCTAAAGAGGGTGCAAAATGTAGCACCCTAAAATTGGCGTAGTTAAACCCTTAGTTAAAAGATAAAAAATTGAATTTTAACCTCGAAACGCCTGTTCACCGCTCCCCCCATTTTTCGTGTCATTTTTAGGAGTTGTTTTAACCGTTGGACGATATTGTCGCTGATCAGACGAAATCGTCCCAGATCAGACGAATTTGTCTAGAACAGAACGTCCAGATGATTTCGTCCCAAAACCAAATTTTCATAATTAGCTTCTATTTCAATAGCCTCTCCAACTTTGGCAGAAGCGTGTCTGCGTAGTTGGAGATTCCTTCGTTGGAGATCTCCCATATTGGGATGATCTCCAACCTCCTAACCTCCCCCTAATTCTATATAAACTGGGATTTTCTTAGTTTATTCCCCTAGCTCTTCTCTTGACTCTCTCCCTGCTTGATTTTCCTTTCCATTTAGCTTTGCTATGTTAAGACGTCCTATCTACCATTTTTTGCACTCGTAGTTTTAAGTTTTCATTGCAATATTTCACTGTACTTCAGTTGGAGGAAGCTCGGATCGTCGCAGGAGATTCCACATGATTTTGGATGATCCTGTCACAGATCAGTGATGATCTTGTACGATTGGAGGTGATCTTGACTGTAGTTCAGATTGGGGGCAATCAGAGCCCTGAGTTTGCATTTCTCATCTTCCTTCCTTATTTTATTATGCATTAGCTTGATTATTTTTCATTCTGCATCCTGGAGTTCACCTCACTTAGCATAAATGCATGATAAAGTTAAAATAATTTATTAAAACAATGCATTTCCTTTAATCTGCTATCTAGATTTATCAGTTAAGTATTTATACTCTCATTTCTATCTTGTCTTATTTCAGACGATCAACTATGATATGGGATGATTCTGTACAATTGCAGATGATCCTATCATATTCGGGATGATCTGGACTCCTACAAGCTTCAGAATCTTCATCAGACATCCGAAATCAGGTGCATTCTTTCTCATTCAACATATTCCTTATGTTTAGGATTCATTCATGCTTTTTGTATTCATATAAATCGACATTTTCATATAGAATAGCTTAGATTCATTTTGGTCAACCTAGGAATATGAATGATTGAGTATAAAATGAACACATCAAACCCATTCTCAACCTAGGTGTGGAAACTGCCACTCAAAGTTTCCTAATGAACCCCACCATCCGTCGAAAATTCACCCTTATACCCCTCCCCCGAGAGGCGCGACCTTCAAAGGGCTTCTCAGTCCGAGGTATTGTCCCATCCTTCTCGCATCCCCCTTTCGGGCATGGATCCTATAGCCTGAAGGTAAGGGTGCAAAAATTTGGGTCGATACAATTAGGATTTTCAAAATTTTAAATTGGCGAATATGAGGACCCTCGACGTCGGCCCATTTGCCTAAAATTTTTCAGGACCAATTGTTTTTTAGGGTCAATTTGCCACAATATATATCCAAACATATGCATATTTGTACTCGTTGGAAAGATATTTTCAAGCCTGATCTAATGGTGGTGTTTTTATGAAGTTATAAGGTGATTTAATAGGTCAAAAATTTCCCCAAATATGACCTTACTTTTTAGGGCTTCAAATGCCCCAAATTTTGGTGTGAAGATGATTTATTTGATTTTCTTAGGATTCACCATGATTCACCTTGATTTCAATTAGGATTCACCATTTTTTTACAAGTACATTTCAATTCCAATCCCTTATGCATAACCCTAGTCTTTCCTCTTCTATGTGCTACTTTTTAACTAATAAAATATTGATATTAGATGACATTGGCTATTTTTGTTTCCATTCTTCAACAAATTAATTTTTCGCTAGTCAACAACTGATAAATCAATGAATCCTAGTGCTTAAAGTATTTTATTGGGGTTGTGAAATAATTTCTTCATAGGTTCTTATAAATCAACACTACTTCAATAAGAGTATAAATATATTAGGATATACTTCCATAAATTTTATAAAGTACTAACTCCTTTCATAAAAGTACTCATTACTGTATTTTTTTCTTCTTCATATCTCTTTCATATTATATCACTATCTACTGTTAGGGATGTTACAAATATAATGAGTTCATTTAGTTAGAAGAACCTATTATCCTATTACCTTAATGGTTTATACAGGTTTTTTCCTTATGAGACTTGTATAAAAAATATTATATATGCAATGTAATTTGAGATGTAATGTATCAAAGCTTGATATTAGTAAAAATATTTGCCTATATTGCACTTTGTTCCAACATATGGTAATAGAGCAAATGTTCTTGTTCCATAAGTAGAGTTGATTACTTTCCATGAAGAAGAGAGAATAACCACTTGTATAAGAGGTGTTATGGTTTTGGTTTATTTCACACTAGAAACTATTATTTTATTATAATACTTCTAGTTGATTTTACACCAAAGTTTTTAGGTTGAATTTAAAATAAAACGTTATGGTTTTTGTTGATTTCACACCAAAAACCATTGTTTTATTAAAATAAGTTTGGTTTATTTTACACCAAAAAGATCCAGTAATCATGTAATGAGTTAAAATAAGATCCAGGAAATCAAGCAATGCGGTAAAGGGAAACTACTTTGAAACTATTTATTTTAGAATAAAAACAATTACAAGGTACAAAATTCATCCCATGGAAAAATAAAATGATGACTATTCTTGTTGTAGAAAAAAGGGATATAGTGTCAGAGATGAACCAAATCTTGAAGAGCCAATTGCACAAATGGATTTTGATGAAAAAGATAATTGGGACAAATTAATAATTTTGTTAGGTAGAATGGATAAAATTTAGTCTCATGTTAGTGATGCTAGTACATCAAAAAAGGCATGGGACATCTTATGCACAATTTTTGAAAGTAAAAATCAAGCAATAATTCATCACTTGTAGTCTCAATTATATACTTTTCAAATGCTGTATAATGGGAGTGTGGAACATTTTCTCTAAAATATAGTAGAAATAAAGGGAATCTTAAACACTTTGGGAGAAAGAATTGATGATAGTTTGTTAATTTCAATTGTACTGCATGCATTACTTGATTCATACAATGTTTTGCTAACTTCTTTATAAGTCTCAAATTGTAGAGTATATTTTGAATAACTAATCAATATTCTACAACAACATGAACTAGAAATACAATTAAAAGATGATTCTTCAAACAATGCTTTAATCTCTAGAAGAAGATATCAAAGAAATACCGAGTTTCAACTAATCTATCCTCATCATATTTACCAAATCAATTTGAATGAAGAATATATGATCACATATGTGAGAAATAAGGAAGTCATGATACAAAAATATGTAGATACAATACTTTAAATAAGTGGAATCAAACACAAACTTCTTATCAAAATAGGCCATGGAAACAATATCAAATTGAAAACTTAAATAATTTACCCATAAATAATCAGGGGTATAGATCAAATTCTTTACAAAATGGTCATGTAGCACAGGAAGTGGTACAAGAAGAACCTAAATTAGATCAAGATAAAGAACCAAAAGTTGCATACAAAGTTCTAATGTTATACACTAAAAACCAAAATAGGGATAATATCTACTATGTTAATTTAGGAGCTAGTAATCATATGACTGATAACATACAATAGTTTGACACTTTACAAGAAACGAAGGGTTGGCCAATAACAATGATAGATAACACAAATTATTACATAAAAGGAATAGGAACATTTACCCTCAAATTACCTTTAAAATAATGCACCATTGTAACTGTGATATATGTTCTAAGACTTATACATAATTTACTTTCTATCACTCAAATGATGGATAGAGGAGTTTCTATTGATTTTCAAGTTGTTAAAAGAAAAGGAAAATTAGAAGGTAAACCATATTACAAAATGAAATTTTTGCTTTAGATGCCATTACACCTCCGCATCTATAGATATTATTTCAAAGTACAGAAAAATGGGATAAAGCCCTAATGGCCAAAAAGACAAGAAATAAAATAAATCAAATTAGTTGAGAGAAAACAATAGAAAAGCAAAGTGAAGACCTAATTATTGATACACAAGAAAATGATGAACTCACAATATTTAAAACTTGGATACAAATTATTGCCAAGTGAACTGATGGTCCATAATATTTACAATCAATATTCTAAGAGGCTAATATTGACACCTATGCTACACTTAATACTTATATAAGTCTTCACCATGACAAAGCAAATGATGACGAGAACAAAGTTATTATACTTCCTATTTATTTAGTCAAAAACATATATGTATCACTTCTCACACTTGATATATGTAAAGAGAAAACACAAATAAAAAGAAATAATTGCATAGGAAAAGAAGACATTGATGGAAAATGTCATGTGTGATATAGGTAATGTCACATAAAATAAAGAAATTGGTTGTCGTAAAGGTGATCTTATTATAAAAAAATAAATTACTTATAATACAAGCAATATTTACACAAAGGGCTTCAATTGTGATACTAATGACATGGAGGTTGTCAAAGAAAACAACATTGGTGTAAAAAATAGGTGTATACGATATAAAAAACATATTGTATAGATTGATGAACAAGAAAAAAACAACATACTATAGGTTGATCTCATAGCACAAAATATGACCTCCCTAGTAAATGATTGCACATATATATTCATAAATATAGATATACATCTAAGAAGTATTCGAACAATTTTAAAGGACACTATACAAAAATCCAATTGAATTATGGATGGATAGATATCATAGAATGGTGTCAAATAAAATAGATGTTTTATTATTATAAGATAAAACCAAATACTTTGTTGATCCAGAAGAAATAACACAAAGAGCATAGATATTTCAAGAACAAAACTTATCTCTTGATTCAAGGGGAAAGTTATTCCATTATTTGCCCTCTTAGATAATGTAATTGTAGACACCAAAACCTAGGCACATGCAAAATCCCATGCACATTGCACATTCAAAATTCACATAATAAAATATATGCCTAAGTCCAGTAAATTAAGCATATAGATCCTACACATTAAAAGTATTTTCCAAATTTTATAAATCTAAAAAATCTGCCTAGGATGCCCTGCCTACCCACTACACATGTGTCCTAGCCACATCACCACCATACCTTACCACATCTCACACACCCATTTCACCCTTGTCCCTTCACATGGGACATCCCTCACACCTCACTCCACTTGCACCTACCCATTAGCCACATCACCCTAGTTAAGTGAGACACCCTAGGTAACTCACTATAACTACCCCTTCCATTTGGCAACTCTAGATTACCACCTTCCTTTCCCTCCAAAATCCTTAGGAGCCTATAAAGGCACTTTCACACCATAAACCAAAGGGGCATGAAATAACATACCATTATACTATTGAAATCATGTTAGGATATCACACACATATCAAGGATATCAAATATTTGAAGCCCTAAAGTTCCATTATGAAGATTTCTACCATCTAGCCTCAACTGCATGCTGAAAGTTACATAGTCCCAACTACTCTCCCATGGTTTCCTAATCATCCCCCCATGGTTATCCATACCTATCTGTGCACTCATGGTTACTTAGAATGCATCAAAGCCATTGACAACAGATATTGGTAAGCTAGAATTTGGCAAGGCATCCCTATTTGATTTCTTTGTTTTTAAAACTTCTGTAGCAAAATAAAATGAACACCAAACATACAAAATAAAAAATAAGATATTGCAATATAAAACTAATGATATTTTATTTGTATTGATAGAGGGGAGCCTAAACCTCCCAATTTACAATGCCTTACCCAAATGTTTTGGGGGAGATATTACAATGCTTTCTTTTTAAATGCAATGCTTTGAATGGTGGTCTTCCAAATCTCCAATAAATTACTGGGTGTTCTTCACTACTCTACTATAGCTTCAAAGGTGAGTGGGCTTTAGTATCCTGGAAGTAGGACCACTATCATATTCAATAGCTCTTCAGGTACCTATCTCCTGCACACATGAAAGGCAAACAAGGGTCAGTAGAACCTGCAAATATACTCAAAAGCAAATACAAATGAAACCCTTGAAACACTGGTTGTAGAAATGAAAGTAACGATGCAAGAAACAAAGAAATAAAATAGGAATGCCTTACCAAATTCTAGCTTACCGATCTCTGTTGTTAATGGCTCTAATGTATTCTGAGTAACCATGGGTGCGCGGATAGGTTTGGATAACCATGGGGGGCGGTTAAGCAACTGTAGAAGAGTAGATGGGATTGTGTAACTGCCGACATGTGGTTAAAGCTATATGGAAGAAAGCTTCAGAATGGAACTCTTAGAATTTGAATATTTGGTCTCCTCGAGATACGTGTGAGCTCCTAACATGATTTTGATAGCCTGATGGTATGTTATTTCAACCCCTCTTTGTTGATGGGGTGAAGGTGCATTTATAGTCCCCTTGGTATTTTGGAGGGAAAGAGAGGTGGCAATCCAAGATTGTCAAGTGGTAATCCAGAGCTACCAAATGGAAGGGGCAGTTATAGTGAGTCACCTAGCGTGATGTGGCTAATGGGTAGGTACAAGTGGAGTGAGGTGTGAGGGATGACCCATGTGAAGGGACAAGGGCGACATGGGTGTTTGAGATGTGGCAATGGGTGGTGGTGATGTGGCTAGGACACATGTCTAGTGAGTAGGTAGAGTATCCTAGGTATATTTTCTAGACTTAGAAAATATGGAAAATACCTTTAATGTGCAAGATTTATATGACTAAGTTTGGACTTAGGTATATATTTTATTATGCGAATTTGGAATGTGCAATGTGCATGAGGTTTTGCAAGTGCCTAGTTTTTGGTGTCTACAAATATCTCTTTTTGTACCATGTTGTATAAAACACAATGTGGTGCCAAAAAAAGATACTCCTATCCTTATTGGATGGAAAAATGGACTCAAATCTTATTGATGCACAAGAATGAATTATTTTTGGATATTTTGATTTTTTTTGCTTACCCCCTCAATTGGAAAATGGGTAAAGAATGCAAACCACAAGCCAATTGAAAAAATCTGGATGATGAAAGGGGTGGATGTGATGGATACAAATGTGTGAAATTTAATATCAACTTGATGCCCCAAGTTTTGGGTGGTTTTGTGATGTTGCAAATTTGCCTTTGGTTTCAATGAGGTGCAAAATGATGTGGTAAAATAACCAACAACTATTGGAGTTGGGTGCCCATGTGACTGTATCAATTCCTACCAAATGTTATGGTGTTAGGAACTAGGCACTCAGGAGCTCAAACACCTTAGTGATTTGCAATAATTACAAAATTGTGATTTGATTGTTTTTCGCTTTTGTATTCCAATGGAAAGGGCTTAAGGATAACCTTGTGCAAAATTTTTTGAACACAATCACACTCAAATATTGAGGGACTCAGTTGATTTAATTCCACATGTGATGATGTTGAATAATTTTGAACAAGTGCCCTTATGGTGAGCTACCCATCCTAACAGATTGCATGGATTACTAGTCATTGCAACCACCAATTTTGTAGGGTAATTCACTAGATACAAGGGTCACTATGAATGCTGATGATGTTTGAAGATGATGATTGAATGCATTGTTGGTTTGAAGGGGTTTTTGTTGTTTTTTTTTTGTAACCATGTGGGCATTTTTGGTTGCATTTGACAACTACGCATGCATGGCTAGAACCACCAAACATGTGTGCGTGATTGCGTGTGCTTGATAAACATGAACACACAGTTGGATTTGCAAAATGTGGCTATAAATATGTGATGAGCCATAGAATTGCTCAATTTTTGTACTATTTTCCCCATAATGTGCAACATATATTCTTGTAGATATAAATATTTTATGGAAATTATATATATTTTCTCTAATATTTGTCTTTACGTGTAATTTGTGTAGATTTAGTGGAAATTGTTGCATTTTGGCATGTTTTCGTCGAGGTCCCACTTGGACCTAACACTTGCAAATTAATGAAGAAAAAAAATCTATGAAATATCGGTAAAGAGGTATGAAGTCGGGTGCCCAAATTACTTTGAAGCGCTTGACTTCCATTCGACACTTAACTATTAGGCGCCTGCTTCTCGTTATATGGTGGAAGGTGCCTGCTTCCTGTTGTATGGTGGAAGGTGCATGCTTCCCGTTGTACAACGGAAGGAACATACTTCCTGTTATATGATAGAAGGCACTTGATTGCTATTGTATGATGGAATGTGACTACTTCTCGACTTCTGCATACAAGGCGTCTACTTATCGACTTCTTCAAACCATGACACTTGATTTCCATTAAGTGCCAAACTTCAACACGACTCTGTAGTTAGCATAACAGAGCAAAACTTCAGCAACTAGCATGTAAGGATTTCTATTATTGAAACCAAAATTGGTATAATGTCAAAGGTGAATCGTCACCCATCTCCTAGCTAATACATAAATAAATTTTGTAAATCAGGTAAATAAAATATTAGCATATTTTGGAAATAGAATATGCTGAAATATCACAATATTTTTCCCAATTCCTCTAATCAAGCAAACAGTTGTAACAACTAATAATTTTATGATTTTTCCTAAAATTTATAATAGGGATGATCACATACCTTTTAAATATGCAAGCCACCCCTGAAGAAGACCCATCAGACTTCTATGTAATTTTCTTCTACTACAACTGTTAATAAAATCTCTACATATTTTCCTTTAAAATATCTTTCTAAGCGCCCGGTGATCATTTTACCATAGGCAAAACCTGTTGGAAGTGTGGGACCACTTACAACATAGTTCTTCCGTATTTCTCCTATTTTATGTATATGTTTTAATAGATTAATTTATTCTTATGCTATTTCCCCTATTTTTTGTAATTTCTAGCAAGGTAGTCATTAAATTTTTAAATGTTTTCAATCCTATTTTCTTAGACTTAGTATGAGATTATTGGTTTAAACATAAACTCCAATGAATACCAAATACCCCCCAAACCATAATCCAAGGGACTCATCTCCGAAGGAGAAATTACAAGCATAGATTTTGTACGACTGCTCACAAGACTACGAGCTACCCCAAGTTGACAATTAAATGGAGGCAATTAATTGAACCATAGAAAAACTAACCAATGTTTTACCCAAAATTTTGGCACCATTTTTGGGGAGTAGCCATTGTAATTTATTATTATGAAGGAAGAATATTTATAGTAGTTTAGAGTGTTTTCTTGAGAAACCTTCATTTGAAACTTTGTATGAGTCCATCTAAGAACAAGTGACCAGATGGTTGTTTTGTCAAAAACAAATAATTTGTTTTTCAAAATCCTTCTACTTCAATAGAACCTGAACCTGAGACTAAAATCTCACCATCCCAATCTCCACCTGTGCATTGGTGGCAACACCCACTATTTGCACAGGATCCTTCTAAAACAATCCAGTAGAATCTTAGAGCAGGATCGGAGATAAGTAGAGTTCAATATAAGGAAGATCTATTGAATATTGAATGTTGGCAAGTAGTATTAGATGGAACTATCTCAAACGCTGACTTATCCATCCTTCTAAAGGATAAAATAAATGAACTAGAAGCATTGACAATTACTTTGAATAAAGCAGGGGTAGAAACACTAGTAGTAGGCAGAATGGTAGAAAATCTAGAGGAAACATCCACTAGTTTTAGTTTTCCAATAGGAGAGGTAGGAGATCACAAGATGAAATACATCTCTCCTACCCACCTTCCAACCTTGAAAGGACTACCAACAAAATATCCAGATTTGTTCCTATTTAAATTTGATTTTTTATATAGATCTATGGATTACACCACAGATGCATAGAAACTAAAATTATTCCCTTCCACCCTTGATGATTCAACCTTACGCTGGTTCATCATCCTGGGGGATAAATGGATAACTACCTGGGAATAATTGAAGAAACTTTTCCTGGATCAGTATTAATATTTTGGTAGAGCAAGATATTCAAGAGAGGAAGTCCTAAACATAACCCAAAAGGAAGGAGAATCTATGTAATAATACTAGAATAGGTTTAACTTTAATTTGCAAAGATCACCCCATTCAAAACTAGGAGTTAAGTACCTAAGAAACATTTTTTTGAAAGGATCGACAAATGAATCCTTGGAAGCTTTAAACATGATCTCTGGGGAGAAATTTACCAACACCAAATGGATGATATTCAATAGTTGTGTTGAAATTTATCAATAAGAAAGGGTAAGTTAACCCCTAGAAATGTTAAGCAGTTAGCCACTACTACTAAAACAAAAATAGGAAACATGCTAGAAGACCTTAAGAGCGAGATGCTATCATCTCTGGATCTTCAAATGGATACTCTTTTGCTTCAAAGAAAGAAGCAGGAGAATGAGGCAGCATTGGCCTACTTCTATCCTAAATGTAGAGGTAAACACCCTAGAAATGAGTACCCAAAAAACAAAGTTTGTGTATGTGTTGTTTGTAAGAAGGATCATAAAATTAAGCGGTGTGCACAATTAATGAAATCTAAGGAGGAACCTAAAGTAGTAGAGGAATACTTCATGGGTAATATGAGGAATTGCCAACAATATCCTATGGGTAATAATATGCAATCAAGAATGTCATCCTATGGGGGCAGCAATTACCAAAATAAAGGTCAAGCCCAACCACCCAACATGGGTTGGTTTGGTCAACAACCTTGGAATTCATTTCCCCAAGGAGAAAATCCTTACAACCTTTACCCTTGGAACTAATACCAATATCCTGGGTAGTAGTGAAGAAATTAGAATGCTTGGAATCAGTATCCATAGCATCTTGCTCCAACTCCACCATAGCCAAGTCTGCCAACTTTACCTACTCCAAGGACTCATTAGTTACTAGCACAACCAACAACAAACCCAAACAACAAGCAACCAGTCTATCATATGGAAAACAAGATGTACCCTATGTATAATATTAAGGTAGATTGTGATCCTATCTAGTTAAGGTCAGGAAATCAAGTAGGTGTAGAAGTCACTCCTCTTGTAGAATAAGAGGAACCAATAGAAATAGAGAAAGGGGAATCACCCCTTATAGAAGAGGTATAAGAAGAATCAACACTTTACATAACAAAGAGGAGGTTCCACCTTTTCCACAAAGGTTGCAGGAACCCAAGAAACCAATACAAATAGATTTTGATATCCTCTCCATTTTAAATAAATTAACAGTCACAATCCCTCTCTTTTAGGCCATTAGAGACATATCTATTTATGGGAAGGCCATAAAAGAGTTGTGCCTCAAGAAACTAGGGAGGAAACCAGCTGTATCAATCAGTTTGGTAGGTCAATTAGCTAACCTTATGTTAGGGAATACCTATAGCCAAAAGTACTCAGATCCAAGAACCCCTATGCTGACTCTAAAAATATAAGGTTGTGTTTTAACCAACACACTAGTAGATTTGGGGGCTACTATCAATGTCATGCCCCAGGAGACCATGCAAAAACTAAATTTGACAAATATGAAGCCCACTATAACTATGTTATAGTTTGCATATAGATTTACAGTACTTCCTGATGGAATACTAGAAGATATTACTGTTATAGTAGATGCATGAGAGTATCCAGTAGATTTCTTAGTGTTGCAATCTAAGTATGGACTAGGTGGATATCCATTAATATTAGGTAGACCTTGGATGGCAACAACTAATGCCTACATAATCTGTAGAGATGGGAAAATGACCATTTTAGATGGTTAGAATATAAAGAAACTAATCATACATCCACCTACACAATCTGCAAATTTGTTGGGAGAACCTGAGGATGAGAATCAAAACATTGATGGTCTATCAATGATCCAACCTGTGATGACACTTGAGTAGTTAGAATATGAAAGTGATGAGGATAAGATGATATATTATTTTTTTAGGAAGAAACTTCCTATCCTCCTCTTGAGTTGCCATTAGTGAAAGACCACCATATTCAACAAATTGAAGTTGCACCTAGTAGAATGCTAAACATAGACAACCAGTTGACAACTGAACAATAGACCAAACTAAGATAAATATTGGAAAAATACCAAGATACATTTGCTTGGGAGTGTTATAACATGAGAGGAATAGCTCCTGAGACCTATATACATAGGATATATCTGGAAGACCAGGTCAGACCAGTAAGACAACCATAGAGGAGAATGAACCCAACCATGAAAGAAATTGTTAAAACAGAGTTACAAAAAGTCCTCACAGTTGGATTCATCTACCCTATTTCAGATAGTGAGTGGGTATTACCATTAGTGGTGGTGCCCAAGAAGAATGGAAAGTGGAGAATTTGTGTTGATTATAGGTTACTGAATAAAGAAAATAAGAAATTCCATTTCGCTCTTCTATTATAGATCAGGTCCTTAACACCTTAGTAGGCAAGAAGTACTTTTCTTTCCTGTATGGGTTCAATGGATATAATCAGATCCAAATAGGGGAGGAAGAACAAGATAAAACCACCTTCACTTGTCCATGGGGGACATTTTATTACCGAGTTTTACCATTTGGCCTATGTAATGTACCTGCCACATTTGAGAGGGTAGTTCTTAGAATTTTTTCAAATATGATTGGAGAGACTGTGGAGGTATACATGGATGATTTCAATGTATATGGTGAAACTTTTGAAATTGCCATAGAAAATATGGAAAAGACACTTAAACATTGTAAGGAAACTAACCTGTCCTTAAGCAATGATAAATGCTATATGCTGATGTAGGAAGGGATATTTTTAGGACATCACCTTTCTACAAAAGGGATTAAAGTAGACAAAAATAAAATTGAAGTCATCCAAACCCTACCTACTCCCAAAACTTAAAAGGATATCCATAGTTTCCTAGGATTAGACGGTTACTATAGGAGGTTTATATAAGACTTTAGAAAAAATGTTAAACCTATTATCACATTGTTAACTAAAGATACAAAGTTTATCTAGATTGAAGAATGTGAACAAACATTCAACACTTTAAAGGAAAAACTAATTACTGCTCTGGTACTGAGAGGTCCAAATTGGACCATACCTTTTCACATATATATTGATGTATTTAATAATGCAATAGACTCAGTGCCAAGATAGAAATATGGTGATGATTATTATACCATCTATTATGTTAGTAAAAACCTTATAAGTGTTGAACTCAATTATACTATCATAGAAAAAGAGTTTCTTGTAGTAATACATGCTCTTAATAAATTTTGCCATTATATTATAGGTTATTAGGCATTTGTACACACTGACCACTCAGAAATCATATACTTGACAAAAAAACCTAGTATTAGTGGTAGAATTATCATGTGGCTATTTCTCTTGTAGGAATTTGATGTGATAATAGTGGACAAGTCAAGAAAGGACAATGTGGTAGCCGATTTCCTATCCAGATTGACACCTCCAGACTATGCAACTACAAAAAACCAATTTATAGATGAGCATTTATTTGCTATGAATGATCAGATACCTCGGTACACAGATATGGCTAATTATTTAGCCATTGGTAAAGTATCCACTACACTTTTACCTTGTAAAAAATAGAATTTAATTGAGAAAAGTGTAGATTTTTCATGGATTTATGGGTTCCTGTTTAAAATAGGACCTAATCAAATAATGATAATATGTGTTGCTAGAGATGAAATAATAGAAATACTAAAATATTAACATGATGAACCTTATGGTGGCCATTTTGTAGGAAGAAGGACTGCATATAAAGTGTTGTAGGCTGGTCATTACTAGCCTTCACTATTCAAATATGCAGCCAAGCATGTGATCTTGTGTGATCAATGTCAGAGGATGGATAGACCTACTCTCATAGATGAGATGCCACTCCAACCACATGTTCACATTGAACCATTTGATAAATAGGGTATGGACTTCATAGGATCTATTAATCTACAGTAAAGAGGTAAGAGATATATCCTAGTTTGTACTGACTATGTGACAAGGCTTTGCATGATTGAAAGAAGAAAACTATAGTAGATTTCTTGTAGTCATCAATTTTTACAAGATTTGGTGTCCCAAGGGAGATCAAAATAGATCAAGGACCTCATTTTACTTAAAGGATGATCCAAGAACTCATGCAATAATACAAAATAAGGCATAACAAAACCACTCCCTACCATCCACAAGTGAATGGGCAAGTTGAGGTGACCAATAGAGAGTTGGAAAATATCCTAACAAAGACAGTGCAAAAACATAGGAAGGACTATGCTACTAGATTACCAGAAGCAGTGTGGACCTACAGGACCACCTAGAAGACTACTATTGATTTCACATCATTTTAGTTAGTCTATGGAAAAATTACCATGATGCCTATAGAGTTTGAAGTCAAAACACTTAGGACTACTGTAGAATTGAATATCAACCTAGATGATGCACAAAAATATATAATTCAATAGCTTAATCAGTTGGATGAATACCGCCTTGAGGCTCTATAGAAAATATAGATCATTCAAAAATAAAGGGCCAAGTGGCATGACCTCCACACCAAGCCAAAGAAGCTTAAAGTGGGAGAATTGGCATTACTCTATGATTCTTGGTTTCAGAAAAGGAAGGGCAAGCTCATGCAACATTGTATGGGACCATAGGAAGTGACTGAAGTCATCAATAATGGGACTGTAAGAGTTAGAACAATATACAACATCAACATTACCTTAACAGTCAATGACAACCATCTGTGCTCATACCATGTGTCTGAAGCATACATGATTGATTTTAGATTAGGCATGGGGGAGATCCCAGTTGATTCTAATTTTATCTTAAGTTAGTAAGATGTGGATCTAGTCCACATAGTCCCAAAGATAATTATTCTTTCAAAGTTTTTCTTTTTTTAGTTGTGTTTTTGTTTTGCAGGAACAATGCCCTTTGTGCAATCCTTAGGCATCTTGGGAAACCTAGGCCTAATATGTATAGGATCCATGAACTTGTGAATTTCTAGCTTTCTAAGGAGTAGGAGTAGCTCATACCTCAAAAGGGGAATACTAAACCTGAATTTGCATAAGAGTGTTTGGATTGGTCTTTGTGGACAATAAAACACTCAACTGCTGGTTCAGGAGTGAATGTTGATTCTATTTCTATTTTTTAATTAGAAGCACTGAATGGCCTGATCAACTTGACAATGCATATACAAGGACAATTCAACACCCATTGAATAAAATAAAAGTGCCATTTTTTGTATTTTATGGGGAGGCACCTGCTTCCCATTATTATAGAAGGCACCTACTTCCCATTGTACAATGGAAGGTGCCTACTTTCCATTGTACGATGGAACATGCTCGCTTATCATTGTATGGTAGAAGGTGCCTACTTCCCATTGTATGATGGAAGGTACCTACTTCTCATTGTACGATAGAAGGTACGTACTTCATGTTATACACTTTATGGTGCCTGCATCTTATTTTTTGGAAGATCAATGACTAACTCCCAATTTTTAAGAAGAATGGATGACTTCTAGTTTTTGGGAAACCAACACCAAATCTTCTTAGCACATCTCTAAAAAAAAAGTAAGTTTGTATAAATTTTGTTTTATAAGTACGACACTTGATAGTTAGCAAAAAGGCACCTGTTTCCCATGTTAGGCATAAGTGTATGATTTCTAAGGCATCTGCTTCTCATGTTAAATAGAGTGCTTAAGTACTAAGGCACCTGCTTCCATGTTTAGAAAAGCGCTTGATTCCTATAGTGCTTGTTTTCAGTTTCCAAGGCACCTGCATGCCATAATTCAAAAAGAAGACGCCCGATTTCCATACGAAAAAAAATTTGATTTCCATTTACTATGGTCATTTTCTACCTTGATAGAATAACATGTCAGCATTGGGATGTGGCCTGAGCTATGATAGAAGCCCATGCACATGCAAAGTCAAATCCATCATGAAAAATTTAAAATTTGACATCAACCAACTTTCGAGGAGGGGACGTTTGTCATCCCAAGGTGATATATTTTTATAATTTTTGTTTTTAATTTTGTAGGATTTCTTGAATAACCCACAATGCAACTACTAAGAACCAATCACATCGAAGAGAATTTATTACATGGGAGCCATGGCCATCATTGTCCATTATGGTTTACCCCATAATCAAATGCTAGCCAATAACGATGCACCATGGATATCTGCACATATGAACCCATAGAACAAAATTAGGTGCATGTTTAATTTTTTTGTTTCTTATCTATATTGTTTTCATGAACATGTGTGTCTATGGAAATGTGCCAGCATAACCCCCCATTATTACCTTAACAACTTGAACAAATTCACTTGGCATGGTGTTGTATGGAATGCCTCTGATTGGTCGATAGTTTATAGTTATCATCTCCGCACAATTGGGCACATGCTCGAATGAAATTTACTACGAATAACCATAATAACTGTTGCTTATGGTAATTAATTGCCCATGTGCATGAACGCAGTTGTTTTAAAAATTTGTTTACCAGCTACTGTGTAGCCAACTTTAGCGAGAAAAAAATAGAGTAGTGAGGCACAATAGTAATTCAAAGGGGAAGTAGTAATAGTGCTGAGTGAATTGTGAACTAAAGGTAAAGCATGGGGGGAAAGTCAAAAAATCATAATCTTAAGAAGAGTGAGTTGATCGATTGCTCAAGCATTTTTGTATATGTCCAAACATAGTTGGACGTTGAAAAATAGATGGACTACTATTGACTGGTCAGTCAAGGCTAGGATATAGTAGTAGCAAATGAATTTGTAGCATCGATGATAAATGGGGTTGTGTGCATGTAGGGGCTGGAGATCCTAGTCACAGAGGCCTATATCACCAGAGTTACAAGCCTGCCTAATAGGGGAGCACGCGTGAAAAGAGCATAACCTTACCCTTTGTATGTAGAGATTTTTTGGAGGACCAAATGAGTACCTGACACATACTGGCTTACCAAAAAAGCACATTCCCAAGCTTTGGAGGGCATTTTTTGAACATATCACCCACTTCTTCACATGCTCTGGTAGGTATTCTCATCTGAATGCCAACCACTTCCATTTCCTCAATCACATCCTGCATGGGGAAAAAATAAAAGTCCCCCACTATCTTGCATGCACCCTGAAAGACAAGACCAGGTGATACTAGGCAGGCACCACCTCTGCCCTAGCTCACCATAGCCTGATTTTGTCCTTGGTGTGATATGTAGAGTCACACAGAAATGTGACAATTGAGGAATTTGTGGGCACTAGTGTAACAACAGAGGCACAAGCAGAGGAGGAGGTGCAAATTAAAAATGAACGGTTGACCCTGGAGGTGACAGTACGAGAAGAGACGATGCCTACATCCCAGCCTATAGGAAATACAAGGGAAGCAAGATAGGCCTCGTCCCCTGATTTTACCCAATTTAGAGAGGAAGCAGGACATGCTCTGTCTCCTTCTGAACCTCATTTTGAAGATGATGCAAAGCAATATTTCATGCTTATCTCCACTAGGATGTGAAGTAGAAGAATGAAGGCATCAAGGGTGGTTTTGAGATCATCCAATGAAGAGACACCAATCGATGAGCTCAACAGGGAGAAGTATATGGCCCAAATATTACAAGATATTTCCAATGGGCCAACTCCTCAACAGGAGGTGGCCATGGAATATGTACCACTAGAAGGCCAAATGGAGGATTTGTAGCAACAACTGTAGGTTTTGAGAGAACAAACTTCCACTTGGGAGGCCAAATTTAAAGAACAGGTTCTATTTCAGGAGTCCAAAAAAGAGGTTGCATTAAAAATGCATGAATTGTATCAAATAATTTGGCAACTACGAAGACAATTGTAGTTGCAAGGTAGACTAGGAGGAGCCAAGAAGCTAGCTAGAATTGATGCAATAGTGTAGAATGATGGGGCAATAGAAGTGCCCCTACTGATATAGAAATAGAATAGGGAGATGCGGCTACAATGGAAGTAGAGCAGCCCTGTTCTACATCTCCATCTATAGAGCAGATACTCTAGGAGGATGAAGTTGAGGTTGAGGATCCTAAAAATGTAGAACAACATACAAAGGAGGGATATGAGAGGGAAAAGGATATGGAGGTCGAAGAGCCTCAAATTTCAAGCAAAGAGGGAGAGGCAGAGCACTCTCTAATTAATGCAGGGGTCAAACAGCCTCAAGAGGAATAAGTAGTCCCTGTTATGCAGCAAGTTGCTACAGAGGAAAAAGAGGCTCAAAAACTTGAATCCCTTGTACCCTAGGATGCTTAGCAGCCTGAATTCCATATACCCCAAGAAACACTAGTTGAACAAACATACCCTAGGGTGCAACATATCAAGCTAAGATAAAAAAAATCTATAAATCCATCTCAGTGATGATCCAGAACCAGAGCGAGAGTTTCTGAGTTGAAGGCACTAGGCATTGAATTTGATAAGGAATCAGAGCTGGATTCTGATTAATAATGGGAGATAGTAAATAATCTGTTTGCTACCCAAATTCAAAAATTTGAGGAGTTTAAGGAGGAGATTAAGGCAGATAAGAAGAACTAGAAGAAGGCCTCCAAGAAAGCCATAAATGAATTAGAAAAGGAGGCTAGGAAGCAATTTGTCAGACCTCACAGGAAAATTCTAGTTGTTTAACCTGAGAAGTTATGGTATTTGTATGGGTCAGAGGATGGAAAGCCTTCAAGGATGTAGGCATACTTTAAAAGGATGGGATTTATAGACCCTGTGCAACATGAGGATCTAGCATCAAGCAGTAGAACTCCCCCTATGGCAAATAAAGAGATCAAATTTGAACCTGAGCATGACCCAACAGGGGTACATTTTTTCCACAGCCAGGGTTGCTAAGGAATCTAGCATTCTTTTTGGAGATAAAGAATCAGTGCTTGTGGATGAAAAATTACCACCTCACCACGAGTACTTAAAAATAGCTAAGCCTGCATTCCAAAAGGATGCCACCAATTTATCTAGTTATTATCTAAATATTAAAAAGGGCAAGGTGGCCTAGACCAGAGAACCACCCAAGAAGAAAGTAGGGCCAAGTGAACCACTTTAGTGTAGCAAACATTAGAAGTAGCAGGGTCAGGAGACAATAGCTCTTAAGGCATCGAAGGGTTAAAAGCCCCAGGAAAAAGAGAAAGCCAAGGCTACTAAGAAGAAGATGACACAAACCAACATGGCCTATTGTATGAAGTGAATAGGGTAATTACCAATTCAAAGTGGCACAGGGATGTGCCACCTCTTAAGCATGGGGGGATGATGAGGTATAAAATTGCTCATTTTTTTGTACTCTTTTTCCCATAATGTGCGGTATATATTCTTGTAGATATATATGTTTTATGGAAATTATATATATAATTAATAGTTTATTTTGCATGTTCTCTAATATTTGTCTTTAAGTGTAATTTGTGTAGATTTAGTGGAAATTGTTGCATTTTGGCATGTTTTCATCGAGGTCCCACTTGGACCTAGAACTTGCAAATTAATGAAGGAAAAACATCTATGAAATATCGGTAAAGAGGTACGAAGTTAGGTGCCCAAATTCCTTTGAAGCACCTGACTTTCGTTCAGCACTTAACTGTTAGGTGCCTGCTTTCTGTTGTATGGTAGAAGGTGCTTGCTTCCTGTTATATGGCAGAAGGTGCCTGATTCCCATTGTACGATGGAAGTCACCTTCTTCCCATTGTACGATGAAAGGTGCCTACTTCCCATTGTATGACTGAAGGTACCTACTTCCCGACTTCTACATACAAGGTGCCTGCTTCTCGACTTCTTCAAACCACGACACCTGATTTCCATTAAATGCCAAACTTCAGCATAGCTTTGTGGTTGGCAGAACAAAGTGAAACTTCGACAACTAGCATGTAAGAATTTCTAGCATTGCAACTAGACTTGGGATAATGTCAAATGTGTCTCATCACCCATCGTCCAACTAATACGTAAATAAATTCTATAAATTGGGTAAATAAAATATTAACGTATTCTAGAAATAGAATACACTAAAATATCATGATATTTTTCCCGATTCCTCTAATCAATCAAACAATTGTAATAACGAATCATTTTCTGATTCGTCCTAAAATTTGTAACAGTGCTGGCCACATACCTTATAAATATGTAGGCCACCCCTGAAGAAGACCCCTTGTACTTCTATGTAATTTTCTTCTGTTGCAATTGTTAATAAAATATCTGCATATTTTCCTATAAAATATCTTTCTAAGTATTTGGTGATCATTTTACCATGGGTAGAACTTGCTGGAAGTGTGGGTCCACTTACAATAGACTTCTTCCTTATTTTCCCTATTTTTTGTATTTTTTTTAATAGATTAATTTATTCTTATGGTATTTCTCCTATTTTCTGTAATTCCCAGCAAGGTAGTCATTTAGATTTTAAATGTGTTTAGTCCTATTTTCTTAGACTTAGTATGATATTATTGGTTTAAACATAAACTCCAATGAATACCAAATACCCCCCAAACCATAATCCAAGGGAATCATCTCCGAAGAAGAAATTACAAGCATAGATTTTGTACAGCTGCTCGCAAGACTATGAGCTACCCCAGGTTGATTTTTTAAATGGAGGTAATTAATTGAACCATAGAAAAACTAACCAATATTTTTCCCAACAATATGTTTTATTGGGCAAATTGAATTCATTTGTGTGGTTCATGTTTTTGAGTGGTCGAGAGATTGAGTGATGGAGATGGTTGGTGAGGCTAGTAGAACAGGTGACGCTGAAGTTGGTGCATGGGTGGTGAAGGTAGGCTTTCGAGGCCCTTCCCTTTATTTTGTTTTTGTTTGTTTTGTGTGTGTTTGGTTTTTTTTTTATAACTAAGAGAGGATGGTAAATTATTATTTTTTTGTTTGACAATGATAAAGGGGAAGGCGATTTTTTTTTTTTTTGGAAAAGAATGTATGAAAATGTTTCTTTTTCTTGTTTTTGTATGGGAGAAATGCATGAAAAATATTTTTTGCGTTTTTTTTTGTTTTCGAAATGAAAATAATGCATGAAAATGTTTTTGTGTTTTTTTTATTTTTTGAAATGAAAATAATGCATGAAAATATGTTTGTGTTTTTTTTTAGAATGAAAAGGATGGAGATTTTTTTTGTGTTTATGTCTTGCAGATGAAAGGAATGCAAAATTTTTATTTTTTTGAAATTATGTGTGCATTGATATAGATTTTCTTTGTGCTTTTTGTAGGTAAAATTTATAGAGGTTCGACATCGATGACCTCGTATCATATCTCGGGTGAAAAAGGCCCTAACTAATGATAATTAGAAGTGACTAGCAGTGGTGTGGTTGGATGGTTGTGGATGGGTGGAGACTGTTAGGGCGGATGAGGAGTACTTGTTTACCTTAGTGGAGAGATGATGTATTTATAGGGGGTTTTTTCAACTTCTGATAGGGAGGCTTACTATTACCTTAGAGGATATTTATCATATATTTTGTGTTTCTATCAAGGGCTCACCAGTTCGGGTTGGCCACAACAAGGAGCATGAGCTGAGACCAATATATGGCAATGACTGAGATGTGGATATCAAAAAGGGTGATATTCAATACATTCAATTGTACAAGTATGGGAGGTTAGGTACACTTTCAACCTTTGTAATGTACATATTAAACAACATGTTGTTGCTTAACAACATGGGGTCTTGGAACCAGGTGACACTTGTGATTGATCTGATTGGTGAACCTTAGGTTTATGCTTGGATTCCCACCCTACTTTAATAGTTGTATGTGGAGCTCTATGAGGTGAAGAGGTAGGAGTGGAAGGGACTCGAATGCAGCTTGGTTCTTTAGTTGTGGGCTTGGGAGCACATCAATATTGCTCGACTAGAGCATATTCCTTATGAGTGGAATCACTTGTTGTGTTGTGCTCTTCATTGGTTGACCAATGAGGAGGCTTTATTGAGTCACCCTATCTACAGTGGACAACAATATCAACATATATTTGGTTCTTTGAATAGTAGTGATATCACCTGGTGACCATGGTGAGGCCTCACTTGGGATGGTGATGCGGCATAGTTTTTATGTATTAGGTGAGGTAGGTGGTTAGTTGAGAACCATGCATGATATATGGAGTTCATTTAGTTATCTCGAGTGATTCAAAAATTTAGTTTGGTGTAGGGAGTTCTTGATACTCCAGTTGTGTATAGGCATCGGGTTGATGAGCTTAGTATCCTTGTTATTCCTAACTTTTAGATTGTGGATGATGACCAAGATGATGAGGCGAAGAGTATCCTAAGTGCATATGATTATGGGGTATATATGAGTATGATGCTTGGTTTACATTGCAACCTCCATGGACACCGAGTCAAGTTGTTGATGATGTGGTGAGTGATGATGATCGGGATACTGGTGAGCAGGCTTCTCGATGATAAAAATATCATCAAGGTAGTGGCAGTAGAGGATGATCTAAGGCATATTTTCAACCTATAGACATTGGGGTTAAGGTTGGTGGATATGGAGATGGAGGTAGTGGTTATGGAGGTGGTGATGATAGAGGGTAGTATCTACCTCCATGCCACACTAAGGAGGATTGAGATGTTCTCCAGGCTGAGTAGGACAACTTGGGTTAGACTATGGTGGTTCATTACATAGAGATCATGAGGTTACAAAGTGTGCTGGTGGCTTGGGATGCTGAGATAGCTTGACTACAAAGTGATATTGATGGGCTATGAAGTGCACCTAGTGGAGGTGGTGATGGTTTTGTGGTTATGACTCTTTGTGCTAAGATAACTCAGTGAGAGGCACATTAAGACCTAGATTTGGCTGCTTCATGGGCATAGGCTAGGTACATTGAGTTGCTTGAGGATACTCTTTCTCAACATCATATTTCGCTACCTCTACCACCTTCATCATCAATTTTTGGATCTAGTAGGCAGAGTGAGTCTAGATCTAGTGGTTCAGGGGCACTAATATTTGGTATTTATAAATGATATGGATTATGGGATGCAATAGTGGAAATGATATGGAATGGTTTGGATAAAGGATCTAGGGTTGATATGAAAAGACTTAAACATCCTAGTGATCTCAAACAAAATCATCTATGTATCTCACAAATCTTCATGATGCTAAGGTTATCCTAGTGGTTTCAAATTTCTCAAGGACCAATTGTGTGTGCAAATGAATTTAATTTCTCATTATGAGCTATGTCAAACTAATCAATAGTAACTTATGCCATAAGCTAGCTCATCCATGAGCATCCATAGGTATGTATAAAATAAGGTAACTAATGTGACAAACGTGGCACCACATGTAAGGATACTTCATTTCCAAGAGGGTTTCATTCAACCCATTACTGTAATGAGGATCACCCCACAATTTTGAAACACTAGGAGATCCATAGATTCAAGCTCCTTTCCCTTATTTTATTGCATTGGATTTTGGATTTTTGTATTTTATTTTTGAGTTTGCTCATTTTGTAATGGAGCAATGTGCATTTTTATTGCTTTTGGGATACTTGCTAATTTTGAGGAGGAGCGAGGGAATTTTATTGCTTTTGGGATGCTTGCTCGTTTTGAGGAAGAGTAAGGAATATTTATTGATTTTGGGATGCTTTTTGGTATACTTGCTTGTTTTGAGAAAGAGTAAGGGATTTTTTTTTGGGATGAAGATGGATCTTGTTCTTTTTTCAACTCTTAGCATTCTAGACCATGCACATAATTGGATGAATAGAGAAAACCTTTCACTTTATTAAAATAGCAACACATGACTTCACCATTCCTAGGCTTCACAATGTTTTAATGTGTTTTGATGTGCTTGGTCCAAGAGGAAACTTGATTGACCAGGAACAACTTATGTATCTAAATATTGTTTGATATTTATTGGAGGTTGCTCAAAAAACTAGGAATAGTTGAGTGACTAAAAACACCTAGATTTTGCTTATGGCCTAATGTGTTATGTGAAATTTTGTGATACCTTTGCTACAAGATTTTGAAAATTAAAAGGTGTACATAAAATAGTTACTGGTAGTGTAATAATTATTGCTAATGATTATACGGTATCTATCCTAGTTTATGTGAACCCCTTAATCATCATAAGATCATAAGGAAAGCTACAAATTATTGCAGTTGATGGTTTGATGAGTAATTTTTGATATAAGGTGCCCTTGATTAAGGCAACAATACATAGTGGACTAGTAATCATCCAAATTAACCAAATGGTTCCTAACATGATGAATGGTATGAACAAATGTAAATACCTAAAATTATTATATGAAATATAGGTGGAATGCATGGATGGATGTATGAAATGCAATAAATAAATAAATAAATAAATAAATATATATATATATATATATATATATATATATATATATATATATATATATATATATATATATTAAGCCATGTATATGTACATATTTACAATTTGCACTAAGCATAGAACACCTTTAGGTGTATAATATTTAATGGATTAGGTTCTAATGTTCCCTCTAAATTTACAAGTCTATATGTTCCTGGATTCAACTATTGTTTGACAATGTATGGACCTAACAAATTAGCCATAAATCTCTCAAGTGTGGTAATGCATTGATTTTTATTTAAGAACAAGATCTCCTAATTGGAATTCGTGAGGATGGACTTTTGCATTATAAGCATGCTTGATGCGATCTTGATATACTCATAGATGTTCTAAGGCATTGATTCAACTTTCATCAAGGAGTGTAAGTTGGTCAAGAAATGCTTGTCTAGTTGTTTCATCATCCATGAATTCTTGTAATGAAGGGATCTCAAGCTCAGGGCATGATTGCTTCGGCTCCATAGACCAATAAAAATGGAGTTACCCTTGTTGGCATTTGGATGATTGTTCTATAAGACCATAATTCCAAGGGAATTTGAGTATGCCAATCTCTATGATTTTATTTGACAAGATTATTAACAATGACTATCAAGGTATTATTGTTTGCTTCATCTTGTCCATTTGCTTGTGGGTAATAAGGAGTCAAGAAACTATGTTGGATATTATACTTGTTGCATAATGCTCAAACATCCTTTTTTAAAAGACTTACCATTATCAAAAATGATTTTCGAGGGAATCCCAAAATGATATATAATATGCTAGAGTATGAACTCCACAATTCAAGGTCCAATCATAGTGGTTATTGGGATTTCTTCGACACATTTTGTGAATTATTATGTGGTAGTTATGATGAACTTGTGTTGTCCCAAGGAGGTAGGTGAAATTGTACCAATTAAATCTAGGCCCTGTTGTGAAAAGTACCTAAGGCTTTGAATGAATTGTAATTCTTGTGATGGTACATGAGTCAAATTGGCATGTTGATGATATTTTTGACATTTTTTCACATACTAACAACAATAATTTTTCATGGTGGGCCAATAATAACCCATATGCAAAATACAATTTGCAATGGCCATTCAACCAAAGTTGCCACCACACGTATCATCATGGGCTTTAGTTATTACTCTTTGTGCCTCTACAAGATCTAGGCATCGAAGTAAGACTCCATCATAACAATTTATATACAACATATCTCCCAAGAGAGTGTAACAAGCTACTTTTTGTTTGAATGTTCTCTTTGTAGTTTGCATCAAATCTGATGGAAGGATCCCAAATTTGAGAAAGTACTTTATTTGATTAAGGAAATATTCATATGGTTTTGCATGAATGAAACAAACACTCTTCTCACCTTCAGATTCTACCTGTGATATTGCATATTTGGACATTATTGTGATGATAAGTGGTTGGACTTCTCCATTTTTGTTATTTGTAATAAATGATCCTAGATAAGCCATCACATCTACAAACCTACTAATAAAATGAGGTAAGTTTTTGATATCATACTAGTCAAACTTTGCTAGCAATTTCATTGCTATTTCATGGTATTGTTTCAATATCAGATCTCTACATTGGTAAGTTCCCTTCAGTTGGAAAATGACAAGTTAAGAATCACAAAAAATGTTTATTTACTTAATACCCATAGCTAATACTAATTGAAGCCCCAAGATCAAGGCTTCATACTCTGTGTTGTTATTTGTGCATGAAAAGTCAAGTTTGAATGAGAAAGGAATTGGTATTCCTTTGGGTGTATAAATACAACTTCAACACCTTATACTTTTTTACATTTTGACCCATAAAATAAGAGAGTGATGTCAACATCATCCTTAGGAAGGACTATTTTTTGTTTAGTGATGAAAAATACCAAATCACCTGGAAGCTCGATAAGAAGGAATTGATCATTTGGAAGTGGAGCTTCTACAAGTTGATCGGCTATCACCTGAACTTTGATGGATTTTTGGCTAATGAATTCAATATTGAATTCAATTAAAAGCATTATCCATTTTGTGATCCAGGTTTTGTTGTATGTGCAAGTCATCATATAACATAGAGGATTTTCTCTAGCTATGACATAGGTAGTGTTGCTTAGCATATAATGTCTGAGTTTCTTAGTGGCAAAAACCACTAGTAAGCACAACTTCTCAATATAAGCATATCTTGTTTCATAAATCACCAAATTTTGACTAATGTAATAGATTACTTTCTCTCTTTGATTTTCATTCTTTTGTGCAAGCATTGTCCCTAATGCAAAATATGTGGTAGAAATGTAAATATGTAAAAGGCCTCATGGACGAGGCAGTATTAGTATTGATGGTGAAGCCAAATATTTATTGATGTCATCAAAATCCTATTGACATTATTTTGTATAGGAAAAGGTGACCCCATTTTGTAGCAAGTGATTGAATGACCTGCATTTGTCTAAGAGTTGTACAATAAATCAACGAATAGATTGAATCTTTCCTTGCAAACTGTGCAACTCTTTAATATTTTTTGGAGGGGACATTTTAATAATGGCCTTGACCTTATCAGTATCCACTTCAATGCCTCACTTGGAGACAATAAATCCTATAAGTTTACCTGATGTGACCCCAAATACACACTCCTTAGGATTTAATATTACCTTGTGTTCAAACAATTTATCAAAGACATTTTCTAGTACTTCAATGTGTTCAAGACGTGTTTGAGATTTTGTGATTAAATCATCCACATAGTCTTCAATAATTTTGTTCATGTAGTCATGTAAGATATATGTAATGAAACATTGATAAGTAGCTCCTATGTTTTTGAGACCAAATGACATTACCTTGTAACATAAAGTTCCCCAAGGTGTGGTGAAAGCCATTTTGTGTTGATCCTCAGGATTGATTCAAATTTTGTTGTATCCTAAAAACCATCCATTAGAGAGAGCATTTCATGGCCTATGCAAGAGTCTAAAAGTTGATTGATGTTCAGTAATGGTAAATCATCCTTGGGAAACCCTTTATTTAAGTCTTGGAAATATGTGCATATGTGTATCCCCCATTTCAACTTACGAATGGATACCATGTTTGAGAGCCATTTGGGATAATCAATGGATTGTATAAAACCCATATCTAATAATTTTTGTACCTCTTCTTTGACAATGAGTGTTATGGTAGGATGAAGTTTCCTCAATTTTTGCTTGAATGGTTTAGCTTCGAGAGCTAAGGTGGGGTTATGAACCACAAAGTTGGGATCAAGACCATGCATATCTTTGTATGACCATGGAAAATTTTCCTTCTTCCTTGTTAATACATCTAGGATGCACTCTTTATCTTCTACAGATAAATATTTTGCTATTTTTATAATTTAGGGATTGTTCGCATCCTAACTTATGTTTACGTCAATTGCTTCTTCAATAAGCATGTGTGAACCTTCTTCTAATATATGGACAAGTCATATCACAAAAAGATCATATATATATATATATCAAAATTATGTACATCATATCAAAACTGGATTGGTATGCCATAATCTATACCCTGGCATACTCAATCCTCTCAAATATATAGTCTATAGTCAAAAGTAGCTAGTCTCGAGAAGCCCTCGAGCTCTCAACCTCATCTCCTCTCCTGCCCTGGCATGGAGGAGGTGGTCCCATCCAGGTCTGTGCTATATCATGGGTCCTCGACATCAATCATGAGGACGTCCTTGATGATCCCATCATGACTGACTTTGCAATGCTAGCTGGTAGCGGTATCATCTGTCCCTATGGAACCACATGATAGTACAATCCTTGGTAGAACGTGGTCTGAGAAATAGCCTATGCCAGATCCTGAGTGCTCGCCCCTCCACTCTAAGCATTGAGTCATGTAGCTTCATCCTATAGTGTCTGCACCTGATCCTAGAGGTGGGCATTCTCTGCTCGGACAGCCACCATCTCGCTACTCTCCCCCACCTCGACACCCTTGCCATTATCAAGTGATGATGGCCTATCCCTCTGCTGATAATGGAGTCCCTCCTCCCTCCTCTCTGGATATTGTGGTATCTCTAAAGCCTGTGGCACTCTATGGCATCTCTCCTAAGGAGACCATCACTTCTCCCTCCCTTCGTAACTCCTCGCTACATCGATGGCAGCCTGGCATCGCCTCCCCATCTGTCGCACCACAACATGCATTGGACCCTGTGCCCTCATCATCTAAGGAGGGAAGATGCCTATGTACCAGGCATCATATCCATCTATGACCCCAATGTCATCCCCATCCACCAGTTGAATGGGAGCATCATCAGCATCCTGACTCCATAATCGCTATATATCTAGAGCCTCGCTCAATGTAGTATTATCCCAAATAGTATGGGAGTACTCATAGTCTCTAAGAGAAGGGATCCCCTTTTGTAGATCGAACTACCTCAAAACTTGGTCATAGCGATGGAGCTCTACCTCTCCCAGCTCCATCCTCAGCTAGAAGACTCGCATGATGTGAGCCAAATCTTGTCCGTCCTCTCCCCACCCTAGATGCTCTCTCCATGGCCTCCAGGTGATTTGTTCAGGGATGAGGTCGTCTAGCAATCTCCAAGACATCGATAGATCTATCTGCCATTGTGACCCTCTCTAGAGCCACCAATAGAAAACATGGGGTCTCTCCCGGTCAACCCCTATTAGTGGAAGCCCTATTGGCCTCTACACCACAAATGTGCTCCCATCACCAAACCTGTAGCAGCGATGTTAGTACTAGACATCGACCTCCCTTGTATACGACCCCGTATAGGATCCTAGACAAGTAGCATAGTACAAAGCTACCCCAAGAAAACCTATAGCCATGGTCTCTAATATCACAGACCACATCTGATAGTAGCCATAGTAACCTGCATCCACTCTGGTGGCATAGCAGTAGGCCACCCATGACCCCTACCAAAACTTGAGTCAATTGAGACACCCCAAGCATCTGCATCAATGTTACGATGTTCAATCCACCCTTCTCCAGGGTGAATCTAGGGTCTCCACACAGTCACATCATGGCATGGCCCTAATTGGCCATAGGAGTCATGAACCGCCCATGTATGGGGATCCTCAAGATCCTCCATACATCCTCTAGAGTGGGAGCCATCTCCCCTATCGGTAATCGAAAGCAGGACGACCTCGGATACCACCTCTCTGCTAGGGTTGTTAGTAGCACCATGTCTATAGGTATTTGTGGCATCTCTGCCACATGTTGTAGCCCAACCTCTGATAGTCGATCTCGCTCCACTTGGTCGAGTGCGGCTACATTGTCTCTGAGCCCCCCATATTTCCACTCCTAACTTTTTAGTAATCCCCTCTGTAAAATAAACAATAAAAAAACAAAATCATTAATAGATAATCATTAAAATTAGTTAAATCAATTTCATATTATAAAAAAAATGATATCGTCCATTATTGGATGATATCATACTAAACTAAGTCAAATCGTCCTTGGTAGGACAAAATCGTCTTCGATTTCGCAACTTGGGGATCGCCCCTTGTTGGATGGAATCGCCCCTATTTCGCCGATTTTGCCCCTAGACGAAATCGGCGATATAGGGACGATTTCGACAAAATTGGGACGATTTCATCTCGACGTCGTCGACGGCCTAAAAATGGCTGCGATACCCCAAAAACAGTCAAAATTCAAATTAAAAATCACACAAATCAAATTAAAAACATAATATGTCAAGTTTAGATCCCTACTCACACCCGCGTCGGACCTCTGTCGATTTGTGTGTCGTTTCCATCATTTTGCCTACAGAGCTCTGATGCAGCAAAAGTGAACAGTAACAATGAATTAGGGTTTTACCCTATTTTTTTTAATTTTATTTAAAAAACAACTTTTTTTAAATTTTACTTTTCCACACTTTTACCTCAAACGTTCGATTTGGGTAAAAAATCGGAGGGGGCACCATAGCAAGCAGTTGTACGATTCGACCTAGAATTGCCGTCTAAAAAATGGAATAAATTTTTTCTTTCTTGTAAAGCGGGAAGAACTCGTCTTTAACACATTTTTCTTCAAAAAATTCTCTAAAGAGGGTGCAAAATGTAGCACCCTAAAATTGGCGTAGTTAAACCCTTAGTAAAAAGATAAAAATTTGAATTTTAACCTCGAAATCGCCCGTTAACCGCTCCCCCCATTTTTTGTGTCATTTTTAGGAGTTGTTTTAACCGTTGGACGATATCGTCGCTGATCAGACGAAATTGTCCCAGATCAGACGAATTTTTTTGGAATAGAACGTCCAGACGATTTCATCCCAAAACCAAATTTTCATAATTAGCTTCTATTTCAATAGCCTCTCCAACTTTGGCAGAAGCGTGTCTGTGCAGTTGGAGATTCCTCCGTTGGAGATCTCCCATATTGGGATGATCTCCAACCTCCTAACCTCCCCCTAATTCTATATAAACTAGGATTTTCTTAGTTTATCCCCCTAGCTCTTCTCCTGAATTTCTCCCTGGTTGATTTTCCTTTCCATTTAGCTTTGCTGTGTTAAGACATCCTATCTACCATTTTTTGCACTCGTAGTTTTAAGTTTTCATTACAATATTTCACTGTACTTCAGTTGGAGGAAGCTCGGATCGTCGTAGGAGATTCCAGATGATTTCGGATGATCCTGTCACAGATCAGCGATGATCTCGTATGATTGGAGGTGATCTCGACCGTAGTTCAGATTGGGGGCAATCAGAGCCCTGAGTTTGCATTTCTTATCTTCATTCCTTATTTTATTATGCATTAGATTGATTATTTTTCATCCTGCATCCTAGAGTTCACCTCACTTAGCATAAATGCATGATAAAGTTAAAATAAGTTATTAAAACAATGCATTTCCTTTAATCTGCTATCTAGATTTATCAGTTAAGCATTTATACTCTCATTTCTATCTTGTCTTATTTCAGACGATCAACTATGATCTGGGATGATTCTGTATAATTGCAGACGATCCTATCATATTTGGGATGATCTGGACTCCTACAAGCTTCAGAATCTTCATCAAACATCCGAAATCAGGTGCATTCTTTCTCATTCAACATATTCCTTATATTTAGGATTCATTCATGCTTTTTGTATTCATATAAATCGGCATTTTCATATAGAATAGCTTAGATTCATTTTGGTCAACCTAGGAATATGAATGATTGAGTATAAAATGAACACATCAAACCTATTCTCAACCTAGGTATGGAAACTGCCACTCAAAGTTTCCTAATGAACCCCACCATCCGTAAAAAATTCACCCTTATACCCCTCCCCCGAGAGGCGTGACCTTCAAAGGGCTTCTCAGTCCGAGGTATTGTCCCATCCTTCTCGCATCCCCCTTTCGAGCATGGATAATATAGCCTGAAGGTAAGGGTGCAAAAAATTTGGGTCAGTACAATTAGGATTTTCAAAATTTTAAATTGGCGAATATGAGGACCCTCGACGTCGGCCCATTTGCCTAAATTTTTTTAGGACCAATTGTTTCTTAGGGTCAATTTTCCACAATATATATCCAAACATAGGCATATTTGTACTTGTTGGAAAGATATTTTCAAGCTTGATCTAATGGTGGTGTTTTTATGAAGTTATAAGGTGATTTAATAGGTCAAAAGTTTCCCCAAATATGACCTTAATTTTTAGGGCTTCAAATGCCCCAAATTTTGGTGTGAAGATGATTTATTTGATTTTCTTAGGATTCACCATGATTCACCTTGATTTCAATTAGGATTCACCATTTTTTACAAGTACATTTCAATTCCAACCCCTTATGCATAACCCTAGTCTTTCCTCTTCTATGAGCTACTTTTTAACTAATAAAATATTGATATTAGATGACATTGGCTACTTTTGTTTCCATTCTTCAACAAATTAATTTTTCGCTAGTCAACAACTGATAAATCAATGAATCCTAGTGCTTAAAGTATTTTATTGGGGTTGTGAAATAATTTCTTCATAGGTTCTTATAAATCAGCACTACTTCAATAAGAGTATAAATATATTAGGATATACTTCCATAAATTTTATAAAGTACTAACTCCTTTCATAAAAGTACTCATTACTGTATTTTTTTCTTCTTCATATCTCTTTCATATTATATCACTATCTACTGTTAGGGATGTTACAAATATAATGAGTTCATTTAGTTAGAAGAACCTATTATCCTATTACCTTAATGGTTTATACAGGTTTTTTCCTTATGAGGATTGTATAAAAAATATTATATATGCAATGTAATTTGAGATGCAATGTATCAAAGCTTGATATTAGTAAAAATATTTGCCTATATTGCACTTTGTTCCAACATATGGTAATAGAGCAAATGTTCTTGATCCATAAGTAGAGTTGATTACTTTCCATGAAGAAGAGAGAATAAACACTTGTATAAGAGGTGTTATGGTTTTGGTTTATTTCACACTAGAAACTATTATTTTATTATAATACTTCTAGTTGATTTTACACCAAATTTTTTAGGTTGAATTTAAAATAAAACGTTATGGTTTTGGTTGATTTCACACCAAAAACCATTGTTTTATTAAAATAAGTTTGGTTTATTTTACACCAAAAAGATCCAGTAATTGTGTAATGAGTTAAAATAAGATCCAGGAAATCAAGCAATGCAGTAAAGGGAAACTACTTTGAAACTATTTCTTTTAGAATAAAAACAATTACAAGGTACAAAATTCATCCCATGGAAAAATAAAATGATGACTATTCTTGTTGTAGAAAAAAATTCGTATATAGTGTCAGAGATGAACCAAATCTTGAAGAGCCAATTGCACAAATGGATTTTGATGAAAAAGATAATTGGGACAAATTAATAATTTTGTTACGTAGAATGGATAAAATTTAGTCTCATGTTAGTGATGCTAGTACATCAAAAGAGGCATGGGACATCTTATGCACAATTTTTGAAAGTAAAAATCAAGCAATAATTCATCACTTGTAGTATCAATTATATACTTTTCAAATGCTATATAAAGGGAGTGTGGAACATTTTCTCTAAAATATAGTAGAAATAAAGGGAATATTAAACACTTTGGGAGAAAGAATTGATGATAGTTTGTTAGTTTCAATTGTACTACATGCATTACTTGATTCATACAATGTTTTGGTAACTTCTTTATAAGTCTCAAATTGTAGAGTATATTTTGAAGAACTAATCAATATTCTACAACAACACGAAGTAGAAACACAATTAAAAGATGAGTCTTCAAACAATGATTTTATCTCTAGAAGAAGATATCAAAGAAATACCAGAGTTTCAACTAATCTATCCTCATCATATTTACCAAATCAATTTGAATGAAGAATATATGATCACATATGTGAGAAATAAGGAAGTCATGATACAAAAACATGCAGATACAATACTTTAAATAAGTGGAATCAAACACAAACTTCTTATCAAAATAGGCCATGGAAACAATATCAAATTGAAAACTTAAATAATTTACCCATAAATAATCAGGGTTATAGATCAAATTCTTTACAAAATGGTCATGTAGCACAAGAAGTGGTACAAGAAGAACCTAAATTAGATCAAGATAAAGAACCAAAAGTTGCATACAAAGTTCTAATGTTATACACTAAAAACCAAAATAGGGATAATATCTACTATGTTAATTCAGGAGCTAGTAATCATATGATTGATAACATACAATAGTTTGAAACTTTACAAGAAACGAAGGGTTGGCCAATAACAATGATAGATAACACAAATTATTACATAAAAGGAATAGGAACATTTACCCTCAAATTACCTTTAATAGAATGCACCATTGTAAATGTGATATATGTTCTAAGACTTATAAATAATTTACTTTCTATTGCTCAAATGATGGATAGAGGAGTTTCTATTGATTTTCAAGTTGTTAATGGACATAAAAGATGCTTTATCTCAAGAAAAGGAAAATTAGAAGGTACACCATATTACAAAATGAAATTTTTTCTTTAGATGCCATTACACCTCCGCATCTATAGATATTATTTCAAAGTACAGAAAAATGGGATAAAGCCCTAATGGCCAAAAAGACAAGAAATAAAATAAATCAGATTAGTTGAGAGAAAACAATAGAAAAGCAAAGTGAAGACCTAATTATTGATACACAAGAAAATGATGAACTCACAATATTTAAAACATGGATACAAATTATTGCCAAGTGAATTGATGGTCCACAATATTTACAATCAATATTCTAAGAGGCTAATATTGACACCTATGCTACACTTAATACTTATATAAGTCTTCACCATGACAAAGCAATTGATGACGAGAACAAAGTTATTATACTTCCTATTTATTTAGTCAAAAACATATATGTATCACTTCTCACACTTGATATATGTAAAGAGAAAACACAAATAAAAAGAAATAATTGCATAGGAAAAGAAGACATTGATGGAAAATGTCATGTGTGATATAGGTGATGTCACATAAAATAAAGAAATTGGTTGTTGTAAAGGTGATCTTATTATAAAAAAACAAATTACTTATAATACAAGCAATATTTACACAAAGGGCTTCAATTGTGATACTAATGACATGGAGGTTGTCAAAGAAAACAACATTGGTGTAAAAAATAGGTGTATACGATATTAAAAACATATTGTATAGATTGATGAACAAGAAAAAAAAAAATACTATAGGTTGATCTCATAGCACAAAATATGACTTCCCTAGTAAATGACTGTACATATATATTCATAAATATAGATATACATCTAAGAAGTATTCGAACAATTTTAAAGGACACTATACAAAAATCCAATTGAATTATGGATGGATAGATATCATAGAATGGTGTCAAATAAAATAGATGTTTTATTATTATAAGATAAAACCAAATACTTTGTTGATCTAGAAGAAATAACACAAAGAGCATAGATATTTCAAGAACAAAACTTACTTATCTCTTGATTCAAGGGGAAAGTTATTCCATTATTTGCCCTCTTAGATAATGTAATTGTAGACACCAAAACCTAGGCACATGCAAAATCCCATCCACATTGCACATTCAAAATTCACATGATAAAATATATGCCTAAGTCCAATAAATTAAGCATATAGATCCTACACATTAAAAGTATTTTCCAGATTTTATAAATCTAAAAAATCTGCCTAGGATGCCCTGCCTACCCACTACACATGTGTCCTAGCCACATCACCACCATACCTTACCACATCTCACACACCCATTTCACCCTTGTCCCTTCACATGGGACATCCCTCACACCTCACTCCACTTGCACCTACCCATTATCCACATCACCCTAGTTAAGTGAGACACCCTAGGTAACTCACTATAACTACCCCTTCCATTTGGCAACTCTGGATTACCAGTTGGTAATATTGGATTACCACCTTCCTTTCCCTCCAAAATCCTTAGGAGCCTATAAAGGCACTTTCACACCATAAACCAAAGGGGCCTGAAATAACATACCATTATACTATTGAAATCATGTTAGGATATCACACACATATCGAGGAGATCAAATATTTGAAGCCCTAAAGTTCCATTCTGAAGCTTTCTACCATCTAGCCTTAACTGCATGCTGAAAGTTACATAGTCCCAACTACTCTCCCATGGTTTCCTAATCATCCCCCCATGGTTATCCATACCTATCTATGCACTCGTGGTTACTCAGAATGCATCAAAGCCATTGACAACAGATATTGGTAAGCTAGAATTTGGCAAGGCATCCCTATTTGATTTCTTTGTTTTTAGAACTTCTGTAGCAAAATAAAATGAACACCAAACATACAAAATAAAAAATAAGATATTGCAATATAAAACTAATGATATTTTATTTGTATTGATAGAGGGGAGCCTAAACCTCCCAATTTACAATGCCATACCCCAATGTTTTGGGGGAGATATTACAATGCTTTCTTTTTAAATGCAATGCTTTGAATGGTAGTCTTCCAAATCTCCAATAAATTACTGGGTGTTCTTCACTACTCTACTATAGCTTCAAAGGTAAGTGGGCTTTAGTATCCTAGAAGTAGGACCACTATCATCTTCAATAGCTCTTTAGGTACCTATCTCCTGCACACATGAAAGGAAAACAAGGGTCAGTAGAACGTACAAATATACTCAAAAGCAAATACAAATGAAACCCTTGAAACACTGGTTGTAGAAATGAAAGTAATGATGCAAGAAACAAAGAAATCAAATAGGAATGCCTTACCAAATTCTAGCTTACCGATCTCTGTTGTTAATGGCTCTAATGTATTCTAAGTAACCATGGGTGCGAGGATAGGTTTGGATAACCATGGGGGTTGGTTAAGCAACTGTAGGAGAGTAGATGGGATTGTGTAACTGCTGACATGTGGTTAAAGCTATATGGAAGAAAGCTTCAGAATGGCACTCTTAGAATTTGAATATTTGGTATCCTCGAGATACGTGTGAGCTCCTAACATGATTTTGATAGCCTGATGGTATGTTATTTCAACCCCTATTTTTTGATGGGGTGAAGGTGCATTTATAGGCCCCTTGGTATTTTGGAGGGAAAGAGAGGTGGCAATCCAAGATTGTCAAGTGGTAATCCAGATATACCAAATGGAAGGGGCAGTTATAGTGAGTCACCTAGCGTGATGTGGCTAATGGGTAGGTACAAGTGGAGTGAGGTGTGAGGGATGTCCCATGTGAAGGGACAAGGGTGACATGGGTGTGTGAGAGGTGGCAAGGGGTGGTGGTGATGTGGCTAGGACACATGTCTAGTGAGTAGGTAGGGTATCCTAGGTATATTTTCTAGACTTAGAAAATATGGAAAATACCTTTAATGTGCAAGATTTATATGACAGTTTGGACTTAGGTATATATTTTATTATGCAAATTTGGAATGTGCAATGTGCATGAGGTTTTGCAAGTGCCTAGTTTTTGGTGTCTAAAAATATCTCTTTTTGTACCATGTTGTATAAAACACAATGTGGTGCAAAAACAAGAGACACCTATCCTTATTGGATGGATAAATGGACTCAAATCTTCTTGATGCACAAGAATGAATTATTTTTGAATATTTTGATTTTTTTGCTTACCCCCTCAATTGGAAAATGGGTAAAAAATGTAAACCACAAGCCAATTGAAAAAATCTGGATGATGAAAGGGGTGGATGTGATGGATACAAATGTGTGAAATTTAATATCAACTTGATGCCCCAAGTTTTGGGTGGTTTTGTGATGTTGCAAATTTGCCTTTGGTTTCAATGAGGTGCAAAATGATGTGGTAAAATAACCAAAAACTATTGGAGTTGGTTGCCCATGTGACTGTATCAATTCCTACCAAATGTTATGGTGTTAGGAACCAGGCACTCTGGGAGCTCAAACACCTTAGTGATTTGCAATAATTACCAAATTGTGATTTGATTGTTTTTCGCTTTTGTATTCCAATGGAAAGGGCTTAAGGATAACCTTGTGCAAAATTTTTTGAACACAATCACACTCAAATATTGAGGGACTCGGTTGATTTAATTCCACATGTGATGATGTTGAATAATTTTGAACAAGTACCCTTATGGTGAGCTACCCATCCTAACAGATTGCATGGATTACTAGTCATTGCAACCACCAAGTATGTAGGGTAATTCACTAGATACAAGGGTCACTTTGAATGATGATGATGTTTGAAGATGATGATTGAATGCATTTTTGGTTTGAGGGGGCTTCTGTTGTTTTTTTTTTGTAACCATGTGGGCATTTTTGGTTGCATTTGACAACTACGCATCCATGGCTAGAACCACCAAACATGAGTGCGTGATTGCGTGTGCTTGATAAACGTGAACACACAGTTGGATTTGCAAAATGTGGTTATAAATATGTGATGAGCCATAGAATTGCTCAATTTTTGTACTATTTTCCCCATAATGTGCAACATATATTCTTGTAGATATAAATATTTTATGGAAATTATATATATATATTCTCTAATATTTGTCTTTACGTGTAATTTGTGTAGATTTAGTGGAAATTGTTGCATTTTGGCATGTTTTCATCGAGGTCCCACTTGGACCTAACACTTGCAAATTAATGAAGAAAAAACATCTATGAAATATCGATAAAGAGGTATGAAGTCAGGTGCCCAAATTACTTTGAAGCGCTTGACTTCCATTCGACACTTAACTATTAGGCGCCTGCTTCTCGTTATATGGTGGAAGGTGCCTGCTTCCTGTTGTATGGTGGAAGGTGCATGCTTCCCGTTGTACAACGGAAGGAACATACTTCCTGTTATATGATAGAAGGCACTTGATTGCTATTGTATGATGGAATGTGACTGCTTCTCGAATTCTGCATACAATGCGTCTACTTACCGACTTCTTCAAACCATGACACTTGATTTCCATTAAGTGCCAAACTTCAACACGACTCTGTAGTTAGCATAATAGAGCAAAACTTCAGCAACTAGCATGTAAGGATTTCTAGTATTGAAACCAAAATTGGTATAATGTTAAAGGTGAATCATCACCCATCTCCTAGCTGATACATAAATAAATTCTGTAAATCAGGTAAATAAAATATTAGCATATTCTGGAAATGGAATATGCTGAAATATCACAATATTTTTCCCAATTCCTCTAATCAAGCAAACAGTTGTAACAACTAATCATTTTATGATTTTTCCTAAAATTTATAATATGGATGATCGCATACCTTTTAAATATGCAAGCCACCCCTGAAGAAGATCCATCAGACTTCTATGTAATTTTCTTCTACTACAACTGTTAATAAAATCTCTACATATTTTCCTTTAAAATATCTTTCAAAGCACCCGGTGATCATTTTACCATAGGCAAAACTTGTTGGAAGTGTGGGACCACTTACAACATAGTTCTTCCCTATTTCTCCTATTTTATATATATGTTTTAATAGATTAATTTATTCTTATGCTATTTCCCCTATTTTATGTAATTTCTAGCAAGGTAGTCATTAAATTTTTAAATGTTTTCAATCCTATTTTCTTAGACTTAGTATGAGATTATTGGTTTAAACATAAACTCCAATGAATACCAAATACCCCCAAACCATAATCCAAGGGACTCATCTACTAAGGAGAAATTACAAGCATAGATTTTGTACGACTGCTCACAAGACTACGAGCTACCCCAAGTTGACAATTAAATGGAGGCAATTAATTGAACCATAGAAAAACTAACAAATGTTTTTACCAATATTTTGGCACCATTTTTGAGGAGTAGCCATTGTAATTTATTATTATTAAGGAAGAATATTTATAGTAGTTTAGAGTGTTTTCTTGAGAAACCTTCATTTGAAACTTTGTATGAGTCCATCTAAGAACAAGTGACCAGATGGTTGTTTTGTCAAAAACAAAGAATTTGTTTTTCAAAATCCTTCTACTTCAATAGAACCTGAACCCGAGACTAAAATATCACCATCCCAATCTCCACCTGTGCATTTGTGGCAACACCCACTATTTGCATGGGATCCTTCTAAAAAAATCCAGTAGAATCTTAGAGCAGGATCAAAGATAAGTAGAGTTCAATATTAGGAAGATCTATTGAATATTGAATGTTGGCAAGTCGTATTACATGGAACTATCGCAAACGTTGACTTATCCATCCTTCTAAAGGATAAAATAAATGAACTAGAAGCATTGACAATTAATTTGAATAAAGCAGGGGTAGAAACACTAGTAGTAAGCAGAATGGTAGAAAATCTAGAGGAAACATCCACTAGTTTTAGTTTTCCAATAGGAGAGGTAGGGGGAGATCACAAGATGAAATACATCTCTCCTACCCACCTTCCAACCTTGAAAGGACTACCAACAGAAGATCCAGATCTGTCCCTATTTAAATTTGATTTTTTATACAGATCTATGGATTACACCACAGATGCATAGAAACTAAAATTATTCCCTTCCACCCTTGATGATTCAACCTTACGCTGGTTCATCATCCTGGGGGATAAATGGATAACTACCTGGGAATAATTGAAGAAACTTTTCCTGGATCAGTGTTAATATTTTGGTAGAGCAAGATATTCAAGAGAGGAAGTCCTAAACATAACCCAAAAGGAAGGAGAATCTATGTAATAATACTAGAATAGGTTTAGCTTTAATTTGCAAAGATCACCCCATTCAAAACTAGGAGTTAAGTACCTAAGAAACATTTTTTTGAAAGGACTGACAAATGAATCCTTGGAAGCTTTAAACATGATCTCTGGGGGAGAAATTTACCAACACCAAATGGATGATATTCAATAGTTGTGTTGAAATTTATCAATAAGAAAGGGTAAGTTAACCCTTAGAAATGTTAAGCAGTTAGCCACTACTACTAAAACAGAAATAGGAAACATGCTAGAAGACCTTAAGAGCGAGATGCTATCATCTCTGGATCTTCAAATGGATACTCTTTTGCTTCAAAGAAAGAAGCAGGAGAATGAGGCAGCATTGGCCTACTTCTATCCTAAATGTAGAGGTAAACACCCTAGAAATGAGTACGCAAAAAACAAAGTTTGTGTATGTGTTTTTTGTAAGAAGGATCATAAAATGAAGCGGTGTGAACAATTAATGAAATCTAATGAGGAACCTAAAGTAGTAGAGGAATACTTCATGGGTAATATGAGGAATTGCCAACAATATCCTATGGGTAATAATATGCAATCAATAATGTCATCCTATGGGGGCAGCAATTACCAAAATAAAGGTCAAGCCCAACCACCCAACATGGGTTGGTTTGGTCAAAAACCTTGGAATTCATTTCCCCAAGGAGAAAATCCTTACAACCTTTACCCTTGGAACTAATACCAATAGCTTGGGTAGTAGTGGAGAAATTAGAATGCTTGGAATCAGTATCCATAGCATCTTGCTCCAACTTCACCATAACCAAGTCTGCCAACTTTACCTACTCCAAGGACTCCTTAGTTACTAGCACAACCAACAACAAATCCAAACAACAAGAAACCAGTCTATCATATGGAAAACAAGATGTGCCCTATGTATAATATTAAGGTAGATTGTGATCCTATCTAGTTAAGGTCAGGAAATAAAGTAGGTTTAGAAGTCACTCCTCTTGTAGAATAAGAACCAATAGAAATAGAGAAAGGGGAATCACCCCTTATAGAAGAGGTAGAAGAAGAATCAACACTTTACATAACAAAGAGAAGGTTCCACCTTTTCCACAAAGGTTGTAGGAACCCAAGAAACCAATACAAATAGATTTTGATATCCTCTCCATTTTAAATAAATTAACAGTCACAATCCCTCTCTTTTAGGCCATTAGAGACATACCTATTTATGGGAAGGCCATAAAAGAGTTGTGCCTCAAGAAACTAGGGAGGAAACCAGCTATATCAATCAGTTTGGTAGGTCAGTTAGCTAACCTTATGTTAGGGAATACCTATAGCCAAAAGTACTAAGATCTAGGAACCCCTATGTTGATTGTAAAAATATAATGTTGTGTTTTAACCAACACACTAGTAGATTTTGGGGCTACTATCAATGTCATGCCCCAGGAGACCATGCAAAAACTAAATTTGACAAATATGAAGCCCACTATAACTATGTTATAGTTTGCAGATAGATCTACAGTACTTCCTAATGGAATACTAGAAGATATTACTGTTATAGTAGATGCATGAGAGTATCCAATAGATTTCTTAGTGTTGCAATCTACGTATGGACTAGGTGGATATCCATCAATATTAGGTAGACCTTGGATGGCAACAACTAATGCCTACATAATCTGTAGAGATGGGAAAATGACCATTTTAGATGGTTAGAATATAAAGAAACTAATCATACATCCACCTACACAATCTACAAATTTGTTGGGAGAACCTGAGGATGAGAATCAAAACATTGATGGTCTATCAATGATCCAACCTGTGATGACACTTGAGGAGTTAGAATATGAAAGTGATGAGGATAAGATGATATATTATTTTTTTAGGAAGAAACTTCCTATCCTCCTCTTGAGTTGCCATTAGTGAAAGACCACCATATTCAACAAATTGAAGTTGCACCTAGTAGAATGCTAAACATAGACAACCAGTTGACAACTGAACAATAGACCAAACTAAGATAAATATTGGAAAAAGACCAAGATACCTTTGCTTGGGAGTGTTATGACATGAGAGGAATAGCTCCTGAGACCTATATACATAGGATATATCTGGAAGACTAGGTCAGACCAGTAATACAACCATAGAGGAGAATGAACCCAACCATGAAAGAAATTGTTAAAATAGAGTTACAAAAACTCCTCGCAGTTGGATTCATCTACCCTATTTCAGATAGTGAGTGGGTATTACCATTAGTGGTGGTGCCCAAGAAGAATGGAAAGTGGAGAATTTGTGTTGATTATAGGTTTCTGAATAAAGAAACTAAGAAATTCCATTTCCCTCTTCTATTATAGATCAGGTCCTTAACACCTTAGCAGGCAAGAAGTACTTTTCTTTCCTGTATGGGTTCAATGGATATAATCAGATCCAAATAGGGGAGGAATATCAAGATAAAACCACCTTCACTTGTCCATGGGGGACATTTTATTACCGAGTTTTACCATTTGGCCTATGCAATGTACCTGCCACATTTGAGAGGGTAGTTCTTAGAATTTTTTCAAATATGATTGGAGAGACTATGGAGGTATACATGGATGATTTCACTGTATATGGTGAAACTTTTGAAACTGCCATAGAAAATAAGGAAAAGACACTTAAACATTGTAAGGAAACTAACCTATGCTTAAGCAATGATAAATGCTATATGCTGATGTAGGAAGGGATAGTTTTAGGACATCACCTTTATACAAAAGGGATTAAAGTAGACATAAATAAAATTGAAGTCATCCAAACCCTACCTACTCCAAAAACATAAAAGGATATCCATAGTTTCCTAGGATTATCCGATTACTATAGGAGGTTTATATAAGACTTTAGAAAAAATTTTAAACCTCTTACCACATTGTTAACTAAAGATACAGATTTTATATGGATTGAAGAATGTGAACAAGCATTCAACACTTTAAAGGAAAAACTAATTACTGCTCTGGTACTGAGAGGTCCAAATTGGACCATACATTTTCACATATATATTGATGTATATAATAATGCAATAGACTCAGTGCTAAGATAGAAATATGGTGATGATTATTATACCATCTATTATGTTAGTAAAAACCTTATAAGTGTTGAACTCAATTATACTATCATAGAAAAAGAGTTTCTTGTAGTAATACATGCTCTTAATAAATTTTGCCATTATATTACAAGTTATTAGGTATTTGTACACACTGACCACTCAGAAATTAGATACTTGACAAACAAACCTAGTATTAGTGGTAGAATTATCATATGGCTATTTCTCTTGTAGGAATTTGATGTGATAATAGTGGACAAGTCAAGAAAGGACAATGTGGTTGCCGATTTCCTATCCAGATTGACACCTCTAGACTATGCAACTACAAAAAGCCAATTTATAGATGAGCATTTATTTGCTATGAATGATCAGATACCTTGGTACATAGATATGGCTAATTATTTAGCCATTGGTAAAGTATCCCCTACACTTTTACCTTGTAAAAAATAGAATTTAATTGAGAAAAGTGTAGATTTTTCATGGATTTATGGATTCCTGTTTAAAATAGGACCTAATCAAATAATGATAATATGTGTTGCTAGAGATGAAATAATAGAAATACTAAAATATTAACATGATGAACCTTATGGTGGCCATTTTGTAGGAAGAAGGACTGCATATAAAGTGTTGCAGGCTGGTCATTACTAGCCTTCACTATTCAAATATGCAGCCAAGCATGTGAGCCCGTGTGATCAATGTCAAAGGATGGATAGACCTACTCTCATAGATGAGATGCCACTCCAACCACATGTTCACATTGAACCATTTGATAAATAGGGGATGGAATTCATAGGATCTATTAATCTACAGTAAAGATGTAAGATATATATCCTAGTTTGTACTGACTATGTGACAAGGCTTTGCATGATTGAAAGAAGAAAACTATAGTAGATTTCTTGTATTCATCAATTTTTACAAGATTTGGTGTCCCAAGGGAGATAAAAATAGATCAAGGACCTCATTTTACTTCAAGTATGATCCAAGAACTCATGCAATAATACAAAATAAGGCATAACAAAACCACTCCCTACCATCCACAAGTGAATGGGCAAGTTGAGGTGACCAATAGAGAGTTGGAAAATATCCTAACAAAGACAGTGCAACAACATAGGAAGGACTATGCTACTAGATTACCAGAAGCAGTGTGGACCTACAGGACCACCTAGAAGACTACTATTGATTTCACATCATTTTAGTTAGTCTATGGAAAAATTGCCATGATGCCTATAGAGTTTGAAGTCAAAACACTTAGGACTACTGTAGAATTGAATATCAACCTAGATGATGCACAAAAATATAGAATTCAATAGCTTAATCAGTTGGATGAATACCACCTTGAAGCTCTACAGAAAATAGAGATCATTCAAAAATAAAGGGCCAAGTGGCATGACCTCCACACCAAGCCAAAGAAGCTTAAAGTGGGAGAATTAGCATTACTCTATGATTCTTGGTTCCAGAAAAGGAAGGGCAAGCTCATCCAGCATTGTATGGGACCATAGGAAGTGACTGAAGTCATCAATAATGGGACTGTAAGAGTTAGAACAATATACAACATCAACATTACCTTAACAGTCAATGGCCACCATCTATGCTCATACCATGTGTCTGAAGCATACATGATTGAGTTTAGATTAGGCATGGGGGAGATCCCAGTTGATTCTAATTTTATCTTAAGTTAGTAATATGTGGATCTAGTCCACATAGTCCCAAAGACAATTATTCTTTCAAAGTTTTTCTTTTTTTAGTTGTGTTTTTGTTTTGCAGGAACAATGCCCTTTGTGCAATCCTTAGGCAGCTTGGGAAACCTAGGCCTAACGGGTATAGGATCCATGAACTTGTGAATTTATAGCTTTCTAAGGAGTAGGAGTAGCTCATACCTCAAAAGGAGAATACTAAACCTGAATCTGCATAAGAGTGTTTGGATTGGTCTTTTTGGACAATAAAACACTCAACTACTGGTTCAGGAGTGAATGTTGATTCTATTTCTATTTTTCAATTAGAAGCACTGAATGGCCTGATCAACTTGACAATGCATATACAAGGACAATTCAACACCCATTGAATAAAATAAAAGTGCCATTTTTTGTATTTTATGGGGAGGCACCTGCTTCCCATTATTATAGAAGGCACCTACTTCCCATTGTACAATGGAAGGTGCCTACTTTCCATTGTACGGTGGAAGATGCTCGCTTATCATTGTATGGTAGAAGGTGCCTACTTCCCATTGTATGATGGAAGGTACCTACTTCTCATTGTACGGTAGAAGGTACGTACTTCCCGTTATACGCTTTATGGTGCCTGCATCCTATTTTTTGGAAGATCAATGACTAACTCCCAATTTTTAAGAAGAATGGATGACTTCTAGTTTTTGGGAAACCAACACCAAATCTTCTTAGCACACCTCTAAAAAAAAAGTAAGTTTGTATAAATTTTGTTTTATAAGTACGACACCCGATAGTTAGCAAAAAGGCACCTGCTTCCCATGTTAGGCATAAGTGTATGATTGCTAAGGCATCTGCTTCTCATGTTAAATAGAGTGCTTAAGTACTAAGGCACCTGCTCCCATGTTTAGAAAATCACTTTATTCCTACAGTGCTTGTTTTCAGTTTCCAAGGCACCTGCATGCCATAATTCAAAAAGAAGACGCCTGATTTCCATACGAAAAAACATTTGATTTCCATTTACTATGGTCGTTTTCTACTTTGATAGAATAACATGTCAGCATCGGGATGTGGCATGAGCTATGATAGAAGCCCATGCACATGCAAAGTCAAATCCATCATGAAAAATTTAAAATTTGACATCAACCATCTTTCGAGGAGGGGACGTTTGTCATCCCAAGGTGATATATTTTTATAATTTTTGTTTTTAATTTTGTAGGATTTCTTGAATAACCCACAATGCAACTACCAAGAACCAATCACATCGAAGAGAATTTATTACATGGGAGCCATGGCCATCATTGTCCATTATGGTTTACCCCATAATCAAATGCTAGCCAATAGCGATGCACCATGGATATCTGCACATATGAACCCATAGAACAAAATTAGGTGCATGTTTAATTTTTTTGTTTCTTATCTATATTGTTTTCATGAACATGTGTGTCTATGGAAATGTGCTGGCATAACCCCCCATTATTACCTTAAAAACTTGAACAAATTCACTTGGCATGGTGTTGTATGGAATGCCTCTGATTGGTCGATAGTTTATAGTTATCATCTCCGCACAATCGAGCACATGCTCGAATGAAATTTACTATGAATAACCATAATAACTGTTGCTTATGGTAATTAATTGTCCATGTGCATGAATGCAGTTGTTTTAAAAAGTTGTTTACCAGCTACTGTGTAGCCAACTTCAACGAGAAAAAATAGAGTAGTGAGGCACAGTAGTAATTCAAAGGGGAAGTAGTAATAGTGCTGAGTGAATTGTGAACTAAAGGTAAAGCATGGGGGGAAAGTCAAAAAATCATAATCTTAAGAAGAGTGAGCTGATCGATTGCTCGAGCATTTTTGTATATGTCCAAACATAGTTGGACATTGAAAAATAGATGGACTACTATTGACTGGTCATTCAAGGCTAGGATATAGTAGTAGCAAATGAATTTGTAGCATCGATGATAGATGGGGTTGTGTGCATGTAGGGGCTGGAGATCCTAGTCACAGAGGCCTATATCACCAGAGTTATGAGCCTGCCTAATAGGGGAGCACGCGTGAAAAGAGCATAACCTTACCCTTTGTATGTAGAGATTTTTTGGAGGACCAAATGAGTACCTGACATGTACTGGCTTACCAAAAAAGCACATTCCCAAGATTTGGAGGGCATTTTTTGAACATATCACCCACTTCTTCACATGCTCTGGTAGGTATTCTCATCTGAATGCCAACCACTTCCATTTCCTCAATCACATCCTGCATGGGGAAAAAATCAAAGTCCCCCACTATCTTGCATGCACCCTGAAAGACAAGACCAGGCGATACTAGGCAGGCACCACCTCTGCCCTAGCTCAGCATAGCATGATTTTGTCCTTGGCGTGATATGTAGAGTCACAGAGAAATGTGACAATTGAGGAAGTTGTGGGCACTAGTGTAACGACATAGGCACAAGCAGAGGAGGAGGTGCAAATTAAAAATGAACGGTTGACCTATGAGGTGACAGTACGAGAAGAGACGATGCCTACGTCCTAGCCTATAGGAAATACAAGGGAAGCAGGATAGGCCTCGTCCCCTGATTTTACCCAATTTAGAGAGGAAGAAGGACATGCTCTGTCTCCTTCTGAACCTCATTTTGAAGATGATGCAAAGCAATATTTCATGCTTATCTCCACTAGGATGTGAAGTAGAAGAATGAAGGCATCAAGGGTGGTTTTGAGATCATCCAATGAAGAGACACCAATCGATGAGCTCAATAGGGAGGAGTATATGGCCCAAATATTACAAGATATTTCCAATGGGCCAACTCCTCAACAGGAGGTGGCCATGGAATATGTACCACTAGAAGGCCAAATGGAGGATTTGTAGCAACAACTGTAGGTTTTGAGAGAACAAACTTCCACTTGGGAGGCCAAATTTAAAGAACAGGCTCTGTTTGAGGAGTCCAAAAAAGAGGTTGCATTAAAAATGCATGAATTGTATCAAACAATTTGGCAACTACGAAGACAATTGTAGTTGCAAGGTAGACTAGGAGGAGCCAAGAAGCCAGCTAGAATTGATGCAATAGTGTAGAATGATGGGGCAATAGAAGTGCCCCTGCTGATATAGAAATAGAATAGGGAGATGCGGCTACAATGGAAGTAGAGCAACCCTGTTCTACATCTCCCTCTATAGAGCAGATACTCTAGGAGGATGAAGTTGAGGTTGAGGAAGCCTAAAAATGTAGAACAACATACAAAGGAGGGATATGAGAGGGAAAAGGATATGGAGGTCGAAGAGCCTCAAAGTTCAAGCAAAAAGGGAGAGGCAGAGCACTCTCTAATTAATGCAGGGGTCAAACAGCCTCAAGAGGAATAAGTAGTCCCTGTTATGCAGCAAGTTTCTACAGAGGAAAAAGAGGCTTAACAACTTGAATCCCTTGTACCCTAGGATGCTTAGCAGCCTGAATTCCATATACCCCAAGAAACACTAGTTGAACCAACATACCTAGGGTGCAACATATCAAGCTAAGATTAAAAAAAATCTATAAATCCATCTCAGCGATGATCCAAAACCAGAGCGAGAGTTTCTGAGTTGAAGGCACTAGGCATTGAATCTGATAAGGAATAAGAGCTGGATTCTGATTAATAATGGGAGATAGTAAAGAATCTGTTTGCTACCCAAATTCAAAAATTTGAGGAGCTTAAGGAGGAGATTAAGGCAGACAAGAAAAACTAGAAGAAGGCCTCCAAGAAAGCCATAAAGGAATTAGAAAAGGAGGCTAGGAAGCAATTTGTCAGACCTCACAAGAAAATTCTAGTTGTTTAACCTGAGAAGTTATGGTATTTGTATGGGTCAGAGGATGGAAAGCCTTCAAGGATGTAGGCATACTTTAAAAGGATGGGATTTATAAACCCTATGCAACATGAGGATCTAGCATCAAGCAGTAGAACTCCCCCTATGGCAAAGAAAGAGATCAAATTTGAACCTGAGCATGACCCAATAGGGGTACATTTTTTCCACAGCCAGGGTTGCTAAGGAATCTAGCATTCTTTTTGGAGATAAAGAATCAGTGCTTGTGGATGAAAAATTACCACCTCACCACGAGTACTTAAAAATAGCTAAGCCTGCATTCCAAAAGAATGCCACCAATTTATCTGGTTATTATCTAAATATTAAAAAGGGAAAGGTGGCCTAGACCAGAGAACCACCCAAGAAGAAAGTAGGGCCAAGTGAACCACTTCAGTGTAGCAAACATTAGAAGTAGCAGGGTTAGGAGACAATAGCTCTTAAGGCATCAAAGGGTCAAAATCCCCAGGAAAAAGAGAAAGCCAAGGCTACTAAGAAGAAGAGGACACAAACCAACATGGCCTATTGTATGAAGTGAACAGAACTGGTAATTACCAAGTCAAAGTGGCACAGGGATGTGCCACCTCTTAAGCATGGGGGGATGATGAGGTATAAAATTGCTCATTTTTTTGTACTCTTTTTCCCATAATGTGCGGTATATATTCTTGTATATATATATGTTTTATGGAAATTATATATATAATTAATAGTTTATTTTGCATGTTCTCTAATATTTGTCTTTAAGTGTAATTTGTGTAGATTTAGTGGAAATTGTTGCATTTTGGCATGTTTTCATCGAGGTCCCACTTGGACCTAGAACTTGCAAATTAATGAAGGAAAAACATCTATGAAATATCGATAAAGAGGTACGAAGTTAGGTGCCCAAATTCCTTTGAAGCACCTGACTTTCGTTCAACACTTAACTGTTAGGTGCCTGCTTTCTGTTGTATGGTAGAAGGTGCTTGCTTCCTGTTATACGGCAGAAGGTGCCTGCTTCCCATTGTACGATGGAAGTCACCTTCTTCCCATTGTACGATGAAAGGTGCCTACTTCCCATTGTATGACTGAAGGTACCTACTTCCCGACTTCTACATACAAGGTGCCTGCTTCTCGACTTCTTCAAACCGCGACACCTGATTTCCATTAAATGCCAAACTTCAGCATAGCTTTGTGGTTGGCAGAACAAAGTGAAACTTCGACAACTAGCATGTAAGAATTTCTAGCATTGCAACTAGACTTGGGATAATGTCAAATGTGTCTCATCACCCATCGTCCAACTAATACGTAAATAAATTCTATAAATTGGGTAAATAAAATATTAACGTATTCTAGAAATAGAATACACTAAAATATCATGATATTTTTCCCGATTCCTCTAATCAATCAAACAATTGTAATAACGAATCATTTTCTGATTCGTCCTAAAATTTGTAACAGTGCTGGCCACATACCTTATAAATATGTAGGCCACCCCTGAAGAAGACCCCTTGTACTTCTATGTAATTTTCTTCTGCTGTAATTGTTAATAAAATATCTGCATATTTTCCTATAAAATATCTTTCTAAGTATTTGGTGATCATTTTACCACGGGTAGAACTTGCTGGAAGTGTGGGTCCACTTACAATAGACTTCTTCCTTATTTTCCCTATTTTTTGTATTTTTTTTAATAGATTAATTTATTCTTATGGTATTTCTCCTATTTTTTATAATTCCCAGCAAGGTAGTCATTTAGATTTTAAATGTGTTTAGTCCTATTTTCTTAGACTTAGTATGAGATTATTGGTTTAAACATAAACTCCAATGAATACCAAATACCCCCCAAACCATAATCCAAGGGAATCATCTCCGAAGAAGAAATTACAAGCATAGATTTTGTACAGCTGCTCGCAAGACTATGAGCTACCCCAGGTTGATTTTTTAAATGGAGGTAATTAATTGAACCATAGAAAAACTAACCAATATTTTGCCCAACAATATGTTTTATTGGGCAAATTGAATTCATTTGTGTGGTTCATGTTTTTGAGCGGTCGAGAGATTGAGTGATGGAGATGGTTGGTGAGGCTAGCAGATCAGGTGACGCTAAAGTTGGTGCATGGGTGGTGAAGGTAGGCTTTCGAGGCCCTTCCCTTTATTTTGTTTTTGTTTGTTTTGTGTGTGTTTGGTTTTTTTTTATAACTAAGAGGGGATGGTAATTTTTTTTTTTTTTTTGACGATGATAAAGGGGGAGGCGATTTTTTTTTTGAAAAGAATGTATGAAAATGTTTGTTTTTTATGTTTTTGTATGAGAAAAATGCATGAAAATATTTTTTGTGTTTTTTTATGTTTTTGAAATGAAAAGAATGCATGAAAATGTTTTTGTGTTTTTTTATTTTTGAAATGAAAAGAATGCATAAAATATTTTTGTGTTTTATTTTTGAAATGAAAAGAATGGAAATTTTTTTGTGTTTATGTTTTTAATAAAAAATGCAAAATGTTTTTTTTTGAAATGATGTGTGCACTGATATGGATTTGCTTTGTGCTTTTTGTAGGTGAAATTTATAGAGGCTCGACATCGATGGCCTCGTATCATATCTCGGGTGTGGAAGGCACTAACTGATGATGATTGGAAGTGGCTGGCGGTGGTGAGGTTGGATGGTTGTGGGTGGGTGGAGATTGTTAGGGCAGATGAGGAGTACTTATCTACTTTAGTGGAGAGATGGGACCCTGATAGGGGGTCATTTCAGCTTTTGATAGGGGAGCTTACTATCACCTTGGAGGATGTTTACCACATCTTTCATGTTCCTATCGAGGGTTCACCAATCAGGTTGGCCATGACAAGGAGCATGAGTTGAGACCGATATATGGGGATGATTGGGATGTGGATGTCAGCAAGGGTGGTATTCCATATATTCAATTATATAAGGATGGGAAGTTAGGAGCACTTCCTACCTTTGTGATGTACATCTTAGGCAACATGTTGTTGCCTAACAACATGGGATCTAGGTTCCCTTGGAACCAGGTGAGGCTTGTGATTGATCTGATTGGTGAGCCTTAGGTTTATGCTTGGGCTCCTACCCTACTTTACTAGTTGTATGTGGAGCTCTATGAGGTGAAGAGGTAGGAGCGGAAGGGACTCGAATGCAGCTTGCTTCTTTAGCTGTGGGCTTGGGAGCACATCAGGATTGCTCGGCTAGAGGGTCTACCTTGTGAGTGGGATCACTCATTGCCTTGTGCTCTTCATTGGTGGACCAACGAGGAGGCTTTACCGAGTCACCCTATCCATAGTGGATAGGAGTATCGAGATATATTTGGTGCTTTGACTAGTGGTGACATCATTTGGTGACCATGGTGAGGCCTCACTTGGGATGGTGATGTGGCACAACTTTGATGGATTAGGTGAGGTAGGTGGTTGGTTGGGTGTCATGGGTGAGAGATGGAGTTCATTCAGTTCTCTTGAGTGATGTGGTAGTTTGGTTTGGTGTAGGGAGTTCCTGATGCTCTAATTGTGTATAGGCATCGGGGTGATGAGCTTAGTCTCCCTATTACTCCTAAATTTTGGACTATGGATGATGATCAAGATGATGAGGTGGTGGGTGTCCCAGATGTAGATGATGCTAGAAGTACAACTGAGTATGATGCTTGGTTTGCTTTGTAACCTCCATGGGCACCGAGTCAAGCTATTGATGATGTGGTGAGTGGTGATGAGCAGGATGCTAGTGAGAAGCTTCTCAATGGTAAAAATATCATCAAGGTAGTGGTAGTAGGGGGTGATCTAGGGTAGATGTTCAACCTACAAACACTAGGGTTAAGGTTGGTGGATATGGAGATGGAGGTAGTGGTGATGGAGGTGGTGATGATGGAGGGTAGGATCTACCTCCATGCCACACTAAGGAGGATTGGGGTGTCCTCCAAGTTGAGTAGGATAGCTTGGGCTAGACTATAGTGGCTCATGATATAGATATCATGAGGTTACAGAGTGTGTTGGTAGCTTAAGATGCCGAGATAGCTCAACTACAAAGTGAGGTGGATGGGCTATAAAGTGCACCTAGTGGAGGTGGAGATGGCTCTAAGGTTGTGGCTCTTCATGCTGAGATAGTGTAGTGAGAGGCACATTAAGAATAGATATGTTTACTTCTATCATAGCTTAGGTACATTCATATACTTGAGGATACTCTTGCTCAACATCACATTCCGCTACCTCTACAACCTTCATCATCAATTTTTAGCTCTAGTAGGGAGTGAGTCTAGGCCTAGTGGTTCACATTCTCAGGCTCCTAGTTTCCATGCTCCCTCAGGTTCACAAGGATCAGCTTATGGTCCTCCTAGGGGTCATGGTGGTGCTAGCTAGTAGCACTTATTACCTCTTTTTGTAGTTTTCATTTTTGCTTATGAGCCTTAGTGCTCTGATGTATACAACCTTTTGGGTGATTTTTGTACTATGTGATTTATATATATACATATACATGGATTTTATTGTGATAATTTGTATTGCACTTTTGTTTTATTGTATGTATGGATGCATATGAAATGATGTAGTGATTGAGTGAAATGAATGGTGAATATTATGTTCTAATGATCATTTGTATATGTTTTAGACTTTTGCTTGATCAACTTTATTCTCGTTGTTTAATCAGGGGCACTAACATTTGGTATTTATAAATGAAATGGATTATGGGATGTAATAATGGAAATGATATGGAATGGTTTGGATAAAGGATCTAGAGTTATTTTGCAAAGACTCAAACATCCTAGTGATCTCAAACAAACTCATCTATGTATCTCACAAATCTTCATGATGCTAAGGTTGTCCTAGTGGTTTCAAATTTCTCAAGGACCAATTGTGTGTGCAAATGAATGTTCATTTCTCATTATGAGTTAGGTCAGACTAATCAATTGGTAACTTATGCCAATAAGCTAGCTCATCCATGAGCATCCATAGGTCTGTACAAAATAAGGTCACTAATGTGATAGACGTGGCACCATGCGTAAGGATACCCCATTGCCAGGCGGGTTTCATTCAACCCATTATTGTAATGAGGATCACCCCATGATTTTTGAAACACTAAGAATTCTAGGGATTCAAGCTCCTTTCCCTTATTTTATTGCATTGGATTTTGGATTTTTGGATTTTATTTTTGAGTTTGCTCATTTTTGTATTGGAGCAAAGTGGATTTTTATTGCTTTTTGGATACTTGCTCATTTTGAGGAGGAGCAAGGGAATTTTATTGCTTTTGGGATACTTGCTCATTTTGAGGAAGAGCAAGGAATTTTATTGCTTTTGGGATGCTTTTTGGGATACTTGCTCATTTTGAGGAAGAGCAAGGGATTTTTTTTGGGATGAAGGTGGAGCTTGTCCTTTTGTCAACTCTTTAGCATTCTAGACCATGCACATAATTGGATGAATAGGGGAAACCTTTCACTTTATGGCAATAGCAACTCATGACTTCATCATTCCTAAGCTTCACAATATTTTAATATGTTTTGATGTGCATGGTCCAAGAGGAAACTTGATTGACCAAGAACAACTTATTGCATCTAAATATTATTTGATTTTTAATGGAGGTTGCTCAAAACACTAGGAGTGGTTGAGTGACTGAAAACACCTAGATTTTGCTTATGGACTAATGTGTTATATGAAATTTTGTGATACCTTCGCTACAAGCTTTTGAAAATTAAAAGGTGTACATAAAATAGTCAGTGGTCGCATAATCATTATTGCTAATGATTATACGATATCTATCCTAGTTTATGTGAACCCCTTAATCATCAAAATATCATAAGGAAAGTTGCAAATTATTGTGGCTGATGGATTGATGAGTAATGTTTGATATAAGGTGCCCTTGATTAAGGCAACAAGACATAGTGGACTAGCAATCATCCAAATTAACCAAATGGTTCCTAACATGATGAATGGTATGAACAAATGTAAATGACTGAAATGCGTATATGAAATGTAGGTGGAATGCATGGATGGATGTATGAAATGCAATAAATATATATATTTTTAGCCATGTATATGTACATATTTACAATTTACACTATGCATAGAATGCCTTTAGGTGTATAATATTTAATGGCTTAGGTTCCAATGTTCCCTCTAAATTTGCAAGTCTATATGTTCCTGGACCCAAATTTTGCTTGACAATGTATGGACCTAACCAATTAGCCATGAATTTGTCTCTCAAGTGTGGTAATGCATTGGTGTTCTGTTGATTCTCTTTAAGAATGAGATCTCCTACTTGGAATTCATGAGGATGGACTTTTGCATTATAAGCATGCTTGATGCGATCTTGATATACTCGTAAATGTTCTAAGGCATTGATTCACCTTTCATCAAGGAGTGTAAGTTGGTCAAGATGTGCTTGTCTAGTTGTGTCATCATCCATGAATTCTTGTAATGCAACTCATAAAGAAGGGATCTCGAGCTCAAGAGGCATGATTGCTTTGGCTCCATAGACCAATGAAAATGGAGTTGCCCTTGTTGGCATTCGGATGCTTGTTCGATAAGCCCATAATGCCAAGGGGAGTTGAGTATGCCAATCTCTATGGTTCTCTTTGACAAGTTTCTTGAGAATGGCTATCAAGGTCTTATTGGTTGCTTCAGCTTATCCATTTTCTTGTGGGTAATAAGGAGTCAAGAAACTATGTTGGATATTATACTTGTTGCATAATGCTCGAACATCCTTGTTTTTGAAAGACTTGCCATTATCAAAAATGATCTTCGAGGGAATCCCAAAATGATAGATAATATGTTGGAGTATGAACTCCACAATTCGAGGTCCAATCGTAGTGGTCATTGGGATCGCTTTGACCCATTTGGTGAAGTATTATGTGGTAGTTATGATGAATTTGTGTTGTCCCAAAGAGGTAGGTGAAATTTTACCAATCAAATCTAGGCCCCATTGTGAAAAGGGCCAAAGGCTTTGAATGGGTTGTAATGCTTGTGATGGTACATGAGTCAAATTGGCATGTTGTTGATATTTTTGATATTTCTTCACATATTGACAACAATCATTTTCCATGGTGGGCCAATAATAACCCATGTACAAAATACACTTTGCAATGGCCATTCCACTAAAGTGGCCACCACAAGTACCATCATGGGCTTCAGTTATGGCTCTTTGTGCCTCTACGAGATCTAGACATCGAAGTAAGACTCCATCATAGCCATGTCTATACAACACATCCCCCAAGAGAGTGTAACGAGCTACTTTTTATTTGAATGTTCTCTTTGTAGTTCATATCAAATCTGATGGGAGGGTCCCAAACTTGAGAAAGTCCTTTATTTGATCAAGGTAAGACTCATATGGTTCTACATGAATGAAACAAACACTCTTTTCACCTTCAGATTCTGCTTATGAGATTGTGGATTTGGACATTGTTGTGATGATAAGTGGTTGGACTTCTCCATTTTTATTCTTTGGAATCAATGATCCTAAAGAAGCCATCACATCCACAAACCTATTAGTCAAATGAGGTAAGTTGTCAATCTCGTACCAGTCAAACTTTGCTAGCAATTTCATTGCTATTTCATGGTATTGTTTCAAGACTAGTTCTCTACATTGGTAAGTTCCTTTCACTTGGAAAATGACAAGTTGGGAATCACAAAAAATGCTTATACGCTTAATACCCATAGCTAATGTTGATTGAAGCCCCAATATTAAGGCTTCATACTCTACATTGTTATTTGTGCATGGAAAGTCAAGTTTGAATGATAAAGGAATTGGTATTCCTTTGGGTGTATAAAATATGACTCTAACACCTTGTCCTTTTTTGCACTTTGACCCATCAAATAAGAGAGTGATGTCAACATCATCCTCAGGAGGGACTAGTTCTTCTTGTTCAGTGATAGAAAATACCGAATCATCTGGAAGCTCGATAAGAAGGGGTTGATCATTTGGAAGTGGAGCTTCTACGAGTTGATCGGCTATCACCTAACCCTTGATGGATTTTTGGCTAATGAATTCAAGATCAAATTCCATTAAGAGCATTATCCATTTTGTGGTTTGAGTATTGTTGTATGTGCGAGTCATCATATAACATAGAGGATTTTCTCTAGCTATGACATAGGTAGTGTTACTTAGCATATAATATCTGAGTTTCTTAGTGGTAAAAACCATTACTAAGCACAACTTCTCAACATAAGCATATATTGTTTCATAACTCACCAAAGTTTGACTAATGTAATAGATTGCTTGCTCTCTTTGATTTTCATTCTTTTGTGCAAGCATTGTCCCTAATGCAAAATCTATGGTAAAAATGTAAAGATGAAAAGGGACTCCTAGATGAGGTGAACATTAGTACTGGTGGTGAAGCTAGATATTTCTTGATGTCATCAAAAGCCTCTTGACATTATTTTGTCCAGGAAAAGGTGACCCCCTTTTGTAGCAAGTGATTGAATGACCTACATTTATCTGAGAGTTGTGCAATGAATCGATGAATGGATTGAATCTTTCCTTGCAAACTATGCAACTCTTTAAGATTTATTGGAGGGGGCATTTCAATAATGGCCTTGACCTTATCAGGGTCCACTTCAATGCCTCACTTGGAGATAATGAATCCTAGAAGTTTACCTGATGTGACTCTGAATACACACTTCTTAGGATTTAACCTCACCTTATGTTCAAGCAATCGATCAAAGACTTTTTCTAGTACTTCAATGTGCTCAAGATGTGTTTTGGATTTAGTGATTAAATCATCCACATAGTCTTCAATGATTTTGTGCATATAGTCATGGAAGATATACGTCATGGCACATTGATAAGTAGCTCCTACATTTTTGAGATCGAATGGCATCACCTTGTAACAGAAAGTGCCCCAAGGTGTGGTGAATGTTGTTTTGTGTTGGTCCTCAGGATTGATTCGAATTTGGTTGTATCCTAAAAAACCATCCATTAGAGAAAGCATTTCATGGCCTATGCAAGAGTCTACAAGTTGATCGATGTTTGGTAATGGAAAATCATCCTTGGGACATGCTTTGTTTAAGTCTCAAAAATATGTGCATACGTGTATCCCCCATTTCAACTTGCGAATGGGTACCATGTTTGAGAGCCATTCGAGATAATCAATGGGTTGTATGAAACCCACATCTAATAATTTTTGTAGCTCTTCTTTGACAATGAGGGCTATGGTAGGATGAAGTTTCCTCAATTTTTTCTTGAATGGTTTAGCTTTGGGAGCTAAGGTGAGGTTATGGACCACCAAGTTGGGGTCAAGGCCAGGCATATCTTTGTATGACCATGCAAAAATCTCTTTCTTCCTTGTCAATACATCTAGGATGCGCTCTTTCTCTTCTACGGATAGATCTTTTGCTATTTTCACAATTTGGGGATTATTCGCATCTTGACTTAGGTTCACATCAATGGATTCTTCAATAAGCATGTGAGAACCTTCTTCTAACTGATGTGGAGTAGGAATGAGATGAATATCATCCTCCACATTTTCAAAGGACTCAGGTGAGGCTTCTTCTACTTTGGTTTGAAAAATAGAAGTAGGTGAAGGTGAAGATTGTTGAGGAATATAAGCATTAGAAGCTCTTAGAAATTCTTCAGATAGGATGAACTTGGCTATGGATGGTGGGGATGAAATCCTATCCATGTCGATAAGGCTAGCATCGATTGGAATCAGCTTTGCCAAATCATATGGATTGTGGAGTGGGGTGAACAAGTCAACATAAATCATGTTAACTTGGTGGAAATGAAGTGGCTATGATTTGGAGAGTGAACTATCTTGCTCACTCTCTCTAGGGAGAAACTGACCTATGGTGGGTGAATTATGATTTTGTGAATGCAACCAAGGTGGTGGTGGTGGATCTGGTTCAGGTCACTCTTGCAGAAGATGCAAGTGAAATATGGATTGATCGATAGGAAACATTGTAATGTAGTACTCATCTCTCTCAATGGGCTCTATAGGGGCCACATCTTCTTGGGGACCATCAAAAATATGATTGATCATGTCCATGTTTGGTCCCATTTCCTGAAATTCCTCAAAATCATCATCAAAAATGTAATTGATCATAGCTATATGTGGTCTCATTTTTGGAAAAGCCTCATGTAAATAAGGTGCAAACTCAAGGTCTAAATACTCATCATCACTATCATCATTGTCTTCACTCTCCTCATCCTCCTCTTTGGACTCTAGGGTGAGTTGCTGAAATGTATGCTCAAAGGAGGAGTTTGAGGATGATGGCATGTATCCTAAGCCAGAGTGATCATGTGCTTCTCGATAGTGGGGCTCAATGATATGATGTAGACCCTACTCATGTCATCCAAGACCAAATCCCTACCAGTTAACCCGATAAAAATATCACATGGGAAAATCTAGGTTGGACAAATATTCTAAGTTAGCACAAAATTCTTATATGGGTTCTTCATTAGGAGGAGGTGGATTGGATGAAGAATCCACTCCCCCATATACAAATTTAATCCTATTTGGCTCGAAATCCATTCTATACACTACACCTATAGCCAAAGGTGGGTCACATGGGTGACCATAATCTCTAATAGACTAAATAGGTGGTGTTATTGTGACACTCTCAACTATGTACTCACCAATACTTAGATTGGTGAGATGGACTACAACTTGAGTTGGTTGGGATGTGGATGAATTAGGTGCTAAGGTGGAGGCTTCAATGGTGGCTTGTGGTTTGGATGGAGGAGATGGCTCACTCGACAATGGTTCTTCTCGGATAGGTGACCCTATCTATGAGACAATGGGTGGTGGGGTTTGAGATGGATTTGGTTTAATGGATTGGTTAGAGGTTGGTGGATTGGGTTGGGATGAAAAGGTGAAGGGTGTTTACGAAGTGGGAGGTGTAGTTAATGAAGATGATGGTTGATTGGTGGGATGATCAGGTGTGATGGAAAAATGGTATGAAGTGGATGAGGGTTGACTTGGGTTGATGGCTTGAGATGCAAAGGCATGATCAACTATTGGCAAAGCCTTTAGGATGTGCTCTTTGGATGAGGTATTGCTACTTGGGGTGGTTTTAATGATAAGGGATGAATGGAAATATGGGTGGATGGAAGGGATGGCTCATATGGATTGGATATCAAGTTGTAGTACTTGAATGGTTCGGTGTCAATTGGAATGCAATGGACTTTTCCCTCATGCACATATTTCAAACATTGATGTAATATGAAGGGAACACACTTCATTTCCCTAATCCAGGGATGTCCAAGAAGTATGTTGTACTGCATGGCTCCTTCCAAGATATGGAAGAGTACATGGATTATTTTCACCCCCACTATTATAGGTAGAACTACATTTCCTACAGTGGAGCACAAAGCATCATTGAAAGCCCATAGGGTGAAGGTGGATGTGGTGATGTGAGATGATGGTAGGTTGAGATGTTTGATGGTTGGGGTAGTGATGAGATTGATAGAGGAGCTAGTATCGATGAGCACTCTTTTAAAGGGTTTTTGATCAATATGAGCTACAATATGCAATAGAGGATCAGGTAACTCCGATGATATGCTCTTTTCTTCAAAATTATAGAATACTATTGAAGGTTCCATACAATTTTGAACACTCCCCACAAAAGTGTTGAAGGTATTAGGATCTTCTACTTGAAGTTTGATGGATTTTAAGATTTCCATCAATGCCTCATGATGTGGGGGAGATTGTTGTATGAGCTCATATATTGACAACTTGGCTGAGGCCATCCTTAAGCTCTATGTCAATTGACTTCTCAATGTGATGATTGGTCTAGGTGGATGATTTGGAATATGAATGGGTGGAGATGGAATGGTGGGGTTTAGTTGTATGGGCACATTTGGTTGTGCTACAGGAGTTGGTACTACTTGAGTTGGCTCATTTTCTTGTGTGCAATTTATTTTTCTTTGCCCTTGGGTGACTATGTGAATAGCCCCCACAAAACCTTGGTATAATTGTGACACATGATTGACTTGATTGGGAGGAACTGTAGAAGTTGATGCTCCCATTGTTTGTTGATTTACCTCATGATGAGGTAATGGTGTTTGATATATTCCAAGGTTTTGGTTTTGTTGGGCTAAGGGGTTATCAATCTTGATTTTTCCCTTTTCAAGTAAATCTTGCACAATGTTCTTAAACCCATAGCAAGTCTCGATGTCATGGCCTTTCTATCGATGATAGGTGTAGTACAGATGCTCCTTATAGCTCCTAGGTTTTGGCTTGTTTGGATCTTCAGGCTTCATTTCTGGCAATGTGAAAGCCTGTGCATCATACAAATTTTGGAAGATGGATGAATATGGTTCAGGCAATGGGGTGTAATTGTGGGGTGGTTGATTGTATTGATGTTGATGATTATCTATAGGTTGAGCTTGATTTTGCAGTTGTTGTGGGGGTGGAACCACTTGATAAATCTATTGTTGTGGTTGTTGTTGTTGTTGTAGGGGTTGTTGTACTTGCACTTGAGCTTGTTGGATTTGTTATGGAGGTTGGCTCAAGACTACTTGATTAACCTGGTTGGCCTTGGATTGACCATGGTTATTCCCCTTTTGACTTTTGTTCTGCCATTATTTATTTTTTAATTTTATCTCACCCTCTTGGATCTTGATTTCTTCTATCACTCTAGCTTGGGCGAGTGCTTCTTCGAATGTTCTATATTGTTGTAGTTGTAATAACAAGGAGATTGGTTTGGAACAACTCCTTGTGAACATTCATGTTAATTCTACCATGGGGAGGGAGAATGGTAGTTTGGTGATGATTGCCCTCCAATGGTTGCCAAAGTCATAGACCGATTCATCATCATATTATCATAAATTGAGAAAATCGATCAATGTTGTCTTCTTTCTAACATTCAGAGAGAACCACTCCAAGAATTGGTCTACTAGTTGCTCAAAAGTATAAATACTTTGATGCAATAAATGATTGTACCAATCTAGGGCATCCCCTCCAAATATCTAAGGAAAAGTATGGAGCATAAGTGCATCATTATTTTTTATTCTAAAACATGCATTAATGAATCCACTCACATGCTCTCAAGGGTCCTCATCCCCCTTGAATTTATCAAACTTTAGTATTTGAAAATCTATTAGGTAAGGTGATGATGGTACCAAAGCATGAATGGGATGATTTATTAGCTACCTTAAAGTAGGTTTCTGATATTGCATACCCAATGTTTGCATGGCTAAGCTATCAATATGACTTTACAAAAACTAAAACTTAGGATCTTCTAGCAAAGGGTTAAAACCTTGATTGGTTTATTACTACTAAAAATAATGTGCATTATTAGTGGGGATTTGATGATGTGGGATGTTAGTGTGAAATGGATTATGGAATGATTATTGGTGATGACTTTGATGATGATGAGGAGATGGGGGTATGATGGTATGTTGACCTGAAGAGCTAGCATACATTTGATGAAGTGGATTAGTAGGTATGGTTGTGGTTGGGGGTCACAACACCCAAGATGGATCTTGAGTGAAGAAGGTGTGTGGATGAGATGTGGATGGTTGGTTATGATCTACCCCCTATGACTACCATTATGGATCAGGATTAATGCTTTGATTAGCATTATCCATAATCAATTGTTGCAACTATAGAAATGCTTATTGCATAGCAATCATAGATGAAGATGGTATGGCCATATAGGTGGTAGATGATTGGGATGGTTGGGTGGCAACCATGTGAGTGGATGTAGGTGGAGGGTAAGTGGTAAAAGGTATTGTCATTGAATGAGGGATGTTATGATGTATGGTATCTATAGATGTGATGGATGGGATGGATGTAGGGATCTATGAAGCAGCATTGACTTATGCTTCATAGAGGGGGTTAGTACAAGTGATGTTTTGATTTAGAAAGATGAAGGGGTGTTGATGAGATGATGATGGATGATTATGGGTCATGGTTGCAGTAGTTGATTCGAAGAGTGGATTCATGAAGATTTGATTGGTATGTTGTGGGTGTGGGAAGGTGGTTTCCTATTATGATGGAGGAATGGCATGAGGTGGAATGGTAAGTGGAGGTAATGATGGAAATACCAAACTAGATACATTCAGATATAGTCTAATGACATCCATGTCCACATATGTGACATGATCATCAGATGGCATGGGTGGCTCACTCCTAGGAGTTTTAGGAATGGTAGCATGAGTAGCTCTCTACATTATATCTATGTCTAAAGTGGGGGCACCACTAGATGGTCTAACATTCAAGTTCAAATACATAGTAGGGGCTACACTGACTTGCCCTATCACTAAAGTGGTAGGGGCTTGAGAGGACTGAGGTGGAAACTCCATGGATGAGGGTAACTGATTCTAAACTTGGGCTAGCTTTCTGGCTTGACTACGGGTTGTTACCATACACTAAGGGTGGGATGAGGTGGAAAGTGTGAAGGTACATGTGTGAATATGTGGTGAAAGCACAAACAAACAACATGCAAAGCAAACAAACAAACAAATTTATTTCTAAGTTTTTGCAAGGTTTTGATTTTTTTTTTTTTTTAATTTTAAAATTTTTTTATTTTTTTTTGTAAATGAAAGTGCAATGTTTGACCCTATAATGAATCTAAGGATTTCACCCAGATACTCTCACACACTAACTTGGTGATGAAATCCAAGTTGTGAAACCCATCAAGGCTTGGTGATAAAGTCCAAGTCCGATGAGGGAGCCTAGGTACTACCAGTCCTCACCCAGTTCACCGTGGTCAGTGATACACCCTTCGAAGAGGAATGCATGCTATTTTCCATGGCTACGATGGTTCTTGGACTAGCCTTGGCCAAAATAATGGGGTAATGATTGGGGGTTGGTGATGAAATCCAACCTTACCAATGTTCAAGTGCAAGTGTGTGAGGGTTTTGTTTATTATGGTGTGATGCAAATTAAAATGCAATTTTGATTATTGCCTATATGTAGAAGTAAGAAATAGATAGGTACAATCAGCAAAATATCAGGGGCCCAAAGGTAAATTTTATACCAAGCCTATAAGGGTTTTGAAGTATAGAGCCAACCACCATTGGGTGGTTAGGTCTAGTCAACCACCATTGGGTGGTTACCAAACCATGGGTCCATGGTTGGAGATGTCCAACCACCAATCCATGGTTGCAACTATACATTAGAGCTAAGATAGACTAAGGTGAAACCCCAAAGAAAGATGCCTAGAATGTCCCTAGCTAGACAATGCAAATGATCTAGGATCTAACCTAAAATGCAGATTTTGATTACCTTTATTTTTTTTTTTGAATTTGAACCTAGCCTAAGACCTATATGCACACAACAAACAGGACTGACAAGGCAGATATTCTCTTATATTTATTTATAAAATTCTAAAGCAAAAGAGAGAGAGGGTTTTAAATGTATAGACCTATGATCCTTTTATCACTTCCTCCTACTTATGCAATCGTGTGTTCATGGTTCTACAGGATTCCAAACTTGTATCCATGGTTCTTTAGGTCTGTAATTATGTCCTCATGGTTCCTCGAGTGTAGGGTTCAAGCCAAAATAGGCTTTGAGATCTTCACGTTCAATCCTCGATATTCGTAGCTCAAATCTGAAAACCTATAACAACAAACAATAGAGAAATTAGTAAGCAAGAAAAAGCAAGGCATCAACAATGAAACCCTTTGGGGGTCCCACCGTGATCACCATTTTTGTAGCAAAAGGAAATGAACACCAAACACACAAAATGAAAAGAAGATATTGCAATATAAATGAATGATTTTTCTTTGTATTGATACAGGGGAGCCTTGAATCTCCCAAATTTACAATGCTTTGCCCCAATGTTTTGGGGGAGATATTACAATGCTTTCTTCTTAAAATACAATGCTTTGAATGGTGGTCTTCCAACTCTCTAGCAAATTACTAGGTGTTCTTCGCTCCTCTGCTACAACTCCAAAGGTGAGTGGGCTTTAGTATCCTAGAAGTAGGGCCACTCTTAGCTTCAATAGCTCTTCAGATACCTATCTCCTGCACACATGAAATGCAAACAAGGATCAGTAGCACCTGCAAACATAATTGAAAGTAAATACAAATGAAACCCTTGAAACATTGGTTGCAGAAATGAAAGTAATGGTGTAGAAAATTGTAGCCCAAAAATTCTTGCACTCCTTTCCTTAAGGCTAATGGATTTGTACCTCAGAGTGAAATGGGAGAATGGATGGTCTACACCTCAAAAGAGAGGTACTTGATCGTACCTTCTTGTGGTGATTTTTTAATGAATTGGGTGGGTTCACTAGGAAAAATTTTGTGGCAGTTTTTGAGCCTAGGTTTTGGGATTTATTTTGATGTGTTCCTTTTATCAAATCACGCATACACCTAGTTTTGCCAATATGCAACTACGCTAATCTATATGCAATTTTGATTTATATGTAAGCAACAAAAAGCAGAAAATAAAATCTAAATAGGCAATACAATGCTTAAAAAGTGATTTAAAACACTTACTTGTATCCAAAAGTTTGAAGAAGATTCTAGTTTTTGATGCAAGTGATATCAGGAAAAATATAGCAATATCAATTGAAATTAGGCAGTATTGGGTGACCCGATTATGCAATTCCAATTGATCTTGACTAAAAGCTGCAATTTTATAATTAGATGTAGAAAATAATAATTTAATAGAAAATATGTATTTAAATGCACTGAATAATAATGAGCAATGATCTTAAGATAACAATGGAAGAATGTTCATATACATATCTATGCTAAATGTTTGAAATAAAAAAGAAATATGACTATTAGATCCAAAATAATAATAGTAATGAATTGAAACTGATGTAATGAATATGAAATATTAATTCTAAATGAGAGAGATGGAGAAAGGAGATGCAAACTCTGAGGTCTAGATACCCCTAGTCGGCTAAATTGTAGTAATGTGTGTTGCAGGCAAAATCAGGCGATTTTGTGTAAAATCGGGTGCTTTTATGTAAAATTGGGTAGAAAAATATCGCGATCGGGTGATCCGATATCACTGAAATCTAACCGATGCACACTTTGAACCTATAAAAACACAGTGAAAAGGGCAAAAATATGGCATGAATGTATATGATAGTTCTAGGGGAAATCCGAGGTGAGGAGACTGGATTAAAAAGAAGGAATTCAGGTAAGCTATTGGGCCAAAAATGGAAGAGGTTGCAACATTTTCTAATCCGGTCAAAATCGAGCGAACCGATTCTGCAACTACCATGCAGTTGCCTAAATAGAGACAAAAAGTTACAACTTATTTTTTCACCTTGCTAAAGTAGGCACTTTTTGATTTTGAGGAAAATTGGGTGACCCAATTTCGTGTAAAATATTTCGATTTTGCACAAAACCGTATGATTTTGCGTAGAGGTAAAAAACAACTTATAATGGGCACAAAAATCGAGGTAACATATTAGGGGTGGTGAATTTGAGTTTTCAAAATATTTTTAGCTTAGTTTTAATTAATGTGAGTCATTTTTAGGGTGCTACATTTTGCCCCCTATTTAGCGCATTTTTTAAAAATGCGTTAAAGATAAGATGGCACGCTTTATGAGAAAGCAAAAAATAATTATTGCAAATTTGTTGATTTCAAGTTTTTTTGTTAAACTGTTTTATATATGGTGCCCCCTTCAAGTTTTTGTACCAATTCCAAGTTTGGTAAAAAAACTCGAAATTTGCATCTTTTATTAAAGTGAATTTTCATAAAATCAGAAAATTAAAGTAAAAACCTATATCATTTTTACAGTGCAATTATTCTATTTTGAGCTCTAGAGAAAAGAAGATGGCGGAGATTCCTCACTGAGCAGATCTGGTGTGAAACAGGACTGGCCAGATATGGGTAAGGATCTTTTAACTTATTTTTAACTTGTAATTTGTGATTTTTATGTTTAATTTAATTTCGGATTTCTAGGGCACAACTGACGTGTTTTTCCCGCATAAGCAAAATCGGGCCGATTTCTATGATATTGGCTCGATTTCAGTGATATCGGTCAAAAAATTGATTGATATCGAGTAAATGATCCGATATCATAGAATATCACCCGATATCGAAATAAAATATGTCCGATATCACAAAAAACATGCCGATATCATAAAAATGCTCGATATTGTGAAAAACTAGCCAATTTTAGATGCCATTCTTGATTATTAAGTTATTAATTGAATTTTTTATTTTTTTATTTGTTGTTTAATAGAAAAGGGAGCTGAAGAATAGGGAATGGTAGTATGGGGCATTCCAGGATGATCTGAATGCCCTCATAGCAATAGATAGGGATGTCCTATCTACTATGGGATTACATCATGAGGTGGAGTTACCATAGGTGCCTATTGATATGTGGCTACTGACCGCATTGGCTAAGCGATGGTACTCAGGATCTTCTTGCTTTCGGTTACCAACATTGGAGATGACTCCCACACTAGAGGACATTTGGAGGATCATCAGAGTGCCTGTTAGAGGGATATTTATTGCCACATCTAGCAATCAAAGTTAGGCACTTCAGAGACTACAAAAATATTCACTTTCCTTTGGCCAGTGAGGGTATTGGGGTTGAGATTCTGATTTAGAGACCAAGGGTTTCTTGACTCATAGTTGTACTTAGTCGGATTATTGGTAGCTTATTTTTGAGCCACTTCAGTGGTCGTATTCTACCATGGTCTCTAGAAGAGGTTGTGGTTGACATGAGAGATCAAGGGATAGTCTTTCCTTAGGGGCCTTTCATGTTATGCTCCTGGGTCGTAGGAGTGGCCGTAGAGAGGCCTAGGAATTTTTATTGGTGTCTACGTAGAGCTCTTGGGAGTTGGATATCATTGGACATGGCTAGGAGATTTTTGGATGACTTGACAACAGATAGTATTACATGGAGGTCATACAGAGGTCATCCCAGTTGACTAGAGGATGGATATCAACTAGCTCGTGTGAGGTGAGTGATTTGGTTGAGGATGGACCAAGCTGACGTAGAGATACACCACATCGACCAAGTTCTACACTAGTTTGGACTACCACATGACATTCCTAGGAATAGGGATGTCTACTTTTCTAGGTCTACTTGGGATACTACCACTGTTAGTGGGGCTCCTAAAATGGTAAAGTATATGGACCCAGATGTAGATGATGAGGTGGTCCCTATAGCCACTAGGGATGACACTAGAGTGACTGACGACTACTAGGGTTGGTATCCCCAGATTCGACCAGCGAGGATTATTAGTCCTAGGTCTGGGATACATTAGGCCTATGACCAGATGCAGTAGCACCGACCAGCAACTCATCATCAACAACAAAGGAGACAGAGTTAGGTTCCTCTTAAGGGAGGAGGACTTCGCACTAGATATGATAACCTGACACATATGAGGTGAGATCGAGAGGAGAGGAGAGAATAATCACCATAGGAGGGAGGAGCATCCCCTCAGTAGGATGTGAGACCTGACTTGCCCGAGAAGGGCAAGGGGATTATGGAGGAGGGAGAGAGTAGTGAGATGGCTACTCTACAAGCTGAGCTTACCAGGTTGAGGGAGGAGACTGCCTTACAAAATACTAGGATTGAGACACTAGAGGCTGAGCTAGCACAGGCTTGGGTATAGGTTGTACAGGGAGGTAGAGCTCAGGGAGTTGTGGCTCCTACATCTACACATATGACTCACTCTAGGTAGAGTGTAGTAGGGGATGAGCTAGTGAGGTCTATATGATAGACCTTGTTTTATCAGGCTCTATACTTTATGGTCGTGCTAGTAGAGAAGAGATAGTCCTTACCTCCTAAAATTACAAATCTTATTCGGATAGGATCGTCATATTGCTCTACCTCTAGGGTGACCTCATATAGGACAACTACAGTTGGAGGACCATTTCGACCGCCACCGCAACCACCTAACAAATATGATGATGCTGCAAGCTCTAGAGGCTCGAGAGAGGTCTAGGGATGACCTAGTAGACTCTTTTTTGTATTTTTGATGACTGAGTATGCCAATGATAGATATTATGGCATATCAGTCAACTTTATATTGTATATATACTTTATGATGATATATATATACTATATATATATATATATATATATATATATATATATGTATATATATGGATATTTTATTTTTATGTGACTTCGTGTATTTTAGTTGATTAATTTGCATTTTAATTTTTTTTTGGAATTTTTGGATGATCATGTTTGATTATGGATTTTATGGATATTGGAATCATGCTTAAAATAAAATAAAAGTAAAATGGTTTGATTTTTGAAATATGTGTGTTTGTATGGTGATAAATTTAGATAGATTTAGCAATAGACCTCGAAGGATGTTATGTTGTTATATGACTGTTGGTGGAGTTCAAAGCTCACTAAATCATGAAGCTAATCCTGTTTATGAGGAAGATTTTGATATTGCTAAATAAAATGGTCGTGTGCTTAAGAATAATCTTAAGGCTTTTATGATGAAATGAAAATGTTTGATGTTGTTTTGGAACAATGTGTTTAATAAGTGTTTGTGAAAATATATTGATTTAAGCATGAAAAATTTGAAGGATGATTTGTGCTAGGCATAAAATTCCTAAGTGTGAAATTTGAAGAAATAGTTACTTAGGAACTATACCATCATTGCAAAAATCAAAATGAAGTGTAAGATGATATAAATTTTGTTTGTTCATTTAAAATACAAAATTAAAATTAGTATGTCACATGTTCAAAAGATTTTATAATTTTATGAAGATATATGGAATAACTTTTGGGCATGAAAAATTAGAAAGATGACTTGCGCTAGGCATAAAATTCCTAAGTGTGAAATTTGAAGAAAAATAGTTACTTAGGAACTATACCATCATCGCAAAAATCAAAATGAAATGCATGATGAAAAATTTTAATTTTGCAATGTTATTATTGGTAAATTATTATGTTATGATGATAAAATAATTTATATAAATTAATACTAGGGATTGATATTAACTATCTAACAAAAATCCCAAAGAAATATTTTAACTTATTTCAAAGATAAATTCAAATTTATCAAGAACCTAGTGTGTGAAAGATGAATTCATTCTTTATTTTTATTATCGTGATGATACAAAATATCTCAAGTAACAAATGTGTGCGCTTTGCGAGGTTAATTTACCAATTTTGAGTAAGGTAATGATAAAGCAAGCTTGAATGAACCAATGTGTGTACAAGTGAGGTGTTCATTAACCATGATTTTGTGCATGCATTGGTACTGAACTACTATGTAAATCAAATTACCAAAATCTAGCTAATCCGAATGTGGACATTGGTCTGTACAAAAGAAATATTACTAATGTGACAGACATATCGCCATGTGAAAGGAATTACCCAAGGTCAAGCAAGTTGGGCACAAATCGCTTGTTATGGGGCTTACCTCATGGCTTTCGAATAAATGAGAAATTCCAGGGATTCAAGTTCAATACTCCCTTATTTTCTTCAAATTTTTGGAATAGGGATTTCTTGTCCATTTCTGAACAAGGGGATTTTATTGCTTTGTAATGGAACATTTTTCTTGTTTTTTCTCTTTTTATTTTCTTTTTCTTTCTTTTCTTTTTGTTTTTATTTTATTTTCTATCTTTTCGGGATACTTTCTTAGATTAGGCATAGAGTAAGGGATTTTATTCGGGTAGGGAGGATCTTGTCCTTTTGCCAATTTCTTAGTATTCTAGACCACGCACATGATAGGATAGCAAGGAAAATTTTCACTTAATGGTATTAAGACTTACTACGTAGCATCACTTTTCAAATTTGTAACAAATCACTTTAAGATGTGAAAATGTGTTCTTGGTTCATAAAGTAGCAAGATCATTCGTAAAACTCAAAAATTATTTAATGAAGTAATAGTGTTCTTTGGTACAAGAGAGATTTATAATCAAAATAAAAAGATCAAATACATTTTAAAGTTGTAAAATTTAGTGCATGGTTCAAGATAACTTTTGAATTTATCTGAAGTAAACTAAAATATAAATCGCAATCTTGGTAGATAATAAATGTAGAAATAATGTTCTAATAATGCTATGGAAATATTTTTGTAGAATTTTTGTTTATATAATTTTTTTTGGCTGTTTTTCGATAAGATAGTTGAAATGCATGAAAATTTATTTATAGTTATGTACATTGATAAGACTTTTGGCTTTATGCATAATATCTTTTCAGGTGAAAAATATCATCCATATAAATCATAATCATGCAAAATATCATACATCATATCATGAAAAATATTTGTCATAGCTCTCTGATAAGTTGCACCTGCATTCTTTAATCCAAAGGGCATTACTTTCCAACAAAATGTTCCCCAAGGAGTAATAAAGGCTATTTTAGCTTGGTCTTCAGGAGCTATTCTAATTTGGTTGTATCCTAAAAAATCGTCCATAAGTGATAACATTCCACTCCCAGCTGTAAAATCTATGATTTCATTCATATTATGGAGAGGAAAGTCATATTTAGGGCATGCAACATTAATATCTATAAAATCAATACAAACCCTAATATTAGTAGCTTATTTCTTAGTTACTGGAACAAAATTTGATATCCACTCGGTATAGTTAATAGATTGTATAAAATTTACATTCAAAAGCTTTTCTAACTCACTTTTAACTAGTAGTGCTACTTTAGGATGCATTTTTCTGAGTTTTTGTTTTATAGGTTTAGCATCAGGGCACACTACTAAATGGTGCATAACTACAAAAGGATCTAAGCCTGGAATATCTATGTATGTCCAAGCAAAGACATTTGGATATTCTATGAGGAATTCAATATATAGATTTTGTTTTTATTCACTTAACTCTGATCCAAGCTTGACCATGTGAGGGTTCTCTTCTACCCCAATATTGATTTTTAAAATATTTTCTACAACAATATTTAAATCTCTTTCAAAGTTGAGTGGTGCGGGTGACACACCTATTTCTTGTAATTCTTCTAATGTGCATTTAGCTAACTCTTCTTGAGGAGTAGTAGCTTCAATATGGGCTATACATGGCATAGATCCATCAAAGAAGAACTCATTCCTTAAAATTTCATCAAGAGATATATCATGACAAATATCACCCTCTAAACATTCATCCAGAGAAGCAATCATTTTTGGATAAACCATAGTCAACATATTACAAGTATGTATTCTTTTAAGGGGCTCTTGTTGTTCCATATATTATTGATATGTTATAATATGATCATCATCTTCATATGGGAATGGTTTTATTTTTGTAGGAATATAACCAAGACCACATCGAACCGGCAATTCCATAACTTCTAAAGGTTCTTTCATACCACTTTCATAAGATACTAAACCTTTCCATCTATATCCCATATTACACATCATTGGTTTTGATTTTATATATCCATTAGAAAAATAACACTTAGCAAATCCATCCTGATCAATTGTAAATTTACAATTGAAATTTTACCCCAATCATATCCTCCATACACAAAGGTACAACTCCCAATATGACAAATGATTCCCTTATTTGGCAAGCCTAATGTTCGAGGAGATGGTGGTAAAATAGATAACACCAGGGAATATTGGGTAGCAAAATTAACTTCTTCTGTAGTTGCATGAACTGAATATAAATCCGGTACTACTTCATCCGAAATGGCATATTAAGTATATGGACTATCTTCCTTAACTGGTTCTTTAGATGCTGTAAATTTAAATGGTGTAGAATTAGGAGGTGGATCTGCTATTATATATTTAGGGAATGGATTAGATATAGGCTCAAAAGGTGATGATGATAATGATTGAGAACTTGTTGATGTTGATGTTTTAGAATGTATTTTTAATGATATTAATTTAGAGGGTGATGATGATTTATATTTAGAAGGTTTTGATGATGAGGGTGTACTAGGATGAACAAAAAACATAGTAGGACATAATAAAACTCCTATAGGTTCCACCATAGCACACATGTCAAAAGGCCTAGGGTCACCATGAATGGTGAATAATTGATTTTTAAACTCAAATTTAACACATTGATGTAATGTGGAAGGTACTGCTCTCATTGCATTGATCTAAGGTCAACCTAGAAGAATGTTGTATGATGCAAAAAAATGTACAACAAACACAGTCGTATCCAAAATTCTTGGGCCAAATTGCAATGGGATTTTCATTACTCCACATGTTTCTTGAGTTTCATCATTAAATGCTTTAATAATCATTTCAGTATTTTTCATATCTTCTTTTTTAAATCCAAATCTTTGAAAGAAATCATATGTGCATATATTTAATGATGATCCATTATCAATTAAGACTATTTTAACTCCTACATATCCAATCAATGTTGTGATGTATAAAGGGTTATCTCCATACAAAATTTGAGGAGGAATATATTTATCACAAAAATCTATGAAATTTGTTTCATCCAAAGTTACCGCATTTACTACAGCATTAGGTTCAATATCTTCAGGTACCATCATCTTACTTAAAGTTATCATAAGTTCTTCTCTATGTATGGAAGAAGTTCTTAAGAGATCCAAAAGATAAATTCTTGCTGTGATGGTAGGTAATTGTTCATTAATATCATATGGAGATCTTTGTTGTGAACTTATTACATTATTTCCCTTAGTGGGATATTTTAATACAAAAGGAGCTAGTTTCTCATTTTGATTTTGATCTTGAGAATTTTGATTTTGTGCTTGTTGTCTTGTAACAACTTTGATGGTACCTACAATGTTACTATGTCGAGGATCACCAAAATGGGGTCTAGCATTTTCTACTTGCTCATTTGAAAGCCATTTTTGAGATGATGGTCTAGTAGTTACTCTTCTTGGAAATGGTTCTTCTGGAACTGATAAGTCTATAATAGGAGTGACTTGATCTGATTCATACTCAAAACTATTTGAGACAATTTCTAATTCACTCTCTGTTTCACTTTCTGTGTCACTTTCTAAAGATGTACTTTGGCAATTCTTTAGAGGTCTAATAGTGACTAGAGATTCAATAGTTAAACATGTTTTTTACAAATCTTGATGCGGTAGAAAACTACTAATAGTTCCTACATATCGAGTTGGATGAGGAAGATTGTGATGTTCTACTTGATTTACAACTGCTTTACCATGCTTTGGTAAAGGGTGTTGAAAAATATCCAAATTTTGATTTGCATTTTGATTTTGAGGTTTCTATGTATTATTTTGAGCATTTCTTGGAGGGAAATTCTCTACTTCCATTTCACCTTTATCAATTAGATCTTGTATCAAATGTTTTAATCATTTACATGAGTTTGTTGAATGACCATCAACTCTATGGAAGTTACAATGTAAATCAGCTCTAAACCCAACTACGGTTGTATCAGGTTGTCTTATTTTAGGCAACCGTATCAAGCCTTGTTCTAATAATTGGGGTAAAATCATAGTTAAAGGCTGATTTAATCTTGTAAATTCTCTTGGTGGTTTATCAGGATTTATCAGGAACCTTTAATACAAACTTCTTCACAACTTCAGCAAGGTTAACATTGGAGTTGTTTCTACTGTCAGTAACCCCATCACCTACTACTTGCTTAATATTATATTGATTCTTAGAAGTTTTGTCTTCATATTTCTTCTTAAATTGACCTCTTCTAATAAGGGCATATTCTACCCTCCTTGCTAAATTGATGGCTTGATAAAAGGATGTTACTGTAGTAGTAGAAATTTCATAAGACAATTGTTCTTGCAAATTACCTATGAATATGTCCAACATTTCATGATGAGGTAATGCAAAGTGTAATTTGCCTAAAAGTTATCTCCACTTAGCCAAGAATTTAGCAAAAATTTCATATTTTCCTTGTTTCAAGTTGTATAAATATTTAATAGTCACATGCCTCTCTATGTAGGCACTAAATTTATGGACAAATATTTTTGCTATCTCCTCAAAATTCCTTAAAGAGTTAGTGGGTAACTGATAATACCACTCTAGAGCCATGCCTCCTAGACTTTTAGGAAACATATTTAGTAACAAAAAATCATCATGAGAAACATCATGACATGCTGTCCTAAACATGCAAAGATGCTCAATAGGATCTTTAGTTCCTTTATATATTGGGAGGACAGGCATAGGGAAATGTTTAGGGTAAGGTTGAGCTACCACAATAGGATCTAAAGGTTGACTACACATCTCTCGATAACTGTATGAGGGATGGTAGGGATCCATCTAATCTAGATGAGAATCCAACTGTTTAACCATGGATTCAATTCCTTGTTGTTGTCCACCAAACTGATTTTGTTGCACCATATTATTGTGTCTTTGATAAGTTGATGTTGTTGTGTAAGGATTTCCAACTAAAACACTATTGTGTAAAGTCTGTGTGGGGACAATATTATGGAGTTGATTTGAAATCTTGTTTTGTTGGATTTTCTATTGAGGATTAGTATTTTGCACTTGTTTAGTTTTTTGTTGATTTGACATTTATTCATTAAGAGCTTGAGTGAACACGGATTTGAATGGTTATTTTTGTTGTTTAGGATTTGTTTTTGATTTGCTACCAACAATCTTAGATGATTGTGCCATAGGTTTTTGAGCATTTTGATTTAAAAGTATCATGTTTTGATTAGATGGTCCTGCTTGATCATTATCTTGATCTGTTGAGTTCATGTATGATAATGGATTTGTATGTATTCAAAAAGCAGATGCTAAGGTTACTTCCATATCACCTTCTCCTGAATTATCCATTTGTACTGCTTGATTAAACTCTTCTATGTGGTTTTTTATAAATTGGGTAAATTTTCCAATAGACTCGAATTTAACATTTCCTTTTTCATCTAAAGTAGGTTCATTAGGATCTTCTATTTTGTCTTATTCATTATCATCTTCATCTTCTGAAGGTACATAATCTTCAATGAGTGATCTATCCTCAATGTTTTCTTGGTCTTGTTCTCCCATATTATCATTGTCTACTTGTTTACCACTTCTTAATATAGGCATTTTGTTTTAAGATATTTTCTCTCGCAGATATATATTATATATATCTATGTGCTAAATTTTTTAGGGTATATATGCTATATATATACCTAACTAAATAAACTAAAATAATATGATTGTTTTTTGATTTTTGTAGTTTTATATTGCAAACAACAAAGCAAACACACCTATAATATTATAGATATTATGGAGTTGATTTGAAATCTTGTTTTGTTGGATTTTCTATTGAGGATTAGTATTTTGCACTTGTTTAGTTTTTTGTTGATTTGACATTTATTCACTAAGAGCTTGGGTGAACACGGATTTGAATTGTTATTTTTGTTGTTTAGGATTTGTTTTTGATTTGCTACCAACAATATTAGATGATTGTGCCATAGGTTTTTGAGCATTTTGATTTAAAAGTATCATGTTTTGATTAGATGGTCCTGCTTGATCATTATCTTGATCTGTTGAGTTCATGTATGATAATGGATTTGTATGTATTCAAAAATGATATGCTAAGGTTTCTTCCATATCACCTTCTCCTGAATTATCCATTTGTACCACTTGATTAAACTCTTCTATGTGGTTTTTTATAAATTGGGTAAATTTTCCAATAGACTTGAATTTAACATTTCCTTTTTCATCTAATGTAGGTTCATTAGGATCTTCTATTTTGTCTTATCCATTATCATCTTCATCTTCGAAGGTACATAATCTTCAATGAGTGCTCTATCCTCAATGTTTTCTTGGTCTTGTTCTCCCATATTATCATTGTCTACTTGTTTACCACTTCTTAATATAGGCATTTTGTTTTAGGATATTTTCTCTCACAGATATATATTATATATATCTATGTGCTAAATTTTTTAGGGTATATATGCTATATATATACCTAACTAAATAAACTAAAATAATATGATTGTTTTTGGATTTTTGTAGTTTTATATTGCAAACAACAAAGCAAACACACCTATAATATTATAGATATTATGGAGTTGATTTGAAATCTTGTTTTGTTGGATTTTCTATTGAGGATTAGTATTTTGCACTTGTTTAGTTTTTTGTTGATTTGACATTTATTCATTAAGAGCTTGAGTGAACACGGATTTGAATGGTTATTTTTGTTGTTTAGGATTTGTTTTTGATTTGCTACCAACAATCTTAGATGATTGTGCCATAGGTTTTTGAGCATTTTGATTTAAAAGTATCATGTTCTGATTAGATGGTCCTGCTTGATCATTATCTTGATCTGTTGAGTTCATGTATGATAATGGATTTGTATGTATTCAAAAAGCAGATGCTAAGGTTACTTCCATATCACCTTCTCCTGAATTATCCATTTGTACTGCTTGATTAAACACTTCTATGTGGTTTTTTATAAATTGGGTAAATTTTCCAATAGACTCGAATTTAACATTTCCTTTTTCATCTAAAGTAGGTTCATTAGGATATTCTATTTTGTCTTATTCATTATCATCTTCATCTTCTGAAGGTACATAATCTTCAATGAGTGATCTATCCTCAATGTTTTCTTGGTCTTGTTCTCCCATATTATCATTGTCTACTTGTTTACCACTTCTTAATATAGGCATTTTGTTTTAGAATATTTTCTCTCATGAGATATATATTATATATATATGTGCTAAAATTTTTAGGGTATATATGCTATATATATACCTAACTAAATAAACTAAAATAATATGATTGTTTTTGGATTTTTGTAGTTTTATATTGCAAACAACAAAGCAAACACACCTATAATATTATAGATATTATGGAGTTGATTTGAAATCTTGTTTTGTTGGATTTTCTATTGAGGATTAGTATTTTGCACTTGTTTAGTTTTTTGTTGATTTGACATTTATTCATTAAGAGCTTGAGTGAACACGGATTTGAATGGTTATTTTTGTTGTTTAGGATTTGTTTTTGATTTGCTACCAACAATCTTAGATGATTGTGCCATAGGTTTTTGAGCATTTTGATTTAAAAGTATCATGTTCTGATTAGATGGTCCTGCTTGATCATTATCTTGATCTGTTGAGTTCATGTATGATAATGGATTTGTATGTATTCAAAAAGCAGATGCTAAGGTTACTTCCATATCACCTTCTCCTGAATTATCAATTTACTTGCTTGATTAAACTCTTCTATGTGGTTTTTTATAAATTGGGTAAATTTTCCAATAGACTCGAATTTAACATTTCCTTTTTCATCTAATGTAGGTTCATTAGGATATTCTATTTTGTCTTCTCCATTATCATCTTCATCTTCCGAAGGTACATAATCTTCAATGAGTGCTCTATCCTCAATGTTTTCTTGGTCTTGTTCTCCCATATTATCATTGTCTACTTGTTTACCACTTCTTAATATAGGCATTTTGTTTTAAGATATTTTCTCTCGCAGATATATATTATATATATCTATGTGCTAAATTTTTTAGGGTATATATGCTATATATATACCTAACTAAATAAACTAAAATAATATGATTGTTTTTGGATTTTTGTAGTTTTATATTGCAAACAACAAAGCAAACACACCTATAATATTATAGATATTATACTTTAATTTTCTTGAAAAATCCTATAGATATCATTAACAGGTTCAAGTTGGTCTGGTGACATGTAGTGTTCTTCTTCAAACTAGAAATTGGATTTTAAGAATTTTATGAAGTGTGCTATAGTGATGTAATCAACTTCACAATTGGACACTGTTGGCAATTTTGGGTTTGAGATCCTAGCTTCTTGTCTATGAGTTGTCATTGATGTCAAAAGGAACTGGCATTAATGTCAAGAGGATTTATTGGCTTCAAAGGTTGAAGATTCCAAAGAATATTTTCTAGAAGATTTCGGAGAGATTCCATGTGGCAGATGAAAAGGTTTTTATCAAAACCATGGCAGGTTTAAGGGTTTTTATTAAAACCAGGTGGATGCATTAAGGATTTTTCTCAAAACCACTCTCGACTTAATGCAAAGGTCGGAGACACTTATTAATTAAATAACTTAATTAATAAAACCTTTTTAAGGTTTTTTAATTAATTATTTATTTTATTTAATGATTAAATTATTTTAATAATTTAATGGGTTCTCCACCTAAGGTCTAAGGTCTAAAAGACCTTTGATTATTTTTTAAATAATCAAAAGGGTTTCATAAACCCTAAAGTTGTTTTGAAGGCACCAAAATAATATTAATTCGAAAAGTTTGAATTATCCTCCCACCGACGTCGTGCATAGCATGGAAGTTTGGCTATATAAGCCATAACCTATAGTCCAAAGCAAAGGGGTGAAAGAAATTCAAATTGCGCAAAAGTTGGGAAGTAAAAGCTACGGCTATCATTTTTTTGCCACGTTTATCCGCCGCCAAAGGGTTAAGGAGAAGGAGACTCTTGCTAGCCTTCAAGATAGCGCCATTGGCCTAGTGGCAACGACTGTTCTGCGAAGGCGCTTGAAGGGAGGTCAAGCGTTCGACTCCTATCGTGGAGTGTGAGAAGAGTTTTTGCGCTCTAATTTTTTCGGAGGCACTGTTGACCCACGATTTTTGGAAGCATATTTTGGTAAGGTTTTTTAAATAAAATCTGCATTTTGTTAAAGAAGAAGTGGTTGGGAATATTTATTTAAAATTAATTTTAAGGTTAAATGCTTCTTTGGAGATATAAGGTTGCTAGTGTGTGGTTGAGATTTTTGGCTTGATTGTTGAGTGAGATTTTCTTAGAAGCTATTATTCCTTGAGCATGGTTTAATTAATTTGGAGAAATAAGGTGTAAAAGGATATATTGTTTGTATGCTTTATATTTTTGGTAGTTGACTTCTAAGGATTGGAGTCATAAGGTGTTTTATGGAATAAATATTTTTGTGGTTACTTTTATGATCTAACCCTAACTTGGTGGCAAAGTTGAGGGTGGTGTTGGTAACAAAGTTGAAGAACTATTCTCTTCTTCCTCAAACAAAGGTATGGGCAACTTCTTCCATGTATATTGTTGATGGTGTATTTTTTGAAATTGAGTTTGGAGTGAAAAGGTTGTCTACTAGGTATTCTTGTTGGTGTAAATCCTATTTTCTGGATATTGAAGATTGTTTATGCATTAAAATCATTGATGAGTTTTTGGGTGAATGCATAATTTTGGTTGAGGAAGAGGAAGCATTTTTGCACTAGGGTTTATGTTAGTAAGTCTTGCTACTTGCATTGAGTTTGTGAAACCCTTAGTTGGCTGTTTTGAGATTGATGGTTGAGTTGCTTCCATAGAGGTTGTTTTGATAAAGTTAATGCTTTACTTGATTCATGTTTTGGGCTTACTCCATTATGATTTATTTGAGGAAGTTATTCTTTGCATTGGTGATTTATGTTGGTGGCTTTTTTGTTCAAATATCTTTGGAGGGAAAAGGATGTCTACTAGTTTCCTTTTCATGTAGTGATTGGTTGAATGCTTCAAGGTTAATGTTGAGTTGAATGATGTTGGTTAAACCTTGTCTATAAGCATTGTTGTTAAAGCCCTAATTGGTTGAGAAAAGATATTGGTTGTGGAAAGAACATGAGTATCATTGTTATATGAGATATTGCATGGTTGGCAATTGTTGGGTTGTGTTTCATGTTCTTGAGAAAAGCATACTACATCTATCTTATTCTTTTGAGATTGAGATTGAGTTGAGATTGATATTGGGAGTTAAGTATAGAACATATTGAGTCTCTAACAATTCTCTTTATGTTTCTATGAGAATTGAGATTGAGATTGGGAGTTAAGTATAGAACATATTAAGTCTCTAACAATTCTCTTTATGCTTCTATGAGGTTGATGAATCACATTGGGTCTCTAACAATTCTCTTTGTGGGTTCATGCTAAGCAAGTTTTTCTTGATGAACTTGTGAGCTGATTTGGATAGGTTCTAGTGAAGACTTGTGAGCTAATTTGGACAGGTTCTAGTGAGGACTTGTGAGATGATTTGGACAGGTTCTAGTGAGGACTTGTGATCTGATTTGGACAAGTTCTAGGGAGGACTTGTGAGCTGATTTGGACAGGTCCTAGCAGAGGACTTGAGGATAGAGTTGAAGTGGTTCTTTGAGAAGAACCTGAGGATAGTTTTGACAAGTCTTTGAGAAGGCTTGTGTGCAGCAGAGATTGATTTGTTCAAGCTTTATGAGTTGAGCTTGGGACAGATCTGATAGAGTGAGGAAGACTTGTGCTAGACCGACTGACTGTGTTTAGTACAAGTTGATGAGTTGTTGTGGAGGTGATCAGTGAGGACAGAGGTCTCTTGAGGCTGAGCATTGAGGATAGGAGGTCTTCTATGGAAAGGAGTTCCACATGCTAGCGAAATAAGAGGCAGGTGATCTTCTGAAGTATCATTTCCAAAGCTGAGGGGAAGGATTCTCCTTTGGGCAGGAGGCTCATAAATTTGTGAGGAGGGGAAGGATTCTCCTTTGGGCAGGAGGCTCATAAATTCATGAGGAGGGGAAGGATTCTCCTTTGGGTAGAGGCTCATAAATACTTGAGTAGGGGAAGGTTTCTCCTTTGGGCTGAGGCTCATAAACATTGTAATTGGGAAGGATTCCCAAAGAACTTTGAGAAAGCTTTTTAGAGAAAAGTTTTGTGGATGTAGCCCATGTTGGGTGAACCACATTAAAATTAGTGTCTCATTGTGTGTTGCTTTATGCATTGCTTTGATATTGCTATTTGTTCATTGCTTTGCGAAGTTGAAGTTAAATAGAGAAAGTAAAAATAGGTCTTATACTGTTCACCCCCCCTCTCAGTATAAGCTTGTGTTCTTCAATTGGTATCAGAGTGGGTTCCTTCGAAAAGTTTAACAGCTAGAAGGAAAATATTGTAAAGAACACAATGGAATCTACAAGTGGTAATGCAACACCTATTCTTGATGGGGCAGATTTTGGGATTTGGAGTGCTAGGATGAAGGTTCATATTATGGCTCTTGAAAATGAAGTTTGGGAAGTGACTAAGGATGAGTATACCATTCTTGAGCATGGTCCTTCTACTAAGGAAGAGACACTCCTACATCATAGAAATTCAAAGGCAATGAATGCAATCCTGAAGGGTTTACAGAAGGTAGATCTTACCAAGGTGATTCACTACAAGACAACTAGTGAAATGTGGAAATAGTTGAAGGTGGTTCATATAGGTGATGCAAATGTTTGAAAGGCCAAGTTGAGACACTTCAAAGGTATGTTTGAACAACTCAAGATGAATGATGAAGAAAATATTAGTGACTATATGCTTCGTATGGATGAGATTGTTAACTCTATGAAGGAACTAGGTCTTGAGCTTGTTGAAAATGATATTTGTGATAAGATTTTGAGGTCTCTTCCAAATAGATTTAGTGAAAATATTTTTTCTATTGAGGAAGCTAAGGATTTGGATAAGTTGAAAAAGGATGAGCTTCATAGTATACTTGCAACATTTGAGTTGAGAACTCAAGTGAAGGTTGATGTTAAGAAGGAAGCAACTTTCAAGGCTACCAAGAAATCCAAGGGTAAAGAGCTTCAAGATAGTGATGAGTCTTCTAGTGATGAAGAGGCATATTACAGCAAGAAGGGCAAGTTCTCAAGAAAGCACAAAGGTATGAAATATTTCAAGAGTTTCAATTGTGGAAAGTTTGGTCATTATGCTACTAACTGTACTATTGCCAAGGATGAAAGTGATGAAGATAAACAGGATTATAAGAATTTTATAAAGTGTGCTATAGTGATGTAATCAACTTCACAAATGGACACATAAAAACATAATTCATGACAATATTATCAATAAATCATAGCTCTAGAAACTCTGTTAATTCTTCTCTTATCGTCTAGGACAATCTCTTGATTTTCCACTCGTGATAGAAATTGATTTACTACTATTGCATTCTCAAGATAATCTTCAAAGGAATAAAGACTTAGAGAAATTACAGCTCTCTTATCGGCTAGCCACCTATCACAGGCTCTTTGAAGGTCAAAATAAAAGGGTGCACTATCTAGATCCAGGATTCTAGATAAGTCAAACCTTATGTTTTTATTAAGTTTAGGTTCTTTAGCTCTTATAACCTCTAATCTTCTCCAAATATCAGGGTATGGCACACTACTTAAAGAAGAAAATTCTTGGTTTGGTAGTACTTTACTAACATTGATTCGAATGGCTCTCCTTATGTTGTAATCTACCATATATGAAATTCACTAAAATGTGCAAATATAACTAATCATTTTGTTTAATTTTTTGGTTTTTGTTTTGTTTTATGAATCAGAAAGATGCCTAATGTTTTCATGTCAGGTTCACCAAAGAATGTAGCCCAAAAATTCTCACACTCCTTTCCTCAAGGCTGATGGATCCGTGCCTCAGATGGGAATAGGAGAATGGATGGTCTACACCTTAGAAGAGAGGTACTTTATCGTACCTTCTTGTGGCGATTTTTAGACTAATTGGGTGGGTTCACCAGGAAACATTTTGTGGCAGTTTTCGAGCCTAGGTTTTGGGATTTTTTTTGATGTGTTCCTTTTATAAAATCACGCATACACCTAGTTTTGCCAATATGCAACTACGCTAATCTATATGCAAGTTTGATTTATATGTAAGTAACAAAACATAGAAAAAAAATTCTAAATAGGCAATGTACTACTTAAAAAGTGATTTAAAACACTTGTATCCAAAATTTTGAAGAAGATTCTAGTTTTTGATGCAGATGATATCAGGAAAAATCCAGCAATATTGGTCAAAATCAGGCAATATTGAGTGACCCGATTATGCAAAAATCTAACCGATCTTGACTAAAAGCTATAGTTTTATAATTGGATGCAAAAAACAACAATTTTATAGAAAATATGTATTTGAATGGATTGAATAATAATGAGCAATGATCTTAAGATAACAATGGAAGGATGTTCATATGCATATCTATGCTAAATGTTTGAAATAATGAAGAAATATGCCTATTAGATCCAAAATAATAATAGTAATGAATTGAAATTGATGTAATGAATATGAAATATTAATTCTAAATGAGAGATATGGAGAAAGGAGATGCAAACTCTAATTTATGGATGCCCCCAGTCGGCTAAATTGCAAAATGTATGTTGCAGGTAAAATTGGGTGATTTTGTGTAAAATCGAGTGCTTTTATGCAAAATCAGGTAGAACGATATCACGATCGGGTGATCCAATATCGCTAAAATCTAACCGATGCATACTCTGAACTTGCAAAAATATAGTGAAAATGGTAAAAATATGGTGTGGAATTTTGCGAGAGTTCCAGGGAAAATCTGAGGTGAGGATCCTGGATTAAAAAGAAGGAAGTCAGGTAAGCTATTGGGCAAAAAATGGAAGAGGTTGCAGCATCTTCTAATCCGATCAAAATCAGGCGAACGAATTCTGCAATTGCCATGCAGTTACCCAAATAGGGAGAAAAAGTTACAACTTATTTTGTCACCTTTCTAAAGCAAGCAATTTTTAGTTTTGAGCAAAATCGGGTGACCCGATTTCATGTAAAATATTTCGATTTTGCACAAAATCATGCGATTTTACTTAGAGGTTAAAAAAACTTAGAAAGGGCACAAAAATCAAGTTAAAATATTAGGGGTGGTGAATTTGAGTTTTCAAAATGTTTTTAGCTTAGTTTTAATTAATGTGAGTCATTTTTAGGGTGCTACAAAAACAAAGAAATCAAACAAGAATACCTTGCCAAATTCTAGCTTATTGATCTCTGTTGTCAATGGCTCTAATGTATTTTGAGTAACCATGGACATGTGGGTAGGTCTATATAATCATGTGGGGTGGTTAGGTAACCATGGGAGAGTGGTTGGACATGTGTAACCATTTGTATGTGGTTGATACTGGATGGTAGAAAGCTTCATAATGCCACTCTAGGGCTTTGAATCTTTGGTCTCCTCGAGATGCATGTGAGCTTCTAACATGATTTTGATAGCCTGATGGTATTTGTTTTTAGCCCCTCTTGGTTTATGGGGTGAATGTGCATTTATAGGCCCCTTGGAATTTTGGAGGTAAATGGAGGTACAAGCCAGGATTGCCAAGTGGCAATCCAGAGCTACCAAATGGAAGGGGTAGTTATAGTGAATCACCTAGGATGTCTCATTTAAGTGGGGTGATTTTTCTAATGGGTAGGTGCAAGTGGAATGAGGTGTGAGGGATATCCCATATAAATGGATAAGGGTGACATGGTGTGTGAGGTGGCAAGAGGTGGTGGTGATCTGGCCAGGACACATGTCTAGTGAGTAGGCAGGGTATCCTAGGTAGATTTTCTAAACTTAGAAAATCTGAAAAATACCTTTAATATGCATGATTTATATGCCTAAGTTTGGACTTAGGCATATATTTTATTATGTAGATTTGAAATGTGAAATGTGCATGGGATTTTTCAAGTGCTTATATTTTGGTGTCTACAGATGTACCTTTTTGTATCGTGTTGTGTAAAATATAATGTGGTGCAAAAATAATAGATACCTATCCTTATTGGATGGATAAATGGACTCAAATATTCTCAATGTACAAGAATTTTTGCTTACCTTTCCCTCTAAAATACCTAGGATCCTATAAATGCACTTTCACCCCATCAACCAAAGGAGGATTAAGGAACATACCGTAAAGATACCAAAATCATGTTAGGAGCTTACACACATCCCAAGGAGATCAAATATTTGAATTCCTAGAGTACCATTTTGAAGCTTTCTACCATCCAACCTCAATCACAATCTCATGGTTACACAATTGCAATCGCCTTCCTACAGTTGCATAACTACCATCCCACAGTTGCCCATCCCCACCCACGTTCCCGTGTTTACTCAGAATGCATCAAAGCCATTAACAACAAAGATTGGTAAGCTAGAATTTGGCATGGCATTCCTATCTGATTTATTTATTTCTTGCACCATTACATTCATTTTATGCAACCAGTGTTTCAAGGGTTTTATTTGTATTTATTTTTTAGTATATTTGTAGGATCTACTGACCTTTGTTTACCTTTCATGTGTGCAGGAGATAGGTACCTAAAGATCTATTGAAGCTAAGAGTGGTCCTACTTACATGACACTAAAGCCCACTCACCTTTGGAGCTATAGTAGAGGAGTGAAGAACACCCAGTAATTTTTTGGAGAGTTGGAATACCACCATTCAAAACATTGTATTAAAAAAAGCATTGTAATATCTCCCCCAAAACATTGGGGTAAGGCATTGTAAAGTGGGAGTTTTAGGATCCCATGTATCAATACAAAGAAAATATCATTCATTTTATATTGCAATCTCTTATTTTTAATTTTGTGTTTTTGGTTTTCACTTCCTTTTGCTACATAAATGATGATCATGGTGGATTCCCAAAAGGTTTCGTTGTTGATGCCTTGCATTTTCTTGCTTATAGATTTATTTTTTGTTGATTGTTACAGGTTTTTAGATTCAATATACGAAGATCGAGAATTGAACATGAAGATATTGAAGCCTATTTCAGCTTGACCCTATGCCTAAGTAACCATGAGCACATGATTATAGATCTGAAGAGCCACAAACATGTGTTTGGAATCTCGTAGAATCATGAATATTTGATTGCACAAGTAGGAGGGAGTGATGAAAGGACTGTAGGTTTGTACATTCAAAACCCTCTCTCTTTTGCTTTCAAATTTTAGAAATAAATAAAAGAATCTCTGTCTTGTTAGTATTTTTTGCTGTGTGGATATAAGTTTTAGGTTAGGTCAAAATTCAAAATTTAAAAAAAATAAAGATAATCAAAAACTGCATTTTAGGTTATATCCTAGATCATTTTCATTGTTTGGCTAGGAACATTCCAAGCATCTTTATTTTGGTGTTTCATCTCAATATATCTTGAATCTAATGTACAGTTGCAACCACAGACTGGTGGTTGGACATCTCCAACCGTGAACCTGTGATTTGGTAACCGTCCAGAGGTGGTTGACCAAACCTAACCGTCCAGTGGTGGTTGGATCTATACTTCAAAATCCTTACAAGCTTGGTATGAAATATTTCTTTGGATCCCTAAAATTTTGTAGATTGTACCTTTCTATATCCTACTTCTACATATAGGCAATAATCATAATTGTATTTTAATTTGTATCACACCATAATAAAAAAAATCCTCACACACTTGCATGTGAAAATTGGCAAGGTTGGATTTCATCACCAAACCCAATAATTATCCCATTATTTTTCCAAGGTCAGTACAAGAACCATCATAGCCATGTAAAATAGCATGCATTCCTCTTTAGAGGATGTATTGTTGACCACGATGAATTGGGTGAGGACTGGTAGTACCTAGGCTTCCTCATCGAACTTGGATTTTATCACCAAGCCTTGATGGGTTTCACAATTTGGATTTCATCACCAAGTTAGTGTATGAGAGTATCTGGGTGAAATTCTTAGATTCATTATAGGTTCAACATTGCACTTTTGTTTACAAAAAATAAAAATAAAAACTTTTCAAAACTCAAAAAAATCAAAATTAAAATCAAAGTATTGTGAAAACTTAGAAATAAATTTGTTTATTTTCTTTGCATGTTTTACCCTAACATTTTATACCTCATTACACCCTTAGCATATTATATCAACCCATAGTAAATCTAGAAAGCTAGCCCAAGTTTAGAATCAGTTACCCTCATCCATGTAGTTTCCACCTCAGTCCTCTCAAGCCCCCACCACTTCAGTGGTAGGGCAAGTCAGTGTAGCCCATACTATGTCTTTGAACTTGAATACCAGACCATCTAGTGGTGCCCCCAGTTTAGACACATATATAATGCAAATATCTACTCATACTACAATTACAAAAACTCCTAGGAGTGATCCAACCATGCCATATGATGGTCCTGTCACATATGTGGACATGGATGTCATTAGGCTATATCTAAATGTAAATGGTTTGGTCTTTCCATTTTTACCTCCACTTACCATTCCATCCTAAAACATTCCTCCATGACAATAGGAAGCCACCTTCCCACACCCACAACAAACCAATCAAATCTTCACAAATCCAATCTTCAAACCAACTACTTCAACCATGACTCACAATCATCCATCATCATCTAATCAGCACCCCTTCATCTTGCCAAATTAAAACATCACTTTTACTAACCCCATATACAAAGCACATGTCAAAATTAATTTGTAGATCCTTGCATCCATCCCATCCATCGTACCATAACATCCCTCATTCAGTGGCAGTACCTTTTACCACTTACGCTCCATCTACATCCACTCACATGGTTTCCACCCAACCAGCCTAATCATCTACCACCTATATGGCTATACCATATTCATCCATGATTGCTATGTAGCAAGCATTTTAATAATTACAAAAATTGATTATGAATAATGCTAATCAAAGCATTAATCCATATTCATAGCGATAGTCATAGGGGTAGATCAAAACCAACCTTCCACATATCATCCACACATCTTCTTCACTCAATATCCATCTTGGGTGTTGTGACCCCTAATGACAACCATATATACCCATCCACTTCATCACACCTATGCTAGCTCTTTAGGTCAACACACCATCATACCCCCATATCCTCATCACCAAAAAATTAATCAACAACAATCATTCCATAATCCATTTCACACTAACATCCCACATCATCAAATCTCCACTAATAATGCACATTATTTAAAGTAGTAGTTGTAGACACCAAAATCTAGCCACTTGTCCTCCATCCATGCTTTTTTGCCATTCCCACCATAAAAACATAGCCACTTGTCCTCCATCCATGCTTTCCCTCCATTCCCACCACAAAAAAATAGCCACTTATCCTCCATCCTAGCTTTCCCACCATTTTCTACCCATTATTTTATATATTTATATATATTTAAATAATAATATTTTATAAATTATATTTTATATATGCTTAATAAATATATATTTATATAAATAAATTAATCTCATCCATCCATTTACCTTAATCCATGCCACACCCTAAATTTAATATCCACCCTTAGATATGCTTTAATATTAGCCACATGATTAGTGTCATTGAAACCCTAGCATGCCCTAGGTTGGATTATAAATAAGAGCCATTTTGATGGCTCAACCCCTAAGTGATTGAATTCCCTGAGTCCCCTGAGGTTCCTCGAGCTTTCAAAGTGCCTTAGAACTCCAACCTAGCCTTTATGCCCTAACCCCATTCCATCCATTGCTTTCCCTATTTCCTCGCTCACCATTACCGTTGTCGCATACCTTACCTTAATCATATCTACTTCTATAAATTTGATTTGACCTCCCAAGTTCCTTACTGTTATTCACTGCATTCCCAAGTGCCCTACCACTCTCTACCACATTCCTGAATGCCTTGCTACTCTCCATTGCATTCCCAAGCACCTTGCTACTCTTCGCCATCCTCCCAAGTGCCCTACTACTCTTTGTAGACCTCTTGAGAATCCTACTGCTCTCCATAGACCTCTCAAGTGCCTGATTGTGCTTCAGAGCCCTATTATGATGACATGTGAGATCCTTGGGTGTTTCTAGGGCACACACTCACCATCGACATACAACATATCCAACCACCAACAAATAACAAGTAATGAGCAAGGTAAATCTATCTCGTTTGGTTATATTGCATACTGTTTAATTTTATTTGTATTTCATATTGTTATAGCTAGGGTTTTAGTTGTGATTTCTTAAGGCTCACATAGTGAAGCCCTCATTATTATTACTAAATATTTGGGGTTTCTCTGTGTATATTGGATAGTATATCAGAAGCATTGGATAACAGATTAAGCTAGAGTGGCCTGACATCAGATATGTAGAAGCCCACTCACACCTGTTGGGAGCAGATACACAACTGAAGACACTAACATTTGTTGTAGCTAGGATTTTGGAGAAACATACAAATATTTATAAAAAATTCATCACATAGGATTCTTGAATCCATTTATTGTAACAACGGAGTTTCTAGGATATCCCCCTTTATCAATATAAATTCCATTTTTTTGTGCAATATTTGATTCACTTGAATTATATTTATTTAGCATTGTTTGGTGTATCATTTTTAGCTCTTAAAATGGTGATAGCGGTGGTAAAACCTAAGGGTTTCATGTTATGATTTATCTTGAATTCTAACTTGTTGTTTGTTGTCTTATTTTGTAGATTTTTGGGAGCATAAATAAGGTATTTTTAGCCTATTAAGGTTTATGAAGAGTTGCAGAAAATTGCAGGAGGTGCATGAATGCATTACGGCACTTGAGGATCATTTAAAAATACCTTGAGGTGTCGCGATATCACGACATGTTGCTTTGTCGTGGCCAAAAGCGAAAAAGTGTTGTGATATCACGACATGTATTTTTGCGGCTAAGAGCAACAAAAGGGAGCAAAGAGGCAGAAGTGTCATGATTTCGTGACATGTCGCATTTTCATGTTGCAAGAAGAAGAATCAAGCTGAAGACATAGAAATGTCATGATTTCACAACATGTCTCATTTTTGCGGCGGGAGGCAGCTAAAGAGCAAAGTAAGAGATGAATGTCACGATTTTGTGACATGTCTTATTTTTACGACGGGAGGTAGCAAAAGAGCAAAGTAAGAGATGAATGTCATGATTTCATGATATGTCTCATTTTCACTGCTGGAAGCGGTAGAAGAGCAAAGCAAGAGACGAATGTCACAATTTCATGACATGTCTCATTTTCGTGGCTGGAAGCGATAGAAAAGCAAAGCAAGGAAATAATGTCATGATTTCACGACATGTCTCATTTTCACGGCGAGAGGCAGCAAAAGAGCAAAGTAAGAGACGAATGTCGTGATTTCACGACATGTCTCATTTTTGTGGCTGGAAGCGACAGAAGAGCAAAACAAGAGACGAATGTCACGATTTCGTGACATGTCTCATTTTTGCGGCTGGAGGCATCAAAAGAGCAAAGAAAGGAAATAATATCATGATTTCGTGACACGCCAGCTGTAAAGGAATAGAGTATATTTTTGGCAACTGGGGACATGCACTGACATTAGGTGCTGATTTTTGAAGAATGGTCTGTTGATTATAACCTGGAAGGTCCAGTGGATGATTGCAGAATAACAGGCTCATCTAAAATTAGCCAGAAGGAAATCTATCCAATCTGCGAGAAATTCGTTGTGTATTATTAGAAACTACAGATGATTGCTTGTAAAATAAGTAAGATGTACTTAGAAAAAGATACTCTTTTAGGGTATATATAGGGGTGAGTGACTCCAGAAGAAGGGTCGGCTCTTAGACGTTTACAAGCTTGATGTACATGTACTGGATGACAAGCAATAAAATATTTCTTCCTCTGGCTTTCAAAACTTCTGTGTGCAAGTGTATGTATCCTAGTGTTTTAACTTTTATTCACTCTAAGTTTTATAATGTATCTATTCTAAAATCTGGACTGTGCACATATAAATATTGTTTCTAGAGTTGAACATTAAAATATAGCTACATGCTTTTAGACGAATATCTAAAATGTGCACTCAGGAATTCATGTTTTCTATAAGAAGATATAAAGAAAACTCTGAAAGTTTTAATCTGCATTAAATCTGTCTTTGTTGTTGTCTAATCTACACCATATAAAAGTTCTAGCTTAGGCTATATTTCCCTTATCTCTTGTTCCCATTTTCTCTAAAAAACTCAAAGGAACCAACCTTCTCTGGAGACTAGATAGATGATCTCAAGCAAGTTCTGTCTATTAAATGTTGGCAAAGTATAAGGTGCAACACTATTAACCGAAGGCAAATTTTGTTCCAATAGTTTTTGGCACGCCTGGTGGGAACCGAAATCCCACAAGTATTGTATAAGTTTTGGTGTTTTACCTTAAGAGCATTTTTGTTTAAAAATATCAAGAAAAACCACCTGGCGACTCTGTTGCAATTTAGACCATAAAAGAAAGACCTTGTCTAAAAATATTCTAGTTATATAGCCATATGATAACCAGATCCTGAGCTAGAAACCCTAAAGAACCTATCGAGTTCTTTGAACTACATCTCAGAAGCCTAAAAGCACACCTTGTGCTAGCTGCACGATCAAATTTTCCCGACACCATTAGCACCTCTTTAAAACTTGTTGTAGGAGCATCTGCAAGCAATCCCATAGCGGTTGTAACTCCTTTAGAAATCATGGTAGTCGCCCCTACCCCAGCGCATCTTGTGTGGAATCAAACTGGCCCTTTGAACTTGGGAACACACCACCAAATTCCACAAGCTGCACTAAAAGCATTACCGACCTTTGACAGAATAGTCAAAATAGTAGATGAGCACTGTTTAGGTGTATCATCGCTAGCATCTATTTACAACATCACTCAGGAAGATGTAATGGTCAGATTGTTGATTATATCTTTGAAAGGAAAGATGCTCTATTGGTACAAAGCTCTTCCTGTTGGATCCATTACTTCTTGGGCAATATTGGTCGGCCGTCTAGTTGATGAATTTAATATACATGTAGATCCTTTCACATTGCTGAATCAATTCACTATCATTGAGAGGCATCCATAAGAAGAAATCCAAGATTTCAACATTAGATTTACCAGAACTCGTGATAGAGTACCGCAAGGCCTAAAGCCCACGGAAGAACAAGCTATATGCTATTATTTAAGGGCTTTTGATTCAGATCTCAGTATGATAATAAGGCAATCTTGTGTAACAAATTTTCCTGGGATCTATCTAGAGGAAGCAAAGGGTGAAGCTGATCTCATTGCTACAAAAATATATCCATCAAAGATTCTATTGCCAATTTTACAAGAGCTTTTCCAAGCATCAATTTCTAAACAACCTGTACTCCCATCAACGTAGGCCCTCCCAGCTACAGCCACACCTCCTACATTCCTTGCATTACTAGCTACACCCCTTGCATAAGCTCCCCCTAGTGATCAATACATGACCATAATTGATACAATGAAGACATTGTCAAATGAAATGGCATCCATGAAAAAGAGAGAGGTTGAAAGGAATTTTTTGCCAAGGAGGTTCCCTCAGGTAACAAGAGATGCAACACAATCAAGCAATAGGGGACAAGAGAGACCAAGCACGATATATACAAATGAGACAGTGGAGGCCGAGGAGCCTCCCACTGATTCTAAATTTTGGTGTACTACATGTAACGATCCACATGGGGAAAGTTCGTGTATGATACACCAACATTATGTACAAAGTATAGCAGTTGAAAAGAGTAAAGAAAAAAGGAAAGGCCATGTAAATATAATTAGGGAGAAGGACCACAACTTCATGATGCCTACAGTAGAACAGGTTTCAGTTTTGAGAAAATCAGGTAAGAAACCACTGCAAGCAGACCCTAAAGAGCTTCAGCCATTGAATGTTTCCCCTGATCCTAGGGAAGTTCCCAAAGAAACTCCTAAGGGAAGTCTCCCTCAGAAAATAAAATATCAGTTTCTAGCCAAAATTCAAGGGCAAGAAACACACAAAGAATTTATTCCTCGGGGGGAAAATGAAACCCAAGAATAGGCTAGGAAAAGGTTGAGGTTCCCCTCGCTGACAAAAAGGCAAAGAACTAAAGCTACCTAGGGATACAAAAATAAATATGAAACTTTTGCCAAAGAAAGAGAAATAATAGTTGATTCACCTACATTCAGTATAGTATAGGAAATGAAAAAGACTCCTTCTAAGGCAAGTATGCATGATGCTCTTCAAATCCCGGGTCAAATCAATCTCCTATAGGAATCCCTAATAACAATGAAAAATGGAGGTGGGACTACATCATCTTCAAAAATGGTTCTAACGAACTTGACGTCTGCCACTGGTAAGAACAAGCCACCACCCTTTTATTTGTCCCTTCAAATGGAAGGATGGGTTGTCCACAACTGCATGATAGATTCAGTCGCTGCTACCACTGTGATACCCAAAGCAGTATGTGATATTATGGGAATAGAGTACACTAGGAGCAGCGCAGGCATCCTACAGTTAGATGGTACTCCAAGTAAAAACTATAGGAGTGATAAAGGATATTCCCATACGGCTGCATAAAATGCCTCAGATGACAGTCATACAAGAGGTAGTAGTCATAGACTTGGAGCCCTATTTTGGTATGTGTATATCTAGAGAGTTCACAGCAAAGATAGGAGGATACTTATCCTTATATTATTCTCATTTGGAGATACCTTTCAAAGGTAGAAGGGTCAAGATTTTTAATGAGAAACCATCTACGTTTCATGTAGAAAATATTGGTGAAACTGACCGTGTAAATATGATGACTGAAGAAACAATAGAAGAAGATATAATGAAAGAGACATTAGAAGAGCTCCAAGCTAAGGATGATTTTTCTCTACAGAATTTTAATGCCATGATAGAAACAGAAATAGGAAACTATTCTATTGAGAAACCAAAAAGAAAATTGATACCCTCCCTAGAAAAGGATGGTTCTATGAATCAATTGTGGAAGCTTTTCTTTGATGGGGCTAGGTGCAAGAATGGAGCTGGTGTCGGAATAGTTTTGATTTCTCCCATCGGAGAGGAAAAGGTTTTCTATTATAGGTTGACTTGGAGTTGCTCCAATAACGCAGTAGAATATGAGACCCTGTGCTTAGGGCTAAGAAAGGCTGAGAAATTGGGAATCAAATAGTTACTCATCTATGGAGATTCGAACTTATTATGAATCAAGTCACCAAAAAAGGTATAAGTAAACAAGATTATTTGAAGGCTTACAGGAACAAAGTGTGGGATCTCTTAGAGGCCTTTGAGGCCCTAAATATAAAGTTTATCCCTAGAGAATAGAATACCCATGCAGATTTTTTAGCTTCAGTAGGAGCTAATTTTTGTCCTGTAAGTAATGTTATTCAGAAGTCTAAAACTGTTATACTTATATACAGGCCTTTAGTGCCTGATAAAAATATTTTCTGGCAAGTTTTTGAAAATGATGAACAGATACTTGATTTCTTAATCCATGAAATGAATTGCTCAGCCAAACGGGATCTGCAGGATGAAGAGGAAGAGGATATTATTCAGTTAAAAAAAAATCATATTCCTAAGGGTCTCATCACCCTTGAAAGCCTGTTTGATAACAATGATAGAGCAGTTGGCCAGAAAATCAAGGTCAATAAATGAAGATACAAAGATGTAGAGTTGGAGCCAGGCAAAATTATTAAGGTTGGAATCAGTTGTACAGAAGAGGAAGTGAACCAGATCAGAGAATTGTGTAAAAAATTCCTTGACATCATAGCTTGGGTGTATAGTGATCTAAAAGTGTACAATAAAGATTTTATTCAACATACCATATAATAAGAAGAAGGAGCTAAGCCTTTTAGGCAAAAGCAAAGACCAGTGAATCCGAAGATAGAATATTTGATGAAACAAGAACTGCTAAAACTCCTTCGAGCTAAAATAGTATACCCTATTAAACACTCCACTTGGGTGGTAAACTTGGTACCAGTCAGGAAGAAAAATGGAGATATCAGATTGTGTGTAGATTTTAGAAATCTGAATAGAGCATCACTCAAAGATCATTACCCGCTAACTCAGATTGACCAAATGCTACACATAGTTGTAGGAGTTATGCAACTCTTATAGTTAGAAGAACAAAGAGAGCAATCATACAATCACAATCAAAAGCATATGGAAGATACTGAAGGATGGTTCAACAAAAAGATAATTTCCAAAAAATTTAGAGTGGGAGACTTGGTTTTGAAATGGAATGTAAAGAAATCTAAGCCAGGTAACCATGATAAATTCGATGCTTTCTAGGAGGGACCATTTGAAATTGTTTCAGAGAAACAGTTCAATGCTTTCGAGTTGAAATATCAAGATGGATTGGCTCTTCCCATCACGGTGAATGCATTTCACCTAAAGTTATATTTCTATTGAGAAAGAAAAAAAAGAATTATATGTACAGTATAATATAAGTATATTCAGACAATATTTGTAAATATTACCGTTTTTTGGCCTTAACAAAAAAAATTTCAATCGCAGCCAATCAGAAGTCAACATTTTTTTTGAATAGAGATACTAAGGTATAAAGGGAGTTTTAAGGAGGTAATGTTCACGTTTAATCTAAGTGCATTTTCCTATGTTCTTTCTCTTTTTCTGAAATATTCTTTTTACAACTGCGTTGTTGACTCCGTTTCCCAATGGATAAAGGCCTGGTTCAAAATTTTTGCAAGCAAAAACTCCCTCGGAAGGTGCCAAGAATGTTAGTAAAAAAATGACTAACTACAGAAAAACATCTGATGCTCCTTTTTGCATATTTTCCAAGAAGACCGAAGTGGCCCATATGCTAAAGATCAAAGAAAATGCAAACCACCGCAAGGAGGAAAAAGTATCGCGATATCGCGACATATTGCATTTTCGCGGTTCAAAGAAAAGAGAAAAAGAAAAGGGCAAAAGTCTCACGATATCGTGACATGTTGCATTGTTGCGGCCAAAAGGGAAAAAGTGTCACGATATCACGACATGTTGCTTTATCATGGCCAAAAGGGAAAAAGTGTCGCGATATCATGACATGTTGCTTTGTCGCGACCAAAAGGGAAAAAGTGTCGCGATATCGCGAAATGTTGCATTATCGTTGCCAAAAGAGAAAACTGTCGCGATATCGCGACATGTTGCTTTGTCACAGCCAAAATGGAAAAAGTGTCACGATATCGTGACATGTTGCTTTGTCGTGGCCAAAAGGGAAAAAGTGTCGTGATATCGTGACATGTATTTTCGCAGCTAAGAGCAACAAAAGGGAGCAAAGAGGCAGAAGTGTCACGATTTCACGACATGTCACATTTTTGCGATGCAAGAAGAAGAATCAAGCTGAAGACATAGAAATGTCATGATTTCGCGACATGTCTCATTTTCATGGCGGGAGGCAGCTAAAGAGCAAAGTAAGAGATGAATGTCATGATTTTGCGACATGTCTTATTTTCGCGGTGAGAGGTAGCAAAAGAGCAAAGTAAGAGATGAATGTCGTGATTTCGTGACATGTCTCATTTTTGTGGCTGGAAGTGACAAAAGAGCAAAGCAAGAGATGAATGTCACAATTTTGTGACATGTCTCATTTTCACGGCTGGAAGCGGCAGAAAAGCAAAGCAAGGAAAGAATTTCGTGATTTCATGACATGTCTCATTTTCGCGGTGGGAGGCAGCAAATGAGCAAAGTAAGAGACAAATGTCACGATTTCATGACATGTCTCATTTTCGTGGCTGGAAGTGGTAGAAGAGCAAAACAAGAGACGAATGTCACAATTTCATGACATGTCTCATTTTCATGGCTAGAGGCGGCAAAAGAGCAAAGCAAGGAAAGAATGTCACGATTTCGCGACACACCAGCTGTAAAGGAATAGAGTATATTTTTGGCAACTAGGGACATGCACTGACATCAGGTGCTAATTTCTAAAGAATGGTCTATTGATTATAACTTGGTAGGTCTGGTGGATGATTGCAGAATAACAGGCTCATCTAAAATTAGCCAGAAGGAAATTTATCCAATCTGTGGGAAATCTGTTATGTATTATTAGAATCTACAGATGATTGCTTGTAAAATAAGTAAGATGTACTTAGAAAAATATACTCTTTTAGGGTATATATAGGGGTGAGCAACTCCAAAAAAAGGGTCAGCTCTTGGACGTTTACAAGCTTGATGTACATGTACTGGATTACAAGCAATAAAATATTTCTTCCTTTGGCTTTCGAAACTTCTGTGTGCAAGTGTATGTATCCTGGTGTTTTAAATTTTATTCACTCTAAGTTTTATAATGTATTTGTTCTGAAATTTGGACTGTGCACGTATAAATCTTGTTTCTAGAGTTGAACATTAAAATATAGCTACATGCTTTTAGACGAATATCTAAAAGGCGCACTCAGGAATTCATGTTTTCTATAAGAAGATATAAAGAAAACTCTGAAAGTTGTAATCTGCATTAAATCTGTTTGTTGTATAGTATGCACCATATAAAAGTTCTAGCTTAGGCTATATTTCCCTTATCTCTTGTTCCCATTTTCTCTAAAAAACTCAAAGGAACCAGCCTTCTCTGGAGACTAGACAAATGATCTCAAGCAAGATCTGTCTATTCAATGTTGGCAAAGTCTAAGGCACAACACTATTAACCGAAGGCAGATTTTGTTCCAACAGGTTTTAGTTATGATTTCTTAGGGCTCACACAGTGAAGCCCTCATTATTATTATTAAATCTTTGGGGTTTCTCTATGTGTATATTGGATAGTATATCAGAAGCATTGGATAACTTATTAAGCTAGAGTGGCCTGACATCAGATATGCAGAAGTCCACTCACACCTGTTGGGAGCAGATACACAACTGAAGACACTACCATTTTTTGTAGCTAGGATTTTGGAGAAACATAGAAATATTTATAAAAATTTCATCACATAGGATTCTTGAATCCATTTATTGTAACAACGGAGTTTCTAGGATATCCCCCTTTATCAATATAAATTCCATTTTGTTGTGCAATATTTGATTCACTTGAATTCTATTTATTTAGCATTGTTTGGTGTATCATTTTTAGCTCTTAAAATGGTGATCGTGGTTGGAAAACCTAAGGGTTTCATGTTATGATTTATCTTGAATTCTAACTTGTTGTTTGTTGTCTTATTTTGCAGATTTTTAGGAGCATAAATCATGCATTTTTTGCCTATTAGGGTTTCTGAGGAGTTGCAAAAAATTGTAGGAGGTGCATGAATGCATTACGACACTTGAGTATCATTTAAAAATACCTTGAGGTGTTATAGAAGCACCCTAGGGCATATCAAAAGCACCCAACTATGTTTTATAGTGATTTGGAGCAAATGCATAGGTTGTCCAGTAAGTCCGCTATCTAAAATCCAAATTTTCTATTTTATGTATTTTGGGTTCTTTAACATTTTTTTTTAGATTCCAAGCATAAAATGAACAATAATTAAGTAATCTAGAAAATAATTCATGTTAGTTTGCATTTTAGGTTTCTTTTTGCATCCATTCACACATTCTAGTTAGGGTTTCTATTTTTGATGTATTCGCAAATATAAAATACTGCATTATGTTCGCATTTGAATTGAGAATTTGCATAAATTAGAGTTGCACGTTAGGGTTAGAAGCACATTATTTTTTTTATCTAATTAGGAACATCACATCCTTTGGAGAAATTGGCATTCTCTTGTTGGCTTATGATTTAGATTTATGAAATTAGTTGTTCCTAAAATTGTTTTTCCACATTACTAAACAAAAAAATTAAAAGGATCAATTCACACACAACATGTTTCACTCAAAATAGTAATGGTTGGATTTCAATACCAGCCATTGCTTGAGATTCAGTGACAGTGGGTTTCATCTCCATCCACCAATCTCTACCCATAGAAACCATAGGATACCCCCAATCAAACTTGTTGGATTTCATCACCAACAAGAATCTCTTAGCCCTATCTTCACCATAGTTTTTACCTTTATTTAATTAATCAATATTAGAACATCAAAACACATAAGACTAACACTTAAAATGAACACAACTTAAAAGGAGATAATCAATGAACAAGGTAAGGCACACTGGTTGCAACTTAGCATTGGTTGATTATTTCCTTTTTTGCTTCTTAAATATTTTAGTTTTGTTTTATGTTTGATAATTTAAACTGTATTTTGATTTATTTTCTTATGGTATTAACATGAAATAAAAATAAAGCTATAAATCAAGATAATTTAATGGAACCTTCATCCACCTTCTCCACCACTTCTATGGTAGATTTCTTGAATGTGACATAAAAATATTTATGTGCAGGTCCCTCACATTCTTTACCATCCATATTTTATAATATGACCATAACCCAAGAGGATTCAACCTCCCCTACCATAGATAACCACATTACCCATATAGACATGGAAAAAGTAGAAGCTCTCATGAAGTCTTCTAATTATGTCTTAGAGTCTATTCCCAATTCACCTAGATAGGAGTCTACTTTACAACAAGATCCTGTATTCTCCCACCACCATCTAGATTTACCCAAGTGTATACCAACCCTCTTTTTGAGGTATCAGTTGCACTTTCATCCCACGTGTCCATTCCCCAACCTTCATGTGCTCCTAGCACCTCTACACCTCCACTTACACCAACCCTTGTATGAGGTACATGTAAATGCTGCTTCACAAGTCCCAGCCTCACAAGTTGCCATACCTAGTGTAACTTGTACCCAAACCACATCTTCCATACCATATAGTTCCATATCCTTAGCTTCTGATAGAGATATTAGTGAATCATGGGAACACCTAAACAAATTTCTTAGACAACATAAAAATGCTCAACAAAAAGTATAGGAAAACCCTAAGCCTTCACATAACTCTACTTAGACTATCCTTGTTAACCAGGGTCCATCATGGGCACCACAATATTCTATGGTTTCTATCCCTATTCTCCCACAAAGCCATACTACTACCCATCCTATTTCCATTGGCCAACCTAGCCATAAACTTCATCCATCAACCTCATTTTATAATTCCCCATCTCTTCATCAACAATATCCCATTCATTAATTTCTATCTAATTCGCCAAGCCATCGATACCAATATTCTCATCACTTAGTCACTCCACAACATTTCTCCACCCCACCATAAACTCATCAGGTAATTCAGGGCTTCCACATTCCTAAGGAAGATCTTCAAATTGAGGTCATGCAAAAATAAATAGATCAATTGATGCAATGTACGCCTAGTTTTCAAACTAGAAACCAACCTTACACCAGTTGATAAATCAACTAATTCATCCTTCGGTACCATACCTACCATATCTAGTAGATTTCATGGTACCTAAGTTTGACAAATTTAAGGTAACTGAGGATCCCAAAGAACATTTGAGCATTGTTTTAAATGCCTGCTTTAGAATTCAAAATGATTATGTTCTCATGCTTTGAACTTTTCATCAAGCATTAGGAGGGGATGCCATAGAATGGTATAATCAATTTCCAAGCCATAGTATCTATACTTTTGAGCAATTTATTGATCAATTTTTTGTATGTTTCATTCTAAATATTAAAAATAACATCTCATTGTCTGATGTATATGCTTTAAGACAACATGATGATGAATATATCTATGATTTTAAAAACCGTTGGAGGCTTGTCATCACTAAATTACCATTCACCCTATCAATGGATGAGCTAATTAAGTTATTCACCAGGAGTTTCTTAAAACCTATCTCTTATATGCTTCAACTATGAACTTATCAATCATTTGAAGAAGCTTTAGCTCAGGCTAGTGTCATTAAGGATATAAAAATCCAAGAAGGCATACTTAAACCTAAGAAGAAAGAAAGGCAAAGTAAGGGCCAATACAAAAGCAACTATTTTGACCAGCAAAAATCAAGATAGGCTTCCCCAGCCACTAAACCTAATCATGTCAATCAAGTGGTCATGAGCTAGCTAGTAATGGCTCAACAACAACCTGTGCAACAAACACCGCAACAAATTGCATATCATGTGGTCCCCTAGACAAAACAAGCTCCAACAACATAGAACACAATGCTAGTTGTGGAAAAATGTCCCTGACGATAGTCTATCTGACAAAATTACTAATATACCCCTTTGGCCGAGTCATATGATTCCCTTTTTAGAAAGTTGTATGAGACAAATAAAATTACTTTTCCTAACATTAGACCAGATGATCCCATAAAATATGGGAAACATTATCGGGAACATCTATTTTATCCTTTCATAGAAAAAATGGGCATGACATTAACAATTACCGTGTATTAAATAACATAGTCCAAGACCTTATTGACTTAGGGGTGATCAAGCTTGATAATCCCCTCACTCAGCAAAACCAAAACCCTGGTATATTTCAAACACCACTTCCTCATTACAAGAAGATTCAACCAAATGTTAGGGGAGCTAACACCAAAACTCCTTCTAATCAATTCAATCACATACAACAATAGCAAGGGTTTGTAAGGACCATTCATGTGGTCACTAGAGGTTAAAGAAATAACCAAAAAAGGCAACCACCTCAAGCAAGTATGTCACAACCTTCTGCATCACCACCCATCCAAGTTTCTCCCAATTCTTCATAACCCATTCATATCCCTAGCCAATCAAATCCTCCAAATCCACCCATCAATCATCCTTCTCGACCAATCATCTCATTGAGTAGTTGGTTAACTACAAGTTTGAAAATGGATTTCACTAAATTGTTAATTTATGAGTTAATTCAATAATATCCTCCACATCGTGAGGCATTAATGAATATTTTTAAATCCATCTAATTGCAATCACAAGATCGTAATGCCTTCAACAAATTTGTGGGAAGCATCCAAACATGCATGGAGCCTTCCATCACATTCTATGAATTTGAGATTAAGCCAATCTCATCGGAATCAATAGAACCTCCATTGCATATCATGGCTCTAATTAACAAGAAGCCTTTTAAAAGAGTACTAATTGACATAGGTTCCTCTATCAACATCATCATCACATTCTCTCTTCATCATTTGAAACTTCCCCAATCACATATCACCAAGTCATCCTTCATCCTCAAAGCATTTAACGATGCTTTGTGTTCCATTGTTGGTACTATTATCTTACCCATTGAAGTAGGGGCTAAAATATTACACACAATGTTCCACATATTGGAAGGATCCATGGCATATAATGTACTCCTTGGAAGACCTTGGATGAGGGAAATGAGATGTGTTCCTTCCATTCTACATCAATGCTTGAAATACATTCATGAGGGGTAGGTACATTGCATACCGGTAGAAGTCAAGTTGTTTAAGTATTGTAATTTTATTTCAAATCCTTATGAGTCCATGCTTTCTTCCACTCACCTTTTCTTTTCACCATCAGCCAATCCATCCACCACTTCACCAATATCTTCATCAAAGGATCCCATTCCTAAGGAGCTATCTATCACCAATCATCATCAGGCTTCCACACCCCACTTTATTCATCATTGACTACATGCACATCATAGTCAATCCACATCATCAAAATCATTGCAATTATCTTCATCATTACCCATTCAACAACCCCCCCAAGCCAATTCATCTCCTTCATCCAATGTTTCACAAGTCGAATTGATAGATTATGAGATATCTTCATCTTCACCATTCCCTGAGTCACCATCCAACCATAGTCCTTCCATGTCATCCCAATTCAAGATGCATCTCACTAATATTGGTATTGGTGAATACCTGGTCCAAGACATTACCATCACACATCTCACCATTCCTAGTACTAAGGATTTTGGTCACCCACATGATCCACCTTTAGGAATAGGAGTAGTTTATAACATGGGTTCAGATCCAAATAGCATAAATTTTATATATGGGGAGACTGATTCTTCATCAAGTCCAACACCCATAGAGGAACCCAAATAACTGATTCTTGCCAACATTCCAAACATGTTGGGATTCCCATATCGATATTTCCACATCATCAATTGGCAAGGCCATGGCCTAGGATTTCATGAATAGGGAGTGCATCAACCTATCAATATTCCATATCAAGAGGTGCACAACCATTTAGGTCTAGGTTACCACCCACTTTCCACCACCTCTTCTCTTGAACAAGCCTTCCAAAGACTTAATCTCAATTCAGGAGAAGAAGCCCTCCATCCTGATGATTTTTATGATGAAATCTATGAATAATTTGAACTCATGTCAATAATTTTGGATGAATTTGAAGAAGAATCAAAGCCCATAATTTCCCATACCGAATAAGATGAGTTTTATCTGAACATGTTCCCCATCCATGAGCCCATATTTCACTTGCTTCTTCCACAAGAGTGAGCCACCTCTACTGGTGAACCATCACCTCCATTCCATTAATCCATTTCATAATCCAACTTGTAACATATGTACATAATAAAAAAATAGTGGTTTTCACCACTACAAAAAAATCAAAATATCAATCAAAAAAACAAAAACATATTTCTATTTTAGCATATGTAAATATAGCATTTAAACAAATGCATTTATTTGTGTTGCTTGCTGCTATTCAGGTTAACCAAATACCTAGCACCGATTCATAGGTTCCATCCATTCCATATGACCTTATTCACATTGCCCATAAGTCAACATGAGTCTTGTTGATTTATTTACCCCACTTTGTAATCCATACAATCCAGATAAGCCAATTCTAATTTATATAAGTCTCATTTATATGGACCGGATTTCCTTGCCTTTAACATTTTCCAAAATTATCTTATCTAAGGAATTGTTAAGGGCTTCCACCAACTACATTCCTCTATCCCCTCCACCTTTACCTTCACATTCACCTTAGGATCCTAAGGTTTTCCAAGCATATATAGATGAGGATAAGCCATAAGAGTTTGATGACATATTAAATGATATTCATTTGATCCCTATGCTCCATCATCTTGAGGAAGGTTCCCACATGTCCATTGAAGATACCATAGATGTGGACCTTAGTTCAGACAAAGACAATCCCCAAATTGTCAAGCTTGGAAAATTTTTATCACTTAATGAACAAGAGCAATTAATTTATCTTCTCAAGAGGAAAAAGGGTATATTTACATGGTCCTATAAGGATATGCCTAGTCTTAACCCTATTTTGGTTGTCTACAATCTCACCTTACAACCTGATGCTAAGCTTATCAAACAAAAACTTAGGAGAATGCATCCTACCATAGCCCTCATGGTAAAAATAGAGTTTCAAAAACTCATGTGAACTTCATTATTCCTATTGATTATCCTGAATGGATCTCAAACATGGTACCCATTCACAAGCCTAATGGGGTGATACACGTATGCACTGAATTTTGAGATCTTAACAAAGTGTATCCTAAGGATGACTTCCCTATTCCAAACATTGATACTCTTGTCGATAACTGTGCTAGCCATGAAATGCTTTCACTCATGGATGATTTCTCAAGAGCATCCAAACATGCATGGAGCCTTCCATCACATTATATGAATTTGATATTAATCCAATATCATTAGAATTAGTAGAACCTCCATTGCATATCATGGATCTAATTGACAAGAAGACTTTTCAAATAGTGCTAATTGACACCGGTTCCTCTATCAACATTCACCACATCCGCTCTTCATAATTTGAACCTTCCCCAATCACATATCACCAAGTCATCCTTCATCCTCAAAGCATTTAATTATGCTTTGTGTTCCATAGTTGGCACTATTTTCTTAGCCATTGAAGTAGGGGCTAAATTGTTGCACACAATGTTCCACATATTGGAAGGATCCATGGTATACAATGTACTCCTTGGAAGACCTTGGATGAGGGAAATGAGATGTGTCCCTTCCATTCTACATCAATGCTTGAAATGCATTCATGAGGGGTAGGTACATTGCATACCGATGGACATCGAGCCGTTTAAGTATTACAATTTCATTTCAAGTCCTTATGAGTCCATGCTTCTTTCCACTCATATTTTCCTTTCACCATCAGCCAATCTATAAAACAATCCATCCACCACTTCACCAATCTCTTCATAAAAGGATCCCATTCCTGAGGAGCTCTTTATCACCAATCATCATTAGGCTTCCACACCCCCATATTATTCATCATTGACTACATGCACTTGTGGTCATAGTCAGTTCACATCATCAATATCATTCCATCATCATCATCATTATCCATTCAACAACCCTCCCAAGCCAATTCATCTCCTTCATCCAATGTTTCACAAGTCAAATTGATGGATTGTGAGATATATTCATCTTCACCATTCTCAAAGTCATCATCGAACAATAGTCCTTCGATGTCATCCCAAGTCGAGGTCCACCTCACTAATCTTGGTATTGGTGAATACATGGTCCAAGACATTACCATCACACCTCTCACCATTCCTAGTGCTAAGGATTTTGATCACCCACATGAACTACTTTTAGCAATATTAGTAGTTTATAACATGGGTTCAACTTCAAATAGCATAAATTTTATATATGGAGGGACTAATTCTTCATCAAGTCCAACACCCATAGAGGAACCCAAAGAATCGATTCTTGCCAATATTCCAAACATGTCGGGATTCCCATATTGATATTTCCACATCGTTAATTGGCAATGCCATGGCCTAGGATTTCATGAACAAGGAGTGCATCAACCTATCGATGTTCCATATCAAGAAGTGCATGACCGTTCAGGTCTAGGTTACCACCCACTTTCCAGCACCTCTTCTCTTGAACAAGTCTTCCAAAGGCTTAATCTCAATTCAGGAGAAGAAGCCCTACATACTGATGATTTTGATGATGAAATATATGAAGAATTTGAACTCATTTTGGATGAATCTAAAGAAGAATCGTAGCCCATCATTCCCCATACTGAACAAGATGAGTTTTATCTCAGCATGTTCCCCATCCATGAGCCCATATTTTTTTTGCTTCTTCCACAAGAGTGATCCGCATCTACCGGTGAACCACCACATCCATTCCATTAAGCCATTTCATAATCCAACTTGTAACATATGTACATAACACAAAAATAGTGGTTTTCATCACTACCAAAAAAAAAATCCAAAAATCAATCAAAAAAATAAAAACATGTTTCCTTTTTATCATATGTAAATATACCATTCAAACAAATGTATTTATTTGTGTTGCTTGGTACTGTTTAGGTTGACCAAGCCCCTAGAACCGATTCCTAGGTTCCATATATTCCATATGATATTATTCACCTTACCCATAAGTCAACATGAATCATGTTGATTTATTTACCCCACTCCATAATCCATACGATCTGGCTAAGCCAATTCCAATTGATATAAGTCTCATTTATATGGACCATTTTCCTCATCTCCAACATTTGCCAAATTTGTTTTATCTAAGGAATTGTTAAGGGCTTCTGCCAACTACATTCCTCCATCCCCTCCACCTTCACCTTCACCTTCACCTTCAAATCCTAAGGTTTTCCAAGCAAATATAGATGAGGATAGGCCAAAATATTTTGATGCCATCTTAGATGACATTCATTTAATCCCTATTCTCCATCAACTTGAGGAAGGTTCCCACATGTCCATTGAATATACCATCTATGTGGATCTTAGTTTAGACAAATACAATCCCCAAATTATCAATCTTGGAAAATTTTTATCATTCGACGAACAAGAGCAATTAATTACTCTCCTCAAAAGGAAAAAGGGTATATTTGCATGGTCCTATAAGGACATGTCTCATCTTGACCCTAGTTTGGTTGTCCACAATCTCACCTTACAACCTGATTCTAAGCAGGTCAAACAAAAACTTAGGAGAATGCATCCTATCGTGGCCCTCATGGTAAAAATAGAGCTTCAAAAACTCCTAGATGTGAACTTCATAGTTCCTATCAATTATATTGAATGGCTATCAAACATGGTACCCATTTGTAAGCCTAATGGGGTGATACGTGTATGCAACGACTTTTGAGATCTTAACAAAGTGTGTCCTAAGGATGACATCCCTCTTCCAAGCATCGATACTCTTATCGATACCTTTGCTGGCCATGAAATGCTTTCACTCATGGATGATTTTTTAGGATACAACCAAATCTGAATAAATCTTGATGACCAACACAAAACAACATTCACTACACCTTGGGGAAATTTTTGTTACAAGGTGATGCCCTTTGGCCTCAAAAATGTAGGTGCCACATATCGACGTGCCATGACTTACATTTTCCATGATTACATGCATAATATTATTGAAGACTATGTGGATGATCTCTTGGCTAAATCAAAAACTCGACAAGAACATATTGGTGTATTGGAGAAAGTTTTTGATCGACTCCTAGAGAATAATGTAAGGTTGAATCCCACGAAATGTGTCTTTGGTGTGACCTTGAGAAAACTTCTAGGATTCATTATCTCTAAAAGAGGCATTGAGGTGGACCCTAACAAAGTCAAGGCTATCTTGGAGATGCCTCCCCCAACTAACTTAAAATAATTGCATAGTTTACAAGGAAATATTCAATCAATCCATTATTTTATTGCTCAACTTTTTGACAAATGTAGGTCATTCAATCACCTACTACAAAAGGGGATGTCATTCTCTTGGATAGATGAATATAAAAAATCCTTCGATGAAATTAAGCAATACCTAGATTCTCCACCAGTATTAGCTCCTCATTTAGGGGAACCATTTTATCTTTATATCTCAACAACAAACTTTGAATTAGGGAAAATTATTCCACAAAATAATGAAAAATAAAGAGAGTAAGTTGTTTACTACATTATTCGAACACAGGTAAGCTATGAGACTAGATACACTTATGTATAAAAACTATGTTTGGTGATGGTTTTTGCCACTAAGAAACTTCGGCATTACATGCTTAGCCACACAACTTATGTCATAGCTAGAGAAAATCCTCTATGTTATATGATGTCTTGCACTTACAATAGTACCCGCACTGCTAAATGGATAATGCTCCTTAATGAATTTGACTTGGAATTCATCAACCAAAAATCTATTAAAGGCTAGGTAATAGCCGATCAACTTGTATAAGCTCCACTACTTAGTGATCATCCCTTGATTATTGAGCTCTTAGATGATTTGGTATTTGCTATCACCAAATAAGAAGAAGATATCATTTCAGATGAAGACATCAATATCACACTATTCTTTGATGGTTCTAAGTGTGTGAAAGGTCAAGGTTCTAGAGTCGTATTTCATATACCATAGGGGGTACATATCCCCTTATCATTCAAACTCGAATTCCAATGCACGAACAACACTACAGAGTATGAAGCCTTAATCCTATGTCTTCAATCAGTTATAGCTATGAGCATTAAGCATATTAAGATATATGGTGATTCTCAACTTTTCTTATAGAAAATCAATGGAGAATACCAATACAAAGAACCTACCATTAATATTTATCATGAAGTAGTGATGAAATTTCTCTCTAAGTTTGATTGGAATGAAATAAATAGTTTGCCATGTTCGACTAATAGATTTTTAGATGCGATGGCATCCCTTGGATCATTGATTCCAAAATATTCCTTTAGAGAGGTACAACCCCTTATCATTTCAATGGTCTTTAAATCTGCAATTTCTCATGTTGAGTTGAAGGATGAAGAAGATGTTTCTTTTATCCAATTAAATTCATATGAGCCTTGGTCAAGCCAAAAAGTAGCCTTTCACAATTTTTGAGAACTCCCATCTGATATGTCATGAACTACCAAGTGTACTTTCAAGAAAAAGCTAGCCCATTTCATCCTTTTTGGGGATGTGTTGTATAAACGTGGTTATTATGGAGTTCTCCTTCGTTGTCTCAAGGCTAGTGAGGCACAAAGAGCCATATCTGAAGCCCATGATGGTACTTGTGGTGGTAATTTTAGTGGAATGGCCATTGCAAAGTGTATTTTATGCATGGATTATTATTGGCCCACAATGGAACGTGATTGTTGCACCTATGTCAAACATTGCAAAAAGTGCCAAGAACATGCTAATTTAACTCATGTACCATCACAAGCTTTACAACCTATTCAAAGCCTTTGGTCCTTTTCATAATGGGGTCTAGATCTAATTGGAAAAATTTCACCTTCTTCTTTGGGACAACATATATTTATTATCACAGCCACTGAATACTTCACAAAGTGGGTTGAGGCAATTCCTCTAACTAGTATGATAGGACCTAGAATTGTGGAGTTCATACTTCATCACATAATTTGTCATTTTGGTATTCCCTCGAAGATCATTTTAGATAATTACAAGTATTTCAAGAGCAAGGATGTTCAAGCACTTTGCGAGAAATACAATATTCAACATAGTTTATCGAATCCTTATTACCCATAAGCAAATGGACAAGCTGAAGCTTCCAACAAGACCTTAGTTTCTATTCTCAAGAAACTTGTCAAATAAAATTATAGATATTAGCAACACAAATTACCTTGGCATTATGGGCTTATTGAACAAGCATCCACACACCTATAGGGGCAACACCATTTTCAATGGTCTATGGAGCTGAAGTAATCATGTCATTTGATCTCGAGATCCCTTCCTTGAAAATTTATTTGCAAGAATTCATAGATGATGATATTGCTAGACAAGCATATCTTGACCAACTCACAATTATTGATTAAAGGTGAGTTAATGCTTTAGAAAACTTACGAGTATATAAATACTTCCTAAAGCGTACTTACAATGGCAAAGTTCATCTACGTGAATTCCAAGTAGGAGATCTTGTCCTTAAAGAGAAACAATAAAATACCAATGCATTATCGCATATTTGTGATAAATTCATGGCTAATTGGTTAGGTCCATACATTATTACATAAATAGTGGGTAATGGTACCTATAGGCTTGTTAGTCTAGAGGGAGAGAAATAATCTGAACCACTTAATGTTATACACTTGAGAGTATTTTATGCATAAGTTGATTACTATATGTATATATACATAGCTAATACACATACTGGCTAGGCACAAAACCATACCATATACTTGGGGGTCATACCTACATCGTCCACATTAGGGACCTCTAGCTCCTCATAATCTCAATCACCTCCCTCCATGGCTCCGCACATGGAAGCCCCACCTCCTCTCGGTGCCTTTAATAAAGTACTGACTCATCCGGTACTTCCTATGACAAGTCAAACTGTTGCAACATGAGTGAGAACTGGAAGTACTTCACCTTGCTATGCCTCCTCCCAACTATCCACCTCAATTGCCTCACCCACTACAAATGCTCCCTATCCCTATTCCATGTGGTCCCACACTAAGGCCTCCACCTCACTTGGGTGGATGTTAGTCCAGCCTATATATCCTAGTACCATTGGCTAGATCACACCGAATGACTCGGTTGTACCTCCTCTACCATTGCCCATATCCTAGCATATGGTTGCACTCCATCCCAATCCTCACAATGCAGACCATTCAGTCATGCCACACTAAAGTGATCCCATCCCCAAAAATAAAGAAGAAAGCTGCATCTCAATCCCTTCCTCTTCCACCATGTCACCTCATATAAATCTTAGTACACCTACACCAACAAAGTGGGAGCCCATGCATATTGTTGTGGTGTAGTGAGAAAATCACTCACCAATCCCAATAGGTTCCATGGGAACCTACAACTAGTACTATTGGGGATCACTATGTTCACCAACACAAACATCACCAAGGCCGGGAGGGGCTCCAAATCCTTGGCCACATACATGGTCAAGTATGGAATCCCCCACACTCCACCTTCACCTCCTCCCACATATCCCCAAAAATCTTGCTCAGCTACACCTTCTTATCATAGCCTACCTCCACCTTCAACACCTCTACTGGCATCTTGAGAATGCAATACACATCCTCAAGGGTAATGGTCACCTCACTAGTTGGTAGCTGGAAGATCCCCCTATCCGCATCCCACATTTCAGCCAAATTTGAAAGATACCCCTCATCTACCCTCACCATGTCCAGGAAAGTAGCACCTTCTATCCTCACAACCTTTAGAACATCCTAATCTACCTTCAAAAACAATTTTATCAACCTAGGAACAAGAGGAGAGAATCGATGCTGGGGATCCAAAATCCACAACTGTAGCAATAAACACATTTTATGAGCATTAATTAAAAAAACAACAAAAACAACAAAATTTTGCACAACACAAAAAGTCTTCAAAAGCATTACCTTGGTAAATCTTGCCTTCACTCCAGCTGTAGCACTCATTCCATCCACTGCCATAGCTTCCATGCCAAACCTCCACCACCTCACTTCACTTCTCACTCCACTCCTCTCCTTAGACGTAGCTTCTCAAACTTGTAAATGCACAAATGAGATCCATCTTCCAACTTGCAAGCTATTTATAGCAATTGCAGGTGTAGTGAAGTGCCTTGGGGTGTTTTAGACATGTGTAAGTGCACATGAGCATCTACAGACATTCTAAAGCATGCATGGGAATTTTATGGAACCATGAAGTGCATCTGGGCATTTGCTACACCTCAGAAATGCATGCGGGCATTTTATGCATAAATAAAGAAAAGGTAAAATCGATCAAAATAGTAGCTTACCTCCTAAAAAGCTCACAAAATTTCACCCACACACCATTTCCATCATAAAATTAGGTTTTGTGAAAACAAAAATCAGTTTGGACGCATAATTTTCATTTACGACCAAAAGTTATAAAAAGTACAATATTAATTACAAAGCATATCAAACTAGTCCAAGTTTTTACAAAACAACCATCTTCATCATCTACATCATATTTCCCATTTTCCCACAAATTTTTGTGAAAATTTGAGTTGATTTGACCCAATAAATTGAATTTTGTGTCCAAAAGGCACAAAATTGACCAACATGTTATCCAATGTTCGCCAATCAATTCTATTTTTCACAAATCATCACATTTCCTCCTTGAAATTTCAAATTTCACCAACATCATACTCCATCATCCATTTCTTTTTGCATGTACTAAATTTCAAGTGAATCTTGTATACAGTGGTTTGTTCTATATACTTGGTGATTGTAGCGATTTACATCCATGAAATTCGGTAAGATGAATGAATCACCATAAGAACACTTGGTCATCATCATTCCATATTTCTTAGTTTGAAAACACATTCTAATTTGGTTCCTCATATTTCAAGTGAAACCCTAACAAGATTAGTCTTCCTAAATAGCTATCATTGATGGCCTAGTTCATAGGGCTTCAAACATGGACAAAATTACATCACATCATTCCCAATTTCCTTGATATTCATCATAGTGATTGGCTCTAGCTAGGGTGTTTGGTTCCATTTGAATGGAATTATCCTACAGTCACTAGCAGGCCCTCTGAATTTGACTCCTTTTATTTTTGCATCTTCATATTGCATATGAGTGAGGCCATACGACAAAAAAATATTCAACATCATGGAATCATCCCAAATTTGGGGCAATCAAATTTGATTTTTATTTTACCACAAAGGGATACATCTTACATGATCATGACATCTACATTTGGCACAAAAACCTTCATCTATTAGGAAAAAAATAGATGCAATCATCATCATCATTTCTCCCAAAACCCTTCATCTATTGGGGCAAAAATAGATGCATTCATATTTCCCATTCCACCAACACCCTTCAACCATTGGGATAAAAAATGGTCGCACATTCCATCATTCTCTTTTTTTTCACAACATTTCTTCCATCCATTCTTTTTCAATTGGCTTGTGAGATTCATTCACAACTCATTCACCAATTGAGGGGGTAAGCTATGCAATAACTCCAAAATTCTTTATTCTTTTGCCTTCAATTTTGTCTCCACATTCCAACAAGAGAGAGAAGTTGCTTTTGTGCCTAGCCCGATCAAGTGTCTTGTATTTTTGCACCATATTGTGTTTCACACAACATGGTACAAAAAGGGGCATCTCTAGACACCAAAATCTAGCCACTTGTCCTCCATCCATGCTTTCCCACTTTTTTTGCCCATTATTTATATATATTTATATATATTTATTATATATATTTAAATAATAATATTTTATATATATTTAATAAATATATATTTATATAAATAAATTAATCCCAACCATCCGATTTCATTTAATCTCATCCATACATTTACCTTAATCCATGCTACACCCTAAATTTAATATCCACCCTTAGTTATGCTTTAATATCAGCCACATAATTAATGTCATTTAAACCCTATCATGCTCTAGGTTGGATTATAAATAGGAGCCATTTTGATGGCTCAACCTCTAAGTGATTGAATTCCCTGAGTCCCCTAAGGTTCCCCAAGCTTTCGAAGTGCCTTAGAACTCCAACCTAGCCTTTATGCCCTAACCCCATTCCATTCATCACTTTCCCTATTCCCTCACTCGCCATCACCGCTGCTACATCCCTCACCTTTGTTAGATCTACTTCTATAGATTTGATCTGACCTCCTAAGCCCCTATTGCTCTTTGCCACATTCTTGAGTGCCCTACCACTATTCACCACATTCTCGAATGCCTTGCTGCTCTTTACCACTTCCTTGAGTACCCTATTACTCTTTGTCATCCTCCCGAGTGCCCTGCTACTCTCTGCAAACCTCTCAAGCACCCTACTGCTCTCCGTAGACCTCTTCAGTGCCTAGCTGCTTTTTATAACTCTATTCTAATGATACGCAAGATCCTTGGGTGTTGCTATGGCATACCCTTTCCATCGATCTACAATAGATCCAACCACCAATAGACAACAAGCAAGGAGTAAGGTAAATCTATCTCTTTTGATTATATTGTATATTTTTTAATTCTATTTGTATTTCATACTGTTATATCTAGGCTTTTAGTTGTGATTTTTGAGGGCTCACATAGGGAAGCTCTCATTATTATTACTAACTCTCTAGTGTTTCTCTGTGTGTAGATTGAACATTATATCAAAAGCATTGGATAACTGATTAAGTTGGAGTGGCCCGACATCGGATATGTAATAGCCCACTCACACCTATTGGGAATAGAGATGTAATTGAAGATACCACCATTTGTTATAACTAGGGTTTTAGAGAACCCTAGCAATATTTGTAAAATTTGTATCACATAGGATTCTTGAATCCATTTATTATAACAATGGCGTTTCTAGGCTCCCCCCCTTTATCAATATAAATTCCATTTTATTGTGCAAAATTTAATTCATTTGAATTTTGTTTATTTAGCATTGTTTGGTGTCGCATTTTTAGCTCTTTAGTAGCAAACCAATCAAGGTTTTGACCCTTTACTAGAAGATCCCAAGTTTCAATTTTTACAAAATCAAATTGATAGCTTAGCCATGCAAACACCGGGTATGCAATATCAGAAAACTACTCTAAGGTAACAAACCAATCATCCTATTAATGCTTTGGTACCATCATCATCTTACCTGGTATATTTTCAAATTTTAAAATTTGATAAATTCAAGGGGGATGAGGACCCTCAAGAGCATATGAGTGGATTCATTGATGCATGGTTTAGAATAAATAACAATGATGCACTTATGCTCCACAATTTTCCTTAGATATTTGGAGGGGATGCTCTAGATTGGTGCAACCATCTCCTATATCAAAGTATCTATACTTTTGAGCAACTAGTGGACCAATTCTTGGAGCAGTTCTCTCTGAATGTTAGAAATAAGACAACATTGACTAATTTTCTTAATTTACGATAATATGTTGATGAATCGGTCTATGACTTTGGCAACCGTTGGAGGGAAATTATTAAAAAAATTTAATTCTCCCTCCCCATGGTGGAATTAACATGAATATTCACATGATTTTTTTCCAATCCAATATCCTTGTTATTACAACTACAACAATATAGAACATTTTAAGAAGCACTCGCCCAAGCTAGAGTGATAGAAGAAATCAAGATCCAAGAGGGTGAGATAAAACCAAAAAAGAAAGAATGGTAGAACAAAAATCAAAAGGGGAATAACCATGGTCAATCCAAGGTTGGCTAGGTTAATCAAGTAGTCTTGAGCTGACCTCCACAACAAATACAACAAGCTCAAGTGCAAGTGCAACAACCCCTACAAAAGAAATAACAATCACAACAACAAACTTATCAGGTGGTTCCACCCCCACAATAATTGTAAAATCAAACCCAAATTACAGATAATTGACAATGCCAGTATAATTATCCAAAATGCAATCACACCCCATTGCTTGAACCATATTCATCCATCTTACAAAAGTTGTATGATGTACATGCTTTCACATTACCAGAAATGAAGCCTAAAGATCAAAATAAGCCAAAATATAAGAGCTATAAGGAGTATTTTTACTACACCTATCATCAACAAAAATACCATGACATTGAGACTTGCTATGGATTTCTAAACATTGTGCAAGATCTACTTGAAAAAGGAAAATCAAGATTGATAATCCCTTAGCCCAACAAAACCAAAACCATGGAATATATCAAACACCATTACCTCATCATAAGGAAAATCAACAAAAAATGGGAGCCTCAACTTCTATATTTCCTCCCAATCAAGTCAATCATGTGTCATCATTATACCAAGGTTTTATGGGGGCTATTCACATAGTCACGCAAGGACAAATAAAAACAAATTGTACGTAAGCAATGAGCCAACTCAAGTAGTACCAACTATTGTAGCACAACCAAATGTGCCCATACAACTAAACCCCATCATTCTATATGAACCCATTCATATTCCAAATCATCCACCTAGACCAATCATCACATTGAGAAGCCAGTTGACACAAAGCTTAAGGATGGCATTAGCCAAGTTGTCAATATATGATCTCATACAAAAATCTCCCCCACATCATGAGGCATTGATGGAAATATTAAAATCCATAAAAATTCAAGCAAAATATCCTAACGCCTTCAACAATTTTGTGGGAAGTGTTCAAAATTGTATGGAACCTTCAATAAAATTCTATAATTTTGAAGAAAAGAGCATATCATCAAAGTTACTCGATCCTCCATTGCATATTGTAGCTCATATTTACTAAAAACTCCTTAAAAGAGTGCTCATCGATATTGAATCCTCTATCAATATCATCACTACCCTAGCCATCAAACATCTCAACCTACCATCATCTCACATCACCACATCCACCTTCATCCTATGGTATTTCAATGATGCTTTGTGCTCCACTATAGGAAATGTATTTCTACTTGTAATAGTGGGGGTGAAAACAATCCATGTACTCTTCCATATCTTGGAAGGAGCCATGCAATACAACATACTTCTTGGACGTCCCTAGATTAGAGAAATGAAGTGTGTTCCCTCAAAATTACATCAATGTTTGAAATATGTGCATGAGATAAAATTCCATTGCATTCCAGATGACACCAAACCAATCAAGTAATGCAACTTGATATCCAATCCATATGAGCCATCGCTTCCATCCACCCATATTTCCATTTAGCCCCTCATCGTTCAAACCACCCCAACTAACAATACCTCATCCAAAGTGTCCATCCCAAAGGCTTTGCCAATATTTGATCATGCCTTTGCATCTCAAGCCATCAATCCAAGTCAACCCTCATCCACTTTATACCATTTTTCCATCATGCCTAATCATCCTGCCAATCAACCATTATCTTTGTCAGCTAGACCTCCCACTTCATAAATACCCTTCACCTTTTCATCCCAACCAAATCCATATCAAACCCCACTATATATTTTCTTGCAGATAGGATCACCTATCCAAGAGGAACCATTGCCGAATGAACCATCTTCTCCATCCAAACCAAAAACCACCATTCAAACCTTCACATTGATACCTGATTCATCCACATTCCAACCAACTCAAGTTGCAACCCATCTCACTAATCTAAGTATTGGTGAATACATAGTTGAGAGTGTTGTAATAACCCCATCTATTCAGTCCATTAGAGATTACAGTCACCCACACGATCCACCTTTCACCATAGGTGCAGTATATAGAATGGGTTTTGAGCCAAATAGAATTAACTTTGTATATGGGGGAGTGGATTCTTCATTCAATCCACCTCCTCCTAGTGAAGAACCCATGCAGGAATTTTGTGCAATATTTTCATCGGGTTAATTGATAGGGATTTGGTATTGGATGACATGAGTAGGGCTTGCATTATATCATTGACCCCCAATATCAAGAAGAACATGATCGCTCTAGCTTAAGATACAAGCTATCATATTCAAACTTCTCCTTTGAGCATACATTTCAGCAACTCACCCTAGAGTCTGAAGAGGAGGATGAAGAGATCAAAGATAGTGATGACGAGTATTTAGACCCTAAGTTTGTGCCTTATCTAAATGATGTATTTAAAAAAATAAGAAAACACATGATTATGATCAATTATATTTTCGATGATGATTATGAAACTCTTTCAAAAATGAGACCACACATAGTCATGATCAATTACATTTTTTGATGATGGCTCTAAGGAATTTTAGGAAATGGGACCAAACATGGTCATGATCAATCATATTTTCTATGGTTCCTAAGAATATGTGGTCCCTATAGATCCAATTGAGAGAGATGAGTACTACATTAAAATGTTTCCTATCGATCAATCCATATTTTGCTTGCATCTTCCACAAGAGAGACCCAAACCTAATCTACCACCACCAACTTGGTTGCATTTGCAAGATCATAATTCACCCACCATATGTCAGTTACTCCCTAGAGATTGAGAAAGATAGTTCACTCTCCAAATTGTAGCCACTTCATTTCCATAAAGTTAACATGATTTCTATTGACTTGTTCACCCCACTTTGCAATCCATATGATTTGGTCATATCAATTCCAATCGATGCTAGCCTCATAGACATGGATAATATTTCATCCTCAACATCTATAGTTGATTTCATCCTATCCAAAGAATTTCTAAGAGCGCCCAATACTTACATTTCTCAACAATCTTCAACTGTACCTGCTTCTATTTTCCAAAATAAAGTGGAAGAAGCCTCGCTCGAGTCCTTTGAGAATGTGGAAGATGACATTCATCTCATTCCTACTCCACATTAGTTTGAAGAAGGTTCACACATGCTTATTGAAGAAGAAATTGATGTGAATATAAGTCAAGATGAGGAAAATCCTAAAATTATAAAAATAGAAAAATATCTATCTGCAGAAGAGAAAGAGAGCATCCTAGATGTATTGGAAAGGAAGAAAGAGGTTTTTGCATGGTCATACAAATATATGCCTAGTATTGATCCCAAATTGGTGGTCCATAACCTCACCTTAGCTCCAGAAGCTAAACCATTCAAGCAAGAATTGAGGAAACTTCATCCTACCATAGCACTCATTGTCAAAGAAGAGCTACAAAAATTATTCGATGTGGGTTTCATACAACCCATTGATTATCTTGAATGGCTCTAAAACATTGTACCCATTCACAAGTTGAATGAGGGGATACATGTATGCACAGATTTTTTAGACTTAAAAAAAAAAATTCCAAGGATGATTTTCCATTATCAAACATTGATCAACTTGTAGACTCTTATGCAGACAATGTATGCTTTATCTAATGGACAGTTTTTTAGGATACAACTGAATTCAAATCAATCCTGAGGACCAACACAAAACAACATTCTCCACATATTGGGGAATTTTTTGTTACAAGGTGATGTCATTCAGTCTCAAAAATGTAGGGGCTACTTATCAACATGCCATGATGTATATATTCCATTAATATATACACAAACTCATTGAATACTATGTGGATGATTTAATCACAAAATACAAAACACGTCTTGAGCACATTGAAGTACTAGAAAAATTCTTTGATCAATTGCTTAAACACAAGTTGATTTTAAACCCTAAGAAGTGTGTATTCAGAATAACATCAGGTAAACTTCTAGGATTCATTATCTCCAAGTGAGGCATTGAAGTAGGCCCTGATAAGGTCAAGGTCATTATTGAAAGACCCCCTTCAAAAAATCTTAAAGAGTTGCACAGTTTGCAAGGAAAGATTCAATCCATTCGTCGATTTATTACACAACTCTCAAACAAATGCAGGCCATTCAATTGCTTGCTACAGAAGGAGGCCACATTTTCCTAGATAAAATAATATCAAGAGGCTTTTGATGATATTAAGAAATTTTCTAGCTTCACCACCATTGCTAACATTGCCTTGTCCAGGAGTTCCTTTTCATCTTTACATTTCTTCTCTAGATTTTACATTAGGGACAATGCTTGTGCAAAAGAACAAAAATCAAAGATAGCAAGCAATCTATTACATTAGTCAAAATTTGGTGATTTATGAAATAAGATACGCTTATGTTGAGAAGTTGTTCTTAGCAGTGGTTTTTACCACTAAGAAACTCAGATATTATATGCTAAGTAACTCTACCTATGTCATAGCTAGAGAAAATTGTCTACATTATATGATGGCTTGCACATACAACAATACTCGAACTGTAAAATGGATAATGCTCTTAATGGAATTCAATCTTGAATTCATTAGCCAAAAATCCATCAAAGGTTAGGTAGCCAATAAAATCACAAAAGTCCCACTTCCAAATGATCAACCTCTTTTTATCGAGCTTCCAAAAAATTCAGTATTTTTCATCACTGGACAAAAAGAACTAGTATTTCATGAGGATGATGTTGACATAACTCTCTTCTTTGATGGGTCAAAGTGTAAAAAAATGACAAGGTGGTGGAGTCATATTTTATACATCCAAAGGAAAACCAATTCCTTTATCATTCAAACTTGACTTTCCATGCACAGATAACAATGCGGAGTATAAAGCCTTGATATTGGGGATTCAATCAACATTAGCTATGGGCATTAAGAACATAAGCATTTTTGATGATTCCCAACTTGTAATTTGCCAAGTGAAAGGAACTTACTAATGTAGAGAGCCAGTCTTGAAATAATACCATGAAATAACAATGAAATTTCTAGCAAAGTTTGACTGGTATGAGATTGACAACTTACTTTGTTCGACTAATAGGTTTGTGGATGCGATGGTTTCTTTAGGGTCATTTATTCCTAAGAGTAAAAATGGAGAATTCCAACTGCTTATCATCACAACAATGTCCAAATCCACAATCTCACAAGTAGAATCTGAAGGTGAAAAGAGTGTTTGTTTCATTCACTTAGAACCATAAGAATCTTGCCTTGATCAAATAAAGGACTTTCTCAAGTTTGGGATCCTCCCATAAGATTTTACGTGAACTAAAAAGAGAAGTTTAAAAAAAAATCAGCTTGTTACACTCTCTTGGGGGATGTGTTGTATAGACGTGGCTATGATGGAGTCTTACTTTGATGCTTAGATCTTATAGAGGCACAAAGAGCCATAACTGAAGCCCATAATGGTACTTGTGGTGGCCACTTTAGTGGAATGGCCATTGCAAAGTGCATTTTATGCATGGGTTATTATTGGACCACCATGGAAAATGATTGTTGTTAGTATATGAAAAATGTCAAAAATATCAATAACACACCAATTTGACTCATGTATCATCACAAGAATTACATCCCATTCAAGCCTTTGGCTCTTTTCACAATGGGGCTTAGATTTTATTGGAAAAATTTCACCTACCTCTTTAGGACAACACAAATTCATCATAACTACCACAAAATACTTCACCAATGGGTCAAAGCAATCCTAGTGACCACTATGACTAGACCTTGAATTGTGGAGTTCATACTCCAGCATATTATCTATCATTTTGGGATTCCATAGAAAATCATTTTTGATAATGGTAAGTTTTTAAAAAATAAGTATGTTTGAGCATTATGCAACAAGTATAATATCCAACACATTTTCTCAACTCCCTATTACCCACAAGAAAATGGACAAGTTGAAGCTACCAATAAGACCTTGATAGCCATTCTCAAGAAACTTGTTAAAGAAAACCATAATTATTGTCATACTCAAATCCCCTTGGTATTATGGGCTTATAAAAAAAGCATCCAAATACCAATAGGGGCAACTCCATTTTTTATTGGTCTATGGAGCCGAAGCAATCATACCTCTTGAGCTAAAGATCCCTTCTTTACGAAATGCATTACAATAATTCATGGATTATGACATAGCTAGATAAGCACATATTGACCAACTTACACTCCTTGATGAAAGGTGAATCAATGCCTTAGAATATTCATGAGTATATCAAGATCGCATCAAGCATGCTTATAACACAAAAGTCCATCCTTGTGAATTCCAAGTAGGAGATCTCGTTCTTAAAGAGAACAACCAATAGAACACCAATGCATTGTCACACTTTAGAGACAAATTCGTGGCTAATTGGTTAGGTCCATACATTGTCAAGCAAAAGTTGGATCTAGGAACGTTAAGACTTGTAAATTTAGTGGGAACATTGGAACTTGAACCATTAAATATGATACACCTAAAAGTGTTCTATGCATAGTGCAGATTATATATATATGTATATATACATGGCTAAATATATATATATATTCATTGCATTTCATATATTCATCCATGCATTCCACCTAAATTTCATATATGCATTTTAAACATTATATTTGTTCCTACCATTCATCATGTTAGGAACCATTTAGTTAATTTGGATGATTGCTAGTCCACTATGTCTTGTTGCCTTAATCATGGGCACCTTGTATCAAATATTACTCATCAAAATATTAGTCAAAATAATTTGCAACATTCCTTATGATCTTTTGATGATTAAGGGGTTTGCATAAACTAGGATAGATACTACATAATAATTAGCAATAATGATTATGTGGCCATTGACTATTTTTTGTACACATTTTAATTTTCAACAACTTGTAGTGAAGGTATCATAAAATTTTACACAACACATTAGTCCATAAGAAAAATCTCGGTGTTTTTAGTCACTCAACAAACTCCATTGAAAATGAAACAATATTTAGATGCAATAAGTTATTCCTGGTCAATCAAGTTTCCTCCTGAACCAAGCACATCAAAACACATTAAAGCATTGTGAAGCCTAAGAATGAAGAAGTTATGCATTGCTATTACCATAAAGTGAAATGTTTACCCTATTCATCCAATTATGCACATGGTCTAGAATGCTAAAGAGTTGACAAAAGGACAAGCTCCACCTTAATGCCCCCCCAAAAAAAATCCTTTCTCTTCCTCAAAATGAGCAAGTATCCCAAAAAGCATCCCAAAATCAATAAAAATCCCTCACTCTTCCTCAAAATGAGCAAGTATCCCAAAAGTATCCCAAAAGAAATAAATATTCCTTGCTCTTCCTCAAAATGAGCAAGCATCCCAAAAGCAATAAAAATCTATTGCTCTTCCTCAAAATGAGTAAGTATCCCAAAAAGCATCCCAAAAGAAATAAAAATCCCTTGATCCTCCTCAAAATGAGCAAGTATCCCAAAAGCAATAAAAATGAACTTTGCTCCATTAAAAAATGAGCAAACCCAAAAAATAAAAATCCCAAAATCTAAAATCCAAAGAAATAAACTAAGGAAAAGGAGCTTGAATCCCTAGAATTCTTAGTGTTTTGAAAACCATGGGGTGATCCTCATTACAACAATGGGTTGAATGAAACCCACCTAGCAATGGGGTATCCTTATGTGTGGTGCCACGTATGTCACATTAGCAACCTTCTTTTGTACAGACCTATGTACGCTCACAAATGAGCTATCTTATTGGAATAAGTTACCAATTCATTAGTCAGACCTTACTCATAATGAGAAATGAATAATCATTGCACTCACATTTGGTCCTTGAGAAATTTTAAAACCACTTGGACAACCTTAACATCATGAATATTTATGAGATACATAGATGAGTTTTTTTGAGATCACTAAGATGTTTGAGTCTTTGCAAAATGACCCTAGATACTTTATCCAAAACATTCCATATCATTTCCACTATTGCATCCCATAATCTATGTCATTTATAAATACCAAATGTTAGTGCCCCTGATTAAAAAATGATGATAAAGTTGATCAAGAAAAAAGTATATAACATACACAAATGATCATCACAACATAACATTCACCATTCATTCCACTCAATCACTACATCATTTCACATGCATCCATACATACAATAAAACAAAAGCGTAAACACATATGATCACAATAAAAACCATGTATATGTATATGTATATATATATATATATATATATATATATATATATATATATATATATATATATATATATATATATATATATAAATTGCCCAAAAGGTTGTATACATAAAAGCACTGAGGCTCATAAGAAAAAAATAAAAACTACAAAAAAAGGTAATAAGCTCTACTAGCTATCCCCACCATGAATCCTAGGAGGACCATGATCTGATCCCTATGAACCAGAGGGAGCATGAAATCTAGGAACCCACGAATGTGAACCAATAGGTCTAGACTCGCTCCACCTACTAGAGCCAAAAATTGATGATGAAGGTGGTAGAGGTAGTGAAATATGATGCTAAGAAAGAGTGTCCTCAAGAAACTTATTATACCTAGCCTACACTCATGAAGTAGCCAAATATTAACCCTGATGAACCTCTCACTGAGCTATCTCAGTGTGAAGAGCCGCAACCATAGAACCATCACCACCTCCACTAGGTCCACTAAGTAGCCCATTCACCTCACTCTACAACCGAGCTATATCGACATATTGAGCTATCAACACACTCTATAACCTCATGATATTTGCATCGTGAGCCACCACAACTTGACCCATGTTGCCCCACTTAGCCTAGATAACACCCCAATCCTCCTCAAGATAATGTGGAGGTAGATCTTGCCCTCCATCACTACCACCTCCATCACTGCTGCCTCCATCTCCATCTTCACCAACCTCGATCCCAATGTCTGTAGACTAAAAATCTATCCTAGCTCACCACCTACTACCACTACCTTGATGGTGTTTTTATCATTGAGAATCCTGCTCACCAGTATCCCACTCATCACTACTCGCCACATCAAAAACTTGACTAGGTGTCCATAGAGGATGCAAAGAAAACCAAGCATCATACTTAACTATAGTCTGAACATCATCTGCATCTGGGACACCCGTAAAATCCTAAAGAGGTGCCAAAATTATAGAAATACTAGAGGAAGGATAGGAGGGTCTCCAAGGATAATCAATTGCCATATGAACCATTTTGGGAGAAAAGGATGGAAGAAAGAAAAAATCCACTTCCAAGCATATTGAACCTTATGACATCTCTAAAAGAGATGAAGATTTAGTCTTAGTTGTAATATATTTTGTATTTTGAATAATTTATGTTTTTTCCATTATTGACTTCTATTTAAGTTATTGTTTTTCATCTATCAAATCATTAATATTGTTTTCATTAAGATATGAAGTACATATCATCTAGGTAATGTCTAGAATTTGAATTTTGCATAGCATGATATCAACATTATGATCATAATATTGATTTACCTACATTATTTTGTATACATACATTATAATTTAGAGGATATTCACCCCACCAATAATTAATGGATATAAAAACAACTTACTAATATTGATCCAATCACCACATGCTTTTTTTACATTATTAATAAGATTTAAATCACAATAAACTCAAATATACTACATCCTTTTTTAAAATAATAATCTTAAAACCTAGATCAAATACAATACCTTCACATGGTTGTTTGTTGAAGTTCCATTCTATTATATGTAGGTTAAGATATTTTTTCCTTTATCATTTTAAAAATTACTGCCTTCACCAAATTTCCCAAGATTTCCTTCAAAAGGATATCATAATTACATTCAATGAATTTGACTATTAAATATCTCTATTTTCTCATTGATCAGTGCAAAATTCCTATGTTAACTATATTCTTACAAATTATGTACTAAAATGTATATTCAAATACTAACACTTCATAAGAGAGACAACACTATGAATCCAAATTTGGATATGATTTTAAGATTTGTTTTGAAAATATTAATTTTAACCAATGGAATTGGAACCTTGGATTATGGTGTGAAACTATTCTTTGCTCTAAAAGTATTTTTCCCATGTATGTTTTTTTATTTTTGATAAGGGTAAGAAAAGGGTTTTGAATGAATACCTTACCCTTTTCCAAAGAGGCTTGAGATCCAAAATAATAATAAGTGGAGAGGAATACCAAATAATCCAAGAATTCCAACAATAAACAAAATGTAATCCACAAACTGGGATTGAGATACAACCTACTAGAATAACAAAATCTTGCTAACCACAAAAGAAAAAACAAGAGCATTCTAAAAATATTAAAGCAATCATGTTTTTTTAGATCTCACTCTATATGTATTTCTCCTACCATTACTATGCCAAACCCTAGCCCTCTATGAATTCAAATATCATTTTGTCTATGTTTTTCCAGATCTTCTTTATCTATATTTTTAAAATTTGTGTTTCCATATCTCACTCTATTTGTGACTTTCTAGATCTCACTTTGTTTATGTTTTTCAAATTTTTGAGTTTCTAGATCTCACTTTATTTATGTTTTTCTAGAACTTACTCTATCTATGTTTTTCAAAAAATTTATTGTCAGATCTCACTTTATTTGTGTTTCTCACATTTTTGTATTTCTATATCTCAGTCTGATTGTGTTTTCTAGATCCCATTCTATATATCATATATTCATAGCTTCTTGTTGTGCCATGTCCAAAATAATGTTAGAAATATTTTGACTCTTTTGCCACAAAATTATTGCCTCTTTGTATCCCCCAATTTTCTATCCAATCTGCTATCATGTTTCCTTCCCTATAAATATGCTTGATCTTGTTGGATAGAAAAATATTTTAATATAAATAACATAATTAATGATATCATGTATTGTCCAACTAATTGAATTATCCTATCTTAAACCTTTTAATATGTTTAGAGAGTCTCCCTCAATGATTAAATTTCTTATTTGCATATTCTTGGCCAATTTGAGTCCAATCAATAGTGCTTTAGCCTCTGCCACATGGTTGGTATCTACTCCATAATAATCTACATATGCTCCAATAATATTTCCCTGTGAGTCCCTAATGATCCCTCCACCCCCTATATTTCTAAGATTCCCTTTAGCTGCTCCATCAAAATTGAGCTTAAACCATCCATTATCTAGTTTTTTCCATTTTACCTCTAATATTTTCTTCTTATTACAATCTTCTTGTACCCCTTTCATCTCCTTAAGATTCTAGTTGATTATAATTTTATATTCGTATGGTGTTCATACCCTTCCTTAAAATTAATGACAGATAAGTTATCTACTATACTAGATTTTTTTACATTTTTTAAGATTCTTTGATTCCTTTTCAACCAAATCCTCCACATGAAATGAGAAAGTATCAAATCCCACAAAGATTTTAGTCTATTTTTGTTGTAAATATTAACCCATTCGATGATCCAATATAGAATATTATTTGGGAAGACCCATGCTACACCAAGTTATTTTTGTAATAGTTGTTGGATCCTTCTAGAAAAAACACACTCTAGGAACAAATGATTGACTGATTCTTCCTTGTTTCCACAAAGATAACACATATTGGGGAATTGAAAACCTCTCTTCTATAGATTATCCAAAGTTAGAATCTTATTCTGAACCACTAACCAACTGAAGAGCTCAATCTTGGGAGTGACAAAATTTCCCCATATACTTCCCCAATTATAACCTCCTTTTTCCTATGGATATATGTTCTCATAACCTGATTTTACATTGTATTCACCTGAGGGATCTACATTCATATTACTTTATCTTTCTATTTGTTGACCTAAATAATATTGTCCCAGTTTTTTATGTAGTTTCTAGACTTTAATGTTTTTGTCCTAAAAATTCAAGCTAAGTGGGATCCATTTTCTTTCCCCTTCAACTACCTCTATGTAATTATGAATGTAGATGTCATATTTGGTTTTGATGTCATCCTTTATATTCTTCCATTTGTCTATGCTATTTAGAGGCCTTTGCTCCAACCATGCATCTTTCCAAAAGGATATACAGTCCCCATTCCTTATCCTCCATCTCATATTTCTCCATAATAATTTTCTACTTTGAGTTAGGAAATTCCATATCACTGAACATTTAGAAAGGTCTTAGATAGAAAGCACCATGTGCTTATCTTGATTATCCAAATATTTGGCTAAAATAATTTTGGCCCAAATTTTGTCAGGTTTTTTCATCATTCTCCAAAAAATTGTACCTAATAGAGTTTCATTTAAATTTATAATATTTTTGATAACTAGCCCTCCCTGAATTTTTGGTTTACAAACATTTTTCCAAGCCACCAAAGCTAATCTTGTTTCTCTTCAACTCCTGTCCAAAGAAAGGTTCTTTGGATATTCTCCCAAACCCATTGTGTTAAATGTTAAGGTGTACCCATGGGATTGGAACATTGGCTAATGGTGTGAAAATTCTAACTTCCCACTACATGTTCCAAATTTATTAGACAAAATTTATGATTCCATCAGATTAAAACCTTGACTTATGTGTGAAAATTTTCATTATTTAGTGTTTGCCATATAACCTTGGGCTAAATTGTTAAGAATAATATTTTTTTAGAGATTATAAAAAACATTAGTGGTTTTAGCACCATAATATGATGCCAACATATTAAGAAAAATAGTAAATCATTAGAGTGTCCATCACAATGGAGATATTTAAACTCAATTTATGTTCATATATTACATCTCATTTACCATTACTTCAATTAAATCATAGGAGTGTCTATCACAATGGAGATATTTAAACTCATTTTCATGAATTACATCTCATTTATCATTGTTTCTATTAGGTCATGGAAGTGTCCATCATAATGAAGATATTTTAACTTGGGTTATGCTCATAAATTGCATCTCATTTACCATTACTTCATAAATATTAACATTAGATCAAAACTTATAAAATTTTTTATAGTGGGCTTGGGTTCATAATATGGTTAGATTTGATTTTAGTTTCATGCATATACATTTTAATAAGTTTTATCGTTACATTCACATGTTCTATTGGATTGAAAATATTCCTTACATATGGGATTTCTACCTTGAACTATTGTGTAAAACTTGTCACTCCTTATTGCTTGGCCTAATCGCATGGAGATAAATATTAATGTTAATATTAGCTAAAGCTATATAGACATAAGGTTTGATTTGGAACTTTACTATGGTTATTGTTGTGGAAATTTATTGCACCCCTTTAAGATGTGTCATGTCACAAGAAATCTTTGGCTCACAAGCATTACTATAGAATCTGATGGATTTAGCTCTTTAACCTAGGAACAAATTATAAAATTGATTCTATATGGACTCGGTCGGGTAAGGATACCCTAGAGGTGAGATTAAATTATGACATTTAGGTCCATGTTCATTCAAATTTGTGTTATTTTGATCAAGCTTTAGTGCAACTCCCAGCCTAGGATTCAATAAGTAGACTAGTGCCATGTCCATTGGGTAATTGTAGTAGGGATTTTAAGACTTATGATTTAGAATGAAGGGAAATAACTGGTTTGTTTATAATCATTCAAATGATGTGAAAAACATAAGCGATTAAACCAAAAAATAAAGCATCATTCATATGCTAAAATAATGTAACATACAAATGAATAAAAAAAACACATAGTGAACATTGAATTGCAAGAAGGAAAAAGTTAAAATTTTATTATATTTGCTTAAAAATATTACAATATGAGAGCCTAACAAAATTTTGAGAACTCTTTCAAAGATAGAAAATACAATATTCACTCTATTCAAATAATGCAATAGAGGAATTAAATATCGATCCTAAATGTAGTGATGGAGAGCCTTCAACTCCTGATTCAGTTGCTGGAAATGATCTTAGTTAACTGAATGCTTCCTCAACAATCACTGCATAAAAGTGGGTAAGAATAAGAGATGGAAAAACATAGATAGATGCACACAAAAGGAGAAACAATTTCCTTAAGGCAAGACCCTCTAGTATACCTCTTGCAAAAATTTTCTAAGCAAGGCTTGATGTTGATTTCAGCTGATGCAACTCCTTTTATAGTTGTTGTAGGCCATATTTTGTTGTAGATGCCTGGTAGAGGTTGAGACACTTGGTAGTACTCTTGTCCTTAATTATCTAATTGTTTAATTGTTCAATGGAAGTTATAATGCATCATGAAGCACTTCCATTTGGTTTATTTATGTCCCTTGATCTGAAAGTGAAAGGACAACTACATTTATTACATAATGTACAGGTCGTTGCTTTTGGTTGTATTTTAGGTGGGGTCCCCTCTTACCCCAAAAAAATCCTTCTTATATGGAATATTTGGGAGTATTACTAGAGGTAAATTCCTTCCCTTTCATCACTTTTCCTAGGAAATATTCTCTCTATGGTACTCACCTACCATGCTTCATCGAAGAATGATGTAGTGAATAAAATTAAATTCAAGTTTTGAAGCATGTTATTCTTTTGATTTTTTACCACTCTTCTTGTTGAATCAAATGGTAAAATATAGTTGACCATTTCAGCCAAGCAACTTGTTTCTTTTTCCAACTCAGCATCCTTGTCAAGATCATAGTTGACACCCTCGATCTTGCCAAGTATAAGATTCTCTATGTTTGTATGTCCTAAGCATTCATCAAGGGGAAGATCCACCTTCATCATATCTTGATTAATTTTACCTTCAAATGTAGTTGCCTCTATTATCTGTTCCTCAAGTTAAGGCCACAATTTCAAAAGCAAGGATATTTTGAGGAACTGCTTAGTACATTCTTCAGTGGTATCATCGTTGAGAGTCACTTGCTTCCCATACAAGGCTTCATAATCCCTTTTAAACTATTGGAATATTGGTAATACTAAACTAATTCTCTGCTCTGTAAGCTTCAGGAGATGCTTCATATTGAGGATAGAGGACCTTGTTGAATTTAGATTTTGAAATACTTTGGCTAGATTATCCAAGTAGTCTTGGACCTTTTTGCACATCTCTTATTTGCATTTAGCCAAGTAATAAGAGCAATATTTGATGAGTTGTTGTTCCCCTGAGAATTATTTATTGAGTCTCTCAATCTCTATTTGCATTTCCTCCTTCTCTGTCTCCCACTCTTTATATTTTTATTTGAGCTTTTTGTAGTCACATTTCAAATATTGTATTACCATAGAATGAATTTATCCTGAAGCATGGAGAGGAACACCTGTGTGTCCTCTCTAAATTTGATATATCAATTATGTTATTTAATAAAATCACCACAGTGTAGAATCAAAATCAACCAGGATGCATGATTAAATCAAACAATTGTAATGAACTCAAATAAAATCCTTGCCGCTCAAGGAGGGCAGATCCTCGCCACCAAGGGAAACTAATGCAAAAATACAAATGAAGAAAAATGAATAATGATATGATAGATAATTAAAATATTGGATCACTACCTATAAATAATAGTTAAACATAATCTCTTGTAATATAGTCGACGACTATATTAATATTGGTATGTAACATGACTCCCCTCCTTGGAAAGCTTTGTCCTCAAAGCTGGAAATATCTGGAAAATACTTTTAGGTTCCCATGTAGCGTCTTCTTTTGGTAGGTCCTACCATTTGATGATAAATTCTTGGATGTGACGAGATCTCAACATGCGTGCTCTACTTTGTAGAATTGATTAAGGCTGGAGATATATACACTTCTTCATCTAGTATTGGTAATTATGATTGAGATTGCACTTTCTGGCCTATCACCTTCTTGAGACAAGAAGCATGAAATATTGGATGTATACATGATGGGGAATGCAAATCTAGTTGATATACCACTTCTCCAATGCGACGCACAATTTTGTAAGGACCATAAAATTGAGGATCCAACTTATGACTGGACTTGATATTTAATGATAATTGTTTGTAGGATTGTAAACGTAGGAACACCATATCACCAATACTGAATGCTCTTTCTGAATAGTGTGTGTGTCTTATTGCTACTTCATACGATTTTGTGCTTGGACTAAATTGTCTTTGATAATGGTGAGCATTGACTATTGTTACTAAAACCAATCATCTACTTGGGACACTTTGGAAGATCCTGGTACATAATCTGCTACTGTTGGTGGATTAGTTCCATACAATGCTTCAAAAGGAGACATATTGATGGGGTAATGGTAAGTAGTGTTGTACCACCATTCTGCCAATGAGAGCCATTGAATCCATTGATATTGTTTATCTTGAACAAAATATCTTAGGTAGGTACCCAAACATTTGTTAACTACCTCTATTTAGACATATGTTTGTGGATGGTATGCAAAAGGCATATTTAACTTGGTACCATTAAGTCGAAATAATTCCCTCCAAAAATTGCTAGTAAATATGGGATCTCGATCACTTACAATATTTTTGGGTAGTCTATACAATTTGAAAATTGAGTCCATAAATACCTTAGCCACTTTGCTTGCTTAAAATGAATGTTGTAGAGCCTAAAAGTGAGGATATTTGGAGAGGCAATCAACTACCACAAAAATTACTATTTTGCCTTATGACTTAGGAAGACCTTCAATAAAATCCATAGAAATGTGTTCCCACTGATGATCTGGAATGGGTAATGGTTGAAGCAACCCTGGTGATTTGACTATTTTGCCCTTATTGCATTGGCATACTTCACATTCAACTACCCATTGTTTGACCTCTGCTTATAATCCTTTCCAACAATTTTTTTTTTAACCTGCATATAAGTATGTCAACCTAAAAAGCATACACCTAATCTAATAATAACTGAAAATCAACATAATGCATGAAAGATAGACGAATTTGCAAATGAACATAAATAAGGGTTTCCTTTATTAAATTTCCATTGAAACTCGGTTACAAATCCATCCCTCTTAGGGATACCCAATGTGATACAATTATTACAATAATAGGAAAATCCCCACGAAAGGGTAGGTGTAATCCAAAGACTTCCTAGATTGTCACGAACTGCTCCAAGGCAAATGTAGCCTTCTTCTCCATGATTAGAGGCATTTGTTGCATTGAATGGCAAAAACCTTGTTAATCCTGCATTCAAGAAACAACAAGAAACAATTAAACACAAAGGAGGCCTCTCTTGATGAGGCTTTTGGAGGAAATTATACGAAATATGCCATGAAAGCTTGAAATCAAGAAAGTGCAAGAAACATAGTAAACTACACTAAACATGATAATTGACCATCAAGAAATGTAAAAGAAGCATGGATCAAATCCTCTAATACCCTAATTAACAATTGAGAGCATAAATGCATGAAATAATGACATCTAATCTAGAATTGCCTAACACTTGAAATTGAAAGGAATCTACCTAAGATTAATGATTCTAACAATCTAATGATAACACAGAAAATCAATCTATATTAACTATGCCTAAATGAACAAATAAAAATGGAAATCTATCGCTAAAACCAGCTAAATTGAGGATTAAACCTTGACCGTGGGTCTATCGCACGGTTGGCACTATTAGCCACGGCTGACAGCCATGGCTGAGGCATAAATGTCCTTGTTCTCCAAATCAAGGCTTGATTCCTCAATTCACTCCGATGAATTGATGATCAAGGGTCACCATGATGTCCTCTAATAGATTTGGTGGTTGAATTGCTCAGATCGGTGATGGAATGGGCTCGATTGTATTTCTTGATTCCTCCTAGCCCTCCATAGCCTTCTTGGTTCCAAGTGCCATGTGATCTCCAATTGGGCAGCAAAAGTGTTCCTATCAATGAATGCAAGTGAGTATGCAATTTGATAGGGCTTCATCACTTCTCAACTCAAGATTCATCTCTCTATTTCCCAATTTAGAGGGGGTTCTTATAGCATTTTGGAAGGCCATGTCTTAGCTTCATGGAGAAGCCAAGATCAAGAAAGGGTAGTTGAGGCAGTTGGAGGGAAGTTTCTAGAACTTTCTACTCTCAAACTACTCTGATCTGCAACCAATTGGCCGTTGAAACTGATTTTGGGTCGGCCAAGGTCCAACTAATTTTTGAGGCTAGCCATGGCTTTGAGGCATGGTCAACTCTATTAACCATGGGTGTCAGCCATGGCCAACACTGATTAGGCCAAACTACCTAAATGAGTGGTTAGAACCATTGCTATACCTTGGAATCTATCCAAGATCTTCCATATGGTCTTCTAGCATGTCCCATATGAGTAGTCACCTCGACATGATGCATTTTAGGTGTCTACAGATGCCCCTTTTGAGATGCATTGTGAGATCGAACAACGTTGAGAAAAAATAGACCTCCTAAAATGATGTCGTAGGTTGGATGATGATCATTAGTCTGATCAACATTAGATGCCCAAGGTCCAGCAAAAGGATGCACATCCTAGAATCATTGCTTCCAACTAGATGGAAGGCTTAAATTGAAAAAGCTTTGGCAAGCTCCAATGGCAATCGGGTAGCTTCAGTGCTACTATAGGCTTTCACACCATATATATCCGAAAGGAGGAGAGCTACTAACTAAACTATCATATTTGCTTTTTGCCCCAACAAAGGGTAAGCTTATGATAGTCGTTGGCAATGATTCGTAAGACGAATGCAATTTTGACAAGATCAAGGGATCTTCTATTGACTTTGATTATGATTATGACATTATGACTACCCCCTCAAGCGATGAGTCGATGAGGGTAATGACAATTAAATGAAGTGATGAGTCACTTGACCACTATGAATGACTTTGAACAGATTAAGATTTAGCATTTGATACTTTGATTAGGCCTAATCAGCTATGATTGCAACTATTAATAGTAATTGTATATTTCTATCCCATGGAGTGGTCCAGCCATGAAGGCTTTCTTAGGGAATCAAAATGATAACAATTCCAATTAGGCATGTGTTGAATCATATTATCGATGATCTACTAAAAATGTCATAGAAGAATTGAGATGAACACTTCGTTCCCATGGAGCAGTCCGACCATCAAGGCCTTCTTCGGGATTGAAATGAAGCATATCAATTCCATGATGATTAATTTACCCCAAATGTCCTTATGGTAATTTACTCATCTTGTTAGATTGCATGGAATGCAAGTCGCTGCAACCACCAAGTGTATAGGGTAAATGACTAGGTATGAGGCGCATTTGGTTTTTTGATTTTTTTGTTATTTTTAATATTTTTGACAATTTTGGTCAGATGGGTATTTTTAATTTAGCATTTTGAAACTCCTCACGATAGGATTTTGGAGCATTTATTGTAGGTTGCTAATCACGCTTGGAAAACATAGCCAATTTTGCAAATTTCCTTAGTCACAGCTCCGACCCACGATCAAAAAACCCTAATTCTATGCCCGTGGGTGTCAACCACGATCAAGAGCAAAATAGGAAATATTTAAAAAAATTTTCTATCATTTTCAACGTCATTTTCCAACTGACAGCTTGCAAAACCTGAGTGCTCTGAGAGGTGAGTTATCAAATTTGACATGAAGCGCTACTGCAAACTCGACCTCACTACCACCTAAACTGATGGTAGACCAACCTGGAGGAGCCGGTGCGACTAAGGTAGAAGCACACGAAACCCTTGACCATTATTTACTTTTACCGGTTTAAAAATTAACCTCACTAAGTAATGGGTTAAATGAACATCATTAAACTACCGATAATTAACCTCACCCTAGTTAGGTTTAGCTTAGGTTAGATTAAGGGGAGGGTTTTTAATTTTTTTGGGTGTCTTGAGATAAGAAATGACCTTAAAAAGGTCTATTTTCTTAGCCGTGGCTGGTAGGCACGATCCCCAATTGGAAAATTGGGGGCCACGGATATCAACCATGATGGGAATCAAATCCCAATGGTCAGTAAATTTGATCGCCATCCCGATTGCGGGTCTGAACTGCGGTTCGACCACTTTAGGAAAATTTTCAAAAAATTTCAAATTTTTTGAGTTTTAAAAGCAATTAATTGATTTTTTTTAATTTTTAAAGTACTTTGTCCATTTTTTTTTAAAATTTTGAGTGCATTTTTTGATGTTTATGTGCTTTTGTGATTTTATGATTTTGTTTGTCATTTTTAAGTCATTTTTTGATGTTTTTGGTTGATTTTTAATTATTTTTCCCTTATTATTCTACTTTCGACCAGACTCTAACTGCGAGGGCGAGGGAATCAGAGATCCTTCATAACCTACATGGTGCCCTAACTCAGGTAGAGATGGATTGGTTTGGGGTCATGGGCTTTAGCTACGTACTATGCCTACCCACCATCCGAGCCGATCAGGCCTACATGACTGCATTGGCCCGATGTTGGGATGCATGGACCAACACATTTCACCTACCTATGGGTGAAATGACTATGACTCTAGAGGATGTATATCACATCTTTTGACTCCCCTTGGATGGTGAGGCCATCACATCTTCATCGATCAAGGTGAAGAAGGTAGTATTCGATCATATATTTGGTCATCGCAGTGATGAGGCGCAATGACACTCGGACCACGAAGGGGTCCATATTGAGCACTGGTACACACAATGAGTTTTCTCTCAATGAGTGGCCATATTCATGCACCTGATTATGTAGATCATGCTCCCTAACACTTCTAGAGTGAGGTTCCCCTAGAACCTCCTAGCTAGGATGCAGGATGTCCTAGCGAGCAGCACTGATCAACCCTTGATCCTATCCTAGGGGAGTGCCCTACTAGCGTAACTCTATAATGAGTTGTACCAGATCACTCAGAGGAGCAGAGTGGGCATCAATTGTAGCTTACTTATTTAGATCTAGGGGTGGTAGCACATTAATATTGAGTACCCTACTAGGACTACCACTCAAGATCGATACCATTAAGGAGGCACATCAATGCTATGCAACATGTTGGCCTCACGAGCAGGAGGGCTTTCAAAGTAGGTCTCACACAGGGGACCTAGACTATTACATTGGGTAATTTGCATGACTACAGGTAGACCAGATTGAGTGGTGCTCTTATCTAGATTACCCTCCATGGATGGAGGCTGATAGATACCTATGATAAGCACGTAGAGATAGATGGCTCCTCGAATGCAAGTTCGAGGTACATGAGTTCTTCTACTTCTCTCATATCACCAGATAGTTTAGCATTAGGTAGGACATTCTAGAGCTTCCTACCATCTACCACCACCTCACTTTAGAGAGAGACTTGACATGGCCCAGGGTGACTCCACTAGGTGATGAGGATGATGATTTCTAGGAGTTAAGCCTGACAGATGTAGGGACTACACCTGACTATGACACTTGGTGGACTACCAGGGTATGGTGGGGCATGGAGGGCCCCTTGGGCTGACCAATAGATGGCACTACAATAGAGGGTGCAGAGGGCATAGAGGTTGATCCTCATGATCATCAAGTCCATTAGAGGACTGAGGGTGGATGGGGTGAGGGAGCCATAGAGGAGGCACCCCTAGCTGAGGAGGAGGGTGATGCTCTTGAGGAGGGTGAGGCACCACCTAACAGTGAGATCGGGTAGCTCAGGGCCTAGGTTGCTAGCCTACAGACTCAAGTAGGCACACTCCAGATGCAGATGCTAGGGAGAGACACTTCCATAGCTACTTTAGAGGCACAGGTTAAGGACCTCCAAGCATAGCTCATAGTAGGGTAGTCTTAGTGGTATGAGTATGCAGAGGAGAAGGCTACTCTCTAGGCATAGATCACTATGACACATACTAAGATCCAGAGGGTTACACGATAGTGCATCCTTGTACAGTCATAGCTAGATGCTATGACTATAGAGCGTGACTCACTCAGGGCTACAAGGGAGGACCCCTTAGCTTCATAGGTTGTACTAGTAGCTCTAGCTACTCTAGTAGCTCCAGCAGTACTAGAAGTGCTAGCATTACAGGGATTAGCAACCCGATGGCAGAGATTAGGAGACTACGGGCTCTAGTGCAGCAACACATCAATGATAGATCATCAGATGTTACATACATCTCTACCTTGAGGGGAGATATTGAGCTACTCGAGGGTGAGGTTCTAGAGAGGACCATAGCTTCAGGATCTCAGAGGATGTAGACCAAGGAGATAGGTCAGTCCTCATATCACTCTAGTCACAGGTCACATAGATCAGAGAGGACCTCAGGTGCCAGCTCCATATGGACTCACAGGGAGGGTGGAGGTGATGGTGGAGCCTCTCATACTAGGGAACGTAGGCCCTGCTTAGTATGTGATAGATTATTTTGTACCATTTTTGAGTGTAAGGTCGAGGACCTACATAGTTGTAGCCTATGGGCATTTTGGACACATGTCGATATACTCTCTATTTTTTTTATACACATACATATATATGATCAAACTTTTGAGACTTATTATATGTGCAATTTTTATTTGTTTTATGTTTATGAGATGCATATGGATGCAATGTTGATGTTGTGTTTATTTTATGCTATATGATGTGATGTATGTATGACATGCACTAGATAGCTATGTGATGTATGATTAGATGCAGTAATATACATGTGTGGATGGACTACTTATGATGAATGTATATGAATGCAATATTGGATGTTAAATGCATGTTCAATTTATAGTACTTGTATGCATTTAACTTATGATGTTATGACATAATTCATGCCATGTATGTATTGCATAATTTTATGATGATATTTTACTAGAAATGGACATGTATGCTTTAATTGCTTAAAACATAATGTATGAATGCAATATGAGTTTGAAAATCTAATGGATGACACCATAGAATGTATAACAATCATGAATTGTAATTGATATATCTTATCATAAGAATTAATCAATTAAACACCCATGTGTGCTATGAAATGATGTATTGTTTTTGTTCATAAGCTTTTGTAAATTAAAAGAATATGGATAACATAGTCAATGGTCATTTAAATATCATTTTTGACATCCATCCGGTATCTAACCTATATTATGAATATTCTAATAAACAAACTCTCATAAAAGAAATTGATATTTGATGATTGCGATTTGATTGTTGCTATTTGGGAATTTTTGAGGTTTTCCATGAGACTCAAACACCCTAGTTGACTTATCAAAAGTTGTATAATGACCATACTAGACTTCTGAAACATAAGGCTTTCGCTAGGATAGACCCAACTATTCATTATCCCTGTGTGTGCAAATGAGTATATTAGATAAGGCATAAGCATACCCCAGTGCCAGGCGGGATTCATTCAACCCATTGCTGTATTGGGGATCCTCAAATGTCTATCCAATCCTAGGTTTGGATTTCAGTTGGATTAGACCACTAGGTGATACAGGACACCTGAAGCTAGCTCTTCCACATTCAAACATTGGTCTGCACAAAAGCAATATGCTAATGTATCAGACATATCATCATGTGTAAGGTGCGGTAGTACTGACAATTCTAGGGATTCAAGTTCACTCCCTTCTTTTCTTCAATTTATCGAGATACTTGCTCATATAAAGTGATAAGAATCACTGTTTATTTTGTATATATTTTTTTTTAGTGATAAAAACCACTATTTATTTTGTACTTCTCTTTTTTTTTCTTTGAGCAAGGGATTTGATACTAATTTGATTTCTGGTAAACTTGAACTTGATTTGACTTGATTTTTGGGATTTCATTCTAGGATTTGATTCAAGAATTTATTTTTGGGATTTTGCTTCTTTTGATGTAAGCAAGGGATTCATATGGGTAGGGGAAACTTGTCCTTTTGCCAATTGTCAGCATTTCTCGAACCATCCACATAGGGGGATAAGCAAGATAAACTTTTCACCTCAAGATACCTGGTCCCACTTCATAGCTTTCATCTTTCCCTTGTCCTAATTAGGATTGTTTAGTTTGTTGATTAGTGATAGGATTCTGATATGCTAAGTGCTATCAAAACTAGACCTCATCTACAAAAGCAAAGCAAGCTTTCTACCAACTCTTGAGAAGACCTCTAGGTATGGTTGAATGACCAAAAAACCTTAGTATATTCTTCATAGCAATAGGAAGGGTTGTGTTGAAAAACATAATTACTCACAAGGGTGATAGATGAAGGTGATAATGCATAGATGCATGATTGAAACACAAATATGGTGTCATTTGTAAGATTGTAAACACAACTTATTCTAATGCAAGTGCGATGGATGGAAATGCCTAATGCAATGCAAAATGAAATGCATGTGCAAAATGAAATGCAATGATGCAAATGAAATGTAATGTTTTTGAATTTTTTATATTTTCCAAAAATTTTTTAGATTTTATTGCTTTGTCTAATTTTTATGGATTTTTGAAATTTTGATTTGACCAAAGGGCTTACAGATGCCTTTGGAGCTTTTTACTGGATGACCAAAGGGCTTACAGATGCCTTTGGAGCCTTTTAATGGTTTTAGGTATAGAACACTTTAATATGAAGGATGTTGAGAGGTTCAGGCTCTTCAATACCTTCAAGCGATGTCAAGCGATATGTCCCAGGTCCAATCTTCTCAGAGATGATATAAGGACCTAACCAATTAGCCATAAATTTATCTCATAATTTTGGTGGTAGATTTGAATTTTGTTGGTTCTCTTTCAGCACAAGATCACCAACCTCAAAGTCTCTCAGATGGACTTTGTTATTGTAAGCTCATTTTAAGCACTCCTGATAAACGTGGAGATGCTCAAGAGCATTCATGTGATGTTCATCAAGTAGCATCAATTGATCTAGGTGAGCTTGCTTCGCAGTGTCATCATCAATGAACTCTTTCAATGTGACGCATAGCATTGGAATCTCCAACTCTAGGGGCATAATGGCCTCAATGCCATATACTAGTGAAAATGGAGTTGCCCTAGTGGGTGTCTGAATGCTAGTCCTATAAGCCCATAATGCAAGGGGCAGCTGGATGTGCCAATATTTGTGGTGCTCTTGTACCATATTTTTCAAGATGGATACCACTATCTTGTTTGAAGCCTCAACTTGCCCATTTTCCTATGGATAATATGGAGTCACAAAACTATGTTTGATCCTATACTTGGACGTCAAAGCCCTCATAGTTTTGTTTTTGAATGATGTTCCATTATCCAAAATTATCTTGGATGGTATCCCAAAATGACTTATGATATTGGTGAGTATGAACTCAGTAATATGTGCTCCAGTTGTCATTGTTAATGGGATTGCTTCCACCCACTTAGTAAAATACTCAGTAGCCATAATAATGAATGTATGCCAGCCTGATGACAGAGGAGAGATCTTACCGATTAGATCCAAACCCCATTGAGCAAATGGCCAAGCCGCTTGAATGGGTTGTAAGGCCTATGATGGCAGGTGCATAAGATTAGCATGATGTTGATATTTAATGCATTTCCTGACATACACATTGCAATCCTTCTCCATAGTAGGCCAATAATAGCCCATGCGAAGGATGTGCTTGATGATAGCCATGCCGCTGAAATGGCCACCACACGTACCATCGTGAGCTTGTGAAATTGCCCAAGATGATTCTTGGGGCTCAAGACAATGAAGGAGAACTCCATCATAGCTTTGATGATACAAAATATCTCCTAACAAGACATACTTTATCACTTTCTATTTAAATATGCATTTTGTGGCACACAATAATCCCTGAGGGATTACACCAAGTTTTAGGAAGTCATATATCTATGACATCCAATTTTGATAAACCTCAGCCTCAACTGACAAGACAACATGTTCCCCCTATGGTTTAACATTTGCAAATGCAGATTGGGAAACAACCTTATGGTGAATGGTAGTACCATTCCCCGTAGGACCCTATGAGATCAATGACCCCCAGGGCACTCTCTTGAGAAAGTCTCTAGCTCTGTAGAACCACTCATGGTTTGGTTCTATCTGAATCATGTTGATTGACTCTTTGTTATCCAAAGCTTCATGCTGCATAGTAGAGTGTGACAACATTTTTACATGGATGGTAGTAAAATCGGTAGATGGATTCTGAGGGATTAAGGATCCCAAATATGCCATAGTGTCTATGAATCTATTTGATGAATGAGGGATTGCCTCGATGTCATACCACTCCAACTGAGCTAGATAAGTATCAACAAGATCTTTGTAGGCCTTCAGGATAGGACACCTACATTGAAAAAGTCCCTTCACTTGGTTGACAATGAGAAGGGAATCACCAAAGATATTTAACCTTTTGATCTTCATGGTGATAGCTATTTGGAGGCCCAAGATTAGGGCTTCATATTCAGAATTATTGTTAGTGCAAGGAAAGTCTAACTTGAATGACAAGGGCATGGGAGCACCTTGTAGCATGAACAACACTATTCCTGCACCACCCCCTTGCTCACACTTCGAACCATCAAAGAACAAGGTCATATCAGCTTTGTTATCTGGTTCTTCGGGTTTAGGTGCTTCTGATAAGGTAAAAACTACATCATCAGGTAACTCTATGGTGAGGGGCCTACTATTCTCTAGAGGCACCTCAACCAGTTGATCAGCTATGACCTATCCCTTAATGGACTTTTGGCTAATGAATTCCAAATCAAATTCTATCAATAGCATGATCCACTTCATAGTACGTGTATTATGATATGTCTTGCTCATCATATACTACAAAGGATTTTGTTTTGATATGACATACATCGTATGACTTAACATATAATGCCGCAATTTCTTTGTAGAGAACACTACTACTAAACACAACTTTTCCACGTAGGCATATCCTAGCTCGTAACTCACCAAGGTTCGGCTAATGTAATATATGGCTTGCTCTTTATCTTGCACATTCTTTTGGGCTAACATGGTTCCCAATGCAAAGTTAGTTGTCGATATATATAGCAAGAATGGTACCTCTGGTCTTGGTGGAGCTAGTACTGGTGGTATTGCTAGGTAGTGCTTAATCTCAACAAAGGTTGCTTGATAGTCCTCATCCCAATTGAATGGGACCCCCTTGTGTAGCAGTTGATTCATGGGTCGATATTTATCTGATAATTGTGTGATAAATCACTTTATGGATGCTACTTTGCCCTACAGGCTTCTTAATTCCTTGATATTCATGGGAGGATGCATTTCTAAAATAGCCTTGACCTTTGTTGGGTCAACTTTGATCCCTCATTTTGAAATGATGAATCCCAAGATCTTTCTTGAAGTTATGCCAAACATACACTTCTTAGGATTCAACCTGACATTATGCTCTATCAGGCGATCGAAGACCTTTCTCAGGACCTCTACATGCTCTGAATGCAACAATGACTTTGCCAATAAGTCATCGATATAATCTTCCAAGATCTTATGCATGTAGTCATGAAAGATATATGTCATAGCCCATTGATATGTAGCACCAGCATTCTTAAGGCCGAATGGCATAACCTTATAGCAAAATGTCCCCCATGGCATTATGAATGTGGTCTTATGCTGGTCTTCGGGCTTAATCCAAATTTGGTTGTAACCAGAAAAACCATCCATTAGGGAGAGCATTTCATGACCCGCAGTTGCATCTACGAGAGCATCTATGTTCGGAAATGGAAATGAATCTTTTGGTGTTGCCTTATTGAGGTCTCTAAAATCCATACAGATACGGATCCTTCCATCAGGTTTTCCTATAGGTACCATGTTTGATACCCATTCTGGATAGTCGATGGAAATGACAAACTCTACATCCAACAGCTTTTGCAATTCATATTTAACCATTAAGGCTACTGTTGGATGCATCTTCCTGAGTTTCTGCTTGACTGGATTTTTTGAGAGATCTAGCGAAAGGTTATGAGTAACCAATTTTGGATCTAGACCCGACATGTCCTTATAAGTCCAAGCAAAGAGATCAGGTCTCTCTTTCAGTAGAGGGATGAGGTTGGCATGCTCATCAGGAGATAAAATTTCTCCAAATTTAACCTTCCTAGGATTCATGGGATCATCGATGATATCCACTTCAAAGGTTTCCTCTATTGACATGTGGGATCCCTCCTCAAGCTGGTGAGGCATAGGGATCAAGTGGATGTCATCTACTAGGTTTATGGGTTCCACATTGGAAGCATCCTCAACATGATAAACATCATGTGCATAGCCTAGCACAAAATGAAAAGGTTGCAACATTTCTTCATTAGGGAAGAAATCTTCAAGCTCTAGTGGTGAGTCAACATGATCCCAATCAATAGCATCTATATCAAGATGTAATGGTTTGGAGGGGTCGGTTGGGTTGTGAAGTGGAGTGGTCAAATCAATGGAGATCATATTGATGGAATGGATCATATCTCCAGGACCACATGCATGTGACTCTAAATTTATATAACTTCCATCCCCGAGATGTGGTTCTAGGGGTATGGGGATCTCTAGATCCGGTCTATGGATAGACTCAAAAATAGGATCGCTAGGCTCAAGGAGCTCTCTGAATGTCGATGGATCAGGGAAGACCATATGATAAATCCTATCCAAATTAGGAGCTCTTCCTATGAGGTACGGGTGGAGATTTATATCTCTGTACATATCCATTGTAGTGTATGGTGCATTACGATGATGTAAGTAGGGAGGCCCCAAATAGGCTCTCTCTATTTCATCTTCATCATCACTATCATAATAGAAACCTTCATCACTACCTACTAGAACTGGGAGATCAGGAATATGGGGCCCCATGAAAGCCCACTCTCGATAACTACTATCATCCATGGAGGATTGCTCATCCTCGATGACTATCTTCAAAGGTAACATATGATGTAAATTAAGAGGGCCCAAGTAAGCCAACTTAGTCTCATCCTCATATTTCTCATCTACTATGCTATCTCAAATATGGACTCTACTCTATCTTCTTCAGAATGATCTTCTAACTCAGAATCTATCTCTATGCTAGCAATCTGAACTTGCATGCCTGTGTCATCGGCTACCCCATAGATTTGTTCATCCAAGTTGTCTCTTGGTATGTGCTCTAGACTAGTCTCCACCAAGATGTCTTCATGATATATCTCGGGTGGTTCTATAGTGATGTAAGACACTAACCGATTATCCCTTCGAAAGGTGGAGGGATTGGGGTGATAAGGATTGAAGTCGACTTCACCCCCTAGACTGAGGTACAAGTGGTCTAAATATACCACGAGGAGTTCATCCTATCCTCCAATATAATATCCTAACCCAAACTTGTTAGTAGGCAACTGATACTATGGTTCATAAGGCCTCCTATGCCCCTACTTGAATAATCTGAGACCGTAACCATGCCAATGGTAATGCTCAAAATATTATAAGGTATACTTTAGGTTAGAAAGATAATGAACATTCATAATGAATGGTTCATCATCATCCTCATCCATGGGGGTGTGAGATGCAAGTTGATCGAGCCCTCCATAGATGAAATTGGTTTGGTTAGGAGGTACCCCTAATGGTACCACCATCCCTATGAGAAGGCGATGGGCTTATGGTCGGCCCATATCCTATGCAGTCTCGATGATCGGCGTAAATGTCACATTCTACACAATATATTCCTCTAATCTAGGATTAACCAAATGAATGGTCACCTATGGTGCAGATGACCCTGCTGAAGATGTAGGTGAAGTAGGCTGAGGTGCCTCTTCGACTTCTACTTGGATATTCTCTACTTCCATGGGAGTAGGAACCTTGACAACAACTGGTTTGGGTGCTTGCTTTATCTCTTTTTCACCCACATTTACTTTTAGCTTCCTATCATCCCGATGCACTATGGATGTAGATGGTCTGGTAGAAGTAGTTATCGTGTGCTTCGATCATTGAGATGTGGATATTGTAGGTTTGGCACACACTTCTTTCATTTTACCTCCTAGCTCTTTGATCGGTGATGTTGGTCGTATGTCCAGGTGCATTGAGGGGAGCATGAAGTCCCTCGATAAATCTACTAGATTCACGTATTTGAATGGTTCTTCATCTGAAGGTACCACGTGAACCTATCCCTCATGCACGTATTTAATACATTGATGGAGAATGGAAGGGACACAATGCATTTCTCTTATCCAAGGCCACCCTAGAAGTATATTATATTGCATAGCACCTTCAATCACATGACACATCACAGGGATGGTCTTTAGTCCCACCTGAATAGGTAAGACTATAGTACCGACAGTTGAGCATAATGCATCATTAAAAGCTCTCAACGTGAAGGTAGAAGGTATGATATGCATCTTTGGTAACTTTAGGTATGTCAATGCCTTGGTCATGATTATATTGATTGATGATCCTGTATATCAATCAAAACCACTTGAAAGGTTTGTGGTTTACACATGCAATGATATGGAGTGGTGGGTCCACTATGATAGTGGAAACCATCTTGATTTCATGATCATAAAATTGTATGATCGATTCTTGACATTGTTGCATGTGTCCCATGAAGTGTGTGAATGCTTCAGGATCCTGGGACTGCACTTCTATGGACCTTAGAATATCCATAAGCATCTCCCTATGCTTGGGGGACTACTGAATCAACTCATAAATAGACAACTTTGTTGGAGTCATTTGTAGGTTTTGAACTAACCTACTCCTGATTGTCACCATCGGTCTAGTTGGTGGGCCTGGCACATTTTGGGTTGGCCTTGGAGGAGGTACAATGTGGACTCTAATGGGAGCTGGAGGTTGATTGGGTCTTTCATACCTCGCATGTCTTGTGATGATGTTGACCATTCTGATGAACCCATGGGTTGGTGGTTCGATGCATACTTGATTGACTTGGCCAACATTATTCCTTGGCACCTCATGGTTGGGTAGAGGATTTTTGTAAATCCCCATATTCTGATTATCTAGAGCTTGTGGATTGTCTACAAGAAGCGTACCTCTTTCGATCATATTTTGCACTAAATGTTTGAAATACCAACATACCTCTATGTCATGACCTTTCATTCGATGAAATATGCAATATTGATCATCCTTATATCCCTTAGGCTTGGGTTGATTAGGGTCCACTAATTTGACCTCGGGTAAGTTTATTGCCTTTGCCTCGCATAATTGATGGAAAATCATTGTCAACGATTCTGATAATTGAGTGAATACATGAGGAGGGTATCTTTCTTTGTCCTTACCCTTCTGGTTGTTATTGTACTACTCATATTGCATAGGAGGAGGTTGGGCTTGATAATTGCATTGTTGTTGCCCCTTATCCCCTTTATGAAGGTTCAAAACCACCTGATTAACATGGGTCGACTTGGCTGATTGTTTCTCAGTGCTCTTCTTATTCCATTCCTTCTTGTTTCTAAGCTTCAAGTTACCCTCCTGTAACTTGATATCCTCTATCACTTTGGCTTGCACCAAAGCCTCTTCAAATGTCTGATATTGTTGCAACTACAACAATAGCGAAATATGCTTGGTGCAACTTTTTGTGAACATCCAAGTTAGTTCAGAGGATGGGATGGAGAATGGTAGCTTTGCCATCATCTTTCTCCATCATTTCCCATAATCCATAACTAGCTCATCATCATGTTGCATTAAAGCAGCCAGGTCAGATAGGTTCACCTTTTTCTTGATGTCGAAGGAGAAGCATTCAAGAAATGCATCAACCAGTTGCTCAAAACTAGTGATGTTGTGCCTTTTGAGTTGATTAAACCACTCATGGGCTGGGCCCGAGAGGGTTGTAATGAAGGTCCATAGGAGTAGGGCATCATTGCTTTTGATCTGAAAGTACATGTCTAGAAAACCTATCACGTGCTCTTGAGCATCCTCCTCTCCTTTAAACTTTTCTAGCCTAGGCATCTCAAAATGCTCAAGATAGGCCAGAATAGGCACTGATGGGCATAAAGGTTCATTATGAATCTTATTCAAGGTAGGCTTTTGATAAGTCATTCCTTGCTTCTCGATAGCTCTGACCTTTTCTACCAAGGCCTTATAGGCCTGCGAAGACAAGAACTCCTCTTCTCTGGATTGCCTTTGAGGCACCTTTGGAGGCATGTTCCTCTTCGATCGAGGTGGAGGACTAGGCTCATCATCCACTTTGACTTGGGATATTTTAGGATATTCTTGATCTAATTCCTCTCCCACTTCTTCTTCATACTACCTATGCCCATGATGTTCGGATGTAGGGCACTGATCTCTATGTTGGGTCATACGGTGAGCATGGGTGTCTATATACTCAAGGTGCAAATCGGGCTATGAAGTAGCTCATCTATCAATGCTCTCCCTGTGCTCACTACGGGGAGGTAACCCGACACTGGCCAATCAGTCCTCCCTCTCAACATGCTCCTTCTGATCAAGGATGCATTGTTCATGCATGTGTTGCTCGTATAAGCATTGTCTTATGAACCTTTGCCTCTGAGTGTTCTCATTTTTGAGGTATTCCCGCTCTACATGAACATCCTCCAATTGGTCTTGGAGAATCTGACATCTCTGCTCTGACACCAGCTTGTGAGATCTATCTATGTGATCAATCGTATGAGGCCTCTAGTGTGTGTGCTCTATTCGAGTGGCTTTGTGGGTGTGTCCCCCAATGGACTGATTTGCTACGCTCTTGCCCTTGTCTATGAAGATGGCATTCATATCTAGCTATTGCCTATACTCTGTGCTCGCATGGGATGCAGGGGTATGCATATCATGAGAATATTTAGAGCACTCTTTAGGTTCTCTGATGGTCCTAATGGTACTACCACTATGCACACTCATAGAATGAGAAGGTGTAGGAGTAGGCTTATAACCTAGCTATCCTAAGACTCTATCTAGACCATCTAACTGTCTACTATGCCATGGCTCATGAGGTGGCATACCATTTGCTCCCACTTTAGACATGTCTATTGTGATCCTACAAGGCTCACTTCTATTGGGAGTTTGCATGGGCCTACGCTCGAAAGTGGCCCTATCTACTTACCCCTGAATGGGTGGATCTTGAACTCATCTATACTCAGATGGTGGGGGCCTCAAGCCTCCCCTAGACATAGGTCGAAGGGGTACCAATCTGGATCCCTCTATGACAAACTCTTCAGTAGATCCCATGGATGCACGTGGAGTGTGATCATGGTAAATGCTACCATGTTTAGGACCCCCATGCTGGGAAGCCCCATGCTCTGATCTATGTCTCGAGGAGTGTCTAGTGGCTCCTCTAACTAGGGTATTCTCAATAGGATCCCTGCATGTAGAATTATCCCCTCTAATACTCATCGAACGATATTCGGGAGGATTCTATGGTTGAGGGTTCTATGCATCTTGTTGTGCATTGGGTGGAGCTTCAGCCTCGATCTTGGGTCTATGCCTGGATCGACCTCTCCGTGTAACCACCATAATGTATATCCTATATCTAGATTTAAATTTTATTAGCACACAAAGTATACAATGATGATTATCTCTTTTAAATATTTTAATGAGCCCTAAACTGTTTGATGAGTTTTCAAGTTTGTTGTATCAGAAAGTAACTCTCATCATGTTTTCAAAATGTTGATGATATACTCAATTGTTAAAGGGCTTTCACCTGTATACTCGTAGCTTGACAACCTAGCAATGAACTCTAGGTCACGTAATCCAACCTATAATGTGTGGTAATGAAGTCCACACATGGTCAAGGAGCACAGGTCCTACCGGTCCTCACCCAATTCACCCAGTCAGCGTTATACCCTCTGAAGAGGAGTATATGCAAATTTTCTAGGCTATGATGGCATCTTGGATCCAGTATTGGTCTAGTAACAAAAGGATCGAGGGAGTTGGGCCAATGGATGGAAATCACTGCCACCATCATTGAACCCTACTAGTGGTTGGATGTGACTTCCAACTCACTAGCATTTACAATGTGTCATGGTGTGTGTGGTTCTTTTTACTTTGCATGAAATAAAAATGCATAAAGTAGCACTCAAATGATTTTCCCTACATGCTTTTCAAAAGAATGTTTCACTTTAAAAGAATGCACGACTATGCTATATGATTTTTTAGAGAATGCAATTATCTATGAAGGAATGGCCACTGATTGGGCCTCAAGCATGCAAACTCTAAAACACGAAATGTCCTAGACCACTGGAGACTAGGGCGGACTACAATCAGAGATCCGCTATTCCTAGCAACGGCTAGTAGAAAACTAAAAAAGCATCTATGAATTTCCCATTCTACCTTTTGCTATGTTTTCTACTTAACCTAACATTTCTGCATTCTACCAAAAAAATACACAGACAGGAAATTACAGAGATAGAAAAATGCTCCTACCTCAGATCCAAGTCCGATGGAGATCTAGTTGCTTGTTGTCTGTTATATTTTTTGTTGACCGTATTTATCAGGCACGGTTGCAACTATTGCCCGTGGCTCTGTGGCACGATGACAACTGTTAACCATGGTTGTCAACCGTGGCTAAGCCCTGACATCAAAAAAATAGAGCAAGTTAGCTTTTAAATCGCATAAATTGTGGAGTTCCACCGTGATCGCCTTCTATGGCAACCTAGAAAGCATACACCTAAGCTAATAATAACTGAAAATCAACATAATGCATGAAAGATAGATGAATTTGCAAATGAACATAAAGAAGGGTTTCCTTTATTAAATTTCCATTGAAACTCGGTTACAAATCCATCCCTCTTAGGGATACCCAATGTGATACAATTATTACAATAATAGGAAAATCCCCACGAAAGGGTAGGTGTAATCCAAAGACTTCCTAGATTGTCACGAACTGCTCCAAGGCAAATGTAGCCTTCTTCTCCATGATTAGAGGTATTTGTTGCATTGAATGGCAAAACCCTATTAATCCTGCATTCAAGAAACAACAAGAAACAATTAAACACAAAGGAGGCCTCTCTTGATGAGGCTTTTGGAGGAAATTATACGAAATATGCCATGAAAGCTTGAAATCAAGAAAGTGCAAGAAACATAGTAAACTACACTAAACATGATAATTGACCATCAAGAAATGTAAAAGAAGCATGGATCAAATCTTCTAATACCCTAATTAAAAATTGAGAGCATAAATGCATGAAATAATGACATCTAATCTAGAATTGCCTAACACTTGAAATTGAAAGGAATCTACCTAAGATTAATGATTCTAACAATCTAATGATAACACAAAAAATCAATCTATATTAACTATACCTAAATGAACAAATACAAATGGAAATATATCGCTAAAACCGGCTAAATTGAGGATTAAACCTTGACCACGGGTCTGTCGCGCGGTTGGCACTATTAGCCATGGTTGACAGCCGCGACTGAGGCATAAATGTCCTTGTTCTCCAAATCAAGGCTTGATTCCTCAATTCACTCCAATGAATTGATGATCAAGGGTCACCATGATGTCCTCTGATAGATTTGGTGGTTGAATTGCTCAGATCGGTGATGGAATGGGCTCGATTGCATTTCTTGATTCCTCCTAGCCCTCCATAGCCTTCTTGGTTCCAAGTGCCATGTGATCTCCAATTGGGCAGCAAAAGTATTCCTATCAATGAATGCAAGTGAGTATGCAATTCGATAGGGCTTCACCACTTCTCAACTCAAGATTCATCTCTCTATTTCCCAATTTAGAGGGGGTTCTTATAGCATTTTGGAAGGCCATGTCTTAGCTTCATGGAGAAGCCAAGATCAAGAAAGGGTAGTTGAGGCAGTTGGAGGGAAGTTTCCGAAACTTTTCGCTCTCAAACCGCTCTGATCTACAACCAATTGGCCGTTGAAACCGATTTTGGGTCGGCCAAGGTCCAACTAATTTTTGAGGCTAGCCACGGCTCTGAGGCATGGTCAGCTCTGTTAACCATGGGTGTCGACCGTGACCAACACTGATTAGGCCAAACTACCTAAATGAGTGGTTAGAACCACTACTATACCTTGGAATCTATCCAAGATCTTCCATATGGTCTTCTAGCATGTCCCATATGAGTAGTCACCTCGACATGATGCATTTTAGGTGTCTACAATAAGTTTTCAAAAAAACTAAATGACCTATTGATGGAGAAGCATGTGACTCATCTAGAATCCTTGATTTGATTGTCGAAGTGTGTGGAATGTAGATGCGATTCTTCTTTCTTAATATCTTGTCTTCATAGGAGAAAAGAGGGTGCTTGGATTATCCTAATGACAATTTCTAAATTATTTGAGCAGTTTCACTATTGGACAACCATTCTTTTTGTAACTGAGACACCCATTGAGAACAAGGACTTAAAATAGCATTAATAACCACTTCATCTTCATATTTTATGGATAACACATTTGTTACTACATTTTATTTCCCTTTCTTGTATTCAATAACGAAATCATATCCCAAAAATTTAGTTAACCACTTGTTTTGTTCTGGATAAGAAAACCATTGTTCTTGAAAGTTCTTGAGACTACTATGATTGGTTTTTATAATGAAACGACTACTAATTAAGTAGTGTCTCCATTTCTCCACTGCATGTAGAATAGCTAACATTTCTTTTTCATATGTATATCTTCCCAAATTCTTTCCCGAAAGTTGTTTACTTTTGAATACCAAGGGATGATATTCCTACATTAATATTGCCCCAATACATGTTATTAAAGCATCACATTCGATGACGAATGGTTTGTGAAAATCTAGAGTCACCAAAACTAGAGTATTACACATGGCTTCTTTGAGAGCCTCGAAGGCTTGAGTGGCTACTTTCGACCAATGGAAAGCATCCTTTTTTGTTAGAGTTGTGATAGAAGCTGCAATTTTACCATAGTTATGCATAAATTTGTGATAGTAGCCAGTGAGACCCAAAAAACCATGAAGTTTCTTGATGGTTTTAGGTAAAGGCCAATCCTGAATTGCCTTAATCTTATTGGGATCCACTTTAACACCTTATTGAGATACTATATGACCCAGGTACTCAACTTATTGAACACCAAAAGAGCATTTAGAGCATTTGAAAAATAACTTTTCACTGTGTAGGATATGAAGAACCCTTACCACATTCAAAAAATGATACTTCCATGATTTACTATATATGAGTATGTCATCGAAGAAGACTAGGACAAATTTGCGGAGGAATGGATGAAACACCTGGTTCATGAGACTTTGGAATGTAGATGGAGAATTAGTGAGACCAAAGGGTATGACCAGGAATTCATAATGACCTTCATGGGTTAGAAAAGATGTTTTGGGAATATCTTCTTCCCTAACCCTAATTTGGTGAAACACTGAACGTAAGTCCAATTTGGTAAAAAAAAATTTACCATGTAGTTCATATAATAGATCATCAATGACTGGTATAGGGAATTTATATTTTATGGTGATTTTGTTAAGAGGATGAAATTCTAGACACATACACCAAGAATTGTCTTTACGACGGGCTAAAACTACTGGTGAAGAATAGGGACTAGCACTATGACAGATGACTCCATGTTCTAATAGTTATTGGATAATTTTCTCAATTTTTGTTTTTTGAGGTTGGGGATATCGATAAGGACGACCATTAGGAGGAATAATTCTGGGAAGAAGGTGTATGGCATGGTCATGGGATATTTTGGGGGGTAGTCCCTTTGGTTCTTGGAAGACCTCATCATAGTTGGCCACAATATTTTGTAGATCCTTTGATTGGATTTTTGGTGTATCTTGTGCTTGCATTTCCATACAATTAATTTGAGCAATGAATCCATAACTACCTTTTCTTAATATTTTTTCCATGCTATGCAAACTTACTATATTTTATGGAGGTGTTGGAATTCCTTGGAGGTGAATGGTCTTTTCATTTTCTTTCCATTCAACAAAGCACTGCTTATAATTAAAATCTATCGTGGTTTCCATTTGTTCTGGCCATGTGACTCCCAAGATAACTTCTAAATTCCCTAAATTCATAAAAAAAAGAGGACCCTACCAAGTATAACTTCCCATTTGTAATGAAATTGAATATTTTTTACCTATACATTGAGCACTACTCCCGCTTGCAGTTCTAAATTGAAATTTATCTTGATTGGAGGAGTGGATGTGCAAGTTTAATACCTTGACAAACCTTATGTCAATAAAGTTGTGAGTACTTATTGAATAAATTAATACAATTACCTTCCTTTTTCAAATGAATCCTACTACTTTGATTGTATGGTGAGCTGATAACCCCATAAGAGCATGTACTAAAATTTCCATAGTATCTTTCTCAGCTATAACCTCTTTGTGTTCAATGTGGTCTTCATCTATAGGATCATCAGGAGAGTTGTTCTCCTCTATTTCTTCATCTTCCTTGTTAGCATATTTAATTTGAAAGTTCTATTGTGGTCCACATGCCTGATCTCTTGGATGGTGATTGTGACATTTATAGCAAAAATATCTTGATGGTTGATCATTTCTACGAAAAGAGTTATTGCGGTATTGAGGTCGACCATATGAATCATGTCATATGGATGTCGCTATTTGTACTTTCTTCTCAGCCAACTTGGCAATCCTTACACAAGCATCTACAGTGGATGGATCTTATAGATCCACTTTGACTTTAATATTCTCTTTCAACCCATTTCTAAAAGCAGCTATCACTACATCGGTTTCCAAATTTCTTGCATAGGAAAGCAGGCTAGTGAATTCTGATATATAATCCATTACTGATCCTGTTTGCTTAAGTGATAACAACCGCACCATGTAAGAATATGAGGATCCTTCATCAAATATGTTAAGAAATTTTTTTGTGAAATAATTCCAAAAAATTGTTTTTCTCTTCTCGTGTTTGAGCCATACAAACCATTGATAATATTTAGTACCTAGTTTGGAAGTAGCAAAAGGAACTTTGTCTGAATCTTGAATTTAGTATAATTCTAAAATGCCTTCCATTTTGGCTATCCATCCACATGGATCATGACCCTCAAAGGTAGGAATATCAATGCGTGGAAAATTGACCCCACTAGGACCTCTAGGTTGTTGGTAAACTTCATCTCTATCTTGGTATTCATTGTGCCTATATCGATGGAAGCGATTTTGGGTAGGACCTCTTTGTTGTTAAAAAACATCTTTGTTGTTGATATCCTCATTATTCTTATGTCCATTGAAGCGATTTTGGGAATGACCATTATGACCTCTTTGTTGTGCATAAACTTCTTCATACTGATCCTTAGTGTTCCAGTGTCTTTGGGGGTGATTTGGGCTAGGAGGATTTGGTTGGCTTTGTCTTTCCAATAGTTGGGTCATCTTGTCATTCAGGGTGTTTATACTAGCCAATAACGATGTTAAGGCCTTGTCAGTGGTAATGGGGCTTCCTATTTCCTCTTGTGTGAGGTTCTCATGGGAAGAGTTTGGGGATGGATTGGATGCCATATTGTTAAGCAATGGATGACCAGGGTTAAAGCTATTAATTCCAAAAGGAGAAGAAGAATTATGTGTACCTTTGCTTCTAGGAGGTCTTCTTGGTGATCTTGGAAATCCTTTTTTTATCTGTGCTAGATAAGCGACCGTTTAGTCCTTTAGTCCACCTTCTGCTCATGTGCTAGTCAAGAAGTCTTTGTTAACCAATTTTACCTTTGAATTCTACAAAATTTTTGATGAACTTGGGCAAAAAATTTGTTTATTTTCTACTCATTTTGTCCCCCCAACTGCGACGCGGATTTAATATTCCCTTTGAAGCTTCTGGTTTACTCAATTACTTTCAAATTTGGAGATTTTGACACCAATTTTATTGATTGACGATTGTTAATGCATTGTTTTGATACTTGAAACGATCAATTGATACAATGACCCAAAATACTGACGCCTGTTAATGCACTATTTTGACACTTGAAATGATCAATGGATACAATGACCTGATGCAATGACGACTATTGATATTTTGGCTAGACGATGGTAGACTTGAAATGCAATTAGGTGATCATGACTTGACCAGTGACACAGAGGACAACATGACAAAGATACCATTCAAAATACAATGGGGAAAAACTCAAAAGATGACACTAATAACCGGCCTGACCTTGGATTCTATGCGAAACTAGACCCCCAACACAAAGAACCAGCCACGACAGCTAGGACCCATAGAACAGAAGGGTTTAAACAACACCAATGAATACAACTAGATCGAGGGACCTACACGAGACAATGAGGATGACAAGGGACTAGCTGACTAGGATGTTAGGCGACAGAGGAGGATGAACCTAACCAACAAGCACTGAGGCAACATGTAGGACTGATAGATTAGGGTGAATTTGATGCACATGTGTGAGACAAGGTAGCCCATGTGTGACATAAGTCACAGTTTAAAATATGCGCCCTCTACCTTATAAATACTTGATAACCCCCCATACAGTAAATATGGGATAATTACCCCGAAATATATATATATATATATATATATATATATATATATATATATATATATATATATATATATTTACTTAGTACCTTGGTTTATAATCGTTATGCGATGATTTTTCTTGCATTCTGATTGGCTGGGCGATTCATTGATGTAATAGGTTGTGGATTCTTCGTATCACAACGATTTTTGATCGATGGATGCGGTGCTTTTGGATGTATTTTTAGCACCAGCTATTTTCCACCCGGTACACGTTCATTTGAGTGGACCTCTATTTGTTACCGCTTCTTGGTAGCTTGATCGCCTGTAGCGCAAATGTCCTAAGTTGTATATCCGAAGTCTTATGCCAGGTGGTTTGGTTCCAATTGAAAAGTTCACCCACTATAATTAATGCCTCCATAAATTAATCGTAGGGTTTATTGATGCATGATACCAACGCTCACCGCGGAGTATGAATGGTCACTACTCCATTTAGCACGTGTTCGCTGTGTAGACGACTGTGGTGCAGATGGTCGTATGACATTTTTTTTCACTCGAATGTTGGAGTTTTACTAGTGTTAGAATAATCGTATGATATTTTCACCATTATCTATTACCTTTTGTATGCAACGACTGCCAGTGTTGCCCAAAACCTAAATCTGATACCACTTGGAGAGGAACACCTGTGTGTCCTCTTTGAATTTGATAATCAATTATGTTATTTAATCAAATCACCATGGTGTAGAATCAGAATCAACCAGGATGCATAATTAAATCAAACAATTGGAATGAACTCAAATAAAATCCTTACCGCTCAAGGAGGGCATATCCCCGCCACCAAAGGCAACTAATGCGAAAATACAAATGAAGAAAAATGAATAATGATATGATAGATAATTAAAATCTTGGATCACTTAAACATAATCTCTTGTAATATAGTCAATGACTATATTATTATTGGTATGTAACAAAGCATCCATGATGTCAAAGCAATCTCCTATCAGCTATAACCCTTCTTTGTTCACTTCTATGGATTCTATATTCTAAGGAGTGGGGGTAGTTATCATAGTAGACACTTTTTTAGTAGGGCATTTGACTTCAGTCTGTTAGACTTCAACTATGTTCTTTCCAAGATCTAAGGCTTGAAGCTGTATTTAATCAAAATCATCAATGGGGACTTCTTCAGACACTTGGACCAACTTGATGACCTACACTTATGTTGTAGCAAGATATTTTTCAATTTTAACCCTTTTGTGTTCAGGAGATTTGTTAGGGCTAGGAAAAATCACTTGGTGCTCCCTCAATATATTAGTTAACCCCCTTGCTTCTTCAATTTTCTTTTGGATTGTAGGGTTTATCTTCATTTCTTTATCATTGACCACCATAGCTTTAGGTAAAAATTTTGGTTGTTGTACCGTAATTTTGAGCTTATCCTCCCGAGTCAAAATCATTTTTTCCTATGCAGCTTCAACTATTTGTTGATCATCTCCATGTAGTTTTTCCTTGTTGGGATCTTCATATTCATACGAAGAATTTTTTCTAGCCCTTATCCTTAAATATCATTATCTAGAAGAATCGACAACAACTGCTCTCATTTGTGGGGTTGGTTTAGGTGGCCTAACTTCCATGTACTTCGATTCAACAAGGTCTAGAACTATAAATCCTCTTGGTGTCGATGCATGCGTTGATTCAGATGGCCCCTATTCTAAAACTCCTATGGTAGAAGGTCCAACTTATATTAATCCATATTTAGATGATTTTGGCTGCACAGGTTGAGCTACCCCTTCAAGTGTAAAGAGGGCTAGAAACTTCTCTACTATTTTAGGAACATCCACTATATCAATGATGACTTCAACTTGTTGAGCGTTAGATTTAACAACCTCCCACACTGGGTATCTAAGATCCTCAAATCTAATAGGATAAATAATTGGGGTATGATACTCTACTAAAAACCTCCTTTTTTATACCAATTATGTAGGATAATATTTGTCGTAATTGATTCTTGAATGAGCTCTATCATTAGCAAAAAAAATCTTTAAACCTCTTTCATAGCATCTTTTTCTCTGCTCTTGATGGATTTCAGTAACTCATTCAAATTTGTCCTCTGTGAGTCACCCACACATATTTCATACTTGGAGCACCTTTCACGTATTCACATTCAGGATCATAAGACCTCCATACTAGCTCTAAGAAGGCATATTCATCCATTTTCCACATTACCCTTAGTAGGCTGGGGTAACTGCAAAAGATGTAGGGACCCATTCTACAAGGGACCTTAAGCCAAGGGACTATTTTTACCTTCTTGTTGACTCTCATTTGTACTTCTACAATTTTCTTGGTTACTTCTAGGCAGTCAAAGAAAGAGGGCAAAAATATGGGAGCACTTTAGGGTATCTTGACCCCATACAACCTGATATAGGTGTGTTGTTCTATAATAAAGAAATCTCCTACCTTATTTTTCCATAGGAAATCTGCAACTCCTAAGCTAATTCTGCTAGGAGGGAAATCGTAGAGGTATTCATGAATGTAAGGAAGAAACCTACTGAAGAATTCTGAATAACTGCACTCGTATTTGTGTATTAAAGGAAGTTATTCCTAGACATCTACTGCATCAGGTGCTCCCCCTAATTCTCTCATATTGGTTCTTTCCATATATCCAAAAAATAGATGGAACATAATTGAATAGTAAGTGAATTTATGCATCTCCTTTCTACCTTCTCTAATGGCTTTCTACAATTCTATAAGCTCCTCATGCATTTTTATGCAGATGACATCTTTCTAGTGATACATTAGCGGGTTATGTTTCCTGTTGCATTGTATAATCAAATAAATAATTTCGAGCTCAACCACATTCAAATTTTGGAAGGCCAATGCTAAATTTATCATATCTACATAATCTTTGGTCCAAGGCATGGGACTTGCTTGTCCAGTGACATATTATACATTACTTTTTGATCATATTTAAATACCTTAGGGTACATGCTAGTATCCATAATCTGTGTGGCCCTAGCCTTCAATACTTCCCTCTCTAGAACTAAGTCAGCCTTGTTTAGGTAAAATACTCTTCTTAAAACATATGGAATGATTTTGAGATAGGGTATCCCATCGTGCTTTCTAAAACTCTTCTTCTCAAGGTCGCATGCAATAGCAAGGCAATACATCAGGTTCAAAGAAAAGTAGGTCCTAGGGTAGGTAATTTTACCCAAATTACTGTGCCATCTATTGTTCTTGGGGGCCATATCATTTTGCATCTCTTGAGATCTTTTGAAAATCCCCATTATCATGCCTAGGTACCTAAGCTCATTCTCCTTGACCTTTTCATACATGTAGATTGTAGAATTTTCCACCTCCAACTGTTGCTCCAGTGTAATTTTCTTATTAGCTCCTGATTTATCCGTGAAATCCAACATCTCCTTGGTACTTCCCACCCAGGGAGGACCTCATAAGGACTAGCATTTGCAAGCTTCTCAATTTCCTCGACCACATTTTTGGCGGTAGTTAAAGTGCTGGAGCAGGCCATTTTTGGAGTTAAAGCTCTTAAAATTGCTATACCCACTAAAACTACACCCTTTATTCACTCTGGAACTACGACAATCAAAGCTCTTTGAGAATTCTAACACGATGAGGATTTTGGTGGGGGAAAGAGTGAGATATATAACATGATTGACACACTTCTCTATATTACTGGCTTTAATTGTTGTTGCCTACTTCAACCTTGCCATCCTTAGTTTGCCACCTTTCCACCTTCAACGACTTCAATCGTAGCAAGATATTGTTACAAGATTTAATTTTTACCAGACCGTTGGTTTGGGTGGCAACTTTGGATCTCGACCCTTTATCCTTATTATTACTTGTATCCCTACCTTTTAGGTCGAACATTTCTCTTACTTATCGTAATAATTGATCTAGATAGTTTTAGGAGATCATTTGAAAATGATTGGACCATTAAATGTCTATTTTCTATGACTCTTATCCTATCATTGTAATAACTGAACTCATAGTGGCTTGATTTCTATTGCGTGCATCCAAAATTAGTGAGCCTTAATCTGTTAAAAGGCCCTTCACTCGATCCCTAATAGTCTTTGGTAATTTTGCATATTTTATGAATATTCGAGACAATTTTGTGCATTCACGGTCCCAGCTATTTCTATTAAATTTTACATGTTTAGCACTAATCGGAGCTTAAATAGGGTCTCAATATTTGGTCTTGATTCAATTCCTAAACATCCTCTTGGCTCTATCTTGGCTCTACCCAATCTTCGCTGTAGGCTCCGCTCGGTCCTCTCAATTTTGCTCAGTTTTTACTTTGAAATACCTCGGTCCACTTTTGGTTCTATTTCATCGCTCCCAGCTCCACATCTCAGCTCTGCTCCTGGCTCTCAACTCCGCTCTCGGCTCTCAACTCCACTCTTGGCTCCCAGGTCTGCCTATTTTTCCACTATCAATTTTCTCGGCTCCGCTTTATCGCTCTCCGTTTTGCTCTCGGTTCTACTTTACTACTCGTGGCTTTACCTCTTGGCTCCGCTCACGATTCTTGGCTCCACCTCTCGGCTCTACTCGTCGCTCCCAACTTTCCTCTCGGCTCTACTCGTCGCTCCCAACTTTGCTCTCAGCTTCCAGCTATGCCTATTTTTCCACTATCAATTTCTTCAGCTTCGCTTTACCATTCTCGGCTTCGCTCCCAACTCCACATTACTATTCCTGGCTCTGCTCATGGCTCTTGGCTTTGCTTGCGGCTTTTGGCTCTACATGAGGGGAGGGGAGGGGATATTTCAAAGGTTAGATGGTCCAAAAAATTATAGGGGAGGGGATCTTTCAAAGGTTATATGGTCCGAAAAATTATTAATCCATCGACCATAGGAAGAATACCTTAAATATAAGATATAATAAGGAATTGCAAAAAAAAAAAAAATTGAAAAGGGGTAAAATTTTGAAAATAGGTATACCTCATAATTTTGAAGTTCAATAGTTACACTAACTAAGGTATATATTCATTTGATCCTAAGTCCATTAATTACCATAAGTATAATCCCTACCTTTAGGATCTTCATTGTTCTACATGGTGTTTGCTTGTAGGATTGGAACCTTGAAATATAGCGTGAAACTCTTCACTCCCCACCACTTGCAACAAACATATAAGAATAAATGTTAAGGTAAAAAGCTAGAAAGAGATCATACATCACATGAAAATGCTTGGATCTATAATTTGTTTTTTTTTAATTGGTTATGCAAGATTGAAACGGGCCCATTGTGTTACATCATCACCACATAGTGGTATTACAACAACTTGGATATTATCCATGTATTGCTTTGCAAGATTCAAACCTAGTTCTCCTCCATGAATTTTAAGTAATCTAATCAGTTGAGCTATAGCCAATAAATTGGATCTATAATTTGTTATCATAAAATTATCTCCTAACTGTATCCTCATGACTTTATAAAGTGCATGTGCCTAGTAAGGTTAAAATTTAGAAGGAGATCATAGAGCAGATGAAAATGCTTGGATCTATAATTTGTTTTTTTAATTAGTTATGCAAGATTGAAAAGGGCCCATTTGTGTTACATCATCACCACATAGTGGTATTACAACAACTTGGATATTATCCATGTATTGCTTTGCAAGATTCAAACCTAGTTCTCATCCCTGAATCTTAAGTAATCTAATCAATTGAGCTATAGCCAATCAATTGGATCTATAATTTGTTATCATAAGTTTAACTCCTAACTGTATCCTCATGAATCTATAAAGTGCATGCGCCTCATATCAAAGCCTTAGATTATATTTAAAACTCCTCATCTTCTATTGCTTATCTCAAAACTATTTAAAAGTATTAAAGTTTACCTATAATATTGGAACCTTATCCTACTATATGAAACTTATAGCTTACCTCAAATCCAATAGAAAAAATATTAACATTAGGATAAAGCTTATAGAGAACATGAGATAAGACTTGGGTTAATATATTTTTTAAAATATCATTTCTCTATCTTGAAATGTTCTTAAATACAATATCATATCTTAACTATTAAATTTTAAGCTTAACCGTTAATATTTTTTAATTTTTTAAAACAAAACATTTATTCTCTTCAATTGGTTATATGGGATTGAAATGACTCCACTCGTATTACATCATCACCATAGTGGTATTATCATAACGCTTGGATATTATTCACACACACACACACACACACACACACACATATATATATATATATATATATATATATATCGCTTGACAAGATTCAAACATGGATCTCCTCTTTAAATGTTGAAAAATCTAACAATGGAACTAATACCAATTGATTAAAACAAACAATTATTAAGTTTTAATTTTGCATAATTATTTTAAAAATTAAATTATTTTTTTATAATATTTACCTCCAAATATTATATAATAAGCAGGTTTTTGGAAATATTATCGCCATAAATATGGAGATTTGCAACCACATGTAGGAGGTTGAGTAGATAGCCAAAACTCAGGGTTACTCTATGGAATTAAAGAGGCAAGAACTATCTATTCTCATAGAGCTCCATAATATTCTGGTAGGGGAAGAAATTATGTGGAGGTAGAAAGCTAGGGTATTGTGGCTTAAGGAGGGTGATCAAAACACAAAAAAAATTCTCTCCACTTTGTTGAGGCATAGGAGTAACAATAGGATCAGGGTGATTACAAAATCAAATGGATAACTCTCTAAAGACATTGAAGAGATTAGATCTGAGGCAGTGAATTTTTTTTAAGGACCTCATGTGTTCCACATCAACAAAAAATCAACAGGTTGAAGCTCACTTACTGAATAACATACCACCTCTGGTCTCTGTAGATATGAATAATGTTTTGGATACTTTTTTTTTAGATGATGAAATCAATAAAGCAATTTTTGCAATGGGCGAGCTCAAAGCGTTGGGACCTGATGGGTTTCCCCCAATATTTTTTAAAAAATTTGGCATATTTTGGGGCCAGAGATTTGTGATGCCATTAGAGATGTTCAATATTTGAAATGAATCCCTTCAGATGTCAAATCTATGTTTTTGGTGTGTATCCCTAAAATGACTGATGCTAAGGATTTTGCAGCTTATAGGTCTATCAGTCTGTGCAATACTATTTTTAAAATTTTGATGAAGACCTTGGCAAACATATTGAAACTTTTATTACCAAGCATCATTGATATCCTGGAGAGTGGTTTTGTGGCTAGGAGGTAAATTCTAGATGGAATCATTGCAGTCCATGAAATCATCCATTCGACAACCAAAAGCGGTAATTCTGGGACCTTGCTCAAGTTGGATATGAACAAAGCTTATGATAGGGTTGATTGGGAGTTTCTCTTCAAAGTCTTGCATAAATTTAAATTTAGTCATGAGTGGATAAGTTTGATCAAATCATGTGTCTCTTCAGCCAAGTTCTTGGTTCTGGTGAATGACTCTTCGACAGGATATTTTAGGAGCTGCATGGAAATTCGTCAAGGAGATTCACTGTCCCCATACCTTTTTTATTTTGCTAGCATAATATTTGGGTGGGCCATCAAATTTGATTGTTTTATTGTAGGCCTTAAGCTGGATACGCACATCAGTACCATATCCCATCATTATTTTGTCGATGATACTCTTATGTCCTTTCAAGCTTCAATTCCATAAGCAAAATCAGTCAGAACTATTCTGGAAGATTATGAAGAGGCGGTGGGTCAGAAGGTTAATTTCTAGAAAAATATTATTTTTTTCCTCAATACTTCTCTAGAAAGGTAGATGAGGATTACAAATATTTTGGATATTGGGTCTCTCCCTTCAGCCTACCTAGGGATGCTAATGTTTTTGGGGCTTCAAGATCATCCATGTGGGAACCGATTGTGGAGCGTATTGAGAGAAAGCTTGCAAGTTGGAAAGGGTCTCTCCTGAGCCAAGTAGGAAAAGTGATGTTAGTTAAGTTCACCCTTCAAAGCATCCCTGTATATTTCCTTTCTCTATTCCAAATCCTAGGTAATATTCTTGAAAGAATAGAACAGATCCAACGCTCATTTCTTTGGTCAGGAGCAAGTGAGAAAAAGAAATTTCATCTAGTGGCATGGGACCAAGTATGCAATAAGAAGGAGGGCAATTTAAGCCTTAGAAGATTGAAATACATGAACAAAACTCTTGTTGCCAAGCAAGATTGGAGACTGGTTCAAGAGGAGAAAGTGGGATGGGTTGATATTGTCAAAGCCAAATACCTAAATGATGGGAAGTCGTTTATTAGATATATGTTACCCCTCTAGGGTAACAGATATCCGTAGAGGGGATAGGTGGTTTTTAGGAGATGGTAGGTTTGTCAACTTCTAAAGTGGCGTGTGGGCGATTGAGGTTTCATTGGAGTGAAGATCAGAGCTGGCTTTAGTCAAACTAATTACATATTATTTTTTAGGGAATAAGGTTTGTGATTTCATTGAAAGGATTGAAGACTATCTCTGATGGAAACCACTTGACTTCCCAAGACTTTTGGTGGAGGAAAGGAGGGCATTTGATAAAATTTTCAATATCATTAAATGGATTATAATTCCTGGAAGAGAAATTCTAGATAGATTCATTTGGGGATTAGAGAAGGATGGAAAATTCTCTATCAAATCAGCTTATTTAGCAATAAATGGTCCTTTTGATATTTGGTTTCTAACAAATAAATTTTGGTTGAAAGGATTGACTTTGAAAATTAATATTTTATTTTGGTTGGTCGTACAAGAAAAATTTCTAACTTTAGACAATCTCAAAAAAAGAGGTATGATTTTACCTAATGCTTGTTTCTTGTGCAAAAATGTGGAGGAATCCCCGCTCCATCTTCTTTTTAGCTATCCTTTATCGCAAGAGGTTTTCAACTACTTTTTCAAATATTTGAACATTTAATGGGTGTTTTTGAACAACCTAGAGGATGTGCTGACCCAATGGGTTTATCCCTTCTTGTCTCTTCGCCTTCGTTGGTTTTGGAAATTCAGCCTTCCTCATATCTCGTGGCAAATTTGGAATGAAAGAAACTCAAGGGCATTTAAGGATGCTGCTCATTCGGCTAAAGTTATGGCTTTACAGGTAATTTTTTTTTGTTGAGAACATTAGAATTATAAATTTGAATGATGTGACTACAGAGCAGGAATGATCAGTGGAGATATTTCTTGGATTCAATACCAATCCTCAACTAGTCAAACCTGTTGTGTCTTCGGACAGAGCCAAGGTTAAGAGGGAGCCATCTCCAATTGGTTGGCTGAAGTTGAATTTCGACGGTGCATCTAAAGGAAATTCGAGTCTTGCAGGTATTGGAGGGATTGTAAGGAACCATGATGGCTTGATAATTTTAGTCTTTGCTGATAATCTTGACCATCAAACCAATCACTTCATCGAAGCCAGGACCCTGTTCCAAGGAGTTTCTCTATTGGATTTTGTAAGTTGTAGGAAAATAATCATTAAAGGGGACTCCCTTAATATTATAAATATGGCAAGAGGGACTCAATATCCTACCTAGACTATTTCGAACCTTCTTCTGGAAGTTTAGAGATACATCCAAAATCTGGAAGAGGTTTAGTTTAAGCATACATATAGGAAAGGTAATCGAGTGGTCGATCTATTCGCTAACAAAGGAGTTATTCAGAATGATTTAGTGGTGTGAAAGGATAATTTCTAGGCAGATATTGCTTCTATCGATAATAACCTCATACACAATTAGCCTTTGCTCCGCTTTGGTCAAGTTGTTGTTGATGACTTGGCTGCAAAACTTGGGAGCACTTGTTGATTTTGGGTTTTCGCACCAAATTTCATATCTCCAACCTATTGTTTCCTCCCTGCAAGCCACAATATTCAATATAGAAGAAATTCTTGTCCTTATGGGCTGGCAGTCTTGAGAAAGCAACGACCTCATGGGAGAGAATGGAACTGGTGCATGACTCAATTTGTGGTTCAGGTCCTGCTACTAATCTGTGTTTGGCTGGTTATCTTTGACATCTTGATTTGGTTTCAATTTGTTTTAAGTTTTAAATTATGTATGATCCTACCTATGTACTAGTTTATCTTTGGAAATGGTAACTTCTCTGATTAGTCATTCCTCGATTATTACTAAATGTAAGTAATTTCGACTCCTTATTTTTGGACGAGACTTAGTCTTTTTTGCACAAGGTTTGGAAATCCTTTCAAAAATCTTTCATCCATCTAATCAAAAATAGTACCCTATAAATTTCTTCCCACAACTATTTTTTATGACTCTTTTTTTTAATACGTGAATTTTAGAAACGAAAAACTATAAAAGGAAATTGCAAGCTGCTCCATAGACAGACAATGCGATTCTAATTGGATTCTACAATTGTCCATTTCAAAAAAAAAAATTAAAACAACTTGTTAGTACAGGAGTTCATCTATTTTTTGAAAAGATTATTTTAGTGTAAAGACTTATTCAAAAGATAAATACAAATATGATTTATCTTCTTTCTATGCGAAATCAATATTATACAATAATCCCCAACAAGAGGAGAGAAGAAAAAATAATAACATAGCTATCAAAACATAGCTTCAGATTTTTTTTTGACGCACTTCTAGTCTCATATTTCGTTTGTTTTGTTCTCTATCCGACAGTGTTCATAGATTACTTTCGTCATGTTTATAAGCGACAGGCACATGATATATATTTTATTGCTCACATATATAATTCTATTCTTAATTATTAATATTTCAACCTATAATATTGTGGCTTATTTATATTGGGACCTATGATATTTTGAAATAGCAAGGCTTAAAAGCCAACAATGGTATCAGAGTTACCACTTAACTCTATTTATTTTTTATAGAATTATATTTTAGCCACCATTACATTGGAGTCTATCCACTTTGAAAGCAGTGAAGACTTGGACTCTATTTTTGAAGGTCTAATTGAGTAGATATTGAGGGGACAAGGATTAGTCACCTTGATTTGGATGCTAGGGTCTTTCCACTTGGTTCAAGGAAAACCAGTGAAGACTAGGACTCAACTTGAAGTAATTAAGGGTTAACTTAGAAGGAATTTGGATGTTCGAGGACATTCAAAGTCACCCTAATAATATTTTGGATTCTCTAGAAAAAAAGGATAATCACTATTGAAGATTAAGATAACCAAATCAACAAAAAATTGTACGTGCAGGGACATTCATAGTCACTCTAATATTGATTTTGGATTCTATAGAAAAGAGAAGAATCATACTTTATTTTTAGGTGTGACCTAAGACATTGAATATATATTCTAGAGAATAAGGAGCATCATAGATACCAAATATTAAGAAGCATCATAGCTTCCAAGAGATAGAGAAACATCAAAGCTTCTAGATATTGAGAAGCATCTAAGCTTCCAAGGATAGAGAATCAATATTAGCTTCATGAGAAAATTTTAGTACTTAAAAGTACATAGAATAAGCCTCCAAAGATGAGGAATATAGAGACATAGAGAAAATTTTAAGTTATGGTTAATAACCATAAAGATAAGGCTAAATAGAAATACCTTCAAATAATTTCAGTCATGGCCTTGGATTAGTTCATTGAGGAGCTATTTCAACATAATGGAAGGCAATGGCTATTATACAAAAGCTATATAAGAAGGAAGAGTTGTAAGCATCATCAAGAGTGTTATCATACAATGACTATCTAAGATCCATAAACACTATTCTATAGTGGCTATCTAGGAGCCATACGTTCTACCTTATAATGGTTATCTAAGTATCATAAGTACAACTATATAAGAGTTATATGCAAAACTATCAAAAAACTATAAGTGTAGCTTACTAAATTATTATAAGAGTAGTGCATTATGGAGTGAGCATAAGCGCTACCAGAGTGTAGTCCAGAATCTCAAAGCGAGATTTTAAGTGGCCAACATGACCAAGAGAATAGAGTGACTAAGTGGCCAATGTGACCAAGAGAATAGAGTGACTAAGTGGCCAATGTGACCAAGATAATAGAGTAACCAAGTTGCCAATATAACTAAGATAATAGAATGACCAAGAAGCTAGTGTGACCAGGATAATAAAGTAACCAAGCAACCAGTGTAGGAGAAAAATGAAGTGATCGAGTGACAAACATAGGATAAAACAAAGTGATCAAGCAACTAGTGTAGGAGAGAATGAAGTAACCAAGCAACCAATATATATAAGAAAGTAGAGAAGGTTATGTTGTTCAAGGAAACATCTAGAGAGGCTTGAGAATGCTACCAAAGTATTATCCATTATCAAAAGAGCCCAAACAAAATATATTTTCATTCATAAGGTCTCAAGTTAGCTCTTGGTGTCTTTTCTAGTAGATGTTTCCCTAGATTTCTTCCCAACTGAAGATAAAATCTAGAACCCTAAGTGCCATAATTTTGAAATCTTGAATGTTATTCAATGTATTGCAATCAGAATCAAGCACAATAGGAGGAGGATTCAATATAGGTAACACCCATGCATTACTATTTGACAATAAGCGTTATTCTATTTTGAGCACTTTAATGCAAGGTACATTAATTACCTTTTGAAAAATTTGGAGGGAAATTAAGCAAATTAAAATTAATTTTTTATTAAGCTTTAGTAAGGGGGGTTTATAAGGTTTTCCACATTTTTGCATTTTATTTATTTCAAAAGTTATTTTTGAAATATTTATATATATTTGATTTTTTGGAGTGAAAAATATTTATATATATTTGATTTTTAAATTGATTTTTAATATTTGAAGGATTTATAGGTAAATTTTTGAATTTTTGAAGATTTAATTTTTTTGAGTTATAAGGTTTAAAGGTTTGAAGTTTTTATATTTTAAATTTTTGAAATTAGAAGATTTTTGGTTTAAATTTTTTTGAAGATATATTTTAGATTTGCAAATTTAATCTAGTAGGGAGACAAAAGGATTACTACATCAAAAGTTTAGAAATTTTAAAATTTGTAAATTTCTTATTTGAGTGTTTTTTAACTTGGGAGATATAAGGATTTCAACTTCAAAGGAATTGAATTGCAAAATTTGATTATTATGGAAGAAATTATTAGAAATGTATTTAGTGAAGATAGTGAAAAAATTCAAGTTTTATTCTCAAAACTTGATAGATGATTTTGATAAGAAGAAAATACCAAAATGGCTTAGAGATACACTTGAGGACTCAAAGCTAGATCTTATTACTACAAAATCACAAACTAGTAGTTTAACAAGAATAAATTCTATAACAAAATCTACAACTACTTAGAGTGCCATGGATTTTGAAAACATGTGACTTATTTATAAAGAAAATAAAGGAAGAATTGGTTTTATAATGCATTGATGGTTACATTGTTTTCTTAAGAAAATAGATGAAAAAAAGTATTATCATGGAAGCATAGATCAAATAAAGGATATTGTACTCAATTAAAGTATAATTATTGCAATAAAATTGGGTATGAAGAAGCTAATTTTTGAAATTTTTATCAATGTAAACTTTGTGGAAGAAAAACTTATTCTCTAGCATTTTGTTGGTACAAAAGAAAATATTATGAGAGATTTGAAAGAATGTTATTATTCAAATTAGAAATATTTCTTAAAAATATCATTACTAAATTAACTCCTAACAATAGAGCAAAATATTTTATTTTAGAAATACAAGACAAAGAACAATTTGAAGAAAAAATAGTTAATTTTATTAATGATGAAGTGTTTGATGTTTTAGAAAAACAAGAAATAGGGAAATGGATCAATTATGGTCCAAATTTATCTTGCAAAATAATCAAGAAAATATTACTTGAATTAGAGACCAAAAAAAAATAAAAATTTCAAGCTATTCATAAACAAGAATCAGATCTACATGAACCAAAATATAAAGAAGAATCTCAAGTAGTTCGTGAATTAGATAATTAATATTTAAAGTTTGAAAAATCAAATAATGAGGATGAAGGAGGAATTAGAGCAAAACTCAAGGATGAAGATGAATATGAATCTCAAAAAAAGGTTCATGAACAAAGTAAGGTTACATGAAGATTGAAGACAAGAATATTACATTATTTGGTACATGAAAATGTACCTTCATGGTAAAAATATAATAGATTAGGGTTAAATTCTATAGTTTAGATGAGTGATTTGTATTTGTTTTTATATAAGTGTCTATGTGTAGGATATGCACAAGTATCATGTAAGAGTTTAATGTATAGGATATGCACAAGTGTCATGTAAGTAAGAGTGCAAGTGTGTATTGAGAGAATGTGTACAAGTGTCATGTATGTAAGTGTGAAAATATGTAATGTGAGGATGTGCACAAGTTTCTTGTATTAGGAGTGCATGTAGGAGAGTAAGAGTCATGTAGAAGTCTGCAAGTGTCATAGAGTCAAGTATGTGTGTAAGAAAAGAGTGAAGAGTCTAGTATACAAGTGGCAAGATAAGAAGCCAAAGGTCAATAATAGGAAAGGTTACATCTCCCAGATATATGAGTGCAATAGATAAGTATTGAAGAGTCACATTACTATGGCTATATTATGGAGATAAAGCTCCATACAATGTAAGAGAAAACGATCTATAGCTATCACCACATAACAAGCATTGATAATAAAGCTTGTATATAGATTTTTGAGTCATTATTATTGTAAGTATTCTTCATGCATGTACATGAATGATTTTGGCCATTTTACATTCATATTTGATATTATAAGTGAATGTTATTTCATTATTATATTGACCTAGATATATATTTGATTGCTCACATATATAATTTAGTTCTTGATTATTAATATTTTGACCTATAAATGAGATGTTTGATCTAGAAAAATCTATTTCATGTAGGAGAATCTACATTTAGCTCACCAAACCCTTTTTTGCCCCATCAACCATTTCCATAGCAAACCCTAGTAGTCATTTCCACAGCAAACCCTAGCAACCACTTTCCACAACAAACCCTCATAGTCATTTTACACAACAAACACTAAAAACCACTTCCTATAGCAAACCCTCATAGAATTTATCCATAAAAATACTAGCAACCATTTTTCATAGCAAATCCTAGTAGCCATTTCCCATAGCCAACCCTAGCAATCATTTTCCATAGCCATGGCCCTATGGTCTACTGATATTTTGACACCAACTCCATGATTTAACATATCTATTGAATAGTATATCATGGTTTTAGCTATTTCACAACCCCTTTAATATTTTTGGTGCTCCCTTTATGATCTCATAGACTCTCCACACCACAACCACCTTCCTCCCAACATCGAGCCATCATCGCATTTATTTTGGAGTATGCGTGATCTACTGTATACATTTCGAATTGATCGATATACATGTTCATGGAGCATTATTAAATATATATACACCATATATTTTGTGGGGAAGGATATTATTATCTTTATGTTCAGTTTATTTTGACTTGTTACTATATTGATAAAGGAGGAAGGCACTTAAATATTTTAAAAATAAAAGGCATAATATTCCAAGGGAATATTATTTGATACTTTGGATAAAAAGGGGAATTTCATTTTTTATCTAGTTCTTGTATCTATGACTCCTACCTAAAATTTTTATTTTGAAGATATTCACCAACCACTACAAAATGAACCTCATAAGTAGTGATCTCCTCTATAACACTTGATAGTTGCAACGACTAGTTATCCATGTAATCTAGTAGGATGAGAAGGTTATCATAAGAAAATTTGTAATTGATTATTATCAACTCTTCTCTCAAGTCATAGGATTTTTTCAAACTAATCAAATTTCAAGTTTCTATTTTTTGTATCTGAGAGACTATCCTTCAACATCTCTCATTGGATTTTAACATTTCAGCTTGGCTCTTATCTTCACAAGTAAGACTTGTCTAACTTCTAAGATAAATTATTCCTTCTATTTTGTACAGGCATTGGAGTCTAATGCTTTTATCGTGGGGGGAATTAAATGGATTAATTAATGATAGTGGTTTAAATTCCACCAACATTCTGATATTGTATTTAATGTGTTGTTCTCCAAAAGGTTCCCAAAAAGTTCCTTGGGTATTATAATTGGTTATTAACAGCCCTTGTTCTAAATAGAAGTAATCATATTATCTTTACCATTTATGTTTCCTCTTGTGTCTATGTCAGTGCCCTACTTTCATGTCATGTCAACCTCATTCTTACATATTAAATCCTACTCAACCAATTAGAAAACTATAAGCATAAAAGACTAGGTCAATCAAAGGAGTTGACGTGGAAAAATGTGATTGCAACATGCCAATGAATCAAAATTTGGCAAGTGGTAGGTTGGGATTGGATCTTGTAACCCTAAGGCTTGAACATTTAATTTTTAATATTTTGATTTACATTAGGTTAATTTTTTTGGAGGCCAAATATTTTGTACACAAAAGTGTTTTGAGCCATTTTTTCAAGTCACACAATTTTTGAGATCTACATACTAGTGGAATCAATTTGTAGACTTGCTATGGTGTTAGGGGTTGGATTGTGTAAGATGGACCACAAAACCATGGTAACTTACCTTAATGGGTGAAACTATAGTGTTTGGTCAACTTAGATGATTGTTCTACTGCAAAGTAATAACCTATGGTGCATATTTCAAGAGGATGAAGCAATTATTATTGATGTTAAATCTCACCATCAAAGATAAGAAGATGCTCTTGGTCTCTTTTCCTTATATATTGAACTAGATTTTCTTTTCCACATCAAATGGAATAATGACCTTATAAGGGTATGGTCAAAATTGCATGAGATTTTTAGGAAAGTTATTTCTATTGAAGCAAGTCACCTAAAATTAGAGGTTTTCTCTCTTAAACTAATTAAGTTTGATAATGTTGTAGATTATATTATGAGATTCATGAATTTGAGGATAGATATTGCATATTTTGATGAAATAAAGATGATGTAGAGTACCTAAAAATTATCAATTGCTACAATTACATTTTGCTAATCTCTCTCTTATGTAGATGTTGAAACTAATGATTGATATGATTCCTACATTCTTGAAATCCCAAAAGACTTCGACTCCTAATCAATTTCTTCTCTCCTAGTTCATTTTTAGGTGCCAATGCAGAATTATAGAGGGAATCAAAATTTATTTATAATAATGGGATGAATCAATTTTAAAATCAAGGCAAATAGTATCCAAATTCATGTAGAAGATATGGAAAATTACCTTTCTTCATGAAAAAATATAAAATGATGGTAAAATTATCATAATATTTCATAAAACAACAAAAAATTTAAATGTACAGTAAAATACTACTGATAGGTGGTAGAAAAAAAAATCATTGATGACTAACAATAGTCTAGCGATTGCATACTGGATGACAACATACACCGATCTACTGGTTGCATAACACACAATGACATACTACATCACACATATTGCATGATACATGATGATATTTAATAGCCTATCAATTTCATGGTACATGATGATATTTGATAACTTATCGGTTGTATGGCACATGTTGAACATCTCATAGGATAACCACAATGACATACGAGCCTATCGATCACAAGGTAACATAAACCTGATGAGAGCCTACTGATAACATGCTTCACGATACCTGATGAGAGACTACTAGTAATATGGTGCATGATGCCTAATGAGAGCCTACTAGAAACATGCTTCATGATGACTTATCCATGATGTCTAATGAGAGTCTACCGATACCATGGTGCACAATGCCTAATGAGAGCCTACTAGTTGCATGCTCAACAATGACTAAATATAGCCTATCGATGGTATGCCACACATCTACTACCATGTGTCAACACCTTATCTAATGTTACCATGTGTCAATAAATCATTTAATTCTATGCATGCAAATGATTATAAGAGGGAATGAATAATTTTATTTCTCTTCTTTGTACACAACCAAAAAAACCTAAGAATTCTTACTTTAACCCAAGACTTTCCAAAGCCTTCCAATCATACCCAAAGCCTTCCAATATTACCCAAAGTGATAGGTTTGTTATAGCAATGGTCGGACCATTCTCCATTCATCCATAAAAAATTATTTTTAAAAACCTTGTTTGCCCTCTCATATCTGAAGTTCTCAAAACAATTGATTATGATTCCACATGGATAAAAAAATGGTCTTTTGGGGTTAGTATAAATACCCCAATACAACATAGACAATATTTTGTTGCATAGATCAAATTAGCTTACCAAATCAACCTAACCTTGAGGAAGTTCTCATCATTTTCAAACTAGTGTGGATAAAATACTTAACTCCAAAGGTTTCTTTCTTTTCCTGGATAGTTATTCAAGATAAAATATTTACTGTATAAAATCTTATCAAACATGGAATCCCTCTCCCCAATATGTGTTTCCTATGCCTTTCTGATTAGGAGTCTACAAGTCACATTTTTCTCTTTTGTTCATATTCCAGTTCCATCCTAAATAAGTTATTACAAAAATTTCAAATCAGTTGGGTAAAACCTTCATCCTTAGTTGATATTTTTTCTCAATGGCCCAATCCATTTCACAATCCTTGTCTCAAAAGTATTTGGAAATTTTGTCTTCATCATTACCTTTGGCAGATTTGGTTAGAGAGAAATAGATGGGTCTTTTCTAGAGAAACCAAGGAGTTAGAGTTCATCACCAACAAAATCATATTTTTTGGCAAGGAAAATGCTCTTTCGACACCTTTTGACCCTTTTCCTATCTCCCATTTTGAAGCTTATTTACTTCAATCCTTGCAATTTTCCTTAGAAAATCCTTACCCAAGTAGCACTCAAGTCTCAAGAAGTAAATCAAATGGACACCTCCTCCTCAAGACTGGGTCAAGTTTAATTTTTATGGAGATGCTAAAGGAAATTCTAGTAGAGCTGGGACCGGGGGAATCTTAAGGGATCATAATGGAAATTCCATTTTTGCTTTTGCAGAATCATTGGGAGAATAGTCAAACCATTTTGCTGAAGAAAAAGCTTTATGGAGGGGCCTTCAACTAATCAAGCTATTTCCAGGGAAGGTTATCATAGAAGGGGATTCCCTAAATATCATCAATTATTTAAAAAATACTAAATCTCTAGCATGGAAGGTATGAAGTCTCATTGAAGAGGCTCAAATTTTACTCCTGTTTCAACATGAAGTCATGATTCAACACGTTTTCAGGGAAGCTAATGGGGTTGCTGATAAACTTGCTAACATTGGAGTTTCTACCCCTGGGATGTTGACTTGGACTAACACCCTTCCGCATGGAGTTGATGAAATTTCCAGGTTGGAAAAAGCACAAAATCATCAAAATGATTAATATTCATTATTTCACGATCAGAGGATCGGAAAGGTGGTGTTTTCTAAGCCTCACTTTATCATGTGCCTTGCATCTTTTCAAAATCACCTTTTTCAAACTAATATTTTCCATGATGATTGTTATATTCTCTAGTCACTTATTGATCAAACTATTTTTGCAAATCCCCCTTGTGTCATTCTTATTAGTCGTTCCACTCATCCTTGTCACCACTTTTTGCCCAATCATTTTTATTTATGAAATTTTGTTCTACGAGATTTGGGAGGGGATAAAATTTCAAAACTTGATTGGGTAAAAATTCCAAGGAGTGGCACACTTATCCATACCTGTGGAAAATAACAATTTTTGGGACCATAAAATACCCTTGGAACAGTGCTCTGCCTCTCACGATTTCATTGATTTGGATTTTTCAAGGACTTACCTTTTTGTGAGGAGAACTGTCAACTTTCAAAAACTTCCTTACCTGTTAAAGGTTTACAAAAGTCTCCTTGAAAATGGATTTAGCTCTTTCCCTATATGTTCCTCTCATCCTAGTGAGCTATTTTGGTCTCTTGTGTGCCTCATTATATTTCCTATCATCATGATTTTTGTAGAGCCAAAGTATCTCACAATTGAACCAGTTGTATAAGCTATCCTTGGCGACCAAGAATTCATGTCATTCCTCAAGATTTTTTTTGGCTTGGACTAGGACATAAATTTGGCTTTCGTGTCCACCTAGGAAAAAGATATTGTATTTTTTTATGGTGTTAAGTTTCAGGTGGATATTGACATCCTGGCTAAGGTTACTGGGCAACTGGCAGTGGTACAGATTGTATGCAGGGATAAGCACAACTGGGAAGCTGAGCTAAGCCAATTTTAGTTGAATTCATCCATGTAAAGAATCATCAAGTTGAGGATATTCCACAGTGACCTTCCCACCCCTTGGAAGGAAGTAATGAAGCCTGTTATGTTATATATAATAGTGGATGATCCTGAATTACAACTTTGAAGTTTCCATATTGCCTTTGTGAATCACTTTAGGGACGTTAAGCCAATAAAAATTCCTGAATTTCTTTACCTGTTAATGGACTACTCCATCAATGCAATTTGTGCAAAAAAGGATGTTGCATGGCCCTCTCATAAAGGGATCTTCAAAGTGTTGTATGTCCATATTTTGGATAAATTTACTCAGGGAAATGTTTTCACTTAGAACCAATAGGTGAAAACAACTGAGGAGGATACGTCTTCCATCCTTGTTGCTAAGAGTCATGGATCCAAGAGGAATAATGTGTCAAAGGTCATTGGGATCCAGAATTTATGGCAAAAAATAAAATCAAGGTTGAGACAACTCCCACAAGGATTTCACAGCACCTCAAAAACAAGGAAGTCCAAAATCAAGGGAAGGTGCAGGATGTTGTTGAGGATAATATGGATGATCCAGTGGAGAAGATCCTTCAGAAATATGTTATCAAGACCACTTCAAGCATGATTGTTCACCTAGAGAATGCCATTACTATGATTTTGGGAGCAATTTCACAAATAAAAGAGCATAGGAATTCTCTAAACCTCCTATTTTTCTGTGATAATTTTGTAGAAGATACTCCTATTGTTGCTGAAACTAAACTAGAGGATAAGGATGACGATGTTATGGAAATTGATAAGTACATATTCAAGGATATCTTGAAGGATGATGTTAAGGAGGTTAAGAAAGATGATAAGGATGACTCTGTTATTGCCTAATTGACCTCTGTCATATGACCTTACTTTTTTGTCCCTTTTGGGCTTTTCCTAGTTCTTGTTTAGTTTGTTCATGTTTTCCTTACTATTCTCAGGTCTTCAAGGATGCTTTCTAGTTTTTGTGGTCTATGCATCCTTTTTTTTAGATGATGTAACAATTCATTAGGGCACCTTTCAAATACCCTCATAAATATAAAATCTTTAACTTACCAAAAATAAAATTGTTGCATAGAAATTTTGAGTTCTCTAAAAATGAGGAGTTGATCATCACCATGACCATTGAGAACAAGACTCTCTCGTTCTTTGTCAAATCAGCTAACATCCATAGATTGATAGGTATCCCATATAAAAATTGTGAACCCATCTCATCAAAGTTCTTTTTGTCTGACCAAGACAAAATATACCTAGATACTAGCTTCAATCTTTCATTATATTTTTTATTAAGTCTTCCAAATTGAAATTTTCCTCTTCCTTTCATAATTTCCAAATGTGATTATTAATTTTGTGTTATTGTAGACACCTACAATATGTCATATTGATACGACTACCATATGGACCCCTTTGCAAGCCATATGATCCACCTTGGGTACTTCCAGGGCCTAATAGTGGTTTTTACCACTCAAATAGGGAAGAATTTCCCTTTTCAGCCTGGGTCATCCCACCAAGAGACGGTCTCTAGAGGTCGTCCTACCCTGAGACGATTAGCAGTCATGATTATATCACCCAAGGATGGTTGTGTCTTTAACAAGTTTTAACTCTTGATTCAAGGGAAAAACAATTACACAGGACAACGAAGCACATACAGTCAATTATAGGAAGGTTCTAGAACGGACGGTTGCCTTTCTTGAATTTAAGAAAATTTGAATATCTAATATGTTTTCCTTTTTTTTTTGTAGGCCGTCCCAGGGTGAGATGGTTGCAATTTACAATTTTTGGGGTCGTCCTATGGTAGGAAATGATTTTATGGCACAAATATGGTCACGTTGTTTGAAAAATATAAAAGCAAAATTTTCAAATTTTTGACATCATTTTCACAACTGGCAATTGGAGAAAAGGAGAGGTGAGGAGGAGGAGAGTAAATTTTTGATGCGAAGCGCTACCAATTTTACTACCCATTTCGATCATGGACCAACCCGAGGCTTCGACTAGTGGAGGAGCTGGAGCGAGGAAGGTAGAAACTTGACTCTCTCTTTGTTATTTTGCAATTGTAAAATGAACCTCACTAATTAATGTGGAAAATGAACCTCATTAAATTTTTAAGGTAATGAACACACCTTAGGATGTAGGATGTAGCGTAGGTTACTTAGGTTTGCTTGTTGATTTATATTTTTTTGTTGTTTTTTTTGTTTTCTTTTTGGAGTTTATTTATTTCAATTTTAGGGCCATCTCATAGAGGGATGATCACTCTTTTGGGATTTGGGGGCTGTCTCGAGGTGGGACAATAGCGTCTGAATATCAATGGTCATATTTTTTACCATTAGGATTGTTGTCTCAGGGTGAGACGGTCGCATCTATAAACCATCTCACCTCAAGATAGTCATGATGTGTTTTGATTTTGTTGATTGAATTTTTAATTTTAATTGATTTTTTTTTTTTTAAGACCTGATTGTCTGATTATTTATCTGTGTATTCAGATTTTGAGGGCTCGTCATAGAGTTTTGATAATCTTTGAGATGGTGCGAGGATACCTCTTAAGGGCTGATTGGAAATGGCTTAAGGTGATTGGCCTTAAGCAGTTGATGAGGCTAGGGGTGGTGATGGTGGACCAGGCCTATCTGACTACCTTGGTTGATCGTTGGGATAGCCGTACCAACACCTTCCACCTCTCGACTGGTGAGATGATGGTCACATTGGAGGATGTATATAGGATTTTGAGGATTCTGATTGAGGGGCATCCCATCACTTCCACTCCCTTTGCTTAGTAGGACAGAGTGCTTCAGAGAGTATTTGGTGAGCATGTGGAGGTTGCGAGGTAGTGCATGGATAGTGATGGGGTTCTCATGGAGGTATGGTATACCATCAAGATTTTCACCAGTAGACATGTAGTGCTTATGTCACTCATGTCGAACATCTTGCTTCCAGACTCTTCAGGAGTGAGGTTCCCGTGGAACCTCCTTGACCTAGTACAGGATTTAGTGGAGTGTGGTACTCAAGATCCATCGATCATGGCATGGGGGAGCACTCTACTCGTACACCTGTATGATGAGTTGTATGAGATCCAACATCAGGGTAGGCATGAATTGGGCTGTAGCTTCCTACTCCAGATCTGGGGTTGGGAGCATATTAGAGTGGATAGACCAGAGGGGCTTCCTTGGTTAGGGTGAGCTCATATGGAGGATCAGAAGATAGGATATGCAGCTCGATGGAGGTGAGATCAGGAGGTGGGTCATAGCCATCCTCATGCAGGTAGATTGGCTCATTATGTAGGGTCACTCAAGGGATTGAGAGCAGATCAGATTGTATGGTGATCTTATCAGGATTTCTCACCATGGACAGAGGTAGTGGCACAAGTGGGGCATGTGAGGCATGTGATGGTTGATTGGGTGGCATGGCATAGAGTAGGAGTACTTCTAGTACTCTTGCATTACTTGATAGTTTGGGGTCCATCAGGGTGTACCTGAGGAGCCTATCATTTACCATCATTGAGGGGTAGAGACTCAGCTAGAGTGGCCTCGAGTAGAGCCATTAGGGGATGAGGTGGATCAACCACTAGTTGATCCAGGTGTGGAGGATCCAAGAACTACTACAGAGTATGATACATGGTGGGTGACTCGGCTATGGTAGGGAGGTGGTCCTATGGGTAGGCCAGTTGAGGCTACGATAAGGGAGGGTGTAGTAGGGGAGGCCTTAGGAGATGAGGTAGGTGAGGGAGGGTGACGAGTGCATCATCAGATGGAGGGGGAGTGGGGCTAGATCCTAGAGGGAGTGGAGGAGCCATAGGATGAGGGTAGGGATGAGGAGGATCCTAAGGATGAGGATGCTCAATTTAGGGTACATGTGTAGACTCTCTAGGGGTAGTTAGTAGAGAGAGATACTACCATTATAGTACTATAGAGCTAGTTAGCTAGAGAGTAGTAGAGGGGTAGGGGCTTCTCTAAGGAGAAGGTCATTTTGATAGCTCATTATAGATTTCCTAGGAGTATATGGGTAGGATTTAGGTATAGCTGGCAATTACAACCACAACTCAAGGGAGGTAGGTTCAGGTGGATAGGTCATAGGGGATGTAGCAGGGCTACAGGTTGAGGTGAGTCGATTGCAAACCTTGTTGGGTGAGTATCAAACCCAATGCCAGTATGACATGGCTTACATCCTAGATTTGGAGGGTTAAGTAGGGCTACTTGGAGGTCATATACTAGTGTAGTCTTCGATAGGAGGATCCCATATGAGTCGATATAGTGAGTCAGGATAGCCATTAGTGAGGCAGAGTCATAGGTCATCATCCAGGCTAGAGAGGTCAGTGACCAGTGGATCAAGGCAACCTCATAGAGATGAGGTAGAGGGTGGAGGTGACTCTAGAGGTGTAGGCCCCACATGACTTATGCCTATGTATTTGTTCTCTTTTTGGGTGTAAGGTTTGAGGACCTACACGATTGTAGCCTACAAGTAATTTTGTACCATGATGTATCTAGATTTCCATATATATGATATATATTTTATTTATGGCTCATCATGTGTTTATGTTATGATTTTATTTTATGTATGGATGCACTATTATGGATGATTATGGATGATGGATGTATACCTAGACATTGTAGTATAGATGCATAGATGTATGCCTAGATATGTGTATGTATGGATGTAATATCTAATGTTAGATGTATGATTTAGATTTGTTTATTTGATTATGAATGTGAATTCATGTTATTGATATGACAAATCTAATGTGTATGAGATGCATTAAATTTTATATGGATGTTCTAATGCAAATTGTGGATGTATATTTTAATTGCTTAAAACATAATAAATGAATCTAAATGTGTTTAAAAAACTAATGGTAGACACCACAGAATGTATAAAAATCATGAATTAAAATGTTAACCTTATCACAAAAGTTATACATTTGGATGTGAATGTGTGAGATGAGATATATGTGGGATGTGGGGGTTTTTCCTATGATATTTTGTAAACTAAAAGGTGTGCATAAAATAGTCAGTGGTCATCTAAATATCATTTTTGATATTCATCTAGTATCTATCCTATCTTACGAGGACCCCTTAATAAGAAAAATCTCATAAGAAAAACTACAAATGATGATGAGATAGTTAGGTGCTATGAGGGAATTTTAAGGTTTTCCATGGGACTCAAACACCCTAGTTGATTGATCAAAAGTTGTATACTGGCTACACAAGACTCTGAAAGCTATAAGTCTATTATGAAGACCCAGATATTCAATATCCCTGTGTGTGCAAAGTGAATGTATTAGATGATGCATAAGACTACCTCATTGCCAGGCGGGTTTCATGCAACCCATTGTTGTAATGAGGATCACCCTATGGTCATCTTATCCTGAGTTTGGATGTAGTTGGACTAGACTACTAGGCAATACAAGCCACCAAAAGCTAGCTCAACCATAAGTCGACATTGGTCTGTACAAAATAAGGTCGCTAATGTGACAGACATATCACCATGTGTAAGGCTACTCCATTGCTAGGTGGGTTTCATTCAACCCATTATTGTAATGGAGATTGCCCCATGGCTTTTGAATAACTGAGGATTCCAAGGATTCAAGCTCATTACCCCCTTATTTTATTTTGATTGCTTGGGATACTTGCTCATTTTTTTTATTAGTGGTGAAAACCACTCTTTTTAGGAGCAAGGGATTTTATTAGTGGTGAAAACCACTATTTATTTGTTTTTATTTGGGAACTTGCTCATTTTGTGGAAGAGAAAGGGGATTGCTTGGGTAGGGAGGAGCTTGTCCTTTTGTCAATTCTCAACATCCTAGACCATGCACATAATAGGATGAGCAAGGGAAACCTTTCACTCAAGGTGGCAAGGACTACATTGTAGTATCATCCTTCCTTGTTCAAACTTGGATTTTAAATGTGTGAAATTGTGTTGGGATTTTGACATATGCAAGGTACTATCAAAGCAAGACCTTACCTTCTAAAAGCCAAGATAGCTTTCTACAAAATCTGAAAAGAAAACTAGGGATGGTTGAATGACCAAAAAACCCTAGTGAACACCCTATAGCAACTTATTGGTTGTGTTGAAAAACACAGTTACTCACAAAGGGGAATGTGGATGGTAGTGATATATGGTATGTGGGGGTTTTCCCTATGATATTTTGTAAACTAAAAGGTGTGCATAAAATAGTCAGTGGTCATCTAAATATCATTGTTGATATTCATTCGAGTATCTAACCTATCTTACGAGGACCCCTTAATAAGAAAAATCTCATAAGGAAAACTGCAAATGATGATGATGGATAAGGTTGATTTAAGACTCATGACTAGCATACAAACATGGTGTCATTCATAAGAATGCAAACACAACTTGTCCTAGTGCAAGTGCAATGGATGAATATGCCTAATGCAACTAATCAATGAATGCAATGAAATGCATGATGATGTAATGCAAATATTTTTGTATTTTTGATGTTTTATATTGTTTTGTATTTTTATGAATTTTAATTTTTTTTTTTATTTTTGTTTTTTGATGCATTATGTGTTATGCATGAAATACCCATAGATGGAGAATGTTAAGAGGTTCAAGTTCCTCAACACCCTCAAGAGAAGCAAGATGGTAAGTCCCTAGCCCTATCTTCTATATGATGATAAAAGGGCCTAACCAATTTACCATGAATTTGTCTCGCAAGTGCGGTGGTAAGTTGGAGTTTTGTTGATTTTCTTTGAGCACAAGGTCTCCAAATTTGAACTCCCTTAGGTGGACTTTCATATTGTAAGCTTGTTTAAGGTGATCTTGATAAACATGAAGGTGCTCGAGAGCATTAACTCATCATTCATCAAGAAGGGTCAATTGGTCAAGGTGAGCTTATCACGTGGTGTCATCATCGATGAACTCTTGCAATGATATGTGCAATGAAGGAATTTCCAAATCTAAGGGCATAATGGCCTCAATGCCATAGACTAGCAAAAATGGGGTTACCCCAGTGGGTGTCTGAATGCTAGTGTGATAAGCCCATAATGCTAGAGGTAGTTGAAGATGCCAATATTTGTGGTTTTCCTTGATGATTTTCTTAAGGATGGCAACTATAGTTTTATTGGATGCCTCTGCTTATCCATTTGCTTATGGATAATAGGGTATGGAAAAATTATGTTGAATGTTGTACTTGGAAGTTAAAGCATGCACATATTTATTTTTGAATGGAGTCCCATTATCCGAAATAATTTTGGATGGAATACCAAAATGACATATGATATTATGGAGTATGAACTCCATAATGCGAGATCCAGTCATAGTGGTAAGAGGGATAGCTTCCACCCACTTGGTGAAGTACTCTATGGTCATTAAGATAAACGTGTGATGGCCTAAATATGGGGGTGAGATTTTCCCAATTAAATCAAAGCCCCACTATGAAAAAGGCCATATCGATTGAATCGATTGTAAGGCCTGAGAAGGTAAGTGTGAAATATTAGCATGATGTTAGCATTTGATGCACTTCCTAACGTAAGCACAATAATCTTTCTCCATAGTGGGCCAATAATAACCCATTCGGAGGATGCACTTAGTGATGGCCATGCCACTAAAATGGCCACCACAAGTACCATCGTGAGCTTGTGAGATTGCCCAAGTAGATTCTTGGGGCTCTAGACAATGAAGGAGAAGACCATCGTAGCTTCGATGATAAAGGATATCTCCTAACAAGACATATTTGGTCACTTTTTGCTTGAATGTTCATTTTACGGCATGCGATAATCCCGAAGGGATACTACCAAGTTTTAGGAAATATTTTAGCTGAGTGAGCCAATCTTGATAAGCTTGGGTCTCAACTGAATGAACAACTTGCTCCCATTGTGATTCATCATGCATGAATGTGGATTGGGAGATAACCTTAAGATGAATGGTCATGCCATTATCAGAAGGACCCTATGGGATTAAGGACCCCTAGGATGCTTATTTCAGAAAGTCATGTACCTGAGAGAACCGATCTTGGTTTGGTTCAATCTAGATCATGTGGACAACTTCTTCATCATTTGAAGCTTCACACAAAATCATTGATTGTGAAAGCATTTTGACATGGATGGTTGTGATATCGTCAGAAGGGTTCTATAAAATTAAAGACCCCAAAGAGGCCATTGTATCTACAAAATGATTAGATGATGAGGGACTACCTCGATGTTGTACCATTCCAATTTGGCCAATAGCTTATCCACAAGATCTTTGTATGATTTCAATATTAAACATCGACATTGATAGATTTCCTTGACTTGGTTGACTATGAGCAAGGAGTCACCAAAGATATTAAGCTTCTTGATTTTCATGGTGATAGTTATTTGGAGACCCAAAAGGAGAGCCTCGTATTCAATATTATTATTGGTGCATGGGAAGTCAAGTTTAAATGATAGGGGTATAGGAGCCCCTTATAATGTGAAAAACATGACTCCTACACCACCCCTTGCTCACATTTAGAACCATCAAAGAACAAAGTCATGTCAACTTTATTTTTAGGTTCTTCAAGTTCTAGCGAGTTAAATAATGCAAAGACTACATCATCAAGCAACTCGATAGTGAGAGGCTTATCATCCTAGAGAGGAGCCTCTACTAGATGATCTACAATAACTTGACCCTTCATAGATTTTTGACTTATAAACTCAAGGTCAAATTTAATCAGTAACATAATCCATTTTATGATACGACTATTATGGTACGTGTGACTCATCATGTACCACAAAGGATTCTCTTTGGAAATGACATACATCATATGATTCAACATGTAATGTCAAAGCTTCTTGGTGGTGAATACCACTGCTAGGAAAAGCTTCTCAATGTATGCATATTTGAGCTCATAGCTCACCAAGGTGTGACTAATGTAATATATAGCATATTCCTTATTTACCTCATTCTTTTGGGCCAACATGGTCCCTAAGGCAAAGTCGATGGCTAAAATGTATAACAAGAATGACACACCTAGTCGAGGTGGAGCTAAAACTAGTGATGATGCCAGGTATTATTTTATCTCATCGAAGGCCTTTTGGCACTCCTCATCCCAATGGAATGGGACCCCCTTTTGTAGTAGTCGATTCATGGGTCGATATTTATCCGAGAGTTGTGCTATGAAGCATCGGATAGATGCTACCTTTCCTTGTAAGTTATGAAGTTGCTTAAGGTTGGTAGGAGGGAGCATTTCAAGTATTGCTTTGACCTTGGTGGGATCAACTTTGATCCCTCACTTGGAGACTATAAAGCCCAAAATTTTTCCAGATGTGACTCCAAAGACACTTTTTGGGATTAAGTCTGACATTATGCTCAATGAGGTGATCGAAGACCTTCCTTAGAACATCAACATGCTCATGATGCAATAGATATTTGGCTAGAAAATCATCTATGTAATCCTCAAGGATTTTATGCATGTAGTCATGGAATATATATGTCATGGCCCGCTGATATGTTGCACCAATATTTTTAAGGCCAAATGGCATTACCTTGTAGCAGAAAGTTCCCCAAGGGGTGGTAAAGGTTATCTTTGGTTGATCCTCGAGTTTGACCTAGATTTGATTATAGCCTAAAAAACCATCCATGAGGGACAACATCTCATGACCTATGGTGGCGTCAACTAGCGCATCAATGCTTGGAAGGGGGAATTCATCCTTGGGAGTCACTTTGTTAAGATCTCGAAAGTTTATACATATGTGAATCCTCCCATCAGGTTTTCCTATGGGTACCATATTGGAAACCCATTGAGGATAATCGATAGGTTGGATGAATCCAACATCCAACAATTTTTGTAATTCATATTTTACCATCAAGGCGATTGTTGGATGCATTTTATGAAGTTTTTGCTTGACCAATTTTATGTTTGGATCGAGTGTAAGGTTGTGCATGACCAATTTTGGGTCAAGACCTAACATGTCTTTGTATGACCAAGCAAAAATTTCTATCTTTTCTATCAATAGAGATGTGTAAATGGCTCACTCTTCAAGGGATAAACTTTATCCCAATTTTACATTTTTAGGAGCCTCAAGATTAGTGCCAATGTTAACATCAATTGTTTCCTCTATTGACATGTGAGATCCCTCCTCAAGATGATGAGGCATAGGGATCAAGTGGATATCATCAGCTAGGTTTGGAGAATCGATCATATCTGGCTTGATCTCAACTTGACAAACATCCTTAGGTGGCCCTTGAGAGAAATGAAATGGTTGTAGCATTTCCTCACAAGGGAAGAACTCTTCCAATGATGGTGGTGATGTGGCATGATCAAAATCGATGGCCTCATGGTTGAGGTGCAAAGGTTTTGAAGGGTCACTAGGATTGTGGAGTGGTGTGGTTAAATCAATGGAAACCATATTGATGGATGGATAGTTTCCATTCATAGATGGAGAAAACATGTCAAATATGGATGGCCCTAGATATGTCGGGGGTGGCTGAGGTGGTAGTGGGATGAATGGGTCAAGCCTAGGAGGAGCCAGGATGATTGGATCTTCTAGAGGTATAAGGTCCCTCTAGGTGGGCTATCATGGAGGAAAAGCCCTATGATAGAGCTCATCTAGGTTTATGAGGTTAAATTCTATTCTCTCATTGTTAGTTCATCGAAGGTGGTGAGGACCTAGATATGCCAGTTCGATTTCATCCTCATATTATTTGGGTGCCTCACTAACTAGGTTAGGAGGCTATCACATATGGTGAGGACCAAGGTAAGAAGTTCTATCTCATCCTCATATTCATATAATGCCTCACTAACGAAGTCAGAAGGTTATCAACTATGGTGAGGACCGAGGTATGCTATTTCTATCTCATCCTCATACTCTTCTGATGTCTCATTGAGGGAGTCAGAAGGTTCAATAGAAACCATCATAATAGGGAGATGATCTCTCAATAGATGAAAATAGCCTAGGTTAACATAATCATTCTCATCAATTTCCTCCCCAAAGCCTATGGTCAGGCATTGGAGGGAATCTATGAGGAGTTCATCTAGCATACGTATGGAATACCCTAAGCCAAATTTATCTATTAAAAGTTGGTATTGTGGTTGGAAGGGTGTGTAGAGACCTTGCTCATATCAGCCTAAGCCATTATCATGCCAATGGCAATGGTAAAAGTATCACAAGGTAAACTCTAGGTTTGACATATACCCAATGTTTCTCGAGAAAGGTTCATCATCATGTCTTATCATGGGAAACTGATCCGTAGAGTCATCGAAGTCCCCATAAATGAAGTTCATTTGATTTGAGGGGACCCCCAAGGGTACAATGGTACCAATGGGTAAATATGGCACATGAGGTCTACCCATATCATGAATGGACTCGATGAGTGGTGTGAATGTGACATTCTATACCAAGTACTCAGCGAGACTAGGGTTAGCCAAGTGGACCATGACTTATGATGAAGATGGTGGAGAGGATGGAGGTGAAGGAGGTGTGGTATGAGGTGGTTCATCTATTATAGTAGATAATTCATCTTCCTCCATGGGAATTGGAATCTCTACTATGGAGATAGTGGGGATGAATGATTGGGTTTCCTTGATTGGTACCTTCAACTCCTCACTCGAAGGACCCGATGATGAGGAAGGGATGTCAAGTGAGGCCAATGATGAGGGTTGATATGGAGGTGATGATGTGGATGGATCAATGTATGGGGATGATGGTTTTGATGAGGGTTCTAGATGTTTAATAGGGCCATCAGGCTGAATGTCCAGATGTGTGGATGGTAAGACTAATTCTTATAGATTACTGACTAGATTAATATATTTAAAAGGTTTAAAGTTCGAAGGGACTACATGAACTTGTCCCTCATGGATATATTTGATGCACTAGTGTAGTATAGATGGGATGCACTTCATGTTTCTAATCCAGGGTCATCCAAGCAATATGTTGTATTGCATCACACCTTCTATAACATGGCACAATACTAGAATCATCTTTAGTCCAACCTAGATAGGAAGGACTATTGTGCCAACTATAGAGCAAAGAGTATCATTGAATGCTCACAAAGTGAAGGTGGATGCCACAATATGTGATGATGAAATACTAAGATGGTTTAGTGTAGCTATGGTGATGATGTTTATGGAGGAACCCATGTCAATCAACACCCACTTATAAGGAATCCTATTTATGCATGCAATGATGTGCAATGGAGGATCAACTATGTTGGTAGGTACTAGTTTGATCTCATGATCTTGGAAGGTTATAATGGGATCCCTACATGTTTGAATATGCCCCACAAAATTGGTAAAAGCATTAGGATCTTGGGGTTGTAATTCAATTGATCTCAAAATCTCCATTAGAGCTTCTCTATGTCTTGGAGATTGTTGTATTAGCTCATAGATGGACATTTTAGTCGATGTCATATGTAGGCTTTGAGTAAGCCTACTTTGATTATTACCACCAATTGAGGTGGTGGACCTTGGATAGGATTTTGAGATGGCAAGGGTTATGATGTAGAAGGAATGTTAACGAGAGTTGTAGGTGGTGCAACTTGATCATATATTTAATTCCTCATCACAATATTGATCATTCCAATAAACCCTTGATCAGGTGGGGTCATATGGACTTCATTTACCTATCTTATTTGATCCTCCTTAACCTCATGAGTAGGCAAGGGGTATTTGAAGATACCCATTTGTTTGTTTTTTAGGGGAAAGAGGATTATCAATTTGTAATTGATTTTTATCTAGCATGTCTTGTACTATATTTTTGAATGCATAACATGCCTAGATATCATGGCCATTCTATCGATGATATACATAGTACAAGTCCTCTCTATGCCCCTTATATTTTGGGTGATTAGGATCTAGGGGGTGAATCTCTAGCAAGGTGATAGCCTTTGCTTCGCACAATCGATTAAAGAGCGATGCCAAAGACTCAGGCAATGGTGTATAAGTGTGAGGTGGATAGCATTATTGATTTTGTGCCTGAGTTCATTAATTTTGGTTGTTGTATTGTGTAGGAGGGGGTTGAGCCTGATAATTAGGTTGTTGGGGCACTGCTTGCTTTTCAGGCCTAGGAACACTTAAGACAACTTGATTGATCAAAGTCGGTCTTTGTTGTGTATTGTTGCCTCTAGGGTTTTTGTTCCACTCCTTTCAAAGTTTAATATCCCCCTCTTAGACTTTAATGTCCTCTATGACTTTGGCTTGTACCAAAGCCTCCTCGAATGTTTGATATTATTGCAATTGTAGGAGAAGCAAAATTTACTTTGAAAAACTTCTCATGAACATTCAAGTTAATTCTATTATAGGTAGAGTGAAAGGTAATTTGGACATCACCTTTCTCCACCTATTGCCATAGTCTATGACTAGCTCATCATCAAATTATCTAAGGTTAGACAAGTCAGTCAGATTGGATTTCTTCTTAACATCAAATAAAAAATATTCTAGGAAGGCATTTGTGAGCTGCTCAAAACTATAGATGCTATGCCTTGGTAAATGGTTGTACCACTCTAAGGCTGGGCCAGAGAGTGTTATCAAGAAAGTCCTTAACAACAAGGCATCATCATCTTGAAGCTGGAAACAAAGGTTCATGAAGCTAGTCACATGTTCTTGTGCATCCTCATCCCCTTTGAATTTATCCAATATTGGCATTTCAAAATGCTCAAGATATGGAGGACATGGTACTGAAGGATGGAGTGGTTGGTTGCACAATTGATGCAACATGGGCTTTTGATAACCCATCCCTTGTTTTTCCAATGATTTTATGCACTCTGTGAGCACCTTGTAGGCTTGAGATGATATTATCTCATTTTCTTGTATTGGTGCTCATAGAGGGGGAGGTAGAAGGTTTCTATTAGGATGATATGTTTGAACATAATCATCATCTATTCCCTCATAGAGTATCTCAGGATACCCTAGGTCTTGATATTCTGGTTCTAGGTCTTCATAGACCTCATACTCAGGTTGATGATTTTGACATTGTTGAGACCGATGAGTTTGTGTGGGCACACGAGGAGGGTGATTAGGCCTAGGAGGTAGGTCATGGTGTTGTACAATATACCTTTGGTAGGTTTCCTACCTATAGGTGCTAGGCATGAGAACTTCCTCATGAGCTTCTTTTTGTAATCTTTCTTGGTGCAAATGTTGTTGATGCAACCATTGTTTGGTGTGATCTAGGTGCTCTTGATTCTTTTGCAACCTATCCAATCATAGTTGGTTTATGTTTGGCCTAGGTAGTGGATCAACCATGTGAGGCTTGCGAGCCCTTGCATCAATGCGAAGGGACTTTACTTATTCTATGGGCCCAATAGGGTTGGCTACCTATTTCCCATGATCGAGGGAAGCCATGTTAACCTGGTGTTTAGGTTTGAAGGTCAAGTATTCATACTGATATGGTGTAGAGGCACAATGTGCTTGCATGGAACAATCTCCATGATGAAAAGTAGGATGACTTGGGCCTTCCTCTTCCTCATATTCAAGATAAAGGTGAGTGGATGAGGCTATGTTCCTATCTTGATAATGAGGGTCGTATCTATCTAGGTGAGAAAATTTTTGGCTCATCCATGGTCGATCAAGTGGAGTGTCCCACTCATCCAGGCTAGGCACTGGTGTATAATCTCACTCATACTCAGCATGGTGTATGGATCAGGTCAGGATGTGAATCCATGACACTACCCTACTAGGCCCCTCGATGGGTAGGTTATGTCTAGTAGTGGTACGAGATCAACTTCGACCAAGAAGTTCATCTTCTTAATCATCTCAGAGATCTAAAGATGCCTCCTAGATTGGGACATCTTGAAGGTCTGATTCCCTATAGGTGGTGTTAACATTATGATGGATACCAAGATGCCATCTAGGAATGACCAAGTCCTCAAGACTAAATCAGAGGTATTCTATGCCTCCTTGTAAATTTTTTGCATCATCGACTCGTGATTGAGCTCGGATGCATGTAGTTACCATGATATTTGATTACATAAATAGAAAGAAATAAATAAAGTATACAATGTGATTATCTCTTTTAAATTTTCTTTGTGAATCCCTATACTATTTTGTGCATTTTGATGTTGAAAAACCCCTAATCCTATAAAACTAAGGGTAAATAAAATAGAAAACACTAGAAGGTAATTTGAGCACACCCCCTAATGGAGAATGTAACCCAAATGGAAAAGAGTGGTTTCCTATTGGATTTAGGATCAAGGTAACCTAAGGAATTAAAATCACCCCACTAGGGAGGTCATATTGTCTAAGTCCTGCTACTAGCCCAACAAGGAGTTCGCTTCAACACTCGAGCATGTCTTGGACAAAAATGATAGTTATGTTCCACTGATTATTTCACCCTATGGTAAAAGGGCACTACTAATCCTTCCTACTCTAGGTGCACCCAAGAGTAGGGGACCTTCTAGTGATGAAGTCTAGAAAAGCCACTCGCTTTGGCCAACTAGGTTTCTAGGGTGTGAGCCAATGGATGGAGATGAAGCCCACCATCATTGGTCTCGATTAACGGTTGGGGATGAAGTCCAACTCGTTAATGTTAAAGTAGTGCGTGGTGTGTGGGGTTATTTTTATTTTATGAAAAAGAAAGTAAAAGCATAGAGCATTCCATGTTCTTTCACTAATGCATAAAATAATGTTTCAAATTTAGATTTCTAAATAAATGAACATTTTAATTTTAGAAACCTATCAGATGTAGAACCCTACATGAATAGCCTTTAAGTAGGCAACAAGCAATCAAGCACAACAACAATAAAATAGAGGCCATCTCTGTGAGGGATGGTCTACAGAAGAGGCCATCTGACACAAGGACGATAAAAAATAGGGGCCATCTGGGATAGGGACGACCACAGAAAGAGGTCATCTAACCCAGGGATGGTCATAGATAGATTATTTTAAAACTGAAATATCTTCTGTAATTCCTCTACTTAAGCATGAAAATTTTAATTTTCTTTACTGAAAGTAGGAAAGGAAGGACAGAATAACTCACAGGTGTAGCCTAAGTCTATTGTAGATGTTGTTTCTAACTTTTTTAACTTCTACTCTGAGGCCATCTCTGGGAGGGATGGTGGCACCTGTTGGCCATCTCGGGGTGAGATGGTTGCACCTATTGACTATCTCTATCAGGGATGGTGGTACCTGTAATTCAAAAACACCAAGAAAGATAATAATTAGCAATGAATTTGTGAAATGTGGACAAATTTCAGCCGTGATCACCACTAAAGTATGCTAAAAATATCATACACCCTTAAAATAAAATATAAGATTAAAATGTAGCAAATCTAAATGTAACCATAAAAATAAAAAAAGATAATGAAATAATGGTGCCCTTTTATTAATATAATTCTTTTTTCTTTCAAGAAGGTTACAATAAATCCCTCTTAGGGATTGCTACCAATCTTGATACAATGAAATACAATTATAGCCATTTTGGATGTATCTCGTAGGATCTCCTTTGCATCCTCACAAACTAATTTGGAGAGGGTTTCTCGTGACCTCCATAATGTATGATGGTGAGGTGTGAATCTTTATGCCATTTTCTCCATTATGAAGACCTGTAATCTGCACACAAGAAAGATCAAAGAGCATTAATAGCATATGAAGAGCCTTTCAAGATAAGGCCCATATCCATGATAAATAAAATGATAAAGAAGCTGAAATATGACAAATAAATGCATGAAAAATGAAATCTAACTATGCTAAATAATAATTAAAATCTTGCTAAATCTAATGAAAGCAAGAAAATAGGGAAAATAGATCTCTATCGGGAGGTCATCTCTATGTGGGATGGTCTTTCTTGCTAGCCATCTCGGGGTGAGACGGTCATGCCTATGGGTCATCTCTGGGTGAGACGACCACTAAACTGTGAGCAAATTCCTTGTGGTCGATGCGAGGTGACATCGGGTTTGATCCATGGGATTGATTTTCAAGGGTGCGCTCATGAAGAATGACTTAATGGTGGAATTTGACATCGAAGCAAGAGCATTGGATGGTGCAAGAAGTACAAATTCAATCTTCAACCTTTGAGATGGTCCATTGGCATGCTTGGAAGCTCCATGGTTGAATTTTGGTAGCACTTCATTGCTTTGAGAATAAGGGCTCTTTTGCTCTCCAATCCGATAGCACTTTGTTATCTCAAAATTGCTATATCATTCATGAAGGTTAGGTGCCTTTTTATAGACTTCCCAAATGGGAATCCAATCTTGTAAGGGAAGCCAAGAATCAAGAAGTAGTTAGATTCAAGAAAGGCAACTACCCATTCTAGAACCTTCCCGCAACTGATTGTGTGTGCTTAGTTGTCCCATGTAACCATTTTTCCCTTGGCTTGAGAGTCAAAACTTATTATAGGTGTGGTCATCCCAGGGTGGGATGACTGTGAATGTTAATCATCTCGAGGTAGGATGATCCAAGGGTTAGAGGTGTACACTTCTCTTTTCCATTTAATTTCAAATGATCATTGAATATAGTGATTTACCTCTAGGCTAACTGTGGGAATGAAACTATATCGCATTGAGTTGTAGTTTCTATCCTTTAGGACTCCCCACTCTAGAGCATCATTTGGTAATGCAACATTCATTTGCATTGATGACTCCTACTCGTCTTAGTGAAATTCCTCCCCTCCATTCTTTACATTTTGTGATTTTTTCCTCTTAACAATGTGCTTAAACCATTTATGTAAATCTATGACTTCAAATTTGGCTTCATCAGTACTTTGAGAAGGTAAATTTTTATTGGACTTCAGATGTTTCAATGCGATATAGTTTCATTATTCATTTGCATTGATGACACCTACTCGTCTTAGTGAAATTCCTCCTCTCCATTATTTATATTTTGTGATTTTTTCCTCTTAGCAATGTTCTTAAACCATTTATGTAAATCTATGACTTCAAATTTGGCTTCATCATTACTTTGAGAAGGTAAATTTTTACTGGACTTCAGATGTTTCTTGCTAGGCTTTTTAGATTTTGGTTTTCCATAAGAATTCTCTACAAATATTCCTTTTGAATAAGATGTAGAATATTTTTTATTGTAATATTCTTTTGCATTATTGGACTTCTGGGGAACTTCAATGTTGCCACAATATTTAAAGATAAAATCATTTTTTTGCAATTTATCCCTAGTGGAAGCTCTGGATTCTTCAGAAAACTTGCTATGCAAAAATAAGCAATTTATTTCTAAGTGCATTGCTAAACAAGAAAGTTTATCAATACTCTTGTACAAACCTCACAGAGCCTCACTAGACTCTCCATTTTTCTCTGTACGAGCTCCCAAATTCAATTTTATTCTCCTTATTTCTTTTGGCACTCTTTGGATTTCACCATGCTATTAGGATGAATGGGAAAATAGGTCAAGCTTATTCAATGATGGCACATCAACCTATGGATAAACCTGTGATTGAGAACTTCCAAATGCCTAGAATATTTCAAAAACATTTCAAGCAATCATGGCATTTCAAGTGCTCTAATGATAGTGGTGCAATATCAAGAGACTTATCTGATTGTCATCATTTTGACTCCTAGAGGATATCAGTGATAATTTCAAATTTGCCATGTTGGGAACTAATTTTTTTTATTTTTATTTTTTAAGTAAAAAAATTAGGGTGGTTATAAACTACCCTCTTATGTTCTAAGAATGTTTTTTTAAACCACCCTAAAAGACCCTAAGAGGGAATTTTTTAACCACCCTAATAAACCCTAAGAGGGTGGTTTTTAACTACCCTCATAGTGATAAACTGAGGCGGTTTTTAGCCACCCTAATAGACCTTAATAGGGTGGTTGTTTAAGGAAATTTTTAATCATCATTGTATTATGCGTAATTTTTATGACATCCTCATAGACAGTGGTTGAATTACCGCCCTTAAATATATTCAAGGGTGTTTAAAAACCACCCTTAAAGACCCTTTTTGGTGTAGTGACTTATAATTATTTCTATCTTCACCTTTGTTGGATAATCCTAGAATAATTCTCATCATCCCTTCATAAATCAATTGGTACTTATCTAGTTAGATCCCATACATATAGTAAAGCCTTAGTACTAACATTATCATGATATAGATTTAGGATCTCTACCTAGTCTACAAAGCCTATCTATGTTTCACATCAAACCTTGTTCTCATCCCATGTCCCATTTGGCTACTTTAATTCTTGTACTTCAACAAGATATTATGGGATATATCTCTAGCCAAATTCATCTATATTCTCTACCTATTTCCTTTTGGAGTTTATCTCTTTGCACAGAAATCACTCATAATTTGCTCTAATTGTAGGTAATAGATTCACTTTAAATTTTATGATCATGAGAGGATTAGACATTTTTCGCAGGACTACCCAAACTGCCGAACTCGTTTCGGCCATATCTCACTCATCCGAACTCGGATTGAGCTAAAATTTTGAGGGTAGATGCCTGAAAAACCCTAGAACGTCTCCACAAATTTTCATATCATTTGGAGCAACACATATCCTAGCACATCCCTATGTGTGAACGATATATTTGGCAAGCGGCTATGCGAGGGTTTCATCTGGGTTGAGTGCAAGCAGCTCCAGAGGTTGGTTTTTAGGGCCTTCGGGCCCTAGCGGCCAATATTTTTGTGGTTTATGCTCAATATTTTAGTAGGAAATGTTGCAGGGGATACAATATGGGTTAGAAATTTGTCTTTCAATAGATCATACTGTGAACTTGAGTGACAACGGCTTCCAATTTGCTGCACAAAAGAAAAGTGAAAACCATACCTTTCCACGATGTCTAGGGCAAGGATTAAAGAGACCACGAAACAAGTTTCAAGTAGTTGATCAAAAAATGGCTCATATCTCAAGTGAATCTGGTGCTAAGGTGCACCCACAAAATAATTCTACTATGAAAACCCCTATCAAGGGTAAGAATTTTGAAGACTCGATCCCAAAAATGAATTTTAGGGATGCCCTTCATGGTGGACAGACCTCATCCCAATGCTAATATCAATATTAGGGCTTCCCATAAACCTCTAAGAATGCCTAAGATTGATCCCAGGAAAATGGAGTCAGGATGTCTTAAAGCATCTGATGGAACTCCTATTGTTAAGCTTGATATGGGTAACATTCAGACTGGCATTGAAGATTTGGAAAAAAGAGGACTAATTTGTCGGTTCGTGGGTTTTCGTCCGAGTCTATCTGCTTTCAAAGTCTGGGCTGCAAAAAGCTGGAAAACTAAAGGTGAGTTACAAATCTCTATTTATCCAAATGGTTATTTTCTTGTTTTATTTGCTAATAATGAAGATAGAGAGAAAAATTTTCAAGGGGGTCCTTGGTTTTTTGGAAGGGCAGGGCTTTTCATGAAGCCCCGGCATACTAAATTTAAAGCCGAAGAAGAGATGCCTTCTATAGCTCCCGTGTGGGTTAGACTCTTTGGCCTCCCTATTGAATTTTGGAATCCTACTATTTTTTCTTCAATTGGAAACTCTTTAGGAACTTTTATGATGACTCGCTGATTGTACTCAAAATTTTGAACATATTATTTATGCTCGAATTTGTGTTTTAATGGATTTTGACAAACCCCTACCTAAAAATATCACATTACAATTTGGGGAAGACACTTGGGAGCAAGTAGTGGACTATGAGAACATTCCTTTTCATTGTAGAATTTGCCATGAATATGGTCATTTGGCCATTGCTTGCCCAAATAAAATTCCCGATCAAAAGAAAGAAGATATAAACTCAACAGGTTTCCAAATACCTAAGAAGAAGAACACTAGAAAAAACCAGTAATGAAGGATCAATCAAAGTCATTTGCTAATATGTTTGAAATCCTTTCCACAAATGATGTCCCAAGTGAGGAAGAGGAAATAATGGAAACTGAAATCTTAGAAACACAATTTAAATATGAAGGGAAGAACTCAGTAGACAAACCAACAAATCAAAGGTTTTCAATAGAAAAAAAAGGAGAAAATTTACACAAGAAAAACAATATTTCAAATGTCAAAACTTCAAATAATGCAGGTCCCAATATAGACTCCATTGAACCATCTAGTAAAATTTTGGCTGTGTATGAGCATTCTTCAAGGTTAGAAGCCATCTCAGATTCAATTGGAATAAGTCAAGAAACAGGGAAAAAAAAATTGAAGATGGATTCTAATCAAAAAGTAGGTCGCAAGACCAATCAATATCATATGGTAAAAGAAGGTGAAAAGCTTGTAGAGGAAGGTAAGATTAATGCCCTTCCCAAATTTTTTAGCCCCGGTATTAATGAAGATCATCACTTGGAATATTAGAGGACTCAAAGGGAGTCTTTCAAAACAAAATGAAATTAGAAGAATGATTCAGATAAATCATCCACATCTTGTTTTCCTTCAAGAAACAAAGATGTCAATGGAGGATATGGACTTAATTGCCAAGAAAATTTGGCCAGCTGAAAAGTGGTTTCCCTCAGCTCCCAAGGGACTTCGGGTGGCATTGCTTGTCTTTGGGACCCAAAAGAGGTAGTTATTCACCATATGGTTGGCAGTTGGGGTTTGTTGGCTATAGCTATTCAAAGTAGACATTCCAACCAGATTATGCTCTGCATTACTATTTATGCCCCGACTTCTTTGGAGGAAAAAAGAAGACAAGTGGAAGGATATTACTCATATTATCTCTCATTTTCCTAAAGCTTGGATCTTGATCGGAGGAGATTTCAATACCATCCTCTCTCTGGATGAGAAAAGGGGGGGAAATAGAAATTTGGACAAAAGCACCGACCTCATGAGCGAATATATTGCAAACCTCCATCTTGTGGATATCCAACCGGATAATGGCCTTATGACTTGGTCTAACAGAAGGCAAGGCTTAGCTTGTATAATGGAGAGATTGGATAGGTTTTTGCTCTCTAAAAATTTCTTAATCCATGGTCACATTCCTAAAGTGAAGACTCTTAATAATGTCTGGTTCGGATCATTGGCCATCATGGTGGAAATGTGGAAAACCAATGTGAGTTTCTCTCCTTTTCATTTTCAATTAATGTGGCTTAGAGACATTTCCTTCAGACCTCGTGTGCAACAATGGTGGAAGGAAGGTAAACCTAGGCATGGGACTAAGATGTTCTATTTTGCCAAAAGACCGCAATACATTAAATCCAAAATCAAGACTTGGAACCGGAAAGAGTTTGGGGATGTTCATAAAAAAAAACATGAAGTTATTGCTCATCTTGAAAATTTGAATAAGAAAATCCATTTAGATGGCCTCACAGAGAAGAGAAGTGCAGATGAAATTAAACTCACAACTCAGCTAGAGGAATGGGAAAAAAGAGAAGAAATCTTATGGAAGCAAAAATCTAGAATTCAATGGCTCAAAGAAGGAGATCGAAACACAAATTTCTTCCACAAATCTCTTCTAGCTCGAAGATCTCACAACTTTATTTCTTCCTTAAAATCAGATTCTGGAGATGTTGTTTATACTTGGGATGGCATGAACTCTATTGTTGTTGATTACTTTTCCAATATTTTTGCCACTACTCCTCTTGACTCAGCCTTCACAACAAAATGTTCTTCAAGCAATCCCTTCTCTTATCACTTTCGAGGAGAACTCTATTTTGACTCGCTCCTGTTACTATCAATGAGCTTCAACAAGTAGTTTTTAAAATGCAAAAAGGGAAAACCCTAGGTCCCGATGGTTTTCCTATTGAGTTCTACCAAGAGTTCTGGGATATCCTTCATGTTGATTTATTAGAGGTGGTGGAAGAAGCCAGGAAATCCAAAGAAATTTTGAAGGTTATCAATAAAACTTATATTACTCTTGTTCCAAAAGCTCAAGAGGTTGATCATATCTCAGCTTTTAGACCTATTGCTTTATGTAATGTTCTTCTCAAAATTATTACTAAAATCATGGCAGAAAGGTTGAAGCCTCTTTTGCATAAGATTATTTCCCCAGAGCAAGGGGGATATGTGGAAGGACGTCAAATAGTAGATGAGATAGTTCTTGCTCAGAAGCCATCCATTCCATGGATATGCAAAATTCTCCTTCTATGTTCATCCGGTTAGACTTATCCAAAGCTTATGACAGAGTGGATTGGCACTTCCTTATCAAAGTTTTGAGGCAATTTGGTTTCTCTAAGGATTGGATGGATTGGATTATGGGATGTATCTCTTCAGTTTCCTACTTAGTTCTTATCAATGGCAGGCCTTCTCAGTATTTCCTAGCTTCCAGAGGTATTAGGCAAGGTGACCCGCTATCCCCTTATTTATTCATCATTCTTGCTGAATGCTTGGGTAGGACTATAACCAAAAAGAGGGAAAACAAAACCCTTGAGGGAGTTACCATTGCTCATGGAGCTAGACCTATCTCTCATCTTCAATTTGTGGATGACTCTACCCTTTTAGGTAAAGCTACGCTTAAGGAAGCTTCTAATATTAAGCAAATCATTAGCTATTTTTCTAAGGCTATCGGGCAGCTTGATCAATGAAGACAAATCTAAAGTTATTTTCTTTCACCGCTTCTGCTAGACAAGAATCCATGGTCTTGGATAAATTAAGATATAAGAAGACCTCTCTTCCAATCACTTATTTAGGTATTCCCATAAATATTCAAAGGCAGAAAAATAAAGATTGGAATTGGTTGTTGGACAAAGTCAAGAAGAAAATTGGAAAGTGGACCAACAAGTGGCTTTCTTCTGGGGGTAGAATCACCTTGGTAAAATCAGTCCTTCAAGCTATTCCTATTTATGTTTCTTCCATTTTGAATATCCCAAAGGTTGTTCTTCGAGAATTGGATCAAATCAGTCATCGTTTCCTTTGGAGTGGTACTAAGGAGAAAAGAAAATGGGCCTTGGTGAAATGGGATACTTTATGTCTTCCTAAGAGTGAAGGGGGGTTAGGATTCCGGTCTTCAATTAATAACAACAAAGCTTTAGCTGCTAAATTATATTGGAGGATGTTGCATAACCCCAATGCTCTTTGGGCCAATAATCTCTGTGCTAAATATGCTGAGAACAAAAGTCCCGAAGACCTTGTTCGCTATCAACTTCCTACCAAAGGTTCTCCCATTTTAGCAGCTCTTAAGACCGGTGAGGATTTGATAAAGAAAAAATTATTTTGGATCATTCATAATGGTCAACATGCAAATTTTTGGACAGATTCTTGGGATGGTCACAAGCCTTTGATAACTCGGCTTCCCGATTGGAGGCCTTGGATGGAGGAGCTTCACCGAGCTAATTGGATAAAGGTGGCTAATTACTATCGGTACCATACCGGTAATTCAAAGGTTGGTAGATATTGGATCCCTATTGAGGACTCGGCCTATTCAAATCCTAGAAAGGCAAAGACAAGATATCCAAGGCATCCTTCATATGAGATCCCTCTCTTGGTCCCATGAAAAAGATTGTTTTGGATGGAACAACACTACTAAGGGTGAGTATTCAGTTGCTCAAGGTTATTTGACCTTATGCCATAATAATCCCAACCATTCTTCTCGACATATTTTCTCAATTGTGGGCTCAAAAGCTCTGGCCTAAGGTGAGGTTCTTTAATTGGCTTTTATTGCATCGTAGGGTGCTTACCGGTGAGCAACTTATGAAGCATGGTTTTCATGGCCCTTTTAGATGTGAAATGTGTGAAGAGAATGTAGAAAATATCAACCATATTTTTATTGAGTGTACTTTAGCCTCTGAGCTATGGAGGAGAATGGCCACTTTACTTGGCTTACAAGTGGTCCAATTTTTTCACTTTTGAACAGCTTTGGAGGGATTGGCCTAATCAAGAGGGTGTTGATCATTTTATTAGGCAGCTTAGTTTGGATGGGTTCTACCATTCTTCTTTGGAATATTTGGAATGAAAGGAACAACCAAATTTTTAATCAAGATAGGAAGGATATTCACTATATTTGGCAAAAGACCATAGCCAACTTAGTTGAATCAGTCCATCAACTCCTTAATCACCCCCAAAACTCCCACCAAAGATGGGATCAAGTGATGCAAAGATTGAAGATTAAACCTTCTAAGGGCAACCAACTTAAAGGGAATGTGAGTATTAGTAAGATGGATAGGACTAGAAATTGGCAACCTCCTCCTAAGGATTTTGGAAAAGTCAATACCGATGGAGCCTCTAGAGGGAACCCTGGAAAAGCCAAGGTGGGAGGAATTGGTAGACTTTCGGATGGCTCCCCGGTTTTTACTTTTGCTGAGAATTTGGGTATTCTTTCCAATAACCTTGCCGAGGGGTATGGTATCCTTAGAGGCCTTCAGGAGGCTACTAAGGTTGGATGGGAAAAGGTGTTAGTTGAGTCCGACTCTCAACTTATGATTAATCTCTTGAAGACTCCTTCTAAGAATCATAAGGTGGATTGGAGAATAAAAAGAATTATTGAGAAGATTCAGTTAATCCAGATGGGATTTTTGAAAGTTGATTACAATCATGTGGTCAGAGATCAAAACAAGAGTGCTGATGCTTTAGCTAATTGGGCTTTGGACAAAGGTGATCTTACTTGTTATGGCCACCCTCCTATATGGTGGGCTTCTCAAATTAGGGAAGCTCTTCTTTCTATCATTTCTTTGGATGGCTCCAGTTTTGAAGGTACCTAGTTTCTTCTTGTTTTTTTTTTTCTTCTCTTTGGTTCATTCAGTTTTTTTAGTTCCCTAGCTCATTCTATTCTTTATTTTGTTTCCTCTGTTGATTCTTGCCTTAATAGTCTTCTCGGTCTAGATAGGTCATTGTTTTGTTCATTTTTTTTTCTTTTGTCTTCTTTGTTTTTTTTGTTTAGTTTTTTAAGGTGGGTGGGTTCTTTTGTTTTGTTTTGTTTTTGTGTTCTTTGTGTTGTTTTTTGTTGTTCTTGTGTTTTTGTTGTTTTGTTTTTTTTTATGTTTTTTGTTATTGTTCTTGTGTTTTTTTTGTTCTTGTTCTTGGGTTTCTCTTTGTTTGTGTTATTTCATTTTTTTATGTGTGAGTGTTTTCTATGTTTTTTGTTTTTGTTTATTGTCTGTTGTTGGTTGTTTTTATTTTTATTTTTATTTTATTTATTTTATTTTTTAGGTTTTGGTTGTGTTTATTTTTCATGTTTTTTTTGGGTTATGTCTTTGTAGTGTTCTGTTGTTTTTGTCTTGTTTGTGTTTTGTTATGTGGTTCTTGTGTTTTTCTATGTGGTTTGTGTTGTGGTTTCTTTTATCTTATTGTGCGTGTTTGGTTGTGCTTTTGTTTTTGACACACTCAAGGAGCATGTTTTTTATTTTATTTTATTATTTTTGTTGTTATTTACTTATTTTTAATTTGGTTTTGTGTGTTTGTTTGCTCCTTGAGTATGTCAAAGGTGGTAGGCCAGGTCCGAGTCCTGGGCGTTTTTGGCGGAATGGATACCCCTGCCTCCTTGGGTCTTACCCGAAAGTGGCATCCCTTTTGGGATGTTTTCCACAAATAAAAAAAAAAAAATTATGATCATTGCTAGTAAATAGAATGTTTCATTTTGAATAATTTTAAGTCTAGATACTTTTTTACAAGAATTCCTCTCATTAATTCCCTATTCATTTTAATCTAGCATTATTAGTTGGTGCCTTTGACAAATTGTCTAGCTAGTGTTCTTCTATGGTTATGCAAAATCTCTAATCATTATTGTTTTAATATTTCCTTATATAAATCCTTATAAAAATATGACTTTTTTCCCTATTAAATATATCTAATATGCTAAATGATATCTTTCTTAACATGGATGTTCATGCATGTTGTTGTCTAGCCTACGACTAAATTCTCTTGGTATCAATATTTTGTTACTCTATGTCTTAGTAACATATTCTAGTGCATACTATTGGCATTAACTACCTTTATGGCATCTTCTATCATATTAATTTTCCTTTTTGTCTAAACCATTTCCTTATTTTCTTCCCTAGTTTTAAATCTTAACTTATTAGATAAGCTAGGGTTTATTCTATTATGTTGTCATACCTTTTTATTATCACTTTTATCCACTAGTGTCACTAGTTCTATTTCACCACTACCTCTAACAAGTGATTTCTCACCATATTTTATTGAGTTCATGCCACCTATACTACTATTATTTCTGACCACCTTTCATGTCCATGTTACCTGTCCTAGGTGTTTCCTCGACTATCTTAGGTGTGTCTACTCCAACCTACTCTATGGGCACCCTCACTTATCTTGAGCACATTCACTTTACCTATGCATATGTGTGGTTACAATTTAAACTAGCATGTTTTAATCTATTTATATTTTTTTCCATTTTAAACGATATATAGAATGATTCCACTCTTTTTTATGTATTCTTATATTTATAGGTTCCTACTCTCTCTTTGTTGTATTGTCATTTGGATTATAGAGCCATCACATGAATACCCATTTATCTTTATGGCATCCATTTTTTCTTTGTTCTTCGTAGAGTATCTATTATCCTAGAAATTTTGGTATCTTCCATATCATAATCAAGCCCCTATATTCATTTACCTTTGGCTCATCACCCCCTCTTTTTTGGTGTCAAATATTTCTATGGGCCTATGTCATCGTAGCACCTTCCATTTTGGTGTCATCCCTTCCTTTGCTTTACATTATTATTAGGGAAGAGAGGGTCCATTTTTAAAATAGGTTTTTATAGAATCCCTCTCTACCATGATATTTAATTTTGGTTCTTGTGAATGAATAATCATTTTTCCATATAATACATACAAAAATTTCCATCAACAGGAATGAATTATTAAATGAGATATATATGTTTTCAACTTGTTTCTCTTTTTATATTATAGTTCATGAATTGAAAAACTATGATATTAAAGTTGACATAAGTTAGGAATTTAAATTAAATTATGACATCTTAAAGGTGCTCAATGGAGTATTCTAATATAGAAAATAGTATTTCATACTTACCATGAAAGATTATTTCTTAATGTAAGGATAATTATCTTATTTTTAGTTCCTAGAATGGATGTCCAACCAATTTTTCCAACTTTAATAATCCACTTTGAGATCTTTATAATTTAGTAGGATGTAAGTCATCTAGTCTTTAATTTTACTAGATGTTATTTATATATTCTACCATATAATAGTGCCATCACTCCTCATTATAGCATCTTAATATTGAGGTTACAATCATGCAATGAATTTTAGTACATATTATCCTAAACATGGTAAAATACAACTTATGTTCTTTCTCCATCCAACCTTAGCACTTCCATCAACATTTTTAATAGAGACTCAAGTTCATCCATTCTTGTGGCAATGGATATCTTCAATATTGGTACATTGTAATTAATTCTTAGTGTCCATTCTAATCCATATATCAATTGAAATGGCATCAACTTATTGAAGTACTTACAAGTGGTATGCTAAGTCTACAACATTGTTCATACATGCTTATCTTAGTCTTTTCATCCTACATTACGTACTTTTGTTAACAATGTACATAACACCCTATTAAATGCATCTATAGAACTATTCACCTAAGGGTAATAAGAAGATATTTTACTATGTTATATCATAAATATATTCAATATTTATGAGATTATAGATTATAAAGTGCATCATTTAATTAGCTATTATTATCTTTTGTAATGTAAAGTTTCTTATAATGTTCTCATATAGAAACTTGGAAGCAACTTGCATAGTATAATTTATTATTGGCATTGCCTTGGCCCATCTAGTAAGAGATTTTGCAACAATAATAATAAACTAAACACTAGAATTTTTTTTTAGTAGATTAATAGTGACTATAAATCTATTGTCCATTTTTCTAATGATTATAATGAAAATACAAGGTTAAGAAGCATATCATTTCTCTAATTTTATCTTAATATATTTTTACATATACGATAGTCCTTGTAATGTTATAAGCATATTTAAACATAATAGGCCACTAGAGTCATGCAATGTTACTGATTTTTTACTCTTCATGCTATTAATTTTTAGAGGGTTATGTATTATACCCACAAACAAAATGGTATGGTTGAATGAAAGAATATATTATTGAGATGAATAGATTCATGTTACATTCCCATAAAATGGATCCCAAGTATTCTAGCAATGCTAGGATTTGTGCAGAAAATATCAACAATCAAACTCCTACTCAAGGTGTTTAAAGTATGATTTCCTTTGAGAGATTGACAAACAACAAGCTTAATTTTTATCAATTTTACATATTTGGATCTAGAACATGGTCACATATTCCTAAGGATACTTGATAGAAGGTAGATATAAATGTCCATTATTATATTTTGTATGGTATTCTAATGCCTCCAATGGTTATCACCAATTTATTTCCAATAGATGGGATATTCAATTTGAAGAGATGTGGTCTTTGATGAGGTTATTCCAGATAGTTCTTCTTATTCCTCTTACTATTCTCTTGGAAGAGGAATTTTCTCCCCAATTTTATTGGTGGGTCCTACATTCCCTTCAATAATGTACATTGGTACTATTCTAATTCTTTTGGATTCTTCTAATTTGACTTCATCTATAGTTTCTTCTCCATCACCTACATTTTTAGATCATAGAGTGAATGGGCTTAATACCCTATAAATTTTATGATGGTTATGGTTATTGAGGTGGATGGTGATATGGGATTGGATACTTCTATATAGTGTTCTATTGATACCTCTCCATAGGATGTGCCATAGTCTTCCATAATCCATCCAATGACCAAACGAGTCTAAAATATTCTTTAGAATTATTAATCCATTTTTTTCTTTAGAGTGTTATGAAAAGGATTATTCTGAGTCCTTATTATTAAAGGATAATGATCATAAAAATCCTCTCACCTATCCCTAGGATAATTTTTTTCTAAATTGGGATGATGTTATGCTTACTGAACATCCTTGATGAAGAATCAAGTATAGGAGCTTGTTCCTTTTCCCAAAAGAAATAATGTTGTTGGTTGTAAATGGGTCTATAAGACCAAGTAAATTTTTGATGGTTAGGTGAAGAAGTATAGGTTATTCTTTGTTGCTAATAGGTTCTTATTGAAGTAGGGAATTGACTACTTAGACATCTTTTATTCAATTGCTAGGATGTACTATATTCAAATGATTCATTGTATAGTTACCTCTTATGATTTACAGATATTTTAAATGGATGTGAAGAGTGCCATTTTAAATGGTGATCATTAAGAGGATATTTTTAGGTGATAACTACTTTCTTTTGAGCCTAATTACCCTACTTATTTAGTGTATTATCTGAACAAACCCTTGCATGTTCTTAAGTGGGCTCCTTGTACAAGTTATGAGAAGATTAATTCCTTCTTTCTCATATGTGTATTCCAAAACTATGATCATTGTTAGGTAAACTAAACCATATATAGCTTGTATTTTTATCAAAAATATACTTTATTTGCCTATATATTAAATATTTTCTTCATATTCCTCAAATACCTATGTTTCTACAATCAAATCTAAACATCATTTTTACTATAATATAAAATCTCATTTGGCTAATTGTCTTCTAATATTTTAATTTCATCAAGAAGAAGATAAAAACTATGATTGGCTAAATGATCTACTATTTAGTTGTCTTCTCTATGGATATGGTGATATTTCCAAGATATTATCTCCAACAATAGTTGATGGATATAAAAAATAATGTTACTTATTATCCAATCCTTGCAATCATTTTTTTTAATAGTATTACTAATTTGTGAATCCCCTTTAATTGAAATATATTTTGATCATTTTAGTGGTAATTTTGATCCCCATAGAAAGTTCCTATGGGATAATTAATTTCCCACACATGTAGAATTGCTATAGAAATACTTTTCTAAGTAAAAAGGCAGTTGGATGCATAAGCTAACCTGTTAGGCCCAAGATTTTGGCTAAGGCATGAGAGTCTGGTATTTTGCTACAATGTCAAACTAAAATTTAGATTAATATGGAGGGTGGAAGCTATAATTTTTAGAGTGTTGACATCACTATGAGCAACAAAAAATTTTGATGTAGTATAGTGGGTCAGAATCAAAAAATTAGCTAAGTATAAAGACAAATGGTGGATTTTTTATGGTGTTGACATCATCCTAAAGCATAAATATAGCCTAGACCAAAAAATATATCTAAGACATGAAATATAGCTAGATTTTTGGACAACTAGCATCATCATAGGAGCTATAAAAATCTGGCATTTAGTATGTTGCCTAGATAATTACTATAAAATTTTACTAAGGCATAGACCCTAACATAGAAGAAGGTCAGATAATAAAATAAGCTAACATCATCATGAAAGATACAAAATCCCAATGCTCAATATTGCACCATCTATTCATTTTTAGAAAATTGGCTAAGTGTGAAAATAGAACTGCTAGACATTTGAAATCCCTAGTATTAGCATGGAGGCAAAAAAAAAATAGTACATAAATAGCCTAAACTCATATTTTGGCTAAGGAAAAGAGCTTGGAAAAAGATAAAGATCCTAAAACTATCCCTTTAAACTAAAATTAGTTGTCATAGAATCTAAACAACCTAGAATATCCTCCATCACACACCCATCCTTGTGCAGTAGGCCCAATAATCAAGCATAGTGGCAAAAAGTGAGTCTTTCATAGGAAGCCCAAGATTATATGGAAGCACATGGAGATCACACTCATGGAAGAATTCAAAATTGGCCACATTGGCCTAACTATATCAAAGTGATTAGAAAAATCTGAGTTGGAAAGTGATGCCCATTCTCCACACTTGATTTTGACAGACCTATAGGTAGTTTTGATATGATAATGAGATCTAACCAAATGTAACCTAGATCTATAAATAGTTCAATATACCTCAATAAGAGGGTCGACTCTTCAGTATTTACAATTTATGTAAGTTACATGATTATTATTACCTAGCAATAAAATTTGATATTGTTTGGCCTCTATCTTTTATGTTACATAACTTTATATGTAAGTTATTTTTATGCATGTTTTCTTATATTTCTTGATTTGTGTATTTTGTTAAAGCAATTCTAATAGAATCTGGATTGTTACTTAGATTACCATTTGAGATATCTTTGGAATGTATAAGAATTATGAATTAAATTTAAATGTTGTTCTATGATAACTATATTCTGGCTAGTCTATTAGGTGTTTGTTTTATTGTGTGTGTAAAACACTTATACAGTAAAGTTTATTGTTGTTAGCTAAATGTCAACAAAAAATTTCTTTAATTTCTAACCGTGTATGCTAATGAACCTTCTCATTTATTTCTTAGTCTCAATCCTTTTTCAGTTTAGTAAAGCTTTTGAAGGAATCGATCTTCTCCAGAATCTATTTCAAAATCAATTATGTGTCTTCCAATCTTGGTTGAGATCTCATCCACATAGGAATATTTTGGACCAAGAGTTTTTGACACACTTGGTGGGACCTAAATCTCACCTCCCTCATTGAGTAGTATCTTGGTGAAATATTTCTCTCATAGATAAAATTCTCAATCACTGACTCCACTAAGAATTAACCATTCATATAGAACCTAGCCACCATCTAATCGATAGGCTTATGATCACAAGATCAACAACCAAGAAGTTGGATCAACCTATGCAGCTATTTAAACTACTATCATCTCCCCCATATATCCCCACAAAAAGTGTAGGTTCCACATATTTTGGATCTCTAGGATCATTTCACTGCATTAGTTCATAATAGATGGCTTAGCCCAAAAAAATTTCCTCAATTATAATGATACATGACTACTCAATTTGGTAAATATTAATCCTATTACCCAAGCAACTCTAAAATCTATGTTAAACTATGATGGTATTGGGAAAATAACATATAAACATTTTCAAGATGTAATTACCTTTTTTGGTATCCATAATATCCAATATGAATATGTCATGATAAGATTTCTTATACCATCATTTAAAGAGAAAGTATCATATTGGTATCAAACTATTCATTATGGGAGCATTACTTCTTGGGTTGAACTTGTTGGAATATTTGTCCAAGAATTAAATGAACTAGTAGATCTATTTTCACTACTCTCTAAATTCACTGTTATTCAATGACACCCTTAAGAGGTAATTATGGATTTCAATGTCAGATTGAGCAAGACTTGGAATAGAATTCCATAGGATATTAGGCCATCAGACAATCAAGAACTTATTTACTATCTCCATGCTTTCAATCCAAACTTAGGCTTGCAAATACGCCAATCAAATATGGTGGCATTCCCACAATTTTTCAATTTGTCATATCTACTAAGAATAATTTAATTGATGTAGTAAAGCTTCTACCCAGATTCATTATGTCATATTTACAAAATATCAGCCAACATGTACAGGAAACATAGTCTTCAATAGAAATTACACCTATGCCAATGATAGCTCCAATTTCTATAGCAAAATCTCCAACCTTACCTCCAACACCCATAGTACCTACATTACCTACTCCACCTGATGTGCCTAGATTACCTACTCTTAATTCTAAGGAATCTACCATCATGCAAGAAGTGCTAATAGCATAAAAGAACCTGAGCAATGACATAACCACCATGAAATGGATATATGCTAAAATAAATTTCTATCCTAGAAGGTTCCCTTACATGAAAAAAGTTCAAGGAGCCTCCTTAAGCAATACTATGGGAAATCCCAACACTACCTATAGTAACTAGGAGGAAGGACCTTATACTTATTTGTTGGAAGTAAATTATTGGTGCTCAACATACAATGACCCACATGGTGTAGATATCTATATGATCTATCAACACTAGGCATAGATAGCAACAACTAAAAAGGTAGAGAAAGTACAGTAGGGCCAAGTGAAGATATTATAGGAACCAAAAAAATTCATGTTGATGCAAAATCCCCTTAAGAAAGAATATATATAAGGTCACATCTTAGTAGATGAAGTATCTAAAAAAAGAACTATTCCAGTCCTTTTAAAGAAAAGAACAACCTCTAGTAGAACATGCTAAAGAGCAATAGAGGCTAGTACAAGTAAAGTAAGTTGAAACTCAGGTGAATTCTTGGGAAAAACTTTGATACCCTTTTGTTACAAAGTGGTAAAGGATGAAAGCAATGTAAGACTACCAAAGGTAATTTGATGAGCCAAAGAAGAGAGAGAAGAAACAATCAAAATCTTTAGGATTCAATATCGTAGAAGAGCTAAAGAAAACTCCATCTAAAGCAAGCATGTATGATACTTTAATGATTTTAGGACAAATAGACCTTCTATGGGCATAGCTAAAATTTGATCATCCTAAAGGTGAATTACATCTAAAGATTAATTTAGTTCAAGGTAAACCAATGCTAATAATGGAAAAAATAGGTCATCCTCTTTCTACATGTCTTTGCACATGGAAGGATGGGTTATACACAACTGCATGGTCAACTCTAGAGTAACAATAATAGTAATTCCCAAGGTAATTTGTGAAGCTATGGGAATGTAGTATACTTGGTCTAATCATGGAGTATTACAGTTAGATGGTACCCTGATCAATATTGTTGGGTTAATCAAAGTATATACCTATGGTATACCTATGGTCCTCCACATAGTGCAAGAGATAACTATTATACAAGAAGTGGTGGTGGATCTAAAGCCATACTTTGGCATGTACCTTTCACAAGAATTTATATCTAGGTTGGTTGGATATTGTCTTTGGACTTCTCTCACATAAAAATCCCTCATAAAGGTAGGAAGTTAAAGATATAAGTAGAAAATCCCACTCTATATCATATAGAGAGAATTGAGGAGGATCATGTCGATATAGTCAGTGATGAAATTGACCCCGTTGAAGCAATCATAGATGAATTGTAGATAGAGGATGAGTTATCTCTTAGAAACTTTAATTCTATTATTAAAAATAGGTATAGGTACCAATTCCATCATGAAGCCTAAGAGAAAAAAGCTTTTGATCCTGTTAAATCAAAAGCTCTAGAAGACAAAAATATGGAAGCTCTACTTTAATGGAGCTAAATTATAAATGGTGCCAAATATAGAATAGTTTTAATCTCCCTTTATGAAGGAGTTAAGTAATTCTCTTATTAACTAGCTTGGAGCTACATAAATAATGCTACAAAATATGAAGCCCTCCACCTAGGATTTATAGAGATAGAGAAACTAGGAGTTACGCTATTAATAATTTATGATAACTCTAAATTGGTGGTGAACTAGGTTATGAAAAATGTGGCAATAAGTAGAATTATATTAAAACCTACTAGAATAGAGTTTGATATCTATTGGAGAGCTTTGAAGCCTTGAATATAAAAGCAATTTATAGAAATAAAAATGCACAAGTTGATGCATTATCCTCTTATGGAGTAAAATTCTATATGACATTCATTATCTAGAAGAATTCATAGTTAGTAAAGCTATATTTTAAGCCTTATATGCCAGATAAAGACACCTTTTGACAAGTTCTTGATGATTATGAGTAGATAGTGAATTTTCTAATGTAGAAAGTAGCCTATGAAAATATGACTAAAGAGACACTCAAGAGCATAGATCAAGAAAATATTATTCAAGTAAAAAATAAGCACATCCCAAAGGAATTTATTAATATTAAAAGTATATTTGATAATAGTGATTTTCCAACCAAAAAAAAATTAAAAAATTATAAGCAAGAGTTCAAAGAGATTCAATTTGAACCCAGTAAAATGTTGAAGATTGGAGTACAATATTCAAAACAAGAGGTCTAGGAGATTATCACACTTTGTAAAGAATTTAGTGATATTATAAAATGGATCTATGATGATTTAAAGGTTTACAATAGGGATGTTATTAAACATACTATAAAATTACTTCCAAATGCTAAACCATCCCCAAAAAGCAAAGGCCAGTCAATCCAAAAATAGAATCCCTAATGAAGCAAGAGTTACTAAAATTTCTCAATGAGAAAATCATTTTCCCAATCAATAACTCCACATGGGTAGCAAATTTTAAGCCCATAAAAAAATAAATATGATATTTGCCTTTGCATGGATTTTAGAAATCAGAATAAAGCTTCTTTGAAGGATCATTACCCTCTTCCTCAAATTGACTAAATTATACATTTGTTTGTTGGAGTAGAGATATTTTCCTTACTTGAGGGATTCTCTAGCTTTAATAAAGTCTAGGTAATATATGAAGATCAGTATAAGAATGCATTCACTACAAAGTGGGGGATATTTTCTTATAAAAGGATGCCTTTTGGCTTATCTAATATTAGATCGAGGGTTATGCATAGTGATGAATATTCGGTAATTCATGAATGTTAATATTTTTACAAAATGGAAATTAGTAAATTTGGGGACCCTGGATATCGAACCATTCACCCAAAAATTTTGGGTCCAAAAAAATTTTAAGGGGTTGGCTTGCCCCATGTTGATAATAATATTACCAATTTTTTTTAAATCGCCAACACTCCTGCCTAAATCAAGGACCCATTTCATCTTGAAATTATAAATTTTTTATTGTATCCTACCAAATTTACCTCTTATACCAAAAATATATATAATTAATGTGACAATGATACTTATTAATGTAAAAAAATCAAACTATTCAAAAAATGAGTAGCAGTAGCAAAAAGTAAAACCTTCCAACAGAAAAGACAAGACTTGAATCATTCAATTTATTGCAGAATTCTATCAAATTTCATTGACCTTATCCAAACTGGGGGTAGAACTTGATTTGCACCTGGACTGTATCCAAACCCATTTTCCACCTGGACTGCATCCAAACCCATTTTTCACTCGAACAAGAGCCAAACCTAGTTTTCCACCTGGATCAAAGTCGAACCCTACTTTACACCTAGATAAGGACCAGATAGTAATTTACACCCAGATCTTCCCTAGTAGGTTGTTTCAAGTTTAGTCAGACTAAAATCAATAGCAAAATTTTATTCGAATGAAGTCTGACTCAACTTTTGCGATTGAATGTAATTTGAGTACACTTTTGTAATCAAACCACACCCGATACCAAAACCACAGTCAGATGTAGTTCGCTGAAACTTTTGCAATTTATATCGCACTTGATAGCAAAAGTGTAATCAAACTACATTTGACTACACTTTTGCAATCAAACCACATTCAACCATAAAAGTGTAGTTAGACCACATTCGACTATACTTTTTCTATCGAGTATGATTCGACTGCAAAAGTGTAATTGGATGCGACAAAAATGCAATCAAATGTGATCCAACTACAATTTGTAATTGAATTACACTTGATAGAAAAAGTACAGTTGGACCACACTTTTATAGTCGAACCTTTTGCAGTCAAATGTGGCCTAACTACACTTTTGTAGTTGGACTACACTCGACTGCATCTAATTAGTAGAAAACCTTCTAGGAGATATAAATTTTGATCTATAGCTTTGATTTAAAAAAAAAAAAAAACCACCTAGATTGATGATATCTACACTTGAAATGATTCAAGTAATGGTTTGGTCCTTGGTAAAATCCTCAAAATATCCTCAGAGGACCTCCAAAGTGAGCTCTAAAGTTGCTAAAGTGTGATACCAAATAAAAAGCAAGTAGAGATCTATTAAGAGTAATGTGCCAAAACCTTTAAAGGATGCTAGATATTGGCAACCTAAAATTATGGATTTGGTAAATATTGTTTTCTTATCACAAAAATGTATAAAAATCATGAAGTACCAAAATTTTGCAATTGATTTGCATTATTTTTATAATTTTTGGTGGGAAAAAATGCAATTCGCCAAATGTCTTCAAAATGAGTTTGGATACAATTCATCTTGATTTTGAAATAGATTCACATTATTTTTATAAATACATTTTGGGGCCACCCCTTATGCATAACCTTGATTGGAGCTACTTTTAAAAGGGCTATGGACCTAGATTTCAAATAATTGGTCAACAAAGTTAAATTGATCTATTTGGATAATATGACAGTTTTCATATCAAAAGGAGGCATCTTGATCATATCCAACTTGTATTTTAGAAGTGCAAAGAGTTTGAAGTGTCTCTAAACCCAATGAAATCAATATTTGTGGTCCATGAAGGTAAGCTACTAGGGCATGTAGTATCAAAAGAAGTCCTCTCCATTGATTTGGATAGATTCAAGGTAATCCTAGCGCTTCCCATTCCATAGAACAAGAAAATATTATAGTCCTTTGGACAAATCAAATTTGTTCAAAACTTTGTTTTTGAATTTGCTCAAACAGTAAAGCCTATGACAAAGATGTTGAAGGACACAACTTTTATTTGGATAGAGCCAAGAAGGGATGCATTCAAGAATATTAATCAAGATATAACTAAAGCTCCATTAATGGCCAACCTTGATTATCAAAAGGATTTCATCCTTTGTGTATAATGTTGAGGAAATTTTTGTTGTTGTATTGACTCAGAAGGACAAATATCACAATGAGAATTCAATAGCCTTCCTAAGCCAAACACTGCACAACTATGAAGAGTGCTATAATTTCATTGAGATATAGGTATTCGCTCTCATGAAATATCTAAAAAATCTAATGCACTATATTTCAAAGAGCAAGACTGTGATATATGTTGTTCATCTAGATATCTAGAACCTCATCATGCAAGGAGATTTGGCTAAAAAAAGAGTGGGTTGGATTACCAAAATTTAATAATATGATATATAAATCCAACCCACTAAGCTAGTTAGAGGATCATCCCTATGTGACCATATCACCAAATCTATAGTCCTAGAAACTAACATGATAGTAGTTGAACCTGAATAAATGCAAGCAATAGATGACCAAAATAAATAGAGTAACTAGATCGATCAATTAATTCATTGTTTGTAGATCGGTAAGTTTCTGGACAATTTTATAGCTTCTTAGAGGTGGAGGTGTATGCTATAAGATATGAACTATATCATGATTTATGGTAATATTTACCAAAATAATTTTAATGGAGTGCTCCTACATTGTATACCTCTAGACATAACAAAAAAATTCTTGATTGAGTTTCATTCATGGGTATTACTATGGTCAAACAATACCTTCCAAGATCCTTTGGGTTGGATATTACTGGCCTACTTTATTTATTAATTATTTCAAAGCTACTAAAGCATGTGATAAATGTTAGAGGTTTCTGGGAAGGATAGAGTTTGGCACTACCCCTATAACCAATAATTATAGAAGAGCCCTTTTAGCAATGGGGCCTTGATTTTATTAGGATAATAAATCCACATTCATCTATTGGACATAAGCTCATCTTGACTACAATAGACTACCAAGTGGTTTGAGGTAGAATCTACTAAGCACATGGATCAGAAGATGGTAATTATTTTTTTGTAAAGATTAATCACCATGTTTGGAATTTTGGCAATAATAGTCTAAGATAATGGTTCAAACTTCATAGGTTCTAAGGTCATAGATCTTTCTAGAAAGTATGGCATGTATTGGAAAGCTTCTTCCAATTACTACCCACAAGAAAATGGGCTAGTTGAATCCACCAATAAGAATTTAATCAAAATAATCAAAAGAACAACCGGGGATAATCAAAGAGATGGCACTTAATGCTCAATCAAGCATTGTGTGCAGATAGGATCATAGTTAAGAAATCCTTAAAAACCACCCCATATTCTTTGGTCTATGACAAGGAAGATATATTACCTATGCCCTTAGAATTATCAGCTATGAAGCTTATAAACCAAGAAAAATTAGGAAATGCAAAGCTAGTTAAAAGAAGGATGGTGGAGTTGATTTTGATATCTTTCTTAATATATTAACTCATAGAAAGATTTATCTAGGATCAAATATAAATCAAATGAATACCATTAATCAAACTAATAGTAAATCTCAATATTTGAATAACAACAATATCTCACAAATATAACTCAAATATACATAATATCAAAATATTACAATGATGATACATATTGATTATATTGCATAGAGAAATGTATTCAATATATAATTTTACATGAATTTTAGTACTCTAACTATTGCTCTCCTCTAATAGTTGGAAGATGCATCCTTTCATATTCCTCATAAAGGCTAAACTCTCATCCTTTTACATATCAATATGACTCTTCATTCTCTCTCTTGCACCTTGCACTTTCTATCATATTGACACATACATTACCTAAAACATAAATCAACTACCATAATAAAATTTACAAGGAGGTAAAATAATGTAATGCTTTCAACACCCCTTGTATTGCATTAATTCGTAGGAAGGATTTTTACCTTCATTCGCTGATTCTTATCTCTTCATTCTTTAGCTTTGACTTTAACATGGCTAGATATATGTAATATTCATTAGGTATTCCTTTAAAAATTATATATGTTTGCCTTTGGATCAATGTATCTGATTCACCTTTGGGTCTTTGTCTTTAGGTCATTACCTCTAAGTCACTGTCATTGGATCCACCTCTAGGTCACTACCTTTGGGTCACTCCCACTGGATCACTGTCTTTGGGTCACTGCCTTTGGAACTCTACCTCTGGGTTACCTCTAGATTATCATTATCTTTGGGTCATCCACTAGAAAATTCATAAGACTATCATATTTATAGAATCATCACTAAAGATGCTTTCACTATATGCCATCTTCCAAGCTATGCTTGGGTCATAATATTCTCAACAAACTTTGATCATACTTGGTTTTATTATATAGAAACCGTACAACATTCCTTTTATCTTATCCTATTCATTCATGTTTATCCATACACAATTCATTTTTAATTTATAGTCTTTCTTTTCTTTTTAAAAAAATATGTGTGAATGATTATGTCTACAAATTTCACAACAATGGAGATTCCAACATTTCTCTATTTTATGCCCATATCTACCACAATGATTACATCTATTCTTTGTTATAGAATTTCTTTGTTGTCCTTCATTTTTACTAATTTTATTAGTCCTTGTCATAGATTTGATGTCACTATTTTCTATCATAAACTTAGTCCCTTGCTCATTACTTCTAGTTTGTCTTGTATATCCAAGACCTTCATAATTTTGTCTTATTTTGGTACAATCGGCTCTTTAATTATTTGTTCATATTTTTCCAAACCTATGTCTTTATATCCAAAATAACCAAAAATCATTAGAATGATCCCTATCAACATTAACACAACTTTGCGCATCATTATCTCTGACATCATTTGAATCCATGTCATTATCAATTTTGATAGCGTAAGCTTTTTTTAACAATCACGAACTATATTCAAATCCTTTTTATCACATGTAACATCTATTTTTGTAATAGATTTTTGTATATTTATCATGAATTCTAAATCACAAGTATCATTGCTTGCATCCAAATTTTTCTTTTCATGTTGATGAGGATCACAACATGCATCTTTTTCTATTTGATGAATATCACTAGTATCACAACATGCACATATCATCATGGGCTTTAAATCATTTGTATCACAGCAAACATATTTCATCATTGTTTTGTTCCCTAATTCTTCAACCTTGTTGTCTTATCTTGGAAATATTTAGAGTGATTATTCCCTGATATATTGTCTTCCATAGACTAAAAGGTATAGTAAAAAAAAATTTATAACAATCATTAGTATCATTAAGAATACTTTGTATGCATTGTTGAAGTATTAAAAATTCTCCCTTTTCTACTTCACTGGTAATATCAACAAGCTTATTCTTTAAATTTATAGTCATTTCCTCTTGTTTTCTATTCTTACCTTTTAGAACTTCATTAGAAAGTAATTCCATATACATTATCTTTTCTATATCATTAGGTAATGTGAAAACAACTTTAGAGTCTTCAACTGCTTCATCAAGTTTTAAAATTAGATAATTTTCAAGCATTGAAAATTTTCATCTTTGGATTCTCTCATGATTGATTGTAAGACTCTCTTTTCCTTCATTGATGTATCCTTTTGTCCTTCAATTTTTTCTATCATATATTGAGTACAACTTGAGTCTCTTCTAGTGAGTCATCTCGAACATATATTTGTTCTTCTTGAAAACATAAGTTTTCTTCTTCAAATATTTTTGAATATTTATGTTTTTGTGTTTAAATTTTTTTATCATTTATTTGCATTTTTACTTGCTTTTTCTTTGCCATGTTCCTTTGAAGTTGACAACCTTATGTCTTCCTAGTTTTAAATAAATTAAAGTTTCTAAATTATATCCTATGAGGTGGAAAAAAACTTATCTCCCTAATTTTAGAAAATAAGAATGAATTATTTGCAAATTTATATTTTCCTAAGGTTTGAGGTTGAAATCCTTTTGTCTCCCAAATAACTAAATTTGCAATAATTTACTAATTCAATAATTTTCTACTTTTAAACTTTCTCAAAAATATGAAATCAATATAACCTTCAAATTTCAAATATAAAAATTTTAAAACCTTATGAAGTAGAAATCCTTATGCCTCCCTAATGTTTAGAAACTATGAAGAAATAAAGGTTTGCAAATTTTATCTTTTTAAGTTTGATTTTGACTTCCTTTTCTCTCCAAAATTAATCAATTTGCAAATCTAAAAAAATTATTTTATATCAAATTTAATAACAAACTATACCTTATTACTCCATCTTGATAATAAATTAAATTATAACCTTATTTCTCCTATTAATAAAATAAATCAACAATTAACTTTATACCTCCTAAGTTTACTTATCAATATAAAACCTTAGAATTTTATTTAAAAACTAAAAATAAATCAAATACCTTACTAAATCTCCTCCTACTGTGTGTTCTTCTCAAGACTACACTATGCGAATTGTTGCACTAAAAATTATTCATGTATACAGCTCTTAATAAGATTTGTATGAATAAGGTGTGTTACCATGCATGTTGAGGCATTATGCTTCCTAAGAATTGTACTTCAAACTTTGGTATAGGTTGCTCTCAAGCACTTAATAATCTGAGCTTATATATTAACCAATGATGCTTTAAGCTCTCAGTAACACTTCTAGTGCTTGACTGTTGCCTTTGCTTCCAACATTCCCTTTATTCATCGCTTTCCTTTGCAAACTAATAAAATTCCTCTCAAATTGTTGTATGTTTGCTTATCCTTCTTTCTTAGGGTGTTTGGTGGATGTTCGTGAATTTGTTGTACATAGCTAGCTGAAGACATAACTCCCTTTCTATCTACTTAGCTTCACTGGCATGGACATAATGACATTAATCTAGAATGAGCTAGATGGATCTCTTTCTTTTATGTATGAGCTAAATGGCTCTCTCCATTCTGTGTATGATATGAGTTGAATGGTTCTCTTGATTTTGTGTATGCTATGAGATGAATGGCTCTTTTTCTTCTACATTATCTATTACTATATTGGATGTATTATAGATTATATATGGATTTTCTATAAACACTATCCTTTCTTTGTTTGTGAGCTACTTGTATGCTTGTATCTCAGGTGACCTATAGCTAATTTCTTTTACTACTTATTAGCCTTGCTTTGAATGCTTTTTATATATGTAGACCTCGATCCTTTTACTACACTCTAATATTCCTCTAATTTTGTTTCCTTGTATTCACTCTACATTAATATAACTTTACTTTCTCATAGTATCTTATAGCACTTTGTCACAGCTTCAATTTGACTCTCTGGTTGAGTACACTACTAATGCATTCTTTTTTTTTTCTTAATTTGATCAAACACCATGTTGAATCTTAGATTAAGAAGTGTATTTTGACTGGTATATTCTAGGAGATCAACGTGATGTTGATTCGCACACTATGTACCATAGCTATGGAAGCACATGATTTGTCCAAGCTTGTGATCGATCTTCATGACCTACAAACTATATTGTGGTTACCTTTGAAAATTTGTAGAATTATTTGAGCTTCTTCACATTTGACCTTCCTCGTGAGTTTTTGTCAGCATACTCTTTAACATGACTATATATATTTCTTTACTAGTGCTTCAATCATAATAATATATCCTTGAATGCCAAGGTTCCTCAAAACCCATAACCTTTTCCCTACAAATTTACATGTCTATTATCTTTCCTACAGTTGGCTATGCATTTTTCTGATTTCTTCTATCCTTCTCATCGTATGCTATCTCCACATCTCCTCCAATATCCTTCATCCTTAAAACTTTCTTCAAAAAATAAATCAATTTACACATCACTTAATTCATTACTTCTCCAATTCTATGATGTTTTTCCTGAATTTATTGCTATTAGTCTAGAACCTATAATCTATTATTTAAATGTGCCTTCCTCTAATTAGATTTAAATCTACATTCTCCTTCTTCCTAAAAATCTAACAAGATGTGGGTAGCTCTCACCAACATAGTTCTAAGCCAAAATGGATCTAATATCACTGATAGTTTTCTTAATATATTAGCTCACAGAAAGATTTATCTAGGATCAAATATAAATCAAATGAATATCATTAATCAAATTAACAATAAATCTCAATATTGGAATAACAACAATATCTCACAAATATAACTCAAATATATACAATATCAAAATATTATAATAATGATATAGATTGATTATATTACATAGAGAGATGTCTCCAATATATAATTTTACATGACTTTTTAGTACTCTGACTATTGCTTAACTCAAACATCTGGGAGATGCATCCTTTCATATTCCTCATAAAGGCTAAACTCTCATCTTACATATCAATGTGACTCTTCATTCTCTCTCTTGACACCTTGCACTTTCTCTCATATTAACACATAAATTATATAAAATATAAATCAACTACCAAAATAATATTTGCAAGTGTCATGACCCTCCCTAGAGGACTATTTGGCACAAAGAAACAATGTATTAACCTATGGTGTGATAATACCTAGTTTGAGCAATTGAACCAACAATATGATGTTTAGTTGATTTAGAAGAGTATGTTATTGCTAACATATTGCCAAGTGTGCAGGATTAGGTACACTCATAGGTGGAGAAGGTAGAATCATCCACCAGAAATGAGGGTACTTAATATCAGGGTAAATGATGATTAAGGTAACTCGAAGGTAACATTGATAGATAGCTTCATATAGGTATGCATTATCGAAAGGGATAATAGTCAATAGTTGATCACCTTGAGCCTCAGTTGATAGCCTAGTAGCTATCGTAAATCCTTTGACTGAGACAAGTGATTGGGTTGATGGAAAGATTCCCTCTTTGTCTATTTGATTGCCTTCTATTGCATCGCTTGTTGCATCATGGTTTGAATAATATAATTTTGGAATTCAGCAGGAGAACATTTTAAAATATGAATGTGTATGCGTAAAGTAAATGGTTATCTTAAAATGATAAAAGAGCATCATTTTATAAATAAAGGTTAATTAAATTTAAATGATAAATGAACATTAATTTAAATTAAATAATGAAGTTTTATTTAAATGATAATGTAAATTCATAAATAAAATTTTATTTATAAGATAAATAACCTTTCATTTAAATTATATAATATAAGTATTATTTTTTAGAAATATAATGGAGTTTATTTTATAAATACGTTTAAATGATAATAAAGTATCATTTGAAAGATATTTTAAAAGGGAGATTTTTATTATATTAAAATATTTTAAATATCTATCCTAGTCAGTGCATTCTACTTTAAATAAATTAATATTTTATTAAAGCAAGGGGGGATTTCAAAGCATAGAAATAAATATAAGTAAGGCAAGGCAATGGACAGACCCTAAGGTAGCACATGATTCGAGAGGATATAATTTGAAGGTATGAGTGCCTTATCATCCACAAATGAGATAATATTTGAAGGTAAGAGTGCAAGGGCGATGGACAGATTCCTAGGCCAGCACTATTCGCAAGAGAAGGGCAAACGAGTTTGGGGATACCTGGACTCCTCTTGGAAGAGGACGGTTTATCCTGGATAGCATGTAAGAATGGAGGAGTCGAAGGGGGGAGCAAAGGAATAAGTGAAGGGAGGAAAACTCTACGGATCACTTGCAAAGAGGACGAGGTGGATTCAAGAAAATGGAGGAGTCAACTGATTAGGAGAACTTGGTTGGTATTACTGTCCAGGAGGAAAAATTAATCTATAAATGATATATGGCTTGGAATTTAATAAACCCCATAGAAGGAGCTTGTAAATTGACCATGTATATTTTACTATACGAACAACCTTTTTTTTAGTTGTAAAATATTTTGATGGCAGCAAGAAGACGTGAAATCAGTCTGTGTTTGAACCCCTATGTACTACAAACTGAAGATAATTTTTTGGGTAACCTCAAAAGTACGTATTGATCCCATGAGGATAGGTTCATTTAGTGGTTTTGGCCTATTACTTTGGGTATTGATGTCGCTATGTTTTATGGTCAAGGACATTGATACATCACCTTCAATTTACGTAAACTTAGTGCTTAGTGTATCTTGCATTGGAATCCTTATGTTCCAATTGAACTTTCATGCTATTGCATGGTAGAGTATGCTACATATTGAGGACCCTCTAGTTTGTCAAATTTGGTCGAGGGCGATGGCTCTCTATTGCACGTAGGGTTCTTTATCACAAAATTTTTATGACGTGAAACCAGCCTATGTAAATCTGCGTTCAAACCCATCTATGCAACAACAAAAATTCAAATCTTGTGTATCTTTCAATGCATGTAAGTACGCCATGAGTGAGGTTATGGGAGGTCTAAACCACTGAGGAGTGTCACTCACGATCTAGTGATTTCAGGTAGGAATGCTATATTGGCCATCTTAAATTGTTATCCCACATCGATGATGTGGTAAGTGCTTTGCACCATAGAAAGAAGTACTCTCCCATATTAACCCGACCATTAGTCAATGGTCAAATAGTACCATCGAGGAAGCCTCGCTATGGCATGGGTTAGTAATGATAGGATATGTGGCATTTATCTTAAACCAAGGGTGGTTCGTTGTTGTTAAAGTATTTACCTCATGATTTATCTAGTCATTTAGATTTGACCGCCTATGGACAAGTGTCCAACATTTTACATTTAAGTATAAATATGAGGATCCCACATGCTTCCTATGGAAGATCTGGGAATTCTTATATTGGATAACTATTACCTTGTTATACGACCACTAGTAGTGGTCGGGTTAGCTATGTGAGCTAACCTCCTAGTCATGGATACTAGGGCTACAAGTTCTGTCACTGACTAGGTTTAATCAAACTCCATGGGGTTGATTAATCTTGTGGTTAAGATTGTATTTGTGGGTCTATTAACAAAGAGATAATCTTTTGAATAATGAAATTTGTAAATATTGATTAATATTTAATTAGAGTTGTAAACTTTGATTAAATTATATTTATCTATTTAATTAAGGTTATGAATATTAGTTAGTAAGGACAAAAGTAATGATTTGTGAAATAAAAGGATGTTAGATTTATTTTTAAATTGAAGTTATGGGGCTTTAATTTAGTAAATAAATTGGTAAATGATTTCATAGATTAAAGTAAGGGAAGCTTTGATTTGTGAAATAAAAGGATGTTAGATTTATTTTTAAATTGAAGTTATGGGGCTTTGATTTGGTAAATAAATGGTTAAAGGGGTTTCATAGATTAGAGTAAGGGAAGCTTTGATTTGTGAAACAAAAGGATGTTAATTTTAAATTGAAGTAATGGGCTTTAATTTAGTAAATAAATGAATTAATTGTTTTATAGATTAAAGTAAGGGAAACTTTGATTTATGAAATAAAAGGATGTTATATTTATTTTTAAAATGAAGTTATGGGGCTTTGGTTTAGATAATAAATGAAATTATTGTTTTATAGGTTAAGGGTTAATGGAATTTAACTTTATAAAATTAAAGAGAATGATTTATTTCTAGAAATGAAGTAGTGAAGCTTTAAATTAGCAAATAAATGGAAGGAGTGTTTATAAATTGAAGGTATGGGACTTTAATTTATTAAATAAATATAAGATTTGATTGAAGTTAAACCTTGATCTAAGTTGTACATGTTGAATGACTCTCTAAAGGTACTTGAGAGGTGAAAGTAAAAGTAACAATTCTTTTATGAAATCAACTATGCATTAGATGGTTGTAAACTTAATTGAATTTGTATAGTTGTAACTTGGGAAAGTAAATGCTAGATGCATTTAGAGGCATGCCTATCCTGAACCATGAGTACCTTGATCCCCTACTATTATAAAATTATCAATAGAAAGCAAAGGAGGTCAATGGAATCAATGCATAGGTAACTTTATATATGTTGATGTAATTATGCTCAATTAGACTAGAGTTGTGGGGAGATATCCCCGATGTAATTGATGTAATATTCTTTAAAGTATGGATAAATTGCCATACAGATTTATATGTAATAACTGTTTAATGGTTTAGAGAAGGTATTTTTACTTTATTGTTATGCATGGTATATATATTGTAATTGATTCTCTCTCAGCTGATGATATTCTCTTTTAGTGTTGCTTCTTCCTTGTATTCTCTTGTATGTTTAATAATTATGTTTTGATAGATTTAGTATCTTGATGTATGCTTGTTTGTGTGTTAAACAAAAAAAAATATTTATGAGTTCTAGGGTGAACTTAGAGGTTACCTAAGGGAATTAAGACCCCCTTAGGGTGAACATAGATTATCTAAGGGAATTGAGACCCCTTTAGGGAGATTGAGGAATAATTTAAGGAAATATTACATCTGAGTTAATATAGCTTATCAAAAGATGATATTGATAGCTTAAATCATAGGACACGTAGCATACCTACATAGAATGGTTTACATAGAGTATGGATATGTGTGTGCACCTTCTAATGGTTTAATGTGGTAAGTCTAGCTCATCAAGGATGATGAGATATATATGCTTATCTATGGTATTACATGATACGCCTACATAGATGGAATTTGTATTAGGGTATCTTGTGAGGTGTAGCTCTTTTAGGGAACTTAGGGGATTTAAAAATTAGGTAAATATTAGATAAGTTAAGGTTTTATGAATGGTTCATGAATCTCTCTCCTTAGAAAAAAAATCTTTTATTTTGTGTATTTTTTATTTGCTTGTTTTTGGGTCATTACATTTGGTATCAGAGCAGTAATGTGTAGGACAAGATGCTTGTATGAAAGAAACCCTAGGAGATAATGGGCTAGAAGTTTTCTTAGAATGTGTTAAGGTTAAGGTATCTTCCAATGAAGCCCTTTGCTTAGTTTATTTTATTTAGTTAAGGTTTTCTTAGAATGTGTTAAGGTTAAGGTATCTTCCAACTATATGATGTTTAGTTTATTTAGAAGAGTATGTTATTGCCAACATATTGCCAAGTGTGCAGGATTAGGTACGCTCGTAGGTGGAGAAGGTAGAATCATCCACCAAAAATGAGGGTACTTAATATCAGGGGAAATGATGATTAAGATAACTTGAAGGTAACATGGATAGATACCTTCATATAGGCATGCATTATCAAAAGGGATAATCATCAATAGCTGATCACCTTGACCCTCGATTGATAGCCTAGTAGCTATCATAAATCCTTCGATTGAGACAAGTGATTGGGTTGATGGAAAGATTCCCTCTTTGTCTATTTGATTGCCTTCTACTGCATTGCTTGTTGCATCATGGCTTGAATAATATAATGCTGGAATTCAATAGGAGAACATTTTACAATATGAATGTGTATGTGTAAAGTAAATTGTTATCTTAAAGTGATAAAATAGCATCATCTTATAAATAAAGGTTAATTAAATTTAAATGATAAATGAACATTCATTTAAATTAATTAATGAAGTTTTATTTAAATGATAATGTAAATTCTTATAAATTCAATAATAAAATTTTATTTATAATATAAATAACCTTTCATTTAAATTAAATAATATAAGCATTATTTTTTAGAAAGATAATGGAGTTTATTTTATAAATATGTTTAAACAATAATAAAGTATCATTTGAAAGATATTTTAAAAGGGAGATTTTTATTATATTAAAACATTTTAAATATCTATCCTTGTCAGTGCATTTTACTTTATATAAATTAATATTTTATTAAAGTAGGGGGGATTTCAAAGCATAGAAATAAATAAAAGTAAGGCAATATGGTGGATAGACCCCAAGATAGTACACGATTCGAGAGGATAGAATTTGAAGGTATGAGTGCCTTGCCATCCACCAAGGAGATAAGATTTGAAGGTAAGAGTGCAAGGGCAGCAGACGGATTCCTAAGCCAGCACTATTCATGAGAGAAGGGTGGATGAGTTTGGGGATACCTAAACTCCTCTTGGAAGAGAACGGTTTATCCTAGATAACACGTAAGAAGTGAGGAGTCGAAGGGGGGAGCAGTGGAAGTAGTGGAGAGATGAAAACTTTGTAGATCACCTACGAAGAGGATGAGGTAGATTCGAGCAAATGGAGGAGTCAACCGATTGGGAGAACTCGGTTGGTATTACTATTTGGCTTGAAAGCATAGATAGGTTAAAATTAATCTATATATGACATATGGTTTAGACTTTAATAAACTCCATAGAAGAATCTTGTAAATCAACCATGTATATTTTAATATGCAAACAACCTTTTGTTTAGTTGTAAAAGATTTTAATGGCAACAAGAAGACGTGAATTAAGTCTATGTTTGAACCCCTTTGTACTGCAAACAAAGTAAATTTTTTGGTAACATCAGAAGTACATATTGATGCCATGAGGAGAGGTTGATTTAGAATTTTTGAACTGTTGCTTTGGGCATTGATGTCGCTGTGTTTTATGGTCAATGACCTTGATACATATCCTTCAATTTATGTAAACTTAGTGCTTAGTGTATCCTGCATTGGAATCCTTATGTTCCAATCAAAATTTTAGGCTATTGCATGGTAGAGTATGTTGCATATTGAGGACCCTCTTGTTCATCCAATATGGTCGAATGCGGTGGATCTCTGTTGCACACTGGGTTCTTTATCATAAAATTTTTGTGACATGAAACCATCCTCTGTAAATCCGCATTTGAACCCATTTGTGCAGCAACAAAAATTCAAACCTTATGTATCTTTCAATGCATGTAAGTATGCCATGAGTGAGGCTATGGGATGTCTAAACCGCTAAGGAGTGTCACTCTTACTCTGGTGATTTTAGGTAGGAAGGCCATATTGGCCATCCTAAATTATTATCCCACATCAATGATGTGGTAGGTGCTTTGCACCTTAGAAAGGAGTACTCTCCCATATTAACCCGACCATTACTCAATGGTCAAAGAGTATCCTAGATGAGGTTAGTGATGATAAGACATGTGGCATTTATCTTAAACCAATGGTGGTTCATTATTGTTAAAGTGTTTACCTCGTGATTTATATAGTCATTTATATTTGACCGCCTATGGACAAGTGTCCAATATTTTACATTTAAGTATAAATATGAGGATCCCACATGCTTCCTATGGAAGATATGGGAATTCTTATATTGGATAACTATTACCTTGTTATACGACCACTACTGGTGGTCGGGTTAGCTATGTGAGCTAACTTCCTAGTCATGGGGACTAGGGCGATGAGTTCTGTCACTGACTAGGTTTAATCAAACTTCATTGGGGTTCATTAATCTCTTGGGTAAGACCAAATTTGTGGGTCTATTAACAAATAGATAAACTTTTGAATAATTAATATTTAATTAAAGTTGTAAGTATTGATTAATATTTAATTAGAGTTGTAAACTTTGATTAAGGAGTATTGATTATTATTTATTTAGAGTTGTAAACTTTGATTAAATTATGTTTGTCTATTTAATTAAGGTTATGAATCTTAGTTAGTAAGGACAAAAGTATTGATTTGTGAAATAAAAGGATGTTAGATTTATTTTTAAATAGAAGTTATGGGGCTTTGATTTAGTAAATAAATGGTTAAAAGGTTTCATAGATTAAAGTAAGGGAAGCTTTGATTTGTGAAGTAAAAGGATGTTAGATTTATTTTTAAATTGAAGTTACGGGGATTTGATTTAGTAAATAAATGGTTAAAGGGGTTTCATAGATTAAATTAAGGGAAGCTTTGATTTGTGAAACATAAGGATGTTAGATTTATTTTTAAATTGAATTTATGTGCTTTGATTTAGGAAATAAATGATTTAAGTGTTTCATAGATTAAAGTAAGGGAAGCTTTGATTTGTGAAATAAAATGATGTTAGATTTATTTTTAAATTGAAGTTATGGGGCTTTGGTTTAGAGAATAAATGAAATTATTGTTTTATAGGTTAAGGGTTAAGGAAATTTAACTTTATAAAATGAAATAGAATGATTTATTTCTAGAATTGAAGTAGTGAAGCTTTAAATTAGAAAATAAATGGAAGGAGTGTTTATAAATTGAAGGTATGGGACTTTAATTTATTAAATAAAGATAAGATTTGATTGAAGTTAAACCTTGATATAAGTTGTACATGTTGAATGACTCTCTAAAGGTACTTGAGAGGTGAAAGTAAAAGTGATGATTCTTTTATGATATCAACTATGCATTAGATGGTTAGAAACTTAATTGAATTTGTATAGTTGCAATTTGGTAAAGTAAATGTTAGATGCATTTAGAGGCATACCTATCCTAAACCATGAGTACCCTAATCCCATACTATTATCAAATGATCGATAGAAAGAAAAGGATGAGCAACGAGGTCGATGGAATCAATGCATAGGTAACTTTATTTATGTTGATTTAATTATGCTCAATTAGACTAGAGTTGTGGGGAGATATCCCCGATGCAATTGATGTAATATTCTTTAAAATATGGATGAATTGCCATATAGATTTATATGTAATAACCATTTAATGGTTTAGAGAAGGTACTTTTACTTTATTGCTATACATGGTATATATATTTTAATTGATTCTCTCTCAATTGATGATATTCTCTTTTAGTGTTGCTTCTTCCTTGTATTCTCTTGTATGTTTAATATTTATGTTTTGTTAGATTTATTATCTTGATGTATGCTTGTTTGTGTGCTAAACAAAAAAAATTATTTATGAGTTATAGGGTGAACTTAGAGGTTACCTAAGGGAATTAATGCCCCCTTAGGGTGAACATAGATGACCTAAGGGAATTGAGACCCCCTTAGGGAGATTGAGGACTAAGTTAAGAAAAGACTACATTCGAGTTAAGATAGCTTGTCGAAAGACAAAATTGATAACTTAACTCATAGGACACGTCGCATACCTACGCATAATGGTTTGTGTAGAGTATGGAGATGTGTGTCCACCTTCTAATGGTTGAAGGTGGTAAGTCTAGCTCATCAAGGATGATGAGATAGATAGGCTTATTTGCGGTATTACATGATACACCTACATAGATGGAACTTGTGTTACGGTATCTTGTGAGGTGTAGCTCTTTCAGGGAACTTAGGGGATTTAAACATTAGGTAAATATTAGATAGGTTAAGGGTTTATGAATGGTTCATGAATCTCTTTCCTTAGAAAAAAATCTTTTCTTTTGTGTATTTTTTGTTTGCTTTTTTTTGGGTCATTACAGCAAGGGGGACAACTAATGTAATACTTCCAATAGATTTTTCTAAAATAAAAATAGAGAAATAATATAATAGATTTCAACAATACCAAGAAAAAATTAAGATATGGTTTGATAAAAAATCTTCTCCCAAGTTTTTTAAAATTTATGACTTGGTTTTAAAATGGGATGAACATAGGACTAAGCCAAGAAAGCATGAAAAGCTAAAATCATTGTGGTTTGGACCTTACCTAATCTTGGGAAATCATGAATTTAATGCATTCAAGCTAACATATATGGATGGCCATCTTTTGCTAATTTTGATAAATTTATAATATTTAAAACATTACTCATAGAGATGTTTCCCTTGATTTATATTATATATAAATATCAACATGTGTAAATATAGATATGAGTGATCACAAAAGTTTTATGTAAGTAAAGTATGATTGGCCAAAACAAAAGCTAGAAACCACTAAATTTTAAAATCTAAACGATTCTATTGGCTAAGAAAAAAAACAATATTTAACTCAACATGCATCCCAAGAACTTGCATGTAGTGGTAGTTTCAAGAAAATATCCCAGTAAAAAAGCAAAGCATGTAAAATCCATAAAATTAATGCACCAAAATCTAAGGTTCTTGCCAGCTTCATGCTATAAAATCAGGACTTGGAAATGTACTTTGCATAATTGAGTAGTTAAAAAATTCAAAGAGCAAGGTATTGTTGTGAGCAAAGGCAAATACAAATGTGTAAGGGTTATCTAGTAGCAATAATATAATAATTGTGGTGTGTGAAAGGAGGGGCTAAATAGTTCAAAGGAGCACCAAGGAGCTTCAAGATCATATAAGCCTAATTCATGAATCATTTATTATAGTCAAAGATGTTAGAATTACTATTGTTATTCTATATTCTTACTCTATTTAGGTTGTTAGGGTAGATATTTAACTACCTAGATAAGTTATGCTAACAATAGTTATTAGCGTATATTATTATAGGTCTATTTTGTTATTTTTTAGACCTAACTTAGCCTATATATTTTGAGTTCTAAGTTGTTGATTAGATCCATTGATTACGGGTTAATTTTATCCCTTATTGTTTTATATAATTTTCTATGATCAATGGAAACTTTACTTTGATAATTCGTCAATATGGTATCAGAGCAAATCGAGCTCTAGGCTCATTCATATTCGAGAGTAGATTCTAGAGGCACTATGTGGGACCTAGGCTTGACTAGCCCTAAGTGATATCACTTCGCACATGAAGCTATGTGCGAAGTGATATGGTTGCGTCGCATTCTGATAAATATGGGTCATCCATCAAAATATCCAATTCATTTGTTCTGCGACAACCAGGGTGTTTTGAACCTTGTTAAGAACCTAGTACATCATGAGAAAACCAAGAACATTGACACACAATGTCATTTCATTCGATACGAAGTTCCCAAGCACAAAATTCAGCTTTAGTACATTCCCATAGATACTCAAGTTGCAGATATTTTCACTAAGTCACTTGCACGTGTCAAATTTGAATTGTTTCGTAGCTCTCTTTGTATTGCCAAATGATGTAATCAGGGGGGATGTTAGTATAGCTAGTATTTCTTCAATTACCTAAATAATGTAATAAGGGTGGATGTTAGAATTACTATCCTAGTTCTATATTATTACCTTATTTAGGTTGTTAGGGTAGTTAGTTAACTACCTAGATTAGTTACACTAACAATAGTTGTTAGCGTATATTATGATAGGTCTATTTTGTTATTTTTTAGACCTAACTTAGCCTATATATTTTGAGTTCTAATTTGTTGATTAGATCCATTTATTATGGGTTAATTTGGGCCCTTATTGTTTTATATAATTTTCTATGATCAATGGAAACTTTACTTTGACAATTCATCAATAAAAGAAAATCCAAAGAGTTTTAGAGATGGAGTAGAGGAAAATATGAAGATATTTTCACCTAATATGGTGCAAGTGGTCACATGGAATTATTTCCTATCATTATACACACCTATATTTGTGAACTCTTGCTTGAATTTGGTCAAAGCAATAACGAAGAACTATGATCCAAATTCTAAAATAGTATGCATTACAATGAGGTTTAAATTTGTTGGCATCACAAACAATGCTATAATAATGTCTTTTATATTAAGATAGTGCTTAGTTACTAATCACAAAATTATTACTGCTAAAGAACAAGTTAAGCATTGTAAAAGAAATATGATTAGAAATTAGAAAAATAAGCAATTGAGGCAACCCGTTGATGACTTCCCAAAAATTCTAATTAAGCTCCTATCATTCAAAGACCATCATTAAGTCCTTTCTATGTTGGTTGTTATCCTTGGACTAGATATTGACAAGTATGTATATGACTACCAAGTAACTAAGGCTTATGTTGTGACCAATGTGCATAACTATAATGGTACTTGAAATAAGTCTCCCCTATTATTTGATTGGGCCCAGTTCACAAGCTCTTAAATTCATGACCAATTGGATTCCCTAAAGCTAAAGGAGAAGGAACGCTTCTATTACCTATCATATTTAGCCTAGTTAATCCTATACTTCATGATGGGTAAGATGTTGATCTTTCAAATTCAAACATATGTAGACAATGGAGCAATTATCCTTATAGTCAATTAGACTCCTGTTATTAGGATATTAACTCATATTTAGAGTTCAATTGACTATTTCTAGAGCCAACACTTACCTGTATATATGGAAGGATTCCTTGGTTATTTCCAAAAACCAATAAAAATCTACAGGATGATAAGTGCCAACTTGAAGATTGGTATATTTTTTAGAACAACACTTTTATTAGAGTATACGACTTTGTTGGGTACCCCTATATGATCCCATGTTATGTAACTAGTTGGGTATTCACAATGGAATTCTAATTTCAAATCAACAAAGTAGATGATAGATTTGGATCCAAGATTAAAAAAAATGTTGGTACTTATGAGTATCCCTTTAATTTTGGTCCTAGCATCATGATGGCTTAGAATCAGGTTAGAGTGCTAGATGATAAACTTAGTGGATTTTAGTTGTCAATAGTGCCACACTTATGGAGCTATGATTTGGAAGAAAAAATCAAGGCTAAGCTAAAGGATTTAAATAATAAGGAACCAACATTTGAACATTTTCCCTATTTAGACATAGAAGCATTTAGAAATAACTTAGAAGATCAAGCATCGAATCTAAATATTAATAGATTGTAAATGTGGCCCCTGTAGAGAAAATATTATTCTTTCATATGATCTTACGATCCAGCTAGAAACCAAGATCAAATAATATCCAACAAGCTTGAATGAAGTATTGAATATGAATTGGATTGGACTAAAGAAAAAAAATGGCAATGGTGGATCTCTAGGCATGAAAGAGGTAAATAGAAGAACACCTTCCCCAACAATTCATATGCCTATTTTGAAAATAAATTTAAGGATAAATATGTTAAGTGGATAGCTCAGCACAAAGGGGAATTAATTCTTGGCCTCATCAAATATGATGATGAAGAAAATAAAGAATGCATCTACGAAGAGGAAGAGGAGGCCAAATAGTAGATCCCTATCTGAGACCAACACCTACTAGTGAATTTAGATTCTTAAGAGGACTTGGATTTAAAGGAGAGGTTTGATTATGTGTTGAAAAAAGAGAAGCCTAGAAAAAGAGATTCCAATTGAACATTCCTAGATAATTGAGATCTCAAGTGGACAGTAAGGTCCTCTAGCTACAACTCAAGAAGCACAAGTAGGATGCACGATGGAAACAAATATAGTGCAAGAAGTGGACTTCATTGAAGAATACCTTGGCCTAACTACTCTAGGTTCAAATGAACCTCCAACTGATATAAGTGAGCATATCCACTACAAACAGTCAAAAGAGAGGACAAAGAGAAAGACTTCTCTATTAAGCCAATATAGGGAGATCACCAAGAAGGCCAAGATGTAGAAATTACCTCTAAAAATTCAAAGGATAGATGTTACCATTTAGTAATTTTATGCAAAAACTTAGGAGCAACAACTAGGAGCACTAGAATTAGTTATGCCTCTATCTCTACTCCTATATCTCAAAATTTACATCCACCTCTACATTCCCCTTTATGACAACCACCTTCACTATTTTCCCCTCCATACGAAAGGTTACCTCCTCAAAATCCCTCACCAGCTAAGAATGTAAATTCTAATGTTCCCATACATATTATCCAACAAACTCCCAAATATTTTACAATATCATGCTATTATGGAGACTATGGGTGAATTTTCTCACCTACATCCACTATGTGGTATAGTTTAGACCATATAGTTCTTTTGCTAAAAAATAATGTAGCAATGAGCATGAAACAGTTTAGAATAGCAACAAAAGAGGCTGCTAAGTAGATGAAGTGGGCCAAAAGATTACCAAAATATGCAAAGTGAAGATAAGTGTGACCAATGCAAAATAAGGCTAGAGAAGATAAAAAGTGTAGACACCAAAACCTAGCCACTTTTCATCCATCCTAACTTTCCTATCATTTCAACAATTTATATATATATGTATATTTATTTATTTATTTAATATTAATATTTTATATATTATATTATATATATAATAAATATATATTATATAAGTGAATAAATCCCATCCATCCGATTTCACTTAATCCTATCCATTCATCTACATCAATCCATGCCACACCCCAGATTTAATCTCCACCCTCCGTCATGTTTTAATATTGACCGCACAATTCATGTCATCAAAACCCTAATGTGCCCTAGGTGAGATTATAAGTAGGAGTCATTTTTATGGCTCAACCCCTAAGTTTTTCCTAAGTTTTGCTAAGTTTTCCAAGTCCTCTCACATCCTCACCATCACTTTATCTCACCTTCACCTCCACATTCACCATCGTAGCCCTTGCCTAAAGTAGATCTACTTCTGTAAACCTTGCTTAATCCTTGTGACTGTCTGCTACTCTCAAACACCCATGGGTATTTTCTACTACTGTTGAGCACCCATGGGCATCTCAGATATTAGTTCTATAGACTAGGGCATCCACGCACTAGTTTCCTACAACAACTAAAGCACAGATAGAAGACAACGAGCTCACAAGGTAAATCATTATTTATTTTGTTAATTTCAATATTTCCTTATTTTCTTAAAGTAGTGTTACATGATATTTAGGTTTTTATTAATTCTTGAGGGTCTCACGCAATGGATCCCTCTTAGTTATTACTAATTCTCTTGTTTCATCTTCAGTGTGCAGATTTGGATATTCATCATCATTAGATAGTTGTGTAAGCTGGAGTGGCTCAGATCAATGAATATCTGAAGCCCACTCAACTTTGTTGGGAGCTAAAATGATCTTAACATACACCATAAGCATTGTTATCTAGGATTTTGGAGAACCCTAGCATTATTATATTTATTGTATCAGAATAAACTATGTAAAACCCCTATTTGGGATCACATTTTATTATACATAAACAATAATAATATCTGATCTATTCCATTGTGCAATTTCTTGTGTTAATTGGTTTATTAATTTTAAGTTATTTATATCTGGTGTTTCATTTTTGTCTCTTCAAATGGTGATCACGGTTCCACAACACCAAAATAATGCTAAATAAATTGAACGCAAAGAACCCAAAATTATACAATAGATGATCTTATATTAACTGGGGGAGCCTAAAGACTCCATTGTTACAATGTGGATCCATTAATCCTTTTGGTACAAATTTACAAATGGCTAGGGTTCTCAAAAACCCTAGCAAACAAGGTTGGTGGTATCTTCAAGCACATCCTTGCTCCCAATAGAATTGAGTGGGCTTCTTGATATCTGATTTTGGGTCACTCCAGCTTAAATAGATGTCCAATGCTGATGTAGAACCTTCATATCTATACACAATAACACAACAAATAGATTGGTAATACTTGTGAGGGCTTCATAATGTGAGGCCCTATATGTAATAGTAAAACCCTAACTATCTGCTACAAATAGAACAAAAATAAAAGTGTTCTGAGGACCTCCTAGCCTTCGAGCGACACTAGGGCATCATCACACGTCTTCACTACAACAAAATTTCATCGATCAGAAGACAATGTAAGATAAATTTATTGTTTGTTATTTCATCAATGCATTTTTATTTATATTCACATCATTTACAGTAGATAGTTAGGGTTTTACTATTGCTTATAGAGGGCTTCACATTATGGAGCCCTCACAGGTATTACTAATACGTTTGTTGTGTTATTGTATGTAGATCTAAAGGTGCTACATCAAATTTGGACAATTATTTAAGTTGGATTGGCCCGACATCGAATATCAAGAAGCCCACTCATTTTTTTTGGGAGCAAGGATGCACCTGAAGCCACCATCAACCTTGTTTACTAGGGTTTTGGATAACCCTAGCCATTTGTAATTTGTATCAAAAGGATTCAAGGATCCACATTGTAATAATGGAGTCTTTAGGCTCCCCCCGTTAATATAAGATCATCTAGTAACAACTGCAGTTGCAGTTGTTACTTCCCCCACCCCCGCCCTCAAGATGAGGGCGGGGATTGTGTAATTTTGGGTTCTTTGTGTTAAATTTATTTAGAATTTTTTGGTGTTGTGTTTTTGTATCCTCAAATGGTGATCATGGTGGAACCATAGCCATTCCATATTAATATAGTTCCACATCAACAATTTTCACATAAACAAGGTTCCACACCAGTCATTTCCCATTAACATAACTTCATCTTAGCCATTCCATCATTAACATGGCTTCACAATAGCCATTCCATCATTAACATGGCTTCATATTAGCCATTCCACAATTAACATGGCTTCATATTAGCCATTCCATCATTAATATTACTCCACAATAGCCATTCCACCATTAACATGACTTCATCTTAGCCATTCTATCATTAACATGGCTCCACAATAGCCATTCCATAATTACCATGGCTTCATACTAGCCATTCCACCATTAACATGGCTTCATCTTAGACATTCCATCATTAACATGGCTTCATCTTAGCCATTCCACCATTAACATGGCTTCATCTTAGCCATTCCACCATTAACATGGCTTCACAACAACCATTCCACATTAACATGGCTACACAACAACCATTCCACATTAACATGATTGCACAACAACCATTCCACATTAACATGGTTGCACGACAACCATTTCCATATTAACATAGCTGCATAATATACATTCCACATTAACATGGCTACACAATAGCCATTCCACATTAACATTGCTACACAACAACCATTCCACACTAACATGGCTACACTATAGCCATTCCATCATTAAAATCGCTTCATATTAGTTATTACACCATTAACATGGATTTATCTTAGCCATTCCATCATTAACATGGCTTCTCAACAACCTTTCCACCATTAATATGGCTTCATATTAGCCATTCCATCATTAACATGGCTTCATCCTAGCCATTCCACCATTAACATGGCTTCACCTTAGTCATTCCATCATTAACATGGCTCCACAATAGCCATTCCACCATTAGCATGGCTTCATCTTAGCCATTCCACCATTAACATGGCTTCATCCTAGCCATTCCATCATTAATATGACTTCATCTTAGCCATTCCATAATTAACATGGTTCCACAACAACCATTCTCCCATTAAAATGGCTCCACAAAAACCATTCCATCATTAACATTGATTCATCTTAGACATATCATCATTAACATGGCTCGGCAATAGCCATTCCATCATTAACATGGTTCCATACCATTCCCTCTTTCTATTGAGGCAAAAACAGAACTCATTATTTGCATTTTCACAATTACTCCATCATTCATTACCATGACATCTTCACATCCACCATTATATTTCCACAATCAGTTCATCATAATCACATTCACTTCCATCCATAATCATTTCATTTTCCAAATAAAAAAACCACTTCTCTATTAGGGCAAAAATAGAACCAATCCTTGGATTACTCTAAAAATCCTTGCGTTGCATTCCCATTATTTTATCATCTTGCATTTTCACATGTTGGTTGTTTGCCTTACAAGCTTGCTAGGCTAGGGGAGTAAAAGAATTCAAAACCTTTGAACACCACCCCCCTCGAGAGTAGTCTATGCTTAATGATATATATATATATATATATACATGGCTAATACACAAAAACATTGCATTTCATTTCACATATTTCATTTGCACACATTTCATTTCATAGCATTGCATTTCACACGTCATTTTCACACATTGCATTTCACAAATTGCATTTCATTCCATCCACAGTTCACATTTCATAATAGGGATCATGTATTCAATTCAATATATTAATTGGTCCAATAAAGTTATGTTGCCTTAATCAGGGGCACCTTCACATCATCATTCATTTTTACACCAAGCCAAAATTATCATTTTCAAAGCCACATTTCCATAAAATCCTAGGTGTTTTTGGTCACTCAGCCACTCCTATTATTTTAAACAAACACCACAATACACGTCGAGTTATTTTTAGGACCATTATACATATACACTAAGAAAATCTTGAGTTTTTGGAATTGACTCCAAAACATTCTTGAAACAAACATATTTTCACATCTTAAAAACATCTTGTGTCAAATAGGGATAACACCATACTTGGTTTGGACCTCGAAGTGAAAAGGGTAATTCTCGCTTGTCTTATCATGTAACATAGTCCATAAAAACAATGATTCTCACCACTATCACAATTCCAAAAATAAAATAAAGAGTAGGGAAAAATACCTAACAAAAACTCTAAATATTTTACATCACACACCACTAATCATTGGATTGTAAGTATTGTACTATATTTTCAATCAAACGGTTAGGTAGACATCCCCAAAATTCAAGAGATCAAACCAAAAATCATGGACTATGGAGTTAGCCTCCACCGGGGCTATAAATGCTTGATTGGTAGTGGAGTACATTCATGCATGGTGACACATCTCTTTCAAAGAGACATCTAACCGCACATAAGGACAAGCTAGCTTCTTGATCTTCTCCATAAAAGGTTACACCCAATTTACTCAAGATGAGTTAATAAAATCACTTGCACACACATTGGTTCTTGATTGCCTTGAGTTATTACCATGCTCTTGATTCGGTAAATGAATTCACTGCACACATTTTTGGTCTTAGAGGGATTAGGCAGTTTTAGTGAGTTTTTTTAATACCACTAGTATGTCTGAGTCTCTGCAAAATAGGAAATCTTCCATATCAATATCCATATCTTCTTCCATGTCAACATCCATACCACAAAGTTTGGTGCCCTTTATTAAACAACAATGATGGAAACACGCTAAGTAAGATCTAAAATATAAATGATCATTAGAACATTTGCATTCCATACCTTACATTAATCATCCATAACACATTTCCACTTGCATTAATCATCCATATACTTTTGCATTCCACAAAAGAACATAAGCATAACACAAAATTAAAATCCATGTATATGTATATGTATAACTTGCATATGCAAAGATTGCTAGAAAGTTCAAACAACGTCACAACTTGGGGGTGTTCAAGGTTATCACATCTTCCATCCAATAAAACAAACAAGCATAGAACTTGGGGGTGTTTAAGGTATCACACCTTCCCCACCAATTCAACAAAAAATTCAATATCACATACACATCACATCATCCACATTCATTGATAGGTTCAAAAGGTTTTGTCCTTTTGTCAAAGGTTGCACCCTTTGTCTTCCATTTATACATTATCAAAAACCCCTTCATTTGTTAGGGCAAAAACAAACTCGATTCCTTGAATTTTCATAAAAACCCTTCATTTGTTAGGGCAAATAACAAACACATTCATCACATTTTTTCCATTTAAAAAAAAATCCCTTCATCTGTTGGGGCAAAGAATAGACACAATCATTTCATCGCATTTCAAAAATATCTTCATATATTGGGGCAAAGAACAAACACATTCATCACATCGCATTTTTTCAAAAATCCCTTCATCTATTGGGGCAAAGAACAGATGCATTCATTGTATTTTTCCCATTAAAAAAAAAAACTCATCATTTGTTAGGGCAAAGCACAGACATAATCATTTCATCACATTTCAAAAAATTCTTAATTTGTTGGGGTAAATAATAGACACAATAATTTCATAGCATTTTTCTCCATTTCAAAAACCCTTCATCTATTGGGGTAAAGAATAGACACAAGTACAAGTGAACCTTGTATTTAGTGGTTTATCCTATTTAACTTGGTAGTTGTAGCGACTGGTTATCCATGCAATCTGGTAGGATGGGTAGATCACCATAAGGACACTTGCATTGTTAAAAACCTTCATCTGTTCATCAAAGAATAGACACAATCATTACATTGCATTTTTTCCATATCAAAATCCCTTCATATTTTGGGATAAATAATAGACACAATAATTGCATTCAACTATTACATCATAAACATGTCAAAAATCCCTTTCATCTGTTAGGGCAAAAACAGACTCAGTTACTTGAATTCGTATATTCAAAAATGTAGCTTACCTCAACCAAATCACTCCAAATCGAATCCATCAATACATTTCTCATCATCACATATTCATGTCAACATCATTTCCATTCATCCATAATTACATTTTCACATTTGCCAAGTTCAACTATAATTTCAATTAATCTCGTATCTAGTGGTCTATTCTATCTTTTTAGCGATTATAGCAATTTGTGTCCATGCAATTTGGCAAGATGAATAAATCACCATAAGGACACTTTGCCATCTTCATCATCACATATTTCATTGTTCAAAAACAAAAATCACTTTTGGTACTTCACCTTTTGAGTGAGACTATGCCAAGATCAACTTGCTCAAAATATTTCCTTAATGACCTTGTTCATGGATCTTGAAACATAGACAAAATCATAATTTTTCATCATTCCTTTTACACCAATATCCGAGGATGCAGGTTGGGTAAAGTGATTGAACAACCGTTTAGAGATTCATTATAGGAATTGATGCAATCATGAGTGGCCCCGAGGATATACTATTTTTCTTTTCTTTTTGCATTTGCATACTTGAATTTCAATGATTCTAGAAGGCACATTCTTCAACAACATCGAATCACCCCAAACTTGGGGCAACCACATTTGGTTTTGAATTTCCCACAATGGGATACATATTACATGATCATGGCATCTACATTTGGCAAAAATTCCTTTATATATCAGGGCAAACACAGACACATTTTCCATCACATATTTTCATAAAACCCTTCATCTTTTGGGGCAAAAATAGATGCATCATATCACATTTTTCACCAATCCCCTTCCTACCATTGGGGTAAAAATGGTATCACATTTGCATCATTCATTTGCACAAATTTTTCAATTGGCTTGTGATATTAATCCACAAACTCATTCGCCAATTGAGGGGGTAAGCTACGTAAAAATTCAAATTCTTTTATTCTTTTTGTGAAGCAAAAATACGACACTAAAGCAAATATGAAAATAAATAACTCATAATGAAAAATAAATTGCACAAAATATGATTTTATTCAATAAATGGGAGGGGAGCTGAGAAAATCCTTTGTTACAATTGATCTGTTCAATAGAATTATTTTGATACAATAGTTACAGGTGCTAGGGTTCTCCGAAACCCTAGCTACAAAAGATGTAGTGTCTTCAATGTATCTTGCTTCCAATAGATTGAGTGGGCTTCTTGTTATTCGTAATCGGGCCACTCTAGCTTCAATAGCTACTCAAATCCTCTTGACTAATGCTATTTGATCCTGCACATACAACAAACATAAAGCAGTCAGTAAACAAAATGAGGGTTCCACAATGTGAACCCTCAAAAATGTAAACTAAAAACCCTAGATCTGCGTAAACAAAATATATAGAATCCAAATAACATCAAATAAAAATGAATAAAATACTTACTTTATTGTAGTGTATGATATATTATGTCGCTCTATTATATATTGATGGTAGGGTACCCTGACAGCACCTGATGATCCTATGCATCAGGCTCTGGTTAGTGCATACAGAATGCAGCAGGCGCTTTGTAGCACCTGTGGGATGAGGCACACACTCGGGAGTGCCTACGAAATAGGCTTTGATTTACAGAAGTAGATCAGGGGGATGCGAAGGGCTCAAAAATGGTGGTTGTAGGAATGGACTGTGAATATGGTTGGAATCAAGAAATCCTAGGGCAAACTAGGATTTTGGGGGAATTCTAGGCAAGGGCATAATCTACTCACAAGAAACTAGCTCTAGGTAAGGTTAGATCTCACAAGTAATTTTGAATAGCAAAATTTATCCTTTTTGCTATTCGAACTTACTTGTGAGATCTAACCTTACCTAGAGCTAGTTTCTTGTGAGTAGATTATGCCCTTGCCTAGCCTTCCCCAAAACCCTAGTTTGCCCTAGGATTTCTTGATTTTAGCCATATTTGCAACCCATTCCTACCACCACCATTGTTGAGCCCTTCGCATCCCATCGATATTTTTTTGGGGTTGAGCATTGAGAATGCTCCTATTTATTATCAAGCATAGGTTTTTCTTAGGGTTTTAGCTTAACACTTTTGATCATGTAGCTAATATTAGAGCAGATCCAAATGCCGATATTAAAGTTTAGGTATGACATGGATTAAGGAAGATGAACGACTGAGATTAGATTGGATCGGATGGTTGTGGTTAATTTAACTTATAAATATATATTTTATTATATAAATATTAAAATATAATATAAAATATTATATTTAAATATAAATAATATAAAATAAATATAAATAAGTCAAATAGGGGTTGAAAAATGGCAAGAAAGGGCTAAAGTGGGCCATTGGATGGCGGGAAAAGGGGGATGGTGGACAAGTGGGTGGTAGAATGACCAGGATGGAGGACAAGTGGCTAGGATTTGGTGTCTACAGATGCCCCTTTTTGTACCATGTTGCATGAAACACAATATGGTGCAAAAACACGAGACACCTGGTTGGGCTTTGGGCGTAGAAGCAACTTCTCTCTCTCATTGGATTTCAGAGCATCATTGTTGAAGGCAAAAGAATAAATAATTTTGGAGTTTTATGTAGCTTATCCCCCTTAATTGGTGAATGAGATGTGGATGATCTCACGAGCCAATTGAAAAAGAATGAATGGAAGAATGTTTGTGCAAAAGGGGAAATTGGAATGATGAAAATGTGTGACCGTTTTTGCCCCAACGGTTGAAGGGATTTGTGGAATGAGGAATGATGATTGTGTCTATTTTTGTCCCAATATATGAAGGGTTTTGTGCTAAATGTAGATGTCATGATCATGTAAGATGTATCCCATTGTGGAAAAATCGAAATCAAAAGTGGGTGCCCCAAATTTTGGGTAATTCCATGATGTTGAAGAAATTTTACCATATGGCATCATTGATATGCAGTATGAAATGCAAGAATAGAACACAACAAAAGTTGATATTTGGAGGGCCTACTAATGATTGTAGGATAATTCCTTCCCATGGAACCAATCAACCTAGCTAGTGCCAGTCACTATGATGACTTGTCATGCAATTTTTGAATGAAATGATTTGATTTTTGTCCATGTTTTAAGCCCCACGGACTAGGCCATCAATGACACTTTTAAGCAAAATTCATCTTGTCGAGGTTTCACTTGGATTGTGAGTGACCAAATTTGATTAGGATTTCAAACTAGGAGATATGGAATGATGATGATGACCAAGTGTTCTTATGGTGATTCATTCATCTTACCAAATTGCATGGACACAAATCATTGCAATCACCAAGTATATAGAACAAACCACTATATACAAGATTCACTTGTGATTTTGGCACATGTTAGAAGAATTGATGATGAATGAGTAAATGTGATGGAATTTAGAATATTGAGGAGGAAATGTGATTATGAGAAATGTATTTATGGATGCAATGTGGAGTGATTTTGTGGAGGTAAGCTACATTGTTGACTGTATGGATGCAAATGATTGAGTCTATTTTTGCCCCAATAGATAAAGGGGTTTTGATAATGTAAGTGTCCTTATGGTGATCTACCCATCCTACCGGATTGCATGGATAACCAATCGTTGCAACCGCCAGGTGAAATAGGGTGAACCACTAAATACAAGGTTCACTTATGAATGTTGCATAATGATAAATGAATGGATGATGTTGAATGTAAATGTGATCTGTTTTTGCCCCAACAGATGAAGGGATTTTTGCAAATGTCATGATCATGTACGATGTATCCCATCATGGGAAAAACATAACCAAATGTGGTTGCCCCAAGTTTGGGGTGATTCGATGTTGTTGAAGAAAATGCCTTATGGCGTCATTGAAATGCAAGTATGCAAATGCAAAAAGGAGATGATGATAAGTTATGATTTTGTCCATGTTTCTAGCCCCATGAACAAGGACATCAATGATGATAAGTTATGATTTTATCCGTGTTTCTAGCCCCACAAACAAGGACATTAATGATAAGTTATGATTTTGTCCATGTTTCTAGCCCCACGAACAAGGACATTAATGATGATAAGTTATGATTTTATCCATGTTTCTAGCCCCATGAACAAGGACATTAATGATGATAAGTTATGATTTTGTCCATGTTTCTAGCCCCACGAACAAGGACATTAATGATGATAAGTTATGATTTTGTCTATGTTTCTAGCCCCACAAACAAGGACATTAATGATGATAAGTTATGATTTTTTCCATGTTTCTAGCCCCACAAACAAGGACATTAATGATGATAAGTTATGATTTTGTCCGTGTTTCTAGCCCCACGAACAAGGACATTAATGATGATAAGTTATGATTTTGTCCGTGTTTCTAGCCCTACTAACAAGGACATTAATGATGATAAGTTATGAATTTATCCATGTTTCTAGCCCCATGAACAAGGACATTAATGATGATAAATTATGATTTTTTCATGTTTCTAGCTCCACAAACAAGGACATTAATGATGATAAGTTATGATTTTGTCCGTGTTTCTAGCCCCATGAACAAGGACATTAATGATGATAAGTTATGATTTTATCCGTGTTTCTAGCCCCACGAACAAGGACATTAATGATGATAAGTTATGATTTTATCCGTGTTTCTAGCCCCACGAACAAGGACATTAATGATGATAAGTTATGATTTTGTTCGTATTTCTAGCCCCACAAACAAGGAGATCAATGACAACTTTTGAGCAAATTGGTCTTGGCATAGTTTCACTCTAAATATGAGGTACCAAAAGTGATTTTGTTTTCAAACAAAGAGATAGTGGATGATGAAAATGGCCAAGTGTCCTTATGGTGATTTATTCATCTTACCAAATTGCATGGATGCAAATCACTGCAATCGCCAAGGAGATAGAATAAACCACTAGATACGAGGTTCACTTGAAATTGTAGGTGAACTTGGCAAATGTTGAATGTAAATGTGATTGTTGATGGATTTGATGGTGACATGGAGATGTGATGATGAGAAATGTATTGATGAATGCAATGTGGAGTGATTTTGTGGAGGTAAGCTACCTTTTTGAATATGTGGATGCAAGTGACTGAGTCTATTTTTGCCCCAACAGATGAAAGGGGTTTTTGACATGGGAAATTGCAATGTAATGATCATGTCTATTCTTTGCCCTAATAGATAAAGGGGTTTTTGATGATGTAAGTGTCCTTATGGTGATCTACCCATCCTACCAGATTGCATGGATAACCAGTCGCTGCAATCGCCAGGTGAAATAGGGTAAACCACTAAATACAAGGCTCACTTGTATTTGTGTCTGTTCTTTGCCCTAACAGATGAAGGGGTTTTTGAAATAGAAAAATGTGATGAGTGTGTCTATTATTTGCCCCAATAGATGAAGGGTTTTTGATAATGAAAAATGAAATGATTGTGTCTATTATTTGCCCTAATAGATAAAGGGATTTTTGATGATGTAAGTGTCCTTATGGTGATCTACCCATCCTACCGGATTGCATGGATAACCATCGTGCAATCGCCGGGTGAAATAGGGTAAACCACTAAATACAAGGCTCACTTGTGAATGTTGAATGAATTCTTTGCTAAAAATGAAGGTTTTGAAATGGGAAAATGTGATGAGTGTGTTTGTTTTTGCCCCAATAGATGAAGGGTTTTTGATAATGAAAATGAAATGATTGTGTCTGTTCTTTTCCCTAATAGATGAAGGGGTTTTTGATGATGTAAGTGTCCTTATGGTGATCTATCCATCCTACCGGATTGCATGGATAACCAGTCATTGCAACTGCCAGGTTACTAGGATAAACCACTAAATACAAGGTTCACTTGTGAATGAAAATGTTGAGGAAAATATAGAATGAAACTCCGTGTTTTTGGTCGACGGGTAAGGCTAGGAAACTCCGTGTTTTTGGTCGATGGGTAAGGCTAGGAAATTGAGTGAATGTGAAGATGTAATTGATGCATTCTATTTTTTCCCTAATAGAAAAGAGGATTTTGATAAGGTGTGATGCAATGAAATGGTTCTGTTTTTTCCCTAATAGAAAAGGGATTTTTGCAAATGTGGATGGTGTGAATGCAAGGCAAAGGGCACAACCTTTGACAAAAGAATGCAATATTTTGAACCTAGCAATTGATGTGAATGATGTGATGTGATTGAATGATTGAATTGTTTGTTGAATTGGTGGAGAAGGTGTGATACCTTGAGCACCCCCAAAATTATGATGTTTTCTTGGGAGAAAGGTGTGAAACCTTGAACACCCCAAGTTGTGATGTTGTTTGCTTGGTTGGGGAAAAGGTGTGAAACCTTGAACACCTCCAAATTGTGATGATATTTGGTTTATTAGAGGAAACATGTGAAATCATGAACATCCCCAAGTTTTGATGTTGTTTGCACTTTCTAGAGATCTTTGCATATGCGAGTTATATATAGATATATATACATGGCTTTTACTTTTATGTTATGCCTATGTAGATGTTTTTATGTGAATACATGTGTATATGGATGATTAATGCAATGATATGTTATTAATGCAAGGTGAAATGTATGGATGATTAATGCAAGGTAGAGTGCTAATGATAATTTATGGTTTAGATCTTTGCTTGGCCATGTTTAGCATTGTTTTTTAATCAGGGGCACCAGACTTGGTGGCATATGGGATGAATGGTGCATGAAATGACATGGATGTTGACATGGAAGAAGATATGGATGTTGATATGGAAGACTGCCTATTTTGCAGAGACTCAAACATCCTAGTATATCAAACAAACTCACTAAAACTTCCTAATCCCTCTAGGACCCAATGTGTGTGTAGTGAATTCATTTACCAAATCAAGAGCAAGGTAATGACCCGAGACAGTCAAGAACCAGTGTGTGTGCAAGTGAGTTCATTAACTCATCTTGAGTAAATTGGGTAAACCTGTTATGGTTGAAACCAAGAGGCTAGCTTGTCCATATGAGTGGTCAGAGGTCTCTTTTAAAAGAGACATGTCACCATGCATGAGCGTACTCCACTGCCAATCAAGCGTCTATAGCTTCGATGGAGGCTAACTCCATAGTCCATAATTTTGTTTTTGATTTCTTGAATTTTGGGGATGACTACCTAACCATCTGATTGGAAAGGTAGTACGATCCTTACAACCCAATGATCAGTGGTGTGTGATGTAAAAGGTTTAGAGCTTTGGGGAATCATATTCTCAACCTAAGTGTGATGAGAATTGTATCCTATCCTTACTACTCTATCTTTTGAATTTAAAGCAACTGTGATAGTGGTGCAAACCACTATTCTTATGGACTATGTTGCATGATGGGACTAGCAAGGATGACCCTTTTCGCTTCAAGGTTCAGACCAAGGATGGTGTTATCCCTCTTTGACACAAGATGTTTTTAATATGTGAAAATTGTGGTTGGTTCAAGAATGTTTTTGGAATCAATTCCATAACTCAATATTTTCTTAGTGTAAGATGTGTAATGGTCCTAAGAAGAACTCGACATGTATTTTGAAGTTTGCTTAAAACACTAGGGGTGGCTGAGTGACCGAAAACACCTAGGAATTTGTGAATATGGCTTGTATGTAAGGAAATTTGGCTTTTTGAAATTGTGAGGATGACATTGTGAAGGTGCCCCTGATTAAGGCAACATGATATTTGTTGGACCAATTAAGATCTTGAATAAATGATCCCTATATGAAATATGGAATGTGGATGTTAATGCAATGTATGAAATGCAATTGAAATGTGGAATGCAATATGTGATGTGGGTGAATACATTATTTTGAATGAAATGTAAATGCAAGTGAAATGCAATGTTATGAATGAAATGTATGCAAATTTTTTTTTTGTATTAGCCATGTATACATATACATATATAGTAATCACAGTAAGCATGGAACACTTTCAAGTGTATGATGTTCATTGGCTCGGGTTTTTCTACTCCCCCTAGCCTGGTAAGCTTATGACCAAAGGGATTAGGACCTTTGGGGCTTTTTGAATTTGAAATGTGACCAAAGGGATTGAGTACCTTTGGGGTCTTTTGAAATTGAAATTTTATGTGACCAAAGGGATTGAGTACCTTTGGGGCATTTTGATTTAGATAATAAAATGATTATGGATAAAAGTGAATGTGATTGTGATGAACCAATTTTGGAACTGTAATGAATTATGGAGCAATTGTGAAAATGCAAGCTTGTAAAGCAAACATGTTAATTATGGAATGGTTGTTGTTGAGACATGTTGATGTGAAATGGATGTTGTGTATCCTTGTTAATTATGAATGGTTAATATGAAGCCATGTTAATGTGGAATAGCTATTGATGAAGCCATGTTAATGATGGAATGACTTAGATGAATTCATTTTAATGATGAAATGGCTAATATTAATCCATGTTAATGATGAAATGGCTAAGGTTAAGCAATGTTAATGATGAAATGGCTAAGGTTAAGCCATGTTAATATGAGAATGACTAAGATAAATCCATGTTAATGATAAAATGGCTAAGGTTAAGCCATGTTAATGATTAAATGGTTAAGGTTAAGCCATGTTGATGATGAAATGGCTAAGGATAAGCCATGTTAATGATGAAATGGCTAAGGTTAAGCCATGTTAATGATGCGATGATTAATGTTAAGCCATGTTAATATGAAATGGCTAAGGTTAAATCCATGTTAATGATGAAATAGCTAAGGTTAAGCCATGTTAATGATGAAATGGCTAAGGTTAAGCCATGTTAATGATGAAATGGCTAAGTTTAAGCCATGTTAATGATGAAATGGCTAAGGTTAAGTCATGTAAATGATGAAATGGCTAAGGTTAAGCCATGTTAATGATTAAATAGCTAAGTTTAAGCCATGTTAATGATGAAATGGCTAAGGTTAAGCCATGTTAATGATGAAATGGCTAAGGTTAAGCCATGTTAATGTGAAATGGCTAAGGTTAAGCCATGTTAATGATTAAATGGCTAAGGTTAAGCCATGTTAATGATGAAATGACTAAGTTTAAGCCATATTAATGATGAAATGGCTAATGTTAAGCCATGTTAATGATGAAATGGCTAAGGTTAAGCCATGTTAATGATTAAATAGCTAAGGTTAAGCCATGTTAATGATGAAATGGCTAATGTTAAGCCATGTAAATGATGAAATGGCTAATTTTAAGCCATGTTAAATGTATTTTTCATTAAGTTGTTTTGACTTATTACTTTCATTTGATTTCGAGTTAGAACCATAAAGTAAATAAACCAAATCTTTCTAAAATTTGCCAAAATAACACAAAATTGAAACTTATACGAAATTTTAAAAGAACTAAAAGAAAACAAACAATGCTAGGTTTTTACCATGTGTGGCTTACCTCATACATTAATTATCTCCTTTTTAATGTGTATTCCTTTTAAAAATGATAGTTTTGTGTGTTTTGATGTATCCTAATCTTGCTTAATGAAAAATAAAGGTAAAAAACTATGGCTAGGTGGGGCAACGAGATTCTTTTTGGTGATGAAATCCAACAAGTTTGCTCAAGGGTAGTCCTAAGGTGTCTAAGGGGAGATATTGGTGGATGGAAATGAATTCCACCATCACCAAACCTCAAGCAGCAACCGGTGATGAAATCCAGTTACTACTATTTAGAATGAATCGTGCTTGTGTGTGATTAATTTTAAATTTTCTATTTTCTATTATGGATAAAAAATGTTAAAGGTAATATATTTCACAAATATAAATTAGAATCCAACACATAAATGCAAATTTCTTCTAAAAATTGTGAAGTACACTGCTTAAAACCCCCTGCCTAGATAGCAACCGGAGGGTTCATCCACCTCTCTGCCAAAGGAGTCACCCAAGGGTAGGAATAATTTTTGCATTTAAGTATTGTTACTACTTAGATAAGTAAAATAAGCAACCATGTAACTCCTAATATGCAAATTCTAATTAATGCTTCTTACTTTCAAATGCAAACAGAAAGATGCAGGAATTATTTGAATTTGCAATTCTTTTCAAAACAGAAAACTCAAAACATATGATGAATGAATGCATAGGTGCCCTATATGCAATATAAAATTATATCTTTTCTATATTTCTTAATGTGTATTCGTTTTAATCTCATAATCTAAAAACACAATGAGAAAACCCAAAAAAATGTAAAGCAAAAATGAGCAGAAATGGATGAAGGACTTACAGAAAAGCCTACATTTTTGTGAGGTTTTTTTGAGATATCTACTACTCCAATTTATTTAAAAATTTTTGGAGATTTGCTAGGGTGTATCAGGAACCTACCCTTAAAATTTCAGCTCAATATGACTTTGGATGAGTGAGATATGGCCAAAATAGTCTGGGTATTTTGTGTAGGAAACATAGTAGGGCACCTCTGATCAATGCTAGGCATAGCAAGGTGCCTCTGGTTATTTCCAGGCATAGTGGGGAACCTTTGTAGATGCCATAGAATTACTATATGAATCAACAGGTGCCACAAAGTGCGCGTGCACCTCCTACAACTATTGTAAAGCTTCCAAAAACCCTAATCGATGAAAATGGCCCATTTTTCGCTCCTAAAAGCCTACAAAATGAATAACAGAATGAAATTAGTACAAAAAAGTAAATAAAAAAGTAGAACCCTTGTGGGGTCCCACCGTGATCACCATTTGTGAAGCAAAAATATGACACTAAAGCAAATATAAAAATAAATAACTTAGAATGAACAATAAATTGCACAAAATATGATTTTATTCAATAAATGGGGGGGAGCTAAGAAACTCCTTTGTTACAATTGATCTATTCAATAGAATTATTTTGATACAATAGTTATAGATGCTAGGGTTCTCCAAAACCCTAGCTACAAAATATGTAGTGTCTTCAATGTATCTTACTTCCAACAAATTGAGTGGGCTTCTTGTTATCTGTAACTGAGCCACTGTAGCTTCAAAAGCTACTCAAATATTCTTGACTAATGCTATCTAATATTGCATATACAAAAATATAAAGTAGTCAATAAACAAAATGAGGGTTCCATAGTGTGAACCCTCAAAAATGTAAACTAAAAACCCTAGATCTACGTAAACAAAATATATAGAATCCAAATAACATCAAATAAAAATGCATAAAATACTTACTTTGTTGTAGTGGATGATATATTATGTCTCTTTGTTGCATATTGATGACAGGGTGCCCCAATGACACCTAATGATCCTATGATGTAGGCTCTGGTCGGTACCTGCAAAATGCAGTAGGTGCTTTGCAGCACCTGTGGGATGAGGCAGGTGCTCGAGAACGCCTGCAGATTAGGGTTTAATTTATAGAAGTAGATTGAGGGGGATGCGAAGGGCTCAACAATGGTGATGGTAGGAATGGACTGCGAATATGGTTGGAATCATGAAATCCTATGGCAAACTAGGGTTTTTGGGGAAGGCTAGGCAAGGGCATAATCTACTCATAAGAAACTAGTTGTAGGCAAGGTAAGATCTCACAAGTAAGTTCAAATAGCAAAAGTTCTCCTTGTTTTTAGGGGGTTGAGCATTGATAATGCTCCTATTTATTATCAAGCCTAGGGTTTTCTTAGGGTTTTAGCTTAACACTTTTGATTGTGTGGCTAATATTAAAATGGATCCAAAGGTTGATATTGCACTTTAGGTATGACACAGATTAAGGAAGATGAATGGCTGAGATTAGATCGGATCAGATGGTTGAGGTTAATTTGGCTTATAAATATATAGTTTATAATAAATATATTAAAATATAATATAAAATATTATATTTAAATATAAATAATATAAAATAAATATAAATAAGTCAGATAGGGGTCAAAAAATGGTAGGAAAGGGCTAAAGTGGGCCATTGGATGGTGGGAAAGGCATGTAATGGCAAATTGAATGGCGAGAAATGGGGATGGTGGACAAGTGGGTCGTAGAATGACTAGGATTAAGGACAAGTGGCGATTTGGTGTCTAAATTTTGTCTTCAAGCTCATGTTCCACATCCTAAGAGAAGTTGCTTTTGCACCTAGCCAAAATAGGTATCTCGTATTTTTGTACCGCATTATGTTTCACACAACGCAGTACAAAAAGGGGTATCTGTGGATACCAAAACCTAGCCACTTTTCATCCATCCAGACTTTCCTACCATTTCCACCATTTATTTACATATATTAATATATATTTAATATTAATATTTTATATATTATATTTTATATATATTTATATAACTGAATTAATCCCAACCATGCGATTTCACCTAATCCTATCCATTCATCCACATCAATCCATGCCACACCCCAGATTTAATCTCCAACCCCTGTCATGTTTTAATCTTGACTACATAATTCGTGTTGTTAAAACCCTAATGTGTCCTAGGTGAGATTATAAGTAGGAGTCATTTTTATGGCTCAAGGTCTAAGTTTTTCCTAATTTTTGCTAAGTTTTTCCTAATTTTTGCTAAGTTTTCCAAGTCCTCTCGCATCCTCACCATCACTTTCACTCACCTTCACCTCCACATTCACTGTCTTAGCCCTTGCCCAAAGCAAATCTGCTTCTGCAGACCTTGCCTCAATCCTCGAATACCTTATCTACTACTGTCGAGCGCCCGTGGGTGTTTTTTTGCTATCGTCGAGTGCCCTTGTACATCTCAGATCTTAGTTCTATGATTAGGGCATCCATGCACCAGTTTCCTGCAAAACCTACAACACAGACATAAGACAACGAGTTCACAAGGTAAATCATTATTTGTTTTGTTAATTTTAATATTTTCCTTATTTGCTTACAGTAGTGTTACATGATATTTAGGGTTTTATTAATTCCTTAGGGTCTCACATAGTGGATCTCTCTAAGTTATTACTAACTCTCTTATTTCATCTTCTGTGTGTAGATTTGGATATTTATCAGTATTGGACAACTATTTAAGCTGGAGTGGCCTGGATCAATGGATATCTGAAGCCCACTCAACTCTGTTGGGAGCAAGAATGAGTTTTATAGACACCACAAGCATTGTTAGCTAGGGTTTTAGAGAACCCTAGCATTATTGTATTTATTGTATTAGAATAAACGATGTAAAATCCCTATTTGGGGTCACATTTGATTATAAATCGACATTAATAATATCAGATCTATTCCATTGTGCAATTTCTTATGTTATTTGTTTTATTCATTTTAAGTTATTTATATCTAGTGTTTTGTTTTTTTCTCTTCAAAAAGGTACTTGGCAAATGGTTGTCTGATAATATTTTATGCTAAGGCATAACCTAGCAACCAGTGAAAGCAAAAAAAAAAATGGCTAAGTATAAAATCTTGCTATATATATGAGAGGCTGATGTCAGCAACAAGACCAAAAAATTTTGATACTTGATATTCTTTAAAGAGCAAAAGCAAAGGCACAAAACTCAGTGTTTGTCATTCATCACTTGATGTCCGAAAATTAATAAATGAGGACAAGTAAGGCTAGTCGAACAAACCATAATGTTTATGTTAGTAAAAAGGTATAAAATGTTCGACATAGTATAAAGTAGTCCCAAGTGGAAAATATTCTAAGTCATTGATCTCAAAACTATAAATTTCTAAGCCTTTAGAGTTGTCAAACTTAAAAAAGTGATGACATTAGCATTAAGAGCTTAAATTTTCAACAAACCAAATTTAATCTTAGATCATTATAAGAATCGAAGACTACTAGCATCTAGCATCATAAGCAAATATAGCTACAAGACCCTACAAATAATAACCATCAAGAGTAATGAAGAACACAAGCTTATACTGAGAGGGGGGTGAACAATATAAGACCACTTTTTACTTTTCTTTTCAATTCAATATTATGCAGTGTATAGATAGTAGTATCAATAGCAGTAATCAAATAAATGCACAAAACACCATCCATAAAAGTGACACAACAATTTACATGATTCACCCAATGTGGGCTACTCCATGAAGAAAATATTTTGCTAAAACTTTCTCAATCAATCTCTTGGGAATCCTTCCCAATTACAATATTTATGGACCTCTGTCCAAAGGAGATGTTGATCCACTATATCTCAAGTTTGTGGATCTATTATATAGGAGAACTCTTTCCCCTTCTACTCTGGATAGTGATATTCTAGAAGACTTTGTCTCTCTACTGCACCAACTTATGGATCTCTCTCCACTTGAAGACTCCTCACTCATATCTATCTTCAATTTTCCTAGCTATTGAATCTCTATCCACTAAGACTCTTTCCTTTATACTCTGTCACCTCCAAATCTCTATCAATAGGTTCATTCAGAACCTCTTCAAATATTCTCAATAGGCTCACTTATAACCTTCTCAAATATGCTCAATAGGCTCACTCAGAACCTTCTCAAATATGCTCAATAGGTTCACTCAGAACCTGCTCAAGAGGCTCACTTATAACTTGCTCAAATATGCTCAATAGTTTCACTCAGAACATGCTCAAATATGCTCAATAGGTTCACTCAGAACCTACTCAAATTGTCTCAACAATCTCACTCATAACTTGTCCAAATATGCTCAACAAGCTCACTCAAAACTTATCTAAATTTGCTCAATAAGTCCTCTTTAGGACTTGCTCAAATATGCATAGTAAGCTTTCACTAAAGCTTACTCAAAATCAATCCATAAGCCTTCTCAAATACTTACCTCAAATCAACTCAAAAAAATCTCAACTCAATCTCATAGAAGCATAAAGAGAATTGTTAGAGACTCAATATGTTCTATACTCAAATCCCAATCTCAACTCAAATCAATCTCAACTCAGCAATCTCATAGAAGCATAAAGAGAATTTTTAGAGACTCAATATGTTCTATGCTCAAATCCCAATCCCAAATCAAATCAATCTCAACTAAGCAATCTCATAGAAGCATAAAGAGAATTGTTAGAGACTCAATATGTTCTATACTCAAATCCCAATCTCAACTCAAATCAATCTCAACTCAACAATCTCAACTCAGCAATCTCATAAAGCATAAAGAGAATTTTTAGATACTCAATATGTTCTATACTCAAATCCAATTTCTTTCTCAACTCAATTCAAATCATAATATAGAATAGTTTGTTTTATGGAACCTGAACAACCACTTCACACAATCTCTTGACTAGGCTCAAACAACTCTACTCAACCAATCACCACAAGGAACAACTCTTTCTCACAAAACCTAGTCCAAGCATGAATCAACCAACTCAAAATATCTTCAACAATACTCAACAACAACTCTTACATAACAATGATACTCATGTTATTTTCAGCTCAAGTTCAAGTTCTTTGCACAACAACTCACTCCAACAACAATGCTTATAAAACAAGGTTTTAATCACAACTTTCAAACCAAAAAACCTTGAAGTATTAAACCAACTATTTTCGAAAAGGAAACCACAATAAATCCTTTTCACTCCAATGATATTTTATAAATCAACCACCCAAATAAAATCAATGGAGAATGTTACTCATACCTTTTTTATGCCTTATGAGTTGTCCACTAAATCTGCCACACTACACTTTTCCTTTTTCCAATCTCAACAAGGGTTAGAGATCTTGAGTAATAACACAACAATAAAATAATATCCAAATAACACCTTATTAATCCTACTTTATTTTAACATCCACCAAAGTTCTTTTTAAAGAAAAACCTTACTCAAAAATAACTTTCACTAAAATAACTTTATCAATAACCCTTATTATTCCTAATAATTTCAAAAATCACAATTAAAAATTTAACTCCACAACTCAAACAGCCACTATAACCTTATTCTTAAGGTTATTCAATACATCAACTATCAAATCACCTTTACTCCTTATCACTCCACCTTAGGAAATAACAAAATAAATAAAAATCTTAATACCTACCTCGAGGGGAATCAAACCCTCGTCCTATCCAACATGAACACCCTAGCCATGGCCAAGCTATTGCACGAGCTACGGGCTCGTTATGAAGAAAGAAGCACCACTCGCTTCTTTTTCTTCTCTCCTTTTGCCAAGCCAAAAATAAATGCGCCTTGAGCACCTCAACAAAGCCAAAATGATGCTTGCGAGAATCAAAAACTTAACCTTCCTACCACCAACACCTTTGCACAAACCAAGCTGCCACTAGGCCACACTGCCCAACATGCTTTGGAAAATGGACGCGGTTATCTTTCAATATTCGCTGCTTCACAAAACAAAAATAACACGAGCTCTTCCTTCGCAAAAACAATTTGTTAATCTCAATCGGGTAAGGATAAGCTTCTTCAAAAAATTTAATGGCATATATATATGCCTTCCCTTAGCTTGGAAACGTCGGTGCTTTTGAACCTTCCTTTATGACATCAATGAATATTCTTTTAATTTAATTTTAAAATTTTAATTTTAATTTTAAATAAATTAAAATTTAAACTAAATATTTAAAATTAAATATCTCCATCACCGGGGCATCTTTTTCTATGAAATGAAAAGCCAACTTGGGTTTTAAGAAAAAACCATTTCAAATCTGTCATCCATGGTTTTAAATAAAACATTTTATTTTGCCTACCTTAGTTTTCACAAAAACCCTTCCTTGCACTTTCACAAAACATAGTGCATGCCATCATAGATCCTTTTGATATCAAATAAACTTTTGACATCAATGATAACATTTTAGCTTAGGGACTCAAAATTTCCAACAAGTAAAGCCTTCATTCAACACCTAAAAAAGAGAAGTGCAATATAACATGAGAAGAAAGAAGCAATGCTTAATTTTTATAAATACCGAATGATAAGCAATGTGCCTTCTTTTGCAAAAATAATTTACAAACATCCTCATTAGTAGGTGTGCGCATGTTGATAAATCACCAATAATCATCACTATTAAAATATCTCAATGGCTAAAGTCCTCCACATTGCACACCTACCCTCATTTAGCTAGATATACATAATATAAAGGAGTGGACCATCACCTAATGGTTACAATCCACAATGCAACAAATAAGCCAATATTAAGATAACATCAACATACTCCACATAAGTAGATCATGCTTGAGGTGGTTAAATACAATTGAGCTAAATAGATAAACACTATCTATGCCTTCCTTAAAACCTGTAATATGCTTTGATAGCAATCATTCTAGGATAACTGAATACATTGTAAAATATCTATATATACTAGAATGTAAGACATTCTAATGGTTGACTCTTTGGCATTTACAATTGGCATGATTGTATTGATTGAGGCTATACACCTTCTTGAATGAGAATTGGATTGTTTTCTAGACTCTTGCTCAACTCTTTGTGTTGAACATGTATGTATGCCTTACTAAGTGCTAATGATTTTATGTTAAAGCTAGGAATGAATAATTTTGTTATAGTTATTCTACATTATAGATTTCTCCTTGGATTTACCATTATAGTTTTGGAATGATTTAGTGAATACTTAGATTTCTTCATGTTAATTATTCTAAATAGCATAAGAGAAGTATTTTTTCTATTAGGAATTTGATTTAAATTTAGAGTGTGAGACTCTTTGAACCATATATCTTGATGTTGTCAATTCCTTACCACTTTTAGCTCACCTTTCTAACCCTTTTCATTTCTTACTCTAGTATGCAACCCCCATTTAGTTAGATTAGCTAGGCATAGGAACCAACCTTCTCCAAAGGTTGGCTCAAAAACCCTTGTTCCAAGCCTTCCAATATCTTGGATGAAGTCTTAAGGGTGCATCTCATTGACATAGGTATATTTTGAAACCAAGAGTTTTTTTGCATGCCTGGTGGGACTCAAGGGTCCCACTTCATCTGATTAAGTAGATTTCATATGATAATAAATATCAAACACTTGTCTTAGAAGCTATCTAATATTTCAAATATTTCCAAATACTAGAACTCAATATTTTGGTGAATAGTATTGACCTCACTTGTGAAGATTATATATTCACCTAGTCACTTCGTTGACCTAAGAACCCTCAAAAAATTGTGACTCCACTAGCAAGCACACTTAGAATCAAATAGGAGAAACACTAGTAATCCCATATACCATATTAGACACTGGTTAGATGAAAATATTAGCACAATAGTAGAATATTTAGAGCAATGGTTGGAAAAAATTGTCCAGCAGAGAATAATGTTGGACCAATTGATCTTTTAGTCTTTCATGAAATCCTAATTGATGCACTAAAAATTATTCCTACCTATGATGACACTGGCAAGACTGTTTATGAGAACTACCAAGATGTAGCTTTAGCTATTATCTATAAAATTTCTTTTGAGGATGTTATGGTCAGAATTTTGTCTCAATATTTTGAAGGGAAGGTATTGTAATGGTACAAATATTTAGAAGATAATAGTATTAGGGATTGGGTGTACTTGGTTGAACCTCTCATATTAGTGTTTGATTATCTAGGTGATGTCTTCGAATTGCTCACATAGTTTTCATACATCAAAAGACAACCTCTAAAAAGGCTCTTGGACTTCCACATCATATTATGTCTAATACTTGAACTTAAATATGAGCCTATAAATCCATTAGTACAATGAGAAAAGGTTTCCTCAAGTTTTTCAAGTGGCCATCAAGGCTAAGAACTTGTTAGTTGCTACAAGAAAACTTTTCCCTAAAGCAAGTAATATATATTCCCCAATAGTATATCTGATAGATCCATAGACACCTCCAATGAAACCTTGGTTGCCACATCAACTAACTTCTATATGTATAATATCTTCATATAGTACCTCGAATATAGAGAGTTTACTTACATCTCGAACAACTCAAGAAATAATAAAGGTTACTGAACAACTTACAAAAGAGATAGCAAAAATTGAGCACCAACCCTATGAAATGGAATATAACAAGGGTGTTCAAAATAAATTCTCCTTTGAGAATCAAATTTAGGGTGCAAATGAAATCTATTCAAATAGTCTTCAATGCACCAACAAGCAAAAAATGGAGGATTCTAATCTAAGTGAGTGTAAAGAAGTGATAGCTAAGTATTGTGAAAAAGGCAACCTTTAGTTTGATCTAGTTACAAGTTTAAATCTACATTCGAATTAAGTTATAGCTCTCATCACACATTCATAGCAGTTACTTGTAAATATGGGATCTATCAGATAGAATTTATATGGCTCAAATTCAAAAGGGGATCATCAAAGTCAACCAAATGCTTAGATCATGTAAAATATTGAAGATAAATTAGTAGAAGAAAGTTTTGCCAAAAGAAAGTGTAGAAAATCCAGAGGTAGGTAAGAAAAAATGTAGTCTAGAAGCACTATGTTTATATTACAAAATAAAATAATCTTACCAAAATTTGTATTATCTAGCCATAACAAGATCTTAGAGGGAAGACATAGAAAAAACTTATAGAAAGGCAACTCAAAAGTTGGCTGAGGTCAAATAACTACAGGAAGATTTGCTTATATCTAGATATGTAAATATGGTTGAAGCAACTCTTCAAGGTAAAATAATTAACTTAGTGTATAACAAGTCAACCTAAAAACAACTATCCATTAGTTTAGGAAAAGTTGATTATGAGTCATTTTACCTTTTGGTATGTTTGGAAGGATGGGTATTGCACAATTGCATAATTGATTCAGTGTCTAACATTTACATTATGCCTCGAGTATTTTATGACACAATGAGCATACAATATCATGAAACTAATTTTGGAGTGCTACAAGTTAAAGGAGTAGAAATCCCAAAGGTTATGGTCGTCAAAGAAATTCCAATTTTGTTGCATAGGTTGCTAGACCTAGCAATAATTCAAGATGTGATGGTTTTTTATTTTCAACTAACATTCATAATGAGTTTATCCCACAACTTCTTAGAACAAATAGGAAGACATATAGCATAGGGTCAAATTATTATTCCCTATATTAAAAATTTGATTTAGGTTCAAGCTGAGAAGCTCTGGCCCTATCACATTGGGAATTATCAACAAGAAACCAACGTACAACTGGCCAAAATAAAATTGATTGATTGGTCAAAAGAAGAGAAATAATCAATTTTTGGAGAATTTCTCCTCGCTAGATTTTAATTCCCTCTATTTTTTTAAATAGGGATTTAGCACAACACATCATTTTCTACATCAATCAGCCAATTACTTGCTCCAACAACCAAAATAAGTGATTATGGACCAAATGCAAGAGAAAGGGTACTTTACTCAAAAATACCTCAAGCAACATCTTAAAGTAGGAATTAGACTCCAACTCAAAAATCTTCAACTAATGTGGGATGCGATACACTGGTCTATGTGCATCAAGAAATAAATTGGTCATATGATCAACAAAGAAAAACCATCAATGCTAATTTTCAATCAGCTTGGAAAACTGGCACAAGACTAGAAACAAACTAGTGGTAAGGTCATGTTAAAAGCAAATGCAATTTCCAAAGCAAATATCAAATACAAAAGGACAAATTTTGCATCATTTGGTTAAGACACTATAGATTCAGAGGTAAAGGTTGAAGAACCAAGCACAACTGATGTACATTAGTATACCACAATTTTGTGTAAATAGGTTGATTGCTAAATAAAAGTTTAATATCAACTCAAAGAATAGATTAATTAGTTTATTGGGATAACAAAGAAATTTTGGAAATATGCAAGGCATATCATATGCTCTGAAATAGTTCAAAATATGTCACTTCTTGTAAATTGACAAGGTCAGAATTGGTGATATGAGCTAGACTGAAAGACACCTTCAGGAAATAAGAGCTTATAAAAGGAAGTCCTATCCTCAGTGGTTACGCACTCTTAAGGAATAATTTTGTCCTTATATCTATGGTGGATAGGTGCTCAATAAAATAAATAATAAATAATATGTCTTGGCTAAATTTGTAATCAACTATGAAGATCCTTGCACCCAAGAGAGGTAAAGAAATACTAATATAAAATGATCAATCTTAACCTTTTCAATGTTAGCTAAACCTAGCATTTAAATTTATGATAGTCCAAAAACCATCCTAATTTTAACTACAACCATTTTGGTGTTAGCTAATTTTATAATGGTGTTTGTTAGGACTGCACATCCATTGATAATGCCTACGCTCTTCTTAGTCTACAAAGGGTTTTAGCAGCAATAGCCACAACCTTCATGTCTATGGTTTTCTCCATTTCTTAAGGATATCCTACCATTCTTATGGAAATGAGAACCACAAATAGGGAAGGAAAAGAATAAAATATTGATTTTAAATGGTTTTATAGGCTGGTAAGCCTATGGATCCTCACCTTTTGATAGGCATGACTAGTTGCTAGGATTATTTTATAACTATTCTTCAACTCATGGAGGTCTACTAATATGAACCTAGGATACGATAAACAACAATTAGAACTCCACTTAAAAGGGGATATGCTTCATATTTTGTACTATCTTGATGTTTGAAAACAACACAGTGAACACTAATATAGTGCAAAGGTGAAGTGAGCATCCAAGGATATACATGAGACAATCAAATTCATCTAGGAAGCCCCAAGACATGTGATGTATAGGTATAAATTTATTTCTCTTTCTCACCTTTTTTTATTACCATAATATTCACATTATACTTGTATCTATCCTCCACTCTCCATCATTCATTCCCTTTCTTCTATATTTTTGATTTCGTATCCCAATAAAAATGTTGTCTCAAGTCATCTTTCACAAGAAATTGTAGTCATTTTCATTGTTGTGGTAATATGCAAAATCGATGCTTTGAGTATTCTCATAATGAAGGTAGGTGTAAAATATCAGCAAGAGGACATCATGAAGCACATTGGCATGTGTAAGCTAAATGCATAGGATGCTTATAAGTAGTCTTGAAAAGATAAATATCATGTTGAATTAAGACAATCATTTTGTAATGGAAAAATGATCAGAGCAAATGCATGTTGCAGTAATGAAAAGCTATGTATTGGATATCTAATTGGCCAAATAAATGAGGAAATAAATAAATTAGGAATGTCACATGGGCAACCAAATTTGATAAATTTGTGCCATATTGATAAAAGATTAGTTTAATAAAGGATACAACTGTCATCCACTTCAAAATAGCTATAAAGGAATACTTAGAGCCATATAATTCTAATAGTATCATGATCACTCTAAGTATCCATGCATTCTATTGATGCATCAAGAATCTGAATAGTGTTTGGTGATACAAATAAGACTTACCTACACAATTTTGCAAAGAAAAATATAAAGGAAGAAAGAAAGCTTGTGAGAACTTGGAATATTTGCCTAAGGTGGTTTGCACTAGTGAAAATTCACCTAAAGCAACTACTATGGATATGAAGGAGAACCCAACTAAAGTGGAATATGCTCAGAAAGTTTATAATTTTGCTAGAGGTGCTTGCATGCAGGTATCTCCATCTTCTCTTCTCTCTCTTCCTTTACCAGTATTCACATTGCCTTCATGAATCCACATATTATCTACTTAAATAACTTACCACCAAATCCTAGCATTCCAATTCCCATTTCCCTTCCATTCCCTATACTAGACCATCATCTTCATTTTATTTATGATCTTTTCCTCCTCAGTCATATCTTTGATCCCCAGATTACCATAATCCTCACCCTTCTTCTTCCCTAGTACTTTTCTTCTATGTGTTGTAATGCATCAAGCATTTTAAATGGGATGGAGTAAAAAATATCACCTATCTTAAGGTGTGTTTCAAAATCCTTATTGCACCTGCAAAATTCTTCAACCTCTCTTACATATCCAGCTTAACTTTATCAACTTCCTCTTCCTAATCTACTCCTATTTTGTTTGTCCATTTCTGTATATAATAATTTTATCTTCAAGCTTTTCTACCTCTCAAAGCTTTTTTATCCCACAAATAAGGCTTTCTAGGATCTTAATTTTGTAAGCAAAAATCCATGAAAGTCATAAAAAGTGTAGGTGAATTTTCTCACCTACATCCATTATGTGGTATAGTTTAGACCATATAGTTATTTTGCTAAAAAATAGTGCAACAATGAGCATGAGGTGGTCTAGAATATCAATAGAAGAGGCTATTTAAGTAAATGAAGTGAGCAAAAATATTATCAAAATATGTAGAGTAGATAAGTATGTTTGGATGCAAAACAATGCTAGGGCAGATAAAAAGGCACCAGGAAAATGGCTGCCAGATAATATTTTGTGCTAAGGCATTAAACCTGAAAACCAATGAAAGTAAAGCAAAATTTGATCAAGTATAAAAACCTATTGTATATATGAGAGGTTGATGTCAGTAACAAGACAAAAAAATTTTGGCATATGGTATTCTTCAAACAACAAAAGAAAAGGTACAAAACTCGATGTCCATCATCCATCACTCAATGCCCGATAGTTAAACAAGTAGGACAAGTAAGGTCAATCAGACATACCATAATGTTGATGGCAATAAAAAGGTATAAAATTTTTAGTATAGTACAAAGCAGCCCCAAATGGAAATTATTCTAAGATATTGATCCTCGAACCTAGAATCTAGCAATGTTACTTGCCAAGCCTCTAGAGGTGTCAAATTTTAAAAGGTGATAATGTCAACATAAAGAACTAAAAGTTTTAGCAAGCCAAATACAATCCTAGATGCATAGTGAAGCAACTTGGTAATAAATCATTATAAGAACTGAAGGCTCCTATTATCTAGTATCATAAGAAAATATGACTATTAGACCCTACAAACAATGACCATCAAGAGTAAATCCTTCATTTGGAACCTAGAAAAGAGAAGTGCAATATAGCATGAGAAGAAAGAAGTAATGTTCAATTTTGACAAATGCTTAGTGATAAGCAACGTACCTTATTTTGAAAAAGTAATTTGGAATCATCCTCATCAGCAGGTGCATGCATGCTAATCAACTACTAGGAATAATCACTTTCAAAATATCTCAATATTTGAAGTCCTCCACATCGTATACTTACCCCTATTTATTTGGCTATGCATAATAGAAAGGAGTGGACAATCACTTTATGGTTACAATCCAACAATGCATCACGTAATCCAGTCTCAAGATATTATTTGGATCATCCACATTAGTAAAGCATGCCTAAGGTTATTAAAAATAGCTAAGTTGAATGTGATGGCCACTCTCTACGCTTACCTTGAAACCTATAATATGTTCTAACAATAATAATTTTAGGATAAATGAATACATTGTAAAATCTCTATCTATACTAGAATGTAAGGCATTCTAATGGTTAGCTCTTTGGCATTTACAATTGGTATGATTGTATTGATTGAGGCTATATGCCTTCTTGAATGAGAATTGGATTGTTGTATGGAATCTTGCTCAACTCTTTGTGCTAAACATGTATGTATGCCTTACTGAGTGCTAATGATTTTTTGTTAAAGCTAGGAATGAATAATTTTGTTATAGTTATTCTACATTCTAGATTTCTCCCTAGATTTATCGTTATAGTTCTAGAATGATTTAGTGAATACTCATAGTTCATGTTAATTGTTCTAAATAGAATAAGAAAAGTAAGTTTTTCTATTAGACATATGATTTAAATTTAGATTACGAGACTCTTTACACCATGTCTCTTGATGTTGCTAATTTTGTACCACTTTTAGCTCATCTTTCTAACCCTTTGCATTTCTTACTCTAGTATGCAACCCCCCATTTAGTCAGCTTAGCTAGGCATAGGAACTAGCCTTATTTTAAGGTTAGCTTATAAATCCCTATTTTGAGCCTTCCAATTTCTTAGCTAAATTCTTGAGGGCACATCTCATCGACATAGGCATATTTTAGAACCAAGAGAGACCACCCCCATTAATTCTCCCTTGTCCTCATTCTCCATCATCTAGTCAACTCTAATTGCATACCCTATTTCCATTCACCCAGTACCAAAGGTCTTTGCCCTTCTCCAAGAGTATGAATCTAATATCTAGAAATGGACAGAAGATTAGCCATCTAGAAAAGAGAAAAAAAAAGTGCCACCCTATAAATATTATTTGAAAAGATTTGTTTAATTTGAAAACCTTGTGTTCCTGACATTTAACAACAAATCCTTTTGGTTGTGACATGTAGACTTCTTCTAAATCACCATTAAGAAATGCACTTTTTACATCCATTTGATGAAGTTTCCAACCATGATGTGCTACCAAAGCACACACTATTCTAATAGTAGTCATTTTAGTTGTTGGTGCAAATATTTCTTCATAATCAATTCCCTTTGTTTGAGTATATCCTTTTTCTACTAATCAAGCTTTGTACTTATCTAGAGAGCCATTTTCTTTATACTTAATCTTATAGACCCATTTACAACCTACTACTCTTTTTCCTAGAGGTAGATCCACTAGACTCCATGTTTTATTCTTTTGCAATGATGAATATTCTAATTCCATGGCTGCTTTCCATTTTGAATGGCTTAATGCTTGACATGTTGTTGTTGGTTTTGTCATGGTGCTTAACAAACCTTTATTTATTCTGGTTAGACTACTAGTCTGAGGTCATGTAGTAGCAAGATCTAGAATTTGTTTGAGTTTTAAATATCTGAGTGTATTTCTAAGCCATATAGGTTCCTTCCTTTGTGAAATTATAGAATTTTTTGTATTTTCACTCTATTCATCTTGAGATTTTGATTCTATTTCCTCATTTGATAAATTTTCTTCTAAAAAAATTAGAAGAATTTTTTAATCATATTTTTGTTCTTTAATCTCATATTTTATTTTTTCATCAAATATTACATCCCTACTTATATATATTTTCTTTATGGTTGGATTAATGATCCGATATCCTACAGATTCATCATCATAACCAAGAAATATACTAGACATAGTCTTTTCATCTAGTTTTATCCTTTTATTTTGGAATGTGCATATAGGCTTTACATCCAAATATTCTTAACTTTCCAATATTTGGTTTTCTTCTTGACCATACTTCATTTGGTGTAATATTATTGATTATCCTTGTATTTGATCTATTATGCAAGTATACAACTATTTTAATTGCTTCTACCCAATATTGATGATCAAGATGAGCTTCTTTTAACATACATCTTACCATTTCCATTATAGATTTGTTTCTTATTTCTACAATTCCATTTTTTTGTGGTGAATATGTTGTTGTTTTTTGTCTTTTAATTTATTTTCCTCTAAAATAGATTGAACTCTTTTGATAAAAATTCACCTCCTCTATCTGAACAAAGAATTTTGATAGTCTTTCCCGATTCTTTTTCTACTTGAAGTTTGAATTGTTTAAAACAACTAAATGCTTTAGAATTATATTTCATAAAGTATACCCACATTTTTCTAGTGTAGTCATCAACAAATAATTGAAAATATTTATGTCCTCCAATACTGGTGACATTCATTGGACCACATAAGTCTATATATATCAATTCCAATGGTTTTTGAGATCTATGTTGATGAAGTTCAAAAGGTATTCTATGTTGTTTTCCTACTAAACATTCTAGAAATACGTTAAAATCCTAATATAGTTTTGGTAGACCTTCTACCATTTGATATTTAATCATTTCATTTAAATATGATGCATTGGTATGTCCTAATCATTTATGCCAAAGTTCTCTTGTTTCAAATATTCCTACTGAAAGAGCCAAATTTGTGGTAGTATCTAAAGTAAATAGACTATATTTGTAGGAGCGTGATGCTATCAATTTTTCTTGTTTGATAATATGGCATTGTTTTCTTCCATTGATAACTTTAAATTCTATTGTCATGTCTTGATCCATGAGTTGAGAAACTGAAAGAATATTAGTAGTCAATCTAGGAACATATAAAACATTGTAAATTATTCCTTTTCCATTTGTCAAATTGACTAGAACATCTCCTATTCCTTTTACTTCATAGGTTTTACTATCTACTATAGCAACTGGTTTCTCATGTTTTTCTTGAAGTGTATTAAACCATTGTTTATTTCCAGTCATATGTCTACTGGCTCCAGAATCTATGTACCAATGATCCATAATGATTCTTCTTAGTCTTAAGATTTCTATACCTAAGAGATAGAATTCCTTATATCTCCCTAGGTTTTATAATAATTTCTTAGTTTCTAAAATAAATGATGTTGAATTCCTTATGTCTCCCTAATTAATTAGAATTTTGCAAATTTAATATTCCTAAGTTTGAAGTAGAATTCCTTATCTCCCAAAAATTAAATAATTTGCAAAAAATTCTGAGATTTGAATTTCAAAAAATACTAAATAATATCTCAAGCAACTTTAATAAAACCTTATAGCTACTTATCACTCCAAAATAACTTTAGAAAAACTTTATAAAACTCAAAAATAAAAAATTAACTCCTTATCACTCCACTAACCTTAGCAATAATCCAAAAATTAGAATATCAAATTAATGAACCCTAATATACCTCCTTGAAAGGCACAACTCCCTGTGGCTACTTTGGCACTACAACTTTTTGAATTTTGAAAATGTCTTCTTTATGCTTCTTGACTTTGAGTGTGTGAGGATATAATTATTATATACCTTAAAATATGTGAAGCATAACATGCAAGTTCCATTTTAAGCACTTTGGAGAACATTACAACCTAAAAATTGAACATTTCAATTCCTCCGGTTTGCACTCAATTTTTTGCCTACCTCATACGTTACACTTGCATTGTGCTTTTCCTTGATGTTTCACTTGCATTGATGAGATGCCATTTGGCTTATTTGAATTGGTGTTTGGATTTCTATGGCTTTTAGGCAATTCATATTCCAATTGTTTTGCTCAAACTTTGAACTTAGCATTTTGTCTTTTCACTTCTCACTTGCCTTGGCTTTTTATGTCATTTTAGATTATGTTGCTTTGGTTCTTTGCTCAACTTAGACTTTGTATTTGCATCACTTTAGCTTATCTCCTTGTGTCACATCACTTTAGCTCTTCTCCCTCAACTCTCAGCTCTGGCATTGCTCACCTTTTGGCTCCACACTCGACTCTTGGCTATGAAGCTTGTTCTAGTTAGAATTTCAATGACTATTCCACTTTTCTATGTTGGTTGGGCATGATTTACCTTTAAAATTATCTCTCATTGTGTTGCTTGTACAAATGTAATTGACTATGTTTGCTTCTGAGTTGATTAGAATTCCTTATCAAATTCTTTGTGCACTAAAACTTGTGTGTCACACTATATCCCAAAAACTACTTAGATTATTCTGAGTTAATATTTTATTTGTAGGCTAACTTTAGCTTATTCAATTATTAATCTTATATTATTTATAAATTCTATTTTGCAGCAATATTCAATGTTCTTTTGCGTCAACTATCTTTCTCCTAAGCACACTTTAATTCTTCAATTATTTTTTTAGCACTAACTTATCTTAACAGTCTACCTCTATGCTCTTCAACAATCTACCTCAAATTTATTTCTTCAAGATTCACCTTGATGTATCTCTTGCTTTATATTCTATCTTGCTTTAGCTTTTTATCTCCTTGAGATCATAGGCTCTTTATACTTGTTGGACATATCTCTTCGTATGCTCTCGAAGCTTTCAATTTTGTTGGTGCTCTTTGGTTGCCTTGAAACCGATTTAAACTTGGTGTTCCTCTATTATTCACCTTGTTGCATTTTTATTCATAAAATATCTATGCACTTAGATATCTTGCAAGCCTCTATTCATAGGTTTTCTTCTTCCAAACACATATCCTTTACCTTGAAATTGATTCAAATCTTCTTGCTCACTATGAATAGCGTCCCTATTAGACTATGGTGCTCCTATGATTATTTTCTTGCTTATAGAAGATGCTATGAATGCTACCCTATGCTATCTAAATTTTTTTTCTCGAATTCTACTATAAATTTTAAACCTTGGCAACATACTTGCCTTCTAAAAATGTTGCCTTCAAGTCTTTTTTATTACTTTTCAAGTCTACTTATTTGCTTGAATTTTTCTTTCTAGCTTGAAGTCTACTTACTTGCTTTCTATCTCTGTAGAGCAAGTTATATTACTGGTCCCTTTTCTTACTTATGACCAATAAATATTTTATCAAAGACCTTTCCTCTTGTATCTCTTTTATCTTCCAATATCAAGGTCTATCTTCAAGATGTAAAATTAAATGGGCCTATCGTTAGATGACGATGATTGTCCCAAATCCTATGTAAGCAACCTTTTTGTGGATTTGATACCACTTATTGCTTTTGAATCCTTAAAAATAATGTTAATATCATAAGAAATTAATCATGGTATTTCAAGAACACAAGTTTATACTGAGAGGGGGGTGAACAGTATAAGACCACTTTTTACTTTTCTTTCCCAATCAATATTATGCAATGTAAATATAGCAATGTCAATAGTAGTAATCAAAGCAATGCACAAATCACCACACACAATAGAGACACCAAATTTACATGGTTCACCCAATATGGGCTACTCTATGGAGAAAATATTTTACTAAAACTTTCTCAATCAATATCTTGGGAATTCTTTCCCTATTACAATGTTTATGGACATTTGTCTAAAGGAGACACCAATCCCCTAATCAATTTCATGGATATCTATCCATAGGAGACAACAATATCCTAACTCTACTCTGGCTGGTGATCCTCTAGAAGACCTCTACCTCCATTGCCCTTAGAAAATGGAACTCTATCCACAAAATATACCTATCCTCCCTGATCTGGTTGGATATCTCTATCCTTAACTCTGTCACCTCCAAAGCTCTATCTCAAATCTATACTAAGCACAGTCCTTCGGTCTAGCACAAATATTTCCTCAATATTTGTCTTAGGTCTGGCACAAACATGTGCTCAAATCTACACCAAAATCTATCCTTGAATCTGTACTAAACATAGTCCTTCAATCTAGCATAAATTTATCCTCAATATCTATCCTCAAGCCTTAACTCAAAGCTTGAATCAATCTCAAATCAACTTTGTTGGATCTGACCCAAACCTTAACTCAAGGTTTGAACAAATCAATCAATCAACTCTACTCTCAAGTCTTCTCAAAGACTTATCTCAAATATGCTTTGTAATCTCCCACAAAAGCTCACACCAATCTATCCTCAAGTCCTCTCTAGAACTTGTCCAATATGCTCAATAAGTTCTCACAAGAAATTATCCAAATCTGCTCTCAATATGTATTGTAAGCTTCCACAAAATCTTACCCAAATTTATCCACAAGTCTTCTCAAAGAATTACCTCAAATCTACTCAACAAGTCCACACTAGAACTTGTCCAATCTCATAGAAACATAAAGAGAATTGTTATAGACTCAATATGCTCTATACTCATCACAATTCTTAATCACTCTTTGAGAAACATACAGAGAATTGTTAGAGACTCAATATGCTTCACATTCACCTCAATACTCAATTACTTCTAATCACCCTTTCAAAAAAATACAGAGAATTTTTAAAGACTCAATATGCTTCAAATTCAACTCAATACTTAATTACTTTCTCAAATCAATTCAGAATATAGAATAGTTTGTTTTATGGAACTTGAACAATCACTTCACACATCCACTTGACTAGGATTCAACAAAATCTACTCAACCAATCACTCAATGAAACAATCCATGCTTACAAACCCTTAGTCCAAGCATATGATCCTTCACTCAAATTTTTTACAACAATGCTTATCAACCAATTTCACATAACAATGATACTCATGTTCTTTTCAAACCCTAGTTCAAGTTCTTCACTCAATAACTCACTTCAACAACAATGCTTATAAGACAATCTTCACATAACAATGATACTCATGTTCTTTTCAAACCCTAGTTCAAGTTCTTCACTCAACCAATGGTTTCAACAACAATGCTTATAAAACAAGATTTTAACAACTCTTTATTTCGGAAAACATTAAAGCATTAACTCAACACACTCAATAAGGAAACCCTAATCAAGTCCTTTTCACTCCAAACTTATTTTTCAAAAAACCAACCAAACAACTCAACTATGGAAGAATGTGCTCATACCTTTTTCTTGTTGATGAAGGAACCTCAAACATCTGCCACAATCACAAACACTTCTTTGCCAAATTCAAAGGAAGGTTAGAAGGTGATAAAACTCGCTCTCAAGATTACAATGCAAATATCAAAACATGCATACATCTTATTACTCCATCTTGAATAAGGCATCCATCAACATATACAAAAATCAATTGACCATTTACACCTTATGATCTCCCAATTAAAAATAATATTTACCACTAAAAATAATGTCAACAATGTCACCTTCAAATAAGAAGTCCTCTCAAATTTAATCACTCTTCAATTCACCTTTTGGTAAATAAAAAATGTCACAATAACTTTATTTAAAATAAATTTTAACACTTTATACCTTCATTTAGTCAAAAACTAATAATTAAAATAAGCACCTTTTCATAACCCCTTATAGCTCTCTAAACCTTATGTTTACACCTTAGGCAATTAAAATTAATGGAAAAGTTATTACCTTCACCTAGGTGAGACTTGAACCCTTGATGCCTCCTCCTCATGCGTCCTAGTCGTGGCCTCGGCTTTCGTGAGCGCTAGGTGCTTATTTTAAAACCAAAGAGCACCATGTGCTCTATATCCTTTTCGCTGGAACTCAATAAAAAATAAAAACATGCATCCTTCCTCGATGCTTCAACCATAACACTGTCAAAATGCTCTTGTCGCAAATCGAATGTGTACCACTCTTCACCCAAGCACCTTAACTCACAACCACTTGCCACTAGGCCATGTTGCCTGGTTGGTTATTTAATTTTAGCCCTCAACAACTTTATCCCTTTTTTGCTGGCACTTAAGACAGGAAACTTCTCTTCTTCTTCGCATGAATTCTCACAACACAACACTTGCATTTTTTATTTGTTCGAACGAAGGATGATTTAAATGCCACTAAGGCATATATTTTATATACCAATTACCTCCTTTAAACTTGAACATCGACACCTTCAAAATTTGAATAATTAATTTATAAATTATTTAAATTCTTTAGAATTTAAATTTTATAAATTAAATTTTAAATCCTTTTGGCTTTATTAAAGCCTTCTTTGATTTTACCACTTTGTATAAATAATATTTATTTATAAAATTTAAATTCAATTTGAATTTAAATATTTTATAAAATAAATATTAAAACTTCCTTGGGATTTTATGAAAAACCTTTTATTTTGCTCATCCATGGTTTTAATAAAAACCCTCCTACTTATGCTTCCACATAATATTAAAAATATTATGAAGCTCTTTTGCCATTAACCTTTGCATTGTTCCTTTTGACCTTTTTACATCAATGATAGCTTATTCCTTGACATCAATGACAACTTATTTCCTTGACATCAATGACAACTTTGACTCAAAATGTCCAACAATCTCCCCCTTTGTCATTGATGGTAACCCAAATTCTATTTACCAAAAACTTAACCTTTTCTTTGTTATGCTCCCTTGGGACATTTCTCCCCCTAGCTCAATGCTCTTTTCAAATCTCTCCTCTTTACTCAAATACCAAATCTCTCCCCCTTACTCAAATCTCTCCCCCTTTGACATTAATGGCAAAGGGTCACCTTTGGGGATTGGGACTAAGAATGATTATCTTAGCTTAGTCTCTCCACATTTTCTTGAGGGGGTTAATTCTGGGGTGGGAGTATTTATAATCCCAGCAAGCACTGGTCTTTACCTTTATCCTCTTTTCTTCTTATCTGATTCCTTTGATTGTTCCTTTCCATGTCCATGTTCTTGTTCATGTCCATATTCTTGTTCCTGTTCCTGTTCCTGTTCCTGTTCTTGTTCTTGTTTATGTTCATATCCATGTTCCTGTTCCTGTTCCTATTCATGTTCCTGTTCATATCCATATCCCTTTTCATGTTCATGTTCCTGTTCATACTTGATTATGGAATGTCTGCTCTACACCACTTTGTTGTGTGACCATCATTATTGCACTTATAACACTTAATGTTATTATTTCTTAGAGGTGCAAATATCTTAGAATTTCTCCTAGTGAAGCCATATCTTTTTCTATCATGAACCTTGCAATTCATTGCCTTGTGACCAAAATGATTACATGAGTAGCAATACCTATAGAAAATTTATTTGTTCTCGTATTCCTATATTTCATGTGTCCTGCATTGTGAAGCCATGTACCCAAACCTGTGACATAAGAAACACCTTCCATTGAAATTTTCTTGTCTTGACCTCATTGGTATCTTAGTCTCTCTTGACCTATTTTGATTGATGTTCCATCTGTTTCTTCTTTGTGAATTATTCCTGTCCTTGTTGAACTTTATGTTGTCCAACTCATCCTCAGATGTCTCACTTTCTCTTACATTGTCTTCTTTTTAAGTTTCTTCCTCTTAAGATCTTGAGGTTGACTTCTCTTCCCATTTCTTTTGTTCCTGTTTAAATCCAAGACATATCTTGCTTGATGTAGGCGTTTGTATCTTGATGAACTTATCCAAGTTATTTGACCTATTTTTTAACCCTTGTAGCTTGACTTTAGAGTTTTTTGACTTCCATTTTTAGTTAAGCTACCTCATGTTCTAGTCTTTCACATTTTAAGATATTTGCTTCTAACTTATCTTTGAACTTCTTTATCTTAGCCTTTAATTTGTTTAGATCCTTTATAAACATTTCTTACCTTGAAACTGAAACTCAAGTTTAGAGTTTTGTTTTCTTACCTTTTTTACTGTGTCAAGAGCATAAATAAGTTCTCCCTTGATATCATATCGTTCTTTATCTAGTTATTCCTCCATTTTTTTTCATTTGTCCACATATTCATTTTCTTTTGACTTGTCTTCTATGGGATCACTTTATTATTTCTCTAGAGCCATTAGAATATTCTCTTTCATCCTTCAAGTGTATCTTCATATTCATCATCACTAAAATTGAAACCATTTCTTGTACAACTATCTTCAAGATATTCAAAGTTACCACATCTAAAATACTTGAGAATTATTGGTGACATTTTCTTGACTTATTTTTCTTCAATAATAAATAGGACTTCATTTTTATCATTATCTAAAAAATTGCTATCACTATCACTTAAGTACTTACTTACCTTGTCTGCATAGTAGCTCCTCTTTTACTTTTGAAAGAACTTCTTTCCTTGTCTACTTTTTCCATTCTTGCTTTTCTTTTGATGCTTGTATCTTTCTAATTCCCTATTTCTGTGATCATTTTTTTCTTCATCATTGTTATTCTTAACTTCTTGACAATCAGTTGCATAATGACCATACTTTCCACAATTGAAACATCTAATAAATTTTGCATCTCTATATATTCTTGAATCCTTATTACTTTTTCCATAATTAGCTTCTTCATCACTGGATGACTCATTGCTTGATTTTGACTTCTTACCCTTTGTCTTCTTGATTTCTTTTAAGGTTGCTTCCTTATGGGGATTAGGTTATTTTATTCTCAACTCAAAAGTTACAAGAATACCAAGCAACATATCTCTTGTCAAATAATCATCATCCTTTATTTCTTCTATAGCAAAAATATTTTCACTAAATATTTTGCGAAGATATCTTAAGACCTTATCACAAACATTTGATTCTTCAACCTTAAGTCCAAGCCCTTGCATAGCATTAACAACCTCATCGATTCTAAGTAGATAAGTATGAATATTTTCCTCATCCTTCATTATTAACTCTTCAAATTTTCCTTTGAGGTTTTGTAGCTTTGCTTTCTTGACACCTTTATCTCCTTCATATATATTTTGCAACTTATCTCACATTCTTTTTGCATCTTGATAATGCATAACCTTTATGGACTTTGTTATATGTAAACCTCTCAAAATTACATTCATTTATTTTGAATTGTAATGTTGTAGTAGCTTACCTTCCTTATCTATTGGTGGATCAACTGAGGGATCGTATCCATTTTCAAATGCTTCCCAAATCTCATTACCAAGTGCCATCAAGTAAATCTTCATTCTCATATTCCAATATATGTAGTCACTTCCATAAAATACTAGTGCTTAATTATCTGATGATCCATTCTTAGAATCTATTGTGTTCTTGTAATAATTTTCTTCAAGCTATTAAACTCTTTCGAAGGAACCTGCTCTGATACTAATTGAAGAACACAAGTTTATACTGAGAGGGGGGTGAACAATATAAGACCACTTTTTACTTTTCTTTCGTAATAAATATTATGCAATGTAAAGATAGAAATATCAATAGTAGTAATCAAAGCAATGCATAAATCACCACACACAATAGAGACACCAAATTTACATGGTTCACCTAATATGGGCTACTCTACAGAGAAAATATTTTACTAAAACTATCTCAATCAATCTCTTTGGAATCCTTTCCCTATTACAATGTTTATGGACCTCTATCCAAAGGAGACACCAATATCCTAATCAAGTTCATGGATTTCTATCCATAGGAGACACCAATATCCTAACTCTACTCTAGCTGGTGATCCTCTAGAAGACCTCTACCTCCACTGCCCTTAGCAAATGGAACTATATCAATAGAATACACCTGTCCTCCATGCTCTAGTTGGATATATCTATCCTCAACTCTGTCACCTCCAAAGCTCTATCTCAAATTTGTACTAAACATAGTCCTTTGATCTAGCACAAATATTTCCTCAATATGTATCTTAGGTCTGGCACAAATCTATCCTAAAATTTGCACCAAACTTTGTCCTCAAATATGTACTAAACACAGTCCTTCGATCTAGTACAAATTTATCCTCAGTCTCTATCTTCAAGCCTTAACTCAAAGCTTGACTCAATCTCAAATCAACACTACTGGATCTACCCCAAACCTTAACTCAAGGTTTGAACAAATAAATTAATCAAATCTGCTCTCAAGTCTTCTCAAAGACTTATCTAAAATCTGCTTTGTAAGCTTCCACAAAAGCTCACACCAATCTATCCTCAATTCCTCTCTAGAACTTGTTCAATCTGGTCAAGAAGTTCTCACAAAAACTTATCCAAATATGGTCTCAATCTGTATTGTAAGCTTCCACAAAAGCTTACCCAAATCTATCCACAAGTCTTCTCAAATACTTACGTCAAATCTACTCAACAAGTCCACACTAGAATTTTTCCAATCTCATAGAAACATAAAGAGAATTATTAGAGACTCAATATGCTCTATGCTCATCACAATGCTTAATCACTCTTTTAGAAACATACAGAGAATTGTTAGAGACTCAATATGCTTCACATTCACCTCAATACTCAATTAATTCCAATCACCCTTTCAGAAACATACAGAGAATTGTTAGAGACTCAATATGCTTTAAATTCAACTCAATACTTAATTACTTTCTCAAACCAATTCAGAATATAGAATAGTTTGTTTTATGGAACTTGAACAATCACTTCACACATCCACTTGACTAGGTTTCAACCAACTCTACTCAACCAATCACTCAATGAAACAATCCTTGCTTACAAACCCTTAGTCCAAGCATATGATCCTTCACTCAAAATGTTTCCAACAATGCTTATCAACCAATTTCACATAACAATGATACTCATATTCTTTTCAAACTCTAGTTTAAGTTCTTCACTCACCAGCTCACTTCAACAACAATTCTTATAAGATAATCTTCATAGAACAATGATACTCATGTTCTTTTCAAACCCTAGTTCAAGTTCTTCACTCAACCAATGGCTTCAACAACAATGCTTATAAAACAAGGTTTTAACAACAACTATTTATTCTAGAAAATCTTAAAGAACAAGTTATTACTGCTAAAGAACAAGTTAAGCATTGTAAAATAAATATGATTAGAAATTATAAAAATAAGCAATTGAGGCAACCTGTTGATGACTTCCCAAAAATTCTAATTAAGCTCCTATCATTCAAAGACCATCATGAAGTCTTTTCTATGTTGGTTGTTATCCTTGGACTAGATATTGACAAGTATGTATATGACTACCAAGTAGCTAAGGCTTATGTTGTGACCAATGTGCATAACTATAATGGTACTTGAAATAAGTCTCCCCTATTATTTTATTGGGCCCAGTTCACAAGCTCTTAAATTCATGACCAATTGGATTCCCTAAAGCTAAAGGAGAAGGAATGCTTCTATTACCTATCATATTTAGCCTAGTTAATCCTATACTTCATGATGGGTAAGATGTTGATCTTTCAAATTCAAACATATGTAGAAAATGGAGCAATTATCCTTATAGTCAATTAGACTCCTGTTATTAGGATATTAACTCATATTTAGAGTTCAATTGACTATTTCTAGAGCCAACACTTACCTGTATATTTGGAAGGATTCCTTGGTTATTTCCAAAAACCAATAAAAATCTACAAGATGATAAGTGCCAACTTGAATATTGGTATATTTTTTAGAACAACACTTTTATTAGAGTATACGACTTTGTTGGGTACCCCTATATGATCCCCTGTTATGTAACTAGTTGGGTATTCACAATGGAATTCTACTATCAAATAAACAAAGTAGATGATAGCTTTGGATCCAAGATAAAAAAAAAATGTTGGTACTTATGAGTATCCCTTTAATTTTGGTCCTAGCATCATGATGGCTTAGAATCAGGTTAGAGTGCTAGATGATAAACTTAGTGGATTTTAGTTTTCAATAGTGCCACACTTATGGAGCTATGATTTGGAAGAAAAATTCAAGGCTAAGCTAAAGGATTTAAATAATAAGGAACCAACATTTGAAAATTTTCCCTATTTAGACATAGAAGCATTTAGAAATAACTTAGAAGATCAAGCATCGAATCTAAATATTAATAGATTGTAAATGTGGCCTCTGTAGAGAAAATATTATTCTTTCATACGATCTTACGATCCAGCTAGAAACCAAGATCAAATAATATCCAACAAGCTTGAAGGAAGTATTGAATATGAATTGGATTGGACTAAAGAAAAAAAATGGCAATGGTGGATCTCTAGGCATGAAAGAGGTAAATAGAAGAACACCTTCCCCAACAATTCATATGTCTATTTTGAAAAGAAATTTAAGGATGAATATGTTAAGTGGATAGCTCAGCACAAAGGGGAATTAATTCTTGGCCTCATCAAATATGATGATGAAGAAAATAAAGAATGCATCTACGAAGAGGAAGAGGAGGCCAAATAGTAGATCCCTATCTGAGACCAACACCTACTAGTGAATTTAGATTCTTAAGAGGACTTGGATTTAAAGGAGATGTTTGATTATGTGTTAAAAAAAGAGAAGCCTAGAAAAAGAGATTCCAATTGAACATTCCTAGATAATTGAGATCTCAAGTGGACAGTAAGGTCCTCTAGCTACAACTCAATAAGCACAAGTAGGATGCACGATGGAAACAAATATAGTGCAAGAAGTGGACTTCATTGAAGAATACCTTGGCCCAACTACTCTAGGTTCAAATGAACCTCCAACTGATATAAGTGAGCATATCCACTACAAACAGTCAAAAGAGAGGATAAAGAGAAAGACTTCTCCATTAAGCCAATATAAGGAGATCACCAAGTAGGCCAAGATGTAGCAATTACCTCTAAAAATTCAAAAGATAGATGTTACCATTTAGTAATTTTATGCAAAAACTTAGGAGCAACAACTAGGAGCACTAGGATTAGTTATGCCTCTATCTCTATTCCTATATCTCAAAATTTACATCCACCTCTACATTCCCCTTTATGACAACCACCTTCACTATTTTCCCCTCCATACGAAATGTTACCTCCTCAAAATCCCTCACTAGCTAAGAATATAAATTCTAATGTTCCCATACATATTATCCAACAAACTCCCAAATATTTTACAATATCATGCTATTATGGAGACTATAGGTGAATTTTCTCACCTACATCCACTATGTGGTATAGTTTGGACCATATAGTTCTTTTGCTACAAAATAGTGTAGCAATGAGCATGCAACAGTTTAGAATAGCAACAAAAGAGGCTGCTAAGTAGATGAAGTGGGCCAAAAGATTACCAAAATATGCAAAGTGAAGATAAGTGTGACCAACGTAAAATAAGGCTAGAGAAGATAAAAAGTGTAGACACCAAAACCTAGCCACTTGTCATCCATCCTAACTTTCCTGTCATTTCCACAATTTATATATATATATATAGATATATATATATATATATATATATATATATATATATATATTTATTTATTTATTTATTTATTTAATATTAATATTTTATATATTATATTATATATATAATAAATATATATTTATATAAGTGAATTAATCCCAACCATCCGATTTCACCTAATCCTATCCATTCATCTACATCAATCCATGCCACACCCCAGATTTAATCTCCACCCTCCGTCATGTTTTAATATTGACCGCACAATTCATGTCATCAAAACCCTAATGTGCCCTAGGTGATATTATAAGTAGGGGTCATTTTTATGGCTCAAGGCCTAAGGTTTTCCTAAGTTTTGCTAAGTTTTCCAAGTCCTCTCGTATCCTCACCATCACTTTATCTCACCTTCACCTCCACATTCACCATCGTAGCCCTTGCCTAAAGTGGATCTACTTCTGTAAACCTTGCCTTAATCCTTGTGACTGTCTGCTACTCTCAAACACCCATGGGTATTTTCTACTACTATCAAGCACCCATGGGCATCTCAGATATTAGTTCTATAGACTAGGGCATCCACGCACTAGTTTCCTACAAAAACTAAAGCACAGATAGAAGACAACGAGTTCACAAGGTAAATCATTATTTATTTTGTTAATTTCAATATTTCCTTATTTTCTTATAGTAGTGTTACATGATATTTAGGTTTTTATTAATTCTTGAGGGTCTCACACAATGGATCCCTCTAATTTATTACTAATTCTCTTCTTTCATCTTCAGTGTGTAGATTTGGATATTCATCATCATTGGATAGTTGTGTAAGCTGGAGTGGCTCGGATCAATGAATATCTGAAGCCCACTCAACTCTGTTGGGAGCTAAAATGATCTTTACAGACACCATAAGCATTGTTAGCTAGGATTTTGGATAACCCTAGCATTATTGTATTTATTGTATCAGAATAAACTATGTAAAACCCCTATTTGGGATCAAATTTTCTTATACATAGAAAATAATAATATTAGATCTATTCCATTGTGCAATTTCTTGTGTTAATTGGTTTATTAATTTTAAGTTATTTATATCTGGTGTTTCATTTTTGTCTCTTCAAATGGTGATCATGGTTCCACAACACCAAAATAATTCTAAATAAATTGAACACAAAGAACCCAAAATTATACAATAGATGATCTTATATTAACTGGGGGAGTCTAAAGACTCCATTGCTACAATGTGGATCCTTTAATACTTTTGGTACAAATTTACAAATGGCTATGGTTCTCAAAAACCCTAGCAAACAAGGTTGGTGGTATCTTCAAGCACATCCTTGCTCCCAATAGAATTGAGTGGGCTTCTTGATATCTAATTTTGGGCCACTCCAGCTTAAATAGATGTCCAATGCTGATGTAGAACCTTCATATCTATACACAATAACACAACAAATAGATTGGTAATACTTGTGAGGGCTTCATAATTTGAGGCCCTAATAGTAAAACCCTAACTATCTGCTACAAATAGAAAAAAAATAAAAGTGTTTTGAGGACCTCCTAGCCTTTGAGAAACACTAGGGCATCATCACACGTCTTCACTGGAACAAAATTTCATCGATCAAAAGACAATGTAAGATAAATTTATTGTTTGTTATTTCATCAATGCATTTTTATTTATATTCACTTCATTTGCAGTAGATAGTTAGGGTTTTACTATTGCTTATAGAGGGCTTCACATTATGGAGCCCTCATAGGTATTACTAATCCATTTGTTGTGTTATTGTATGTGGATCTAAAGGTGCTACATCAAAATTGGACAATTATTTAAGTTGGAGTGGCCCGACATCAAATATCAAGAAGCCCACTCAATTTTTTTGGGAGCAAGGATGCACCTGAAGCCACCACCAACCTTGTTTACTAGGGTTTTGGATAACCCTAGCCATTTGTAAATTTGTATCAAAAGGATTCAAGGATCCACATTGTAATAATGGAGTTTTTAGGCTCCCCCCATTAATATAAGATCATCTATTGTGCAATTTTGGGTTCTTTGTGTTCAATTTATTTAGCATTGTTTGGTGTTGTGTTTTTGTATCCTCAAATGGTGATCATGGTGGAACCATAGCCATTCCATATTAATATGGTTCCACATCAACAATTTTCACATAAACAAGGTTCCAAACTAGTCATTTCCCATTAACATAGCTTCATCTTAGCTATTCCATCATTAACATGGCTTCACAACAACCATTCCATCATTAACATGGCTTCATATTAGCCATTCCACCATTAACATGGCTTCATATTAGCCATTCCATCATTAATATCACTCCATAATAGCCATTCCACCATTAACATGACTTCATCTTAGCCATTCTATCATTAACATGGCTCCACAATAGCCATTCCATAATTACCATGGCTTCATACTAGCCATTCCACCATTAACATGGCTTCATATTAGACATTCCATCATTAACATGGCTTCATCTTAGCCATTCCACCATTAACATGGCTTCATCTTAGCCATTTCCCCATTAACATGGCCTCACAACAACCATTCCACATTAACATGGCTACACAACAATCATTCCACATTAACATGATTGCACAACAACCATTCCACATTAACATGGCTGCACAACAACCATTTCCATATTAACATAGCTGCACAATATACATTCCACATTAACATGGCTACACAATAGCCATTCCACATTAACATTGCTACACAACAACCATTCCACACTAACATGGCTACACTATAGCCATTCCATCATTAACATCACTTCATCTTAGTTATTCCACCATTAACATGGATTTATCTTAGCCATTCCATCATTAACATGGCTTCTCAACAACCATTCCACCATTAAAATGGCTTCACATTAGCCATTCCATCATTAACATGGCTTCATCCTAGCCATTCCACCATTAACATGGCTTCACCTTATCCATTCCATCATTAACATGGCTCCACAACAGCCATTCCACCATTAACATGGCTTCATCTTAGCCATTCCACCATTAACATGGCGTCATCCTAGCCATTCCATCATTAATATGACTTCATCTTAGCCATTCCATAATTAAAATGGTTCCACAACAACCATTCCCCCATTAAAATGGCTCCACAACAACCATTCCATCATTAACATTGATTCATCTTAGACATATCATCATTAACATGGCTCCACAATAGCCATTCCATCATTAACATGGTTCCATACCATTCCCTCTTTCTATTGAGGCAAAAACAGAACTCATCATTTGCATTTTCACAATTACTCCATCATTCATTACCATGACATCTTCACATCCATAATTACATTTCCACAATCAGTTCATCATAATCACATTCACTTTCATCCATAATCATTTCATTTTCCAAATAAAAAAACCACTTCGCTGTTAGGGAAAAAATAGAATCAATCCTTGGATTACTCTAAAATCCTTGCGTTGCATTCCCATTATTTTATCATCTTGCATTTTCACATGTTGGTTGTTTGTCTTACAAGATTGCTAGGCTAGGGGAGTAAAAGAAATCAAAACCTTTGAACACCACCGCCCTCGATAGTAGTCTACGCTTAATGATATATATATGGCTCATACACAAAAACATTGCATTTCATTTCACATATTTCATTTGCACACATTTCATTTCATAGCATTGCATTTCACACGTCATTTTCACACATTGCATTTCACAAATTGCATTTTGTTCCATCCACAATTCACATTTCATAATAGGGATCATGTATTCAATTCAATATATTAATTGGTCAATAAAGTTATGTTGCCTTAATCAGGGGCACCTTCACATCATCATTCATTTTTACACCAAGACAAAATTATCATTTTCAAAGCCACATTTCCATAAAATCCTAGGTGTTTTTGGTCACTCAGCCACTCCTAGTATTTTAAGCAAACCCCACAATACACGTCGAGTTATTTTTAGGACCATTATACATATACACTAAGAAAATCTTGAGTTTTTGGAATTGACTCCAAAACATTCTTGAAACAAACATATTTTCACATCTTAAAAACATCTTGTGTCAAATAGGGATAACACCATACTTGGTTTGGACCTCGAAGTGAAAAGGGTAATTCTCGCTTGTCTCATCATGTAACATAGTCCACAAAAACAATGATTCTCACCACTATCACAATTCCAAAAATAAAAGAAAGAATAGGGAAAAATACATAACAAAAACTCTAAATATTTTACATCACACACCACTAATCATTGGATTGTAAGTATTGTACTATATTTTCAATCAGACGGTTAGGTAGACATCCCCAAAATTCAAGAGATCAAACCAAAAATCATGGACTATGGAGTTAGCCTCCATCGGGGCTATAAATTCTTGATTGGTAGTGGAGTACACTCATGCATGGTGACACGTCTCTTTCAAAGAGACCTCTAACCGCACATAAGGACAAGCTAGCTTCTTTTTCTTCTCCATAAAAGGTCACACCCAATTTACTCAAGATGAGTTAATAAAATCACTTGCACACACATTGGTTCTTTATTGCCTTGAGTTATTACCATGCTCTTGATTCGGTAAATGAATTCACTGCACACACTTTTGGTCTTAGAGGGATTAGGCAGTTTTAGTGAGTTTTTTTAATACCACTAGTATGTCTGAATCTCTACAAAATAGGAAATCTTCCATATCAATATCCATATCTTCTTCCATGTCAACATCCATACCAGCAAGTTTGGTGCCCTTTATTAAACAACAATGATGGAAATAGGCTAAGTAAGATCTAAAATATAAATGATCATTAGAACATTTGCATTCCATACCTTACATTAATCATCCATAACACATTTCCACTTGCATTAATCATCCATATACACTTGCATTCCACAAAAGAACATAAGCATAACACAAAAGTAAAATCCATGTATAATCCGCCCATGTAGAGGAGTTGGAGAGCATGTGGGTAGTTAAACCTCTCTAGCTTCTGAGAGGCCCAGGTTCAAATCTCTCGCCTCACATGTTGCGGATATGTTATGTAATGGTTCCCTCGTGGTCACAGTCTGTTTACCCATTGTGGCCACCACCAAAAAAAAAAAAAAAAAAAAATCCATGTATATATATATGTATAACTTGCATATGCAAAGATTGCTAGAAAGTTCAAACAACATCACAACTTGGGGGTGTTCAAGGTTATCACATCTTCCATCCAATCAAACAAACAAGCATAGAACTTGGGGGTGCTTAAGGTATCACACCTTCCCCACCAATTCAACAAAAAATTCAATATCACATACACATCACATCATCCACATTCATTGATAGGTTCAAAAGGTTTTGTCCTTTTGTCAAAGGTTGCACCCTTTGTCTTCCATTTATACATTGTCAAAAACCCCTTCATCTGTTAGGGCAAAAACAAACTCGATTCCTTGAATTTTCACAAAAACCCTTCATTTCTTAGGGCAAATAACAAACACATTCATCACATTTTTTCCATTTAAAAAAAAATCCCTTCATCTGTTGGGGCAAAGAATAGACACAATCATTTCATCGCATTTCAAAAATCTCTTCATATATTGGGACAAAGAACAGACACATTCATCACATCGCATTTTTTCAAAAATCCCTTCATCTATTGGGGCAAAGAACAGATGCATTCATTGTATTTTTCCCATTTAAAAAAAAATTCATCATTTTTTAGGGCAAATAACAGACACAATCATTTCATCACATTTCAAAAAATCCTTAATTTGTTGGGGTAAATAATAGACACAATAATTTCATAGCATTTTTCTCCATTTCAAAAACCCTTCATCTATTGGGGTAAAGAATAGACACAAGTACAAGTGAACCTTGTATTTAGTGGTTTATCCTATTTAACTTGGTAGTTGTAGTGATTGGTTATCCATGCAATCCGGTAGGATGGGTAGATCACCATAAGGAAACTTGCATTGTTAAAAGCCTTCATCTGTTCAGGCAAAGAATAGACACAATCATTACATTGTATTTTTTCCATATCAAAATCCCTTCATATTTTGGGATAAATAATAGACACAATAATTGCATTCAATTATTACATCATACACATGTCAAAAATCCCTTTCATCTGTTAGGGCAAAAACAGACTCAGTTACTTGAATTCGTATATTCAAAAATGTAGCTTACCTCCACCAAATCACTCCAAATTGCATCCATCAATACATTTCTCATCATCACATCTTCATGTCAACATCATTTCCATTCATCCATAATTACATTTTCACATTTGCCAAGTTCAACTATAATTTCAATTAATCTCGTATCTAGTGGTCTATTCTATCTTCTTAGCGATTACAACGATTTGTGTCCATGCAATTTGGCAAGATGAATAAATCACCATAAGGACACTTGGCCATCTTCATCATCACATATTTCATTGTTCAAAAACAAAAATCACTTTTGGTACTTCACATTTTGAGTGAGACTATGCCAAGATCAACTTGCTCAAAAGCTTTCCTTAATGACCTTGTTCATGGATCTTGAAACATAGACAAAATCATAATTTTTCATCATTCCTTTTACACCAATATCTGAGGATGCAGGTTGGGTAAAGTGATTGAACAACCGTTTAGAGATTCCTTATAGGAATTGCTGCAATCATGAGTGGCCCCGAGGATATACTATTTTTATTTTCTTTTTGCATTTGCATACTTGAATTTCAATGATTCTAGAAGGCACATTCTTCAACAACATCGAATCACCCCAAACTTGGGGCAACCACATTTGGTTTTGACTTTCCCACAATGGGATACATATTACATGATCATGGCATCTACATTTGGCAAAAATTCCTTCATATATCGGGGCAAACACAGACACATTTTCCATCACATATTTTCATAAAACCCTTCATCTGTTGGGGCAAAAATAGATGCATCATATCACACTTTTCACCAATCCCCTTCCTACAATTGGGGTAAAAATGGTATCACATTTGCATCATTCATTTGCATAGATTTTTCAATTGGCTTGTGATATTAATCCACAAACTCATTCGCCAATTGAGGGGGTAAGCTACGTAAAAATTCAAATTCTTTTATTATTTTTGTGAAGCAAAAATATGACACTAAAGCAAATATGAAAATAAATAACTCATAATGAAAAATAAATTGCACAAAAGATGATTTTATTCAATAAATTGGAGGGGAGCTGAGAAACTCCTTTGTTACAATTGATTTGTTCAATAGAATTATTTTGATATCATAGTTACAGGTGTTAGGGTTCTCCGAAACCCTACCTACAAAAGATGCAGTGTCTTCAATGTATCTTGCTTCCAATAGATTGAGTGGGCTTCTTGTTATTCGTAACTGGGCCACTCTAGCTTCAATAGCTACTCAAATATTCTTGACTAATGCTATTTGATCCTGCACATACAACTAACATAAAGCAGACAGTAAATAAAATGAGGGTTCCACAATGTGAACCCTCAGAAATGTAAACTAAAAACTTTAGAACTGCGTAAACAAAATATATGGAATCCAAATAACATCAAATAAAAATGGATAAAATACTTACTTTGTTTTAGTGTATGATATATTATGTCTCTCTATTATAGATTGATGGTAGGGTACCCTGACAGCACCTGATGATCCTATGCAACAGGCTTTGGTCAGTGCATACATAATGCAACAGGCGCTTTGTAGCACCTGTGGGATGAGGCAGGCACTCGGAAGTGCCTAGGAATTAGGCTTTGATTTACAGAAGTAGATCGGGCAGATGCAAAGGGCTCAAAAATGGTGGTTGTAGGAATGGACTGCGAATATGGTTGGAATCAGGAAATCCTAGGGCAAACTAGGATTTTTGGGGAATTCTAGGCAAGGGCATAATCTACTCACAAGAAACTAGCTCTAGGTAAGGTTATATCTCACAAGTAAGTTTGAATAGCAAAATTTCTCCTTTTTGCTATTCGAACTTACTTGTGAGATCTAACCTTACCTAGAGCTAGTTTCTTGTGAGTAGATTATGCCCTTGCCTAGACTTCCCCAAAAACCCTATCTTGCCCTAGGATTTCCTGATTTTAGCCATATTTGTAACCCATTCCTACCACCACCATTGTCGAGCCCTTCGCATCCCACTGATATTTTTTGGGGGTTGAGCATTGAGAATGCTCATATTTATTATCAAGCATAGGGTTTTCTTAGGGTTTTAGCTTAACATTTTTGATCGTGTAGCTAATATTAGAGCAGATTCAAAGGTTGATATTAAAGTTTAGGTATGACACAGATTAAGGAAGATGAACGACTGATATTAGATCGGATTGGATGGTTGAGGTTAATTTGGCTTATAAATATATATTTTATAATAAATATATTAAAATATAATATAAAATATTATATTTAAATATAAATAATATAAATAAATTTAAATAAGTCAGATAGGGGTTGAAAAATGGTGAAAAAGGGCTAAAGTGGGCCATTGGATGGTGGTAAATGGGGATGGTGGACAAGTGGGTGGTATAATGACCAGGATGAAGGACAAGTGGATAGTATTTGGTGTCTACAGATGCCCCTTTTTTACCATGTTGCATGAAACACAATATGGTGCAAAAATAGGAGACACCTGGTTGGGCTTTGGGCATAGAAGCAACTTCTCTCTCTCATTGGATTTCAGAGCATCATTGTTGAAGGCAAAAGAATAAATAATTTTGGAGTTTTATGTAGCTTATCCCCCTTAATTGGTGAATGAGATGTGGATGATCTCACGAGCCAATTGAAAAAAAATGAATGGAATAATGTCTGTGCAAAAGGGGAAATTGGAATGATGAAAATGTGTGACCGTTTTTTTCCCAACGGTTGAAGGGATTTGTGGAATGAGGAATGATGATTGTGTCTATTTTTGTCCCAATATATGAAGGGTTTTGTGCTAAATGTACATGTCATGATCATGTAATATGTATCCCATTGTGGAAAAATCGAAATCAAAAGTGGGTGCCCCAAATTTTGGGTAATTCCATGATGTTGAAGAAATTTTGCCATATGGCATCATTGATATGCAGTATGAAATGCAAAAAATAGAACACAAAAAAATTTGATATTTGGAGGGCCTGTTAATGACCGTAGGATAATTCCTTCTTGTGGAACAAATCAACCTAGCTAGTGCCAGTAACTATGATGAATTGTTATGCAGTTTTTGAAAGAAATGATTTGATTTTTGTCCATGTTTTAAGCCCCACGGACTAGGCCATCAATGACACTTTTAAGCAAAATTCATCTTGTCGAGGTTTCACTTGGATTGTTAGTGACGAAATTTGATTAGGATTTCAAACAAGGAGATATGGAATGATGACGATGACCAAGTGTTCTTATGGTGATTCATTCATCTTACCAAATTGCATGGACACAAATCATTGTAATCACCAAGTATATAGAACAAACCACTATATACAAGATTCACTTGTGATTTTGGCACATGTTAGAAGAATTGATGATTAATGAGTACATGTGATGGAATTTAGAATATTGAGGAGAAAATGTGATTATGAGAAATGTATTTATGGATGTAATGTGGAGTGATTTTGTGGAGGTAAGCTACATTGTTGACTATATGGATGCAAATGATTGAGTCTATTTTTGCCCCAACAGATAAAGGGGTTTTTATAATGTAAGTGTCCTTATGGTGATCTACCCATCCTACCGGATTGCATGGATAACCAGTCACTGCAACCGCAAGGTGAAATAGGGTAAACCACTAAATACAAGGTTCAGTTATGAATGTTGCATAATGATAAATGAATGTATGATGTTGAATGTAAATGTGATATGTTTTTACCCCAACATATGAAGATATTTTTGCAAATCTCATGATAATGTACGATGTATCCCATCGTGGGAAAAACATAACCAAATGTGGTTGCCCCAAGTTTAGGGTGATTCGATGTTGTTGAATAAAATTCCTTCTGACTTCATTGAAATGCAAGTATGCAAATGCAAAAAGGAGATGATGATAAGTTATGATTTTGTTCATGTTTTTAGCCCCATAAACAAGGACATCAATGATGATAAGTTATGATTTTATCCGTGTTTCTAGCCCCACAAACAAGGACATGAATGATAAGTTATGATTTTGTCCATGTTTCCAGCCCTACGAACAAGGACATTAATGATGATAAGTTATGATTTTATCCATGTTTCTAGCCCCATGAACAAGGACATTAATGATGATAAGTTATGATTTTGTCCGTGTTTCTAGCCCCATGAACAAGGACATCAATGATGATAAGTTATGATTTTGTCTATGTTTCTAGCCACAAAAACAAGGACATCAATGATGATAAGTTATGATTTTTTTTGTGTTTCTAGCCCCACAAACAAGGACATCAATGATGATAAGTTATGATTTTTTCCGTGTTTCTAGCCCCACAAACAACGACATTAATGATGATAAGTTATGATTTTGTCTGTGTTTCTAGCCCTAGTAACAAGGACATTAATGATGATAAGTTATGAATTTATCCATGTTTCTAGCCCCATGAACAAGGACATTAATGATGATAAATTATGATTTTTTTCGTGTTTCTAGCTCCACAAACAAGGACATTAATGATGATAAGTTATGATTTTGTCTGTGTTTCTAGCCCCATGAAAAAGGATATTAATGATGATAAGTTATGATTTTATCCGTGTTTCTAGCCCCACGAACAAGGATATTAGTGATGATAAGTTATGATTTTATTCGTGTTTCTTGCCCCACGAACAAGGACATTAATAATGATAAGTTATGATTTTGTCTGTGTTTCTAGCCCCACAAACAAGGAGATCAATGACAACTTTTGAGAAATTTGGTCTTGGCATAGTTTCACTTTAAATATGAGGTACCAAAAGTGATTTTGTTTTCAAGCAAAGAGATAGTGGATGATGAAAATGGCCAAGTGTCCTTATGGTGATTTATTCATCTTATCAAATTGCATAGATGCAAATCGCTGCAATCGCCAAGGAGATAGAATAAACCACTAGATATGAGGTTCAATTGAAATTGTAGGTGAACTTGGCAAATGTTGAATGTAAATGTGATTGTTGATGGATTTAATGGTGACATGAAGATGTGATGATAAGAAATGTATTGATGAATGCAATGTGGAGTGATTTTGTAGAGGTAAGCTACCTTTTTGAATATGTGGATGCAAGTAATTGAGTCTATTTTTTTCCCAACGTATGAAAGGGGTTTTTGACATGGGAAATTGCAATGTAATGATCATGTCTATTCTTTTCCCTAATAGATAGAGAGGTTTTGCATGATGTAAGTGTCCTTATGGTGATCTACCCATCCTACCGGATTGCATGGATAACCAGTTGCTACAATCACCAGGTGAAATGGGGTAGACCACTAAATACAAGGCTCACTTGTATTTGTGTCTATTCTTTGCCCTAACAGATGAAGGGGTTTTTGAAATAGAAAAATGTGATGTGTGTCTATTCTTTGCCCCAACAGATGAAGGGTTTTTGATAATAAACAATGAAATAATTGTGTCTATTATTTTCCCTAATAGATAAATGGATTTTTGATGATGTAAGTGTCCTTATGGTGGTCTACCCATCCTACCAGATTGCATGGATAACCAGTCGCTGCAATCTCCAGGTGAAATAGGGTAAACCACTAAATACAAGGCTCACTTGTATTTCTGTGTATTCTTTGCCCTAAAATATGAACGGGTTTTTGAAATAGAAAAATGTGATGAGTGTGTTTGTTATTTGCCCCAACAGATGAAGGGTTTTTGATAATAAAAAATGAAATGATTGTGTTTGTTCTTTGCCCTAATAGATAAAGGGGTTTTTGATGATGTAAGTGTCCTTATGGTGATCTATCCATCCTACCATATTGTATGGATAACCAGTCACTACAACCATCAGGTGAAATATGGTAAACTACTAAATACAAGGTTCACTTATGAATGAAAATGTTGAGGAAAATATAGAATGAAACTCTGTGTTTTTTGGTCAATAGGTAAGGCTCGAAAACTTCGTGTTTTTAGTGGATGGGTAAGGCGAGGAAATTGAGAGAATGTGAAGATGTAATTGATGCATTCTATTTTTTCCCCAATAGAAAAAGAGGATTTTGATAAGGTGTGATACAATGAAATGGTTATGCTTTTGCCTTGATAGAAAAGGGATTTTTACAAATGTGGATGGTGTGAATGCAAGGCAAATGGCACAACCTTTGACAAAATAATGTAATATTTTGAACCTAGCAATTGATGTGAATGATGTGATGTGATTGAATGATTGAATTATTTGTTGAATTGGTGTAGAAGGTGTGATACCTTGAGCACCCCCAAAATTATGATGTTTTCTTGGGAGAAAGGTGTGAAACCTTGAACACCCCAAGTTGTGATGTTGTTTGCTTGGTTGGGGAAAAGGTGTGAAACCTTGAACACCCCCAAATTGTGATGATGTTTGGTTTATTAGAGGAAAGGTGTGAAATCATGAACATCCCCAAGTTTTGATGTTGTTTGCACTTTCTAGAGATCTTTGCATATGTGATTTATATATAGATATATATACATGGCTTTTACTTTTATGTTATGCCTATGTAGATTTTTTTGTGTGAATACATGTGTATATGGATGATTAATGCAATGATATGTTATTAATGCAAGGTGAAATGTATGGATGATTAATGCAAGGCAGAGTTCTAATGATAATTTATGGTTTATATGTTTGCTTAGCCATGTTTAGCATTGTTTTTTAATCAGGGGCACCAGATTTTGTGGCATATGGAATGAATGGCACATGAAATGACATGGATGTTGACATGGAAGAAGATATGGATGTTGATATGGAATACTGCCTATTTTGCAAAGACTCAAACATCCTAGTATATCAAACAAACTCACTAAAACTTTATAATCCCTCTAGGACCCAATGTGTGTGCAATGAATTCATTTACCAAATCAAGAGTAAGGTAATGACCCGATACATTCAAGAACCAATGTGTGTGCAAGTGAGTTCATTAACTCATCTTGAGTAAATTGGGTAAACCTGTTATGATTGAAACCAAGAGGTTAGCTTATCCGTATGAGCGGTCAGAGGTCTCTTTTAAAAGAGACATGTTGCCATGCGTGAGCATACTTCACTGCCAATCAAGTGTCTATAGCTCCGATGGAGGCTAACTCCATAGTCCATAATTTTGTTTTTGATTTCTTGAATTTTGGGGATGACTACCAAACCATATGACTGGAAAGGTATTACAATCCTTACAACCCAATGATTAGTGATGTGTGATGTAAAAGGTTTAGAGCTTCAAGTAATCACATTCTCAACCTAAGTGTGATGAGAATTGTATCTTATCCTTACTACTCTTTAAAGCAACTATGATAGTGGTGCAAACCACTATTCTTATGGACTATGTTGCATTATGGGACAAGAAAGGATGACCATTTTTACTTCAAGGTTCAGACCAAGGATAGTGTTATCCCTCTTTGACACAATATGTTTTTAATATGTGAAAATTGTGGTTGGTTCAAGAATGTTTTTGGAATCAATTCCATAACTCAATATTTTCTTAGTGTAAAATGCATAATGGTCCTAAGAAGAACTCGACATGTATTTTGAAGTTTGCTTAAAACACTAGGGGTGGCTGAGTGACCAGAAAGATCTACGAATTTGTGAATACGGCTTGTATGTAAGGAAATTTGGCTTTTTGAAATTGTGAGGATGACACTGTGAAGGTGCCCTTGATTAAGGCAACATGATATTTGTTGGACCCATTAATATCTTGAATAAACGATCCCTACATAAAATATGAAATATGGATGTTAATGCAATGTATGAAATGCAATTGAAATGTGGAATGCAATATGTGATGTGGGTGAATACATTGTTTTGAATGAAATGTAAATGCAAGTGAAATGCAATGTTATGAATGAAATGTATGTAATTTTTTTGTTTTTTTTAGCCATGTATACATATACATATATAGTAATCACGGTAAGCATGGAACACTTTCAAGTGTATGATGTTCATTGGCTTGGGTTTTTCTACTCCCCCTAGCCTAGTAAGCTTATGACCAAAGGGATTAGGACCTTTGGGGCTTTTTGAATTTGAAATGTGACCAAAGGGATTGAGTACCTTTGGGGTCTTTTGAAATTGAAATTTTATGTGACCAAAGGGATTGAGTACCTTTGGGGCATTTTGATTTAGATAATAAAATGATTATGGATAAAATTGAATGTGACTGTGATGAACTGATTTTGGAACTGTAATGAATTATGGAGCAATTGTGAAAATGCAAGCTTGTAAAGCAAACATGTTAATTATGGAATGGTTGTTGTGGAGACATGTTGATGTGAAATGGATGTTGTGTATCCTTTTTAATGATGAATGGTTAATATGAAGCCATGTTAATGTGGAATAGCTATTGATGAAGTCATGTTAATGATGGAATGGCTTAGATGAATTCATTTTAATGATGAAATGGCTAAGATTAAGCCATGTTAATGATGAAATGGCTAAGGTTAAGCAATGTTAATGATGAAATGGCTAAGTTTAAGCCATGTTAAGATGAAAATGACTAAGATAAATCCATGTTAATGATAAAATGGCTAAGGTTAAGCCATGTTAATGATTAAATGGTTAAGGTTAAGCCATGTTGATGATGAAATGGCTAAGGATAAGCCATTTTAATGATGAAATGGCTAAGGTTAAGCCATGTTAATGATGTGATGATTAAGGTTAAGCCATGTTAATGTGAAATGGCTAAGGTTAAATCCATGTTAATGATGAAATAGCTAATGTTAAGCCATGTTAATGATGAAATGGCTAAGGTTAAGCCATGTAAATGATGAAATGGCTAAGTTTAAGCCATGTTAATGATGAAATGGCTAAGGTTAAGCCATGTAAATGATGAAATGGCTAATGTTAAGCCATGTTAATGATTAAATAGCTAATTTTAATCCATGTAAATGATAAAATGGCTAAGGTTAAGCCATTTTAATGATGCAATGGCTAAGGGTAAGCCATGTTGATGTGAAATGGCTAAGGTTAAGCCATGTTAATGATTAAATGGCTAAGGTTAAGCCATGTAAATGATGAAATAGCTAATTTTAAGCCATATTAATGATGAAATGGCTAATGTTAAGCCATGTTAATGTGAAATGGCTAAGGTTAAGCCATGTTAATTATTAAATAGCTAAGGTTAATCCATGTTAATGATGAAATGGCTAAGGTTAAGACATGTAAATGATGAAATTGCTAAGTTTAAGCCATGTTAAATGTATTTTACATTAATTTATTGTGACTTATTACTTTCGTTTGATTTCCAGTTAGAACCATAAAGTAAATAAACCAAATCTTTCTAAAATTTGCCAAAATAACACAAAAATAAAACTTATATGCAATTTTAAAAGAACTGAAAGAAAACAAACAATGCTAGGTTTTTACCATGTATGGCTTACCTCATACATTAATTATCTCCTTTATTATTGTGTATTCCTTTTAAAAATGATAGTTTTGTGTGTTTGATGTATCCTAATCTTGCTTAATGAAAAATAAAGGTAAAAACTATGATAAGTAAAATAAGCAATCTGTAACTCCAAATATGCAAATTCTAATTAATGCTTCTAACGTTCAAATGCAAACAGAAAGATGCAGGAATTATTTGAATTTTCAATTATTTTCAAAATAGAAAACTCAAAACATATGATGAATGAATGCATAGATGTTCTATATGCAATATAAAATTATCTCTTTTCCATATTTCTTAATTTTTTTTCATTTTAATCTCAAAATCTGAAAAACACAGCAAAAAACCCAAAAAAATGTAAAGCAAAAATGAGCAGAAATGGATGAAGGAATTACAAAAAATACTACATTTTGGTGAGGTTTTTTTGAAATCTCTGCTACTCCAATTGATTTATAAATTTATGGAGATGTTCTGAGGTGTATCAGGTACCTACCCTTAAAATTTAAGCTCAATATAACTTTGTATGAGTGATATATGACCAAAATAGTCTAAGTATTTTATGTACAAAACATAGTAGGGCACCTCTGATCAATGCTAGGCATAGCAGGGTGCCTCTAGTTACTGCCAGGCATAGTGGGGAACCTTTTTATATGCCATAGAATTCCTATATGAATCAATAGGTGCCACAAAGTTCCTGTGCACCTCTACAACTATTGTAAAGCTTCCAAAAACCCTAATCGACGAAAATAGCCCATTTTTTTATCCTAAAAGCCTGCAAAATGAATAATAGAGTGAAATTAGTACAACAAAGTAAATAAAAAATTAGAACCCTTGTGGGGTCTCACCGTTATCACCATTTGTGAAGCAAAAATATGACACTAAAGCACATATAAAAATAAATAACTTAGAATGAACAATAAATTGCACAAAAGATGATTTTATTCAATAAATGGGGGGATCTAAGAAACTCCTTTCTTACAATTGATATATTCAATAGAACTATTCTGATACAACAGTTATAGGAGCTAGGGTTCTCTGAAACCCTAGCTACAAAATATGTAGTGTCTTCAATGTATCTTGCTTCCAACAAATTGAGTGGGCTTCTTGTTATCTGTAACTGAGCCACTCTAGCTTCAAAATCTACTCAAATATTCTTGACTAATGCTATCTAGTATTGCATATACAAAAATATAAAGTAGTTAGTAAACAAAATGAGAGTTTCATAGTGTGAACCCTCAAAAATGTAAACTAAAAATCCTAGATCTATGTAAACAAAATATATAGAATCCAAATAACATCAAATAAAAATGCATAAAATCCTTACTTTGTTGTAGTGGATGATATATTATGTCTCTTTGTTGTAGATTGATGACAAGGTGCCCCAATGACACCTAATGATCCTATGATGTAGGATTTGGTCGGTACCTGTAAAATGTAGCAGGTGCTTTGCAGCACCTGTGGGATGAGGCAGGTGCTCGAGAACGCCTATAGATTAGGGTTTAATTTACAGAAGTAGATTGAGGGGGATGCGAAGGGCTCAACAATGGTGATGGTAGGAATGGACTGTGAATATGGTTGGAATCAAGAAATCCTAGGGCAAACTAGGGTTTTTAGGGAAGGCTAGGCAAGGGCATAATCTACTCATAAGAAACTAGCTCTAGGCAAGGTTAGATCTCACAAGTAAGTTCAAATAGCAAAAGTTCTCCTTGTTTTCGGGGGTTGAGCATTGAGAATGCTCCTATTTATTATCAAGCCTAGGGTTTTCTTAGGGTTTTAGCTTAACACTTTTGATTGTGTGGCTAATATTAAAGTGGATCCAAAGGTTGATATTGCACTTTAGGTATGACACAGATTAAGGAAGATGAATGGCTGATATTAGATCGGATCAGATGGTTGAGGTTAATTTGGCTTATAAACATATATTTTATAATAAATATATTAAAATATAATATAAAATATTATATTTAAATATAAATAATATAAAATAAATATAAATAAGTCAGATAGGGGTCAAAAAATGGTAGGAAAGGGCTAAAGTGGGCCATTGGATGGCGGGAAAGGCATGGAATTACCAATTGAATGGCGAGAAAGGAGGATGGTGGACAAGTGGGTGGTAGAATTACTAGGATTAAGGACAAGTGGCGATTTGGTGTCTAAATTTTGTCTTCAAGCTCGTGTTCCACATCCTAAGAGAAGTTGCTTTTGCACCTAGCCAAAATAGTTATCTCGTATTTTTGTACTGCATTATGTTTCACACAACGCAGTACAAAAGGGGTATCTGTAGATACCAAAACCTAGCCACTTGTCATCCATCCAGACTTTCCTACCATTTCCATCATTTATTTACATATATTTATATATATTTAATATTAATATTTTATATATATTTAATAAATATATATTTATATAAGTGAATTAATCATAGCCATTCGATTTCACCTAATCCTATCCATTCATCCACATCAATTCATGCCACACCCCAGATTTAATCTCCACCCCTCGTCATGTTTTAATCTTGACTCCATAATTTGTGTTGTTAAAACCCTAATGTGTCCTAGGTGAGATTATAAGTAGGAGTCATTTTTATGGCTCAAGGTCTAAGTTTTCCCTAATTTTTGCTAAGTTTTCCAAATCCTCTCGCATCCTCACCATCACTTTCACTCACCTTCACCTCCACATTCACTGTCTTAGCCCTCGCCCAAATCAAATCTGCTTCTGCAGACCTTGCCTCAATCCTCGAATACCTTATCTACTACTGTCGAGCGCCCGTGGGTGCTTTTTTGCTATCGTCGAGTGCCCTTGTACATCTCAGATCTTAGTTCTATAGATTAGGGCATCCATGCACCAGTTTCCTACAACACCTACAACACAGACAGAAGACAACGAGTTCACAAGGTAAATCATTATTTTTTGTTAATTTCAATATTTTCCTTATTTGCTTACAGTAGTGTTACATGATATTTAGGGTTTTATTAATTCCTTAGGGTCTCACATAGTGGATCTCTCTAATTTATTACTAACTCTCTTATTTCATCTTCTGTGTGTAGATTTGAATATTTATAGTATTGGAAAACTATTTAAGCTGGAGTGGCTGATCAATGGATATCTGAAGCCCACTCAACTCTGTTAGGAGCAAGAATGAGCTTTATAGACACCACAAGCATTGTTAGCTAGGGTTTTAGAGAACCCTAGCATTATTGTATTTATTGTATTAGAATAAACTATGTAAAATCCCTATTTGGGGTCACATTTGATTATAAATCGACATTAATAATATCATATCTATTCCATTGTGTAATTTCTTATGTTATTTGTTTTATTCATTTTAAGTTATTTATATCTAGTGTTTTGTTTTTTTCTCTTCAAAAAGGTACTAGGCAAATGGTTGTCGGATAATATTTTATGCTAAGGCATAACCTAGCAACCAGTGAAAGCAAAAAACAATTTGGCTAAGTATAAAATCTTGCCATATATATGAGAGGCTGATGTCAGCAACAAGACCAAAAAATTTTGATGCTTGATATTCTTCAAAGAGCAAAAGCAAAGGCACAAAACTTAGTGTTTTTCGTTCATCAATTGATGTCCAAAAATTAATAAATGAGGACAAGTAAGGCTAGTCGAACAAACCATAATGTTTATGTTAGCAAAAAGGTATAAAATGTTCGACATAGTATAAAGTAGCCCCAAGTGGAAAATATTCTAAGTCATTGATCTCAACACTGTAAATTTCTAAGCCTCTAGAGTTGTCAAACTTAAAAAAGTGATGACATTAGCATTAAGAGCTTAAAGTTTCAACAAACCAAATTTAATATTAGATCATTATAAGAATCGAAGACTCCTAGCATCTAGCATCATAAGCAAATATAGCTACAAGACCCTGCAAATAATAACCATCAAGAGTAATGAAGAACACAAGCTTATACTGAGAGGGGGTGTGAACAGTATAAGACCACTTTTTACTTTTCTTTTCAATTCAATATTATGTTGTGTATAGATAGTAGTATCAATAGCAGTAATCAAATAAATGCACAAAACACCATCCACAAAAGTGACACAACAATTTACATGGTTCACCCAATGTGGGCTACTCCATGAAGAAAATATTTTGCTAAAAATTTCTCAATCAATCTCTTGGGAATCCTTCCCAATTACAATATTTATGGACCTCTATCCAAATGAGATGTTGATCCCCTATATCTCAAGTTCGTGGATCTATTCTATAGGAGAAATTTTTCTCCTTCTGCTCTGGATAGTGATCTTCTAGAAGACTGTCTCTCTACTGCACTAACTTATGGATCTCTCTCCACTTGAATACTCCTCACTCATATCTATCTTCAATTGTCCTAGTTGTTGAATATCTATCCACTAAGACTCTTTCCTTTATACTCTGTCACCTCCAAATATCTATCAATAGGTTCATTCAGAACCTCTTCAAATATTCTCAATAGGCTCACTTAGAACCTTCTCAAATATGCTCAATAGGCTCACTCAGAACCTTCTCAAATATGCTTAAGAGGTTCACTCAGAACCTGCTCAAGAGGATCACTTATAACTTGCTCAAATATGCTCAATAGTTTCACTCAGAACCTGCTCAAATATGCTCAATAGGTTCACTCAGAACCTGCTCAAATTTTCTCAACAAGCTCACTCATAACTTGTCCAAATCTGCTCAACAAGCTCACTCAAAACTTATCTAAATTTGCTCAATAAGTCCTCTTTAGGACTTGCTCAAATATGCATAGTAAGCTTTCACAAAAGCTTACTCAAAATCAGTCCATAAGCCTTCTCAAAGACTTGCCTCAAATCAACTCAAAAAAATCTCAACTCAATCTCATAGAAGCATAAAGAGAATTGTTAGAGACTCAATATGTTCTATACTCAAATCCCAATCTCAACTCAAATCAATCTCAACTCAGCAATCTCATAGAAGCATAAAGAGAATTGTTAGAGACTCAATATGTTCTATACTCAAATCCCAATCTCAAATCAAATCAATCTCAACTCAGCAATCTCATAGAAGCATAAATAGAATTGTTAGAGACTCAATATGTTCTATACTCAAATCCCAATCTCAACTCAAATCAATCTCAACTCAGCAATCTCATAAAGCATAAAGAGAATTGTTAGATACTCAATATGTTCTATACTCAAATCCAATTTCTTTCTCAACTCAATTCAAATCATAATATAGAATAGTTTATTTTATGGAACCTGAACAACCACTTCACACAATCTCTTGACTAGGCTCAAACAACTCTACTCAACCAATCACAAAAAGGAACAACTCTTTCTCACAAAACCTAATCCAAGCATGAATCAACCAACTCAAAATATCTTCAACAATACTCAACAACAACTCTTACATAACAATGATACTCATGTTATTTTCAACTCAAGTTCAAGTTCTTTGCACAACAACTCACTCCAACAACAATGCTTATAAAACAAGGTTTTAATCACAACTTTCAAACCAGAAAACCTTGAAGTATTAAACCAACTATTTTCGAAAAGGAATCACTCCAATGATATTTTATAAATCAACCGCCCAAATAAAATCAATGGAGAATGTTACTTATACATTTTTTATGCCTTATGAGTTGTCCACTAAATCTGCAACACTACACTTTTCCTTTTTCCAATCTCAACAAGGGTTAGAGATCTTGAGTAATAACACAACAATAAAATAATGTCCAAATAACACCTTATTACTCCTACTTTATTTTAACATCCACCAAAGTTATTTTTAAAGAAAAACCTTACTCAAAAATAACTTTCACTAAAATAACTTTATCAATAACCCTTATTACTCCTAATAATTTTAAAAATCACAATTAAAAATTTAACTCCACAACTCAAACAGCCACTATAACCTTATTCTTAAGGTTATTCAATACATCAACTATCAAATCACCTTTACTCATTATCACTCCACCTTAGGAAATAACAAAATAAATAAAAACCTCAATACCTACCTCGAGGGGAATCAAACCCTCGTCCTGTCCAACATGAAAACCCTAGCCATGGCCAAGATATTGCATGAGCTACGGGCTCGTTATGAATAAAGAAGCACCACTCGCTTCTTTTTCTTCTCTTATTTTGCCAATCCAAAAATAAATGCGCCTTGAGCACCTCAACAAAGCTAAAATGATGCTTGCGAGAATCAAAAACTTAACCTTCCTACCACCAACACCTTTGCACAAACCAAGCTGCCACTAGGCCACACTGCCCAACACGCTTTGGAAAATGGACGCGGTTAGATTTCAATATTCGTTGCTTCACAAAACGAAAATAACACGAGCTCTTCCTTCGCAAAAACAATTTGTTAATATCAATCGAGCAAGGATAAGCTTCTTCAAAAAATTTAATGGCATATATATATGCCTTCCCTTAGCTTGGAAACGTTAGTGCTTTTGAACCTTCCTTTATGACATCAATGAATATTCTTTTAATTTAATTTTAAAATTTTAATTTTAATTTTAAATAAATTAAAATTTAAACTAAATATTTAAAATTAAATATCTCCATCATCGGGGCATCTTTTTTGATGAAATGAAAAGCCAACTTGGGTTTTAAGAAAAACCCATTTAAAATCTGTCATCCATGGTTTTAAATAAAACATTTTATTTTTCCTACCTTAGGTTTCACAAAAACCCTTCCTTGCACTTTCACAAAACATAGTGCATGCCATCATAGATCCTTTTGATATCGCTTTAAACACTTTGGAGAACATTACAACCTAAAAATTGAATATTTCAATTCCTCTAGTTTGCACTCAATTTTTTGCCTACCTCATACGTTACACTTGCATTGTGCTTCTCCTTGATGTTTCACTTGCATTGATGAGATGCCATTTGGCTTATTTGAATTGGTGTTTGGATTTCTATGAATTTTAGGCAATTCATATTCCAATTGTTCTGCTCAATATTTGAACTTAGCAGTTTGTCTTTTCACTTCTCACTTGCCTTGGCTTTTGATGTCATTTTAGATTATGTTGCTTTGGTTCTTTGCTCAACTTAGACTTTGTATTTGCATCACTTTAGCTTATCTCATTGTGTCACATCACTTTAGCTCTTCTCCCTCAACTCTCAGCTTTGGCATTGCTCACCTTGTGGCTCCACACTCGACTCTTGGCTATGAAGCTTGTTCTAGTTAGAGTTTCAATGACTATTCCACTTTTCTATGTTGGTTGGGCATGATTTACCTTTAAAATTATCTCTCATTGTGTTGCTTGTACAAATGTAATTGACTATGTTTCCTTCTGAGTTGATTAGAATTCCTTATCAAATTCTTTGTGCACTAAAACTTGTGTGTCACACTATATCCCAAAAACTACTTAGATTATTCTGAGTTAATATTTTATTTGTAGGCTAACTTTAGCTTATTCAATTATTAATCTTATATTCTTTATAAATTCTATTTTGCAGCAATATTCAATGTTCTTTTGCGTCGACTATCTTTCTCCTAAGCACTCTTTAATTCTTCAATTATTTTTTTAGCACTAACTTATCTTAACAATCTACCTCTATGCTCTTCAACAATCTACCTCAAATTTATTTCTTCGAGATTCACCTTGATGTATCTCTTGCTTGATATTCTATCTTGCTTTAGCTTTTTATCTCCTTGAGATCATAGGCTCTTTATACTTGTTGGACATATCTCATCGTATGCTCTCAAAGCTTTCAATTTTGTTGGTGCTCTTTGGTTGCCTTGAAACCGATTTAAACTTGTTGTTCCTCTATTCTTCACCTTGTTGCATTTTTATTCATACAATATCTAGGCACTTAGATATCTTGCAAGCCTCTATTCATAGGTTTTCTTCTTCCAAACACATATCCTTTACCTTGAAATTGATTCAAATCTTCTTGCTCACTATGAATAGCGTCCCTCTTAGACTATGGTGCTACTATGATGCTTTTATTGCTTATAGAAGATGTTATGAATGCTACCCTATGTTATCTAAATTTGTTTTCTCGAATTCTACTATAACTTTTAAACCTTGGCAACATACTTGCCTTCTAAAAATGTTGCCTTCAAGTCTTTTTTATTACTTTTCAAGTCTACTTATTTGCTTGAATTTTTCTTTCTACCTTGAATCCTGCTTACTTGCTTTCTATCTCTATAGAGCAAGTTATATTACTGGTCTCTTTTCTTACTTAGGACCAATAAATATTTTATCAAAGACCTTTCCTCTTGTATCTCTTTTATCTTCCAATATCAAGGTCTATCTTCAAGATGTAAAATTAAATGGGCCTATCGTTAGATGACGACGATTGTTCCAAATCCTATGTAAGAAACCTTTTTGTGGATTTGATACCACTTATTGCTTTTGAAGCCTTAAAAATAATGTTAATATCATAATAAATTAATCATGGGATCTCAAGAACACAAGTTTATACTAAGAGGGGGGTGAACAGTATAAGACCACTTTTTAATTTTCTTTCCCAATCAATATTATGCAATGTAAATATAGCAATGTCAATAGTAGTAATCAAAGCAATGCACAAATCACCACACACAATAGAGACACCAAATTTACATGGTTCATCCAATATGGGCTACTCTATGGAGAAAATATTTTACTAGAACTTTCTCAATCAATCTCTTGGGAATTCTTTCCCTATTACAATGTTTATGGACATTTTTCTAAAGGATACACCAATCCCTAAATCAATTTCATGGATCTCTATCCATAGGAGACACCAATATCCTAACTCTACTCTGGCTGGTGATCCTCTAGAAGACCTCTACCTCCATTGCCCTTAGAAAATGGAACTCTATCCACAAAAGATACCTATCCTCCCTGATCTGGTTGGATATCTCTATCCTTAACTCTGTCACCTCCAAAGCTCTATCTCAAATCTATACTAAACATAGTCCTTCGGTCTAGCACAAATATTTCCTCAATATTTGTCTCAGGTCTAGCACAAACATGTCCTCAAATCTACACCAAAATCTATCCTTGAATCTGTACTAAACATAGTCTTTCGATCTAGCATAAATTTATCCTCAATATCTATCCTCAAGCCTTGACTCAAATCTTGACTCAATCTCAAATCAAATTTGTTGGATCTGACCCAAACCTTAACTCAAGGTTTGAACAAATCAATCAATCAACTCTACTCTCAAGTATTCTCAAGACTTATCTCAAATTTGCTTTGTAATCTCCCGCAAAAGCTCACACCAATCTATCCTCAAGTCCTCTCTAGAACTTGTCCAATCTGCTCAATAAGTTCTCACAAGAACTTATCCAAATCTACTCTCAATATGTATTGTAAGCTTCCACAAAAGCTTACCCAAATTTATCCACAAGTCTTCTCAAATAATTACCTCAAATCTACTCAACAAGTCCACACTAGAACTTGTCCAATATCATAGAAACATAAAGAGAATTGTTAGAGACTCAATATGCTCTATACTCATCACAATGCTTAATAACTCTTTTAGAAACATACAGAGAATTTTTAGAGACTCAATATGCTTCATATTCACCTCAATACTCAATTACTTCTAATCACCCTTTCAAAAAAATACAGAGAATTTTTAAAGACTCAATATGCTTCAAATTCAACTCAATACTTAATTACTTTCCCAAATCAATTCAGAATATAGAATAGTTTGTTTTATGGAACTTGAAAAATCACTTCACACATCCACTTGACTAGGATTCAACCAAATCTACTCAACCAATCACTCAATGAAACAATCCTTGCTTACAAACCCTTAGTCCAAGCATATGATCCTTCACTCAATTTTTTTCCAACAATGCTTATCAACCAATTTCACATAACAATGTCATATTCTTTTCAAACCCTAGTTCAAGTTCTTCACTCAATGACTCACTTCAACAACAATGCTTATAAGACAATATTCACATAACAATGATACTCATGTTCTTTTCAAACCCTAGTTCAAGTTATTCACTCAACCAATGGTTTCAACAACAATGCTTATAAAACAAGATTTTAACAACTCTTTATTTCAGAAAATATTAAAGCATTAACTCAACACACTCAATAAGGAAACCCTAATCAAGTCCTTTTCACTCCAAACTTATTTTCTAGAAAACCAACCAATCAACTCAACTATGGAAGAATGTGCTCATACCTTTTTCTTGTTGATGAAGGAACCTCAAACATCTGCCACAACCACAAACACTTCTTTGCAAAGTTCAAAGGAAGTTTAGAAGGTGATAAAAATCTCTCTCAAGATTACAATGCAAATATCAAAACATGCATACATCTTATTACTCCATCTTGAATAAGGCATCCATCAACATATACAAAAATCAATTGACCATTTACACCTTATGATCTCCCAATTAAAAATAATATTTACCACTAAAAATAATGTCAACAATGTCACCTTCAAATAAGAAGTCCTCTCAAATTTAATCACTCTTCAATTCACCTTTTGGTAAATAAAAAATGTCACAAAAACTTTATTTAAAATAAATTTTAACACTTTATACCTTCATTTAGTCAAAAACTAATAATTAAAATAAGCACCTTTTCATAACCCCTTATAGCTCCCTAAACCTTATGTTTACACCTTAGGCAATTAAAATTAATGGAAAATTTATTACCTTCACCTAGGTGAGACTCGAACCCTCGATGCCTCCTCCTCATGCATCCTAGTCGTGGCCTTGGCTTTCATGAGCGCTAGGTGCTTATTTTAAAACCAAAGAGCACCATGTGCTCTATATCCTCTTCACTGGAACTCAATAAAAAATAAAAACATGCATCCTTCCTTGACGCTTCAACCATAACACTATCAAAATGCTCTTGCCGTGAATCGAATGTGTACCACTCTGCACCCAAGCACCTTAACTCACAACCACTTGCCACTAGGCCATGTTGCCTGGTTGGTTATTAAATTTTAGCCCTCAACAACGTTATCCTTTTTTTGTCGGCACTTAAGACAAGAAACTTGTCTTCTTCTTCGCACGAATTCTCACAACACAACACTTGCATTTTTTATTTGTTCGAACGAAGGATGATTTAAATGCCACTAAGGCATATATTTTATATACCAATTACCTCCTTTAAACTTGAACATCATCACCTTCAAAATTTGAATAATTAATTTATAAATTATTTAAATTCTTTAGAATTTAAATATTATAAATTAAATTTTAAATCCTTTTGGCTTTATTAAAGCCTTATTTGATTTTACCACTTTGTATAAATAATATTTATTTATAAAATTTAAATTCAATTTGAATTTAAATATTTTATAAAATAAATATTAAAACTTCCTTGGGATTTTATGAAAAACCTTTTATTTTGCTCATCCATGGTTTTAATAAAAACCCTCCTACTTATGCTTCCACATAATATTAAAAATATTATGAAGCTCTTTTGCCATTAACCTTTGCATTGTTCCTTTTGAACTTTTTACATCAATGGTAGCTTATTCCTTGACATCAATGACAACTTATTTCCTTGACATCAATGACAACTTTGACTCAAAATGTCCAACAATCTCCCCCTTTGTCATTGATGGTAACCCAAATTCTATTTACCAAAAACTTAACCTTTTCTTTGTTCTGCTCCCTTGGGACATTTCTCCCCCTGGCTCAATGATCTTTTCAAATCTCTCCTCTTTACTCAAATACCAAATCTCTCCCCCTTACTCAAATCTCTCCCCCTTTGACATCAATGGCAAAGGGTCACCTTTGGGGATCGGGGCTAAGAATGATTATCTTAGCTTAGTCTCTCCACCTTTTCTTGAGGGGGTTAATTCTGGTGTGGGAGTATTTATAATCCCAACAAGCACTGGTATTTACCTTTATCCTCTTTTCTTCTTATCTGATTCCTTTGATTGTTCCTTTCCATGTCCATGTTCCTATTCATGTCCATATTCTTGTTCCTGTTCCTGTTCCTATTCCTGTTCTTGTTCTTGTTTATGTTCATATCCATGTTCCTATTCATGTTCCTGTTCATATCCATATCCCTTTTCATGTTCATGTTCTTGTTCATACTTGATTATGGAATGTCTTCTCTACACCACTTTGTTGTGTGACCATCATTATTGCACTTATAACACTTAATGTTATTATTTCTTAGAGGTGCAAATATCTTAGAATTTCTCCTAGTGAAGCCATATCTTTTTCTATCATGAACCTTGCAATTCATTGCCTTGTGACCAAACTGATTACATGAGTAGCAATACCTATAGAAAATTTATCTGTTCTCGTATTCCTATCTTTCATGTGTTCTGCACTGTGAAGCCATGTACCCAAACCTGTGACATAAGAAACACCTTCCATTGAAATTTTCTTGTCTTGACCTCATTGGTATCTTAGTCTCTCTTGACCTATTTTGACTGATGTTCCATCTATTTCTTCTTTGTGCATTATTCCTATCCTTGTTGAACTTTATGTTGTCCAACTCATCCTCAGATGTCTCACTTTCTCTTACATTGTCTTCTTTTTAAGTTTCTTCCTCTTCGGATCTTGAGGTTGACTTCTCTTCCCATTTCTTTTTTTCCTGTTTAAATCCAAGACCTATCTTGCTTGATGTAGGCTTTTGTATCTTGATGAACTTATCTAAGTTCTTTGAGCTATTTTTTAACCCTTGTAGCTTGACTTTAGAGTTTTTTTACTTCCATTTTTAGTTAAGTTACCTCCTGTTCTTGTCTTTCACAGTTTAAGATATTTACTTCTAACTTATCCTTGAACTTCTTTGTCTTAGCCTTTGATTTGTCTAGATCCTCTATAAACATTTTTCTCTCTTCATCACATTCTTGAAACTGAAACTCAAGTTTAGAGTTTTGCTTTCTTACCTTTTTTACTATGTCAAGAGCATAAATACTTTCTCCCTTGATATCATATCCTTCTTTATCTAGTTATTCCTCTATTTATTTTCATTTGTCCACATATTCATTTTCTTTTGACTTGTATTCTATAGGATCACTTTATTATTTCTCTAGAGCCATTAGAATATTCTCTTTCATCCTTCAAGTGTATCTTCATATTCATCATCACTAAAATTGAAACCATTTCTTGTACAACTATCTTCAAGATATCCAAAGTTACCACATCTAAAATACTTGAGAATTATTGGTGACATTTTCTTGACTTATTTTTCTTAAATAATAAATAGGACTTCATTTTTATCATTATCTAAAAAATTGCTATCACTATCACTTAAGTACTTACTTACCTTGTCTGCATAGTAGCTCCTCTTTTACTTTTGAAAGAACTTCTTTCCTTGTCTACTTTTTCCATCCTTGCTTTTCTTTTGATGCTTGTATCTTTCTAATTCCCTATTTCTGTGATCATGTTTTTCTTCATCATTTTTATTCTTAGCTTCTTGACAATCAGTTGCATAATGACCATACTTTCCACAATTGAAACATCTAACAGATTTTGCATCTCTATATATTCTTGAATCCTTATTACTTTTTCCATAATTAGCTTCTTCATCACTGGATGACTCATTGCTTGATTTTGACTTCTTACCCTTTGTCTTCTTTATTTCTTTTAAGGTTGCTTCCTTCTGGGGATTAGGTTATTTTATTCTCAACTCAAAAGTTGTAAGAATACCAAGCAACATATCTCTTGTCAAATAATCATCATCCTTTAATTCTTCTATAGCAAAAATATTTTCACTAAATATTTTGGGAAGATATCTTAAGACCTTATCACAAACATTTGATTCTTCAACCTTAAGTCCAAGTCCTTGCATAGCATTAACAACCTCATCGATTCTAAGTAGATAAGTACGAATATTTTCCTCATCCTTCATTATTAACTCTTCAAATTTTCCTTTAAGGTTTTGTATCTTTGCTTTCTTGACACCTTTATCTCCTTCATATATATTTTGCAACTTATCTCACATTCTTTTTGCATCTTGATAATGCATAACCTTTATGGACTTCGTTATATGTAAACCTCTCAAAATTACATTCATTGCTTTTGAATTGTAATGTTGTAGTAGCTTGCCTTTCTTATCTATAGGTGGATCAACTGAGGGATCGTATCCATTTTCAACTGCTTCCCAAATATCATTACCAAGTGCCATCGAGTAAATATTCATTCTCATATTCCAATATATGTAGTCACTTCCATAAAATAGTAGTTCTTAATTATCTGATGATCCATTCTTAGAATCTATTGTGTTCTTGTAATCTTTTTCTTCAAGCTGTTAAACTCTTCCGAAGGAACCTGCTCTGATACTAATTGAAGAACACAAGTTTATACTAAGAGGGGGGTGAACAATATAAGACCACTTTTTACTTTTCTTTCTCAATAAATATTATGCAATGTAAAGATATAAATATCAATAGTAGTAATCAAAGCAATGCACAAATCACCACACACAATAGAGACACCAAATTTACATGGTTCACCCAATATGGGCTACTCTACGGAGAAAATATTTTACTAAAACTATCTCAATCAATATCTTTGGAATCCTTTCCCTATTACAATGTTTATGGACCTCTGTCCAAAGGAGACACCAATATCCTAATCAAGTTTATGGATTTCTATCCATAGGAGACACCAATATCCTAACTCTACTCTAGCTGGTGATCCTCTAGAAGACCTCTACCTCCACTGCACTTAGCAAATGGAACTCTATCCACAGAAGACACCTGTCCTCCATGCTCTAGTTGGAGATATCTATCCTCAACTCTGTCACCTCCAAAGCTCTATCTCAAATTTGTACTAAACATAATCCTTCGATCTAGCACAAATATTTCCTCAATATCTATCTCTAGTCTGGCACAAACCTATCCTCAAATATGCACCAAAATTTGTCCTCAAATATGTACTAAACACAATCCTTCGATCTAGTACAAATTTATCCTCAATCTCTATCTTCAAGCCTTAACTCAAAGCTTGACTCAATCTCAAATCAACTCTACTGGATCTACCCCAAACCTTAACTTAAGGTTTGAACAAATAAATCAATCAAATATGCTCTCAAGTCTTCTCAAAGACTTATCTGAAATCTCTTTGTAAGCTTCCACAAAAGCTCACACCAATCTATCCTCAAGTCCTCTCTAGAACTTGTTCAATCTGCTCAATAAGTTCTCACAAAAACTTATCCAAATCTAGTCTCAATCTGTATTGTAAGCTTTCGCAAAAGCTTACCCAAATCTATCCACAAGTCTTCTCAAATACTTACCTCAAATCTACTCAACAAGTCCACACTAGAAATTTTCCAATCTCATAGAAACATAAAGAGAATTATTAGAGACTCAATATGCTCTATACTCATCACAATGCTTAATCACTCTTTTAGAAACATACAGAGAATTGTTAGAGACTCAATATGCTTCACATTCACCTCAATACTCAATTAATTCCAATCACCCTTTCAGAAACACAGAGAGAATTATTAGAGACTCAATATGCTTTAAATTCAACTCAATACTTAATTACTTTCTAAAATCAATTCAGAATATAGAATAGTTTGTTTTATGGAACTTGAACAATCACTTCACACATCCACTTGACTAGGTTTCAACCAACTCTACTCAACCAATCACTCAATGAAACAATCCTTGCTTACAAACCCTTAGTCCAAGAATATGATCCTTCCCTCAAAATGTTTCCAACAATGCTTATCAACCAATTTCACATAACAATGATACTCATATTCTTTTCAAACTCTAGTTTAAGTTCTTCACTCAACAACTCACTTCAACAACAATTCTTATAAGATAATCTTCACATAACAATGATACTCATGTTCTTTTCAAACCCTAGTTCAAGTTCTTCACTCAACCAATGGCTTCAACAACAATGCTTATAAAACAAGGTTTTAACAACAACTATTTATTCTAGAAAATCTTAAAGCATTAACTCAACACACTCAATAAGAAAACCTTAATCAAGTCCTTTTCACTCCAAAATTATTTTCTAGAAAACCAACCAATCAACTCAACTATGGAAGAATGTGCTCATACCTTTTTCTTGTTGATGAAGGAACCTCAAACATCTGCCACAACCATAAACACTTATTTTCCAAGCTCAAAGGAAGGTTAGAAGATGATAAAACCCTCTCTCAAGATTACAATGCAAATATCAAAACATACATACACCTTATTACTCCATCTTGAAGAAGTCATCCATAAAGATATACAAAAATCAATTGACCATTTACACCTTATGATCTCCCAATTAAAAATAATATTTACCACTAAAAATAATGTCAACAATGTCACCTTAAAATAAGAATTCCTCTCAAATTTAATCACTCTTCAATTCACCTTTTGATAAATAAAAAATTTCACAATAACTTTATTTAAAATAAAGTTTAACACTATATACCTTCATTTAGTCAAAAATTAATAATTAAAATAAGCACCTTTTCAGAACCCCTTATAGCTCCCTAAACCTTATGTTTACACCTTAGGCAATTAAAATTAATGCAAAATTTATTACCTTCGCCTAGGTGAGACTCGACGCCTCCTCCTCGTGCGTCCTAGCCACAACCTCGACTACCACGAGAGCTAGACGCTCATTTGACAACCAAAGAGAAGCATGTGCTCTATATCCTCTTCGTTGGTGCCCAATCAAAAATAAAAACACATGTCCTTCCTCGATGCTTCAACCATAACACTGCAAAAACTCTCTTGTCGTAAATCGAACGTGGACCACTTTGTACCCAAGCACCTTAACTCACGACCACTTGGCACTAGGTCATGCTGCCTGGTTGGCTATTGAATTTTGGCCCTCAACAACTTTATCTCTTTTTTGTTGGCTCTTAAGACAAGAAACTTGTCTTCTTCTTCACATAAATTCTCACAACACAACACTTGCCTCTTTTATTTGTTTGAATGAAGGATGATTTAAATGCCACTAAGGCATATAGTTTATATACCAATTACCTCCTTTAAACTTGAATGTCGGCACCTTCAAAATTTGAATAATTAATTTATAAATTATTTAAATTCTTTTGAATTTAAATATTATAAATTAACTTTTAAATCATGTTGGCTTTATTAAAACCTTATTTGATTTTACCACTTTGTATAAATAATATTTATTTATAAAATTTAAATTCAATTTGAATTTAAATATTTTAAAAAATAAATATTATTTAAAACTTCCTTGGGTTTTTATAAATAAATATTATAAAATCCAACCAATAAAATATTATTGGTTGGCTCTTATGCTTATGCTTCCACATAATATTAAAAATATTATGAAGCTCTTTTGCCATTAACCTTTGCATTGTTCCTTTTGACCTTTTTACATCAACGATAGCATATTCCTTGACATCAATGACAACTTCATTCCTTGAAATCAATGACATCTTTGACTTAAAATGTCCAACAGGATCAAATATAAAGAAGATGCAATCTTAATATTAATGTAACAAAACAAGATAGCAATATTGAACAATAAAGAAACTTACACACGTAACACTTGAGAAGCAATGCATAGAGATTTTATTATAAAAGAAACTTGTACATCAATTATGGAACTTGGCATCCATAATATAGCTTTCATAAATGACCTTTGATCTTCTTGTTATGACATCTGGCTAAGGAACCCTTGATCTTCTTATGTATCAAATAATGTAATATACTCTAAAAATATACATTGTATTTCCAAGAGAATAATCTAGAAGTAAATTATAGAGTTATGAAAGATAAATTTGATAGCTTGAAGAAATTATTGGATTAGGAAGAGCTAGAGAAGAAAAATTTATGAAATTCAATGACCTTCAGTAGTAGCTAATTAGGAGTCCAAACCTAGTGTAATTACAACAAAGGGATGAGAAAATACAAACTCTGGAAGAACAACTACAAAAACGAAATGAAAAGCTCCAAAAACAAGAGGGAGAATTGCAAAAACTAAACTCAACACTACAATATTATCAAGAACAACTGATAATAGTGTAGCTAGAGTTGGAAGAGGAAAGGAAGAAGGCCCAAGCTCCTAGCTTCTCCCAAGAACTATTGATATAGATAAAAAAAATTGGAGCAAAATTATTGATGTAACCATGTAGGCCTTTCCAATAGTAGATCTTTAAAATACAACACCAAGGTCATGAGGGAGGATAAGGATAAATTCAATAGTATAAAGGAACCAATGGTTAAAAGAGTACAATAGGCAAAAACAATGCTCAAAAACCTAGCCAAAAGAACCAACCGTCCATGGTCATCACTCTCAAACAAGTTCATAGATGAAGAAGATCACTAGGCAAGGTAGATAATTGAGAGCCACCAACTAGCCCAAGAAGGAGGATATTAAATCCTCACATTAAGAAAAAGTATGAAAAGGTGAGAATTCTATCTGTTGAAATTATAGGTTTTGGCTTCCCTAGTTTTTGGGATGACACAGGTAGATACCACAACCAAGAACAACTCAAAGCTCAACTTGAATCCATTACCAATAATGAAGAAGCGCTTGATGCTTGGCCTACATCAGTCATAGAGGAGAAAAATTTCACATTTTTGGATGAGTTATCTACAACACATACAACAATTTAGGAGTTGGCCTAAAAATATAGGAATCCTTATAAAAAGAGTTTCAAATTGATAAATATTCTTTGTAAGCTCCAAGGAACTAATCTCCCCACAAAGCAATTTTGGGATACAACCTATTAAATATTTTAACTTGTGACAACTTCATCAACTAATAAAATAACTAGCATGGAGCAACGGGGTGAAATATCTAAGGAAACCAAATAAACATAGGAAGAATAGGGTTATACTTCGAGGACATCCATAGCTAGCACTATCAAAATTGGGAGCCAATGGTTGGCATGTGTCAACCTATCTACAAGCTTCCTTTTTATTCCATTTTGTTCTTTTTTGACTCCATACCCAACAAATAAGGCAAAATGGGTTTTATGTTTTAGCAAGCAAAAACCCTAGGGAGGTGATAATAATGTAGGATAATAAATTGCCCGCACATGTAGCATTGATATAGAAATGTTTTTTTAAGTATAAATGTGGATGGATGCATAAGCTAGCCTGTCAGGCCTAAGATTTTGGCTAAGGCAAGAGAGTCTAGTTTTTTTCTATAGCAACCAAACTAAAATTTTAGCTAAGTGTGGAGGGTGGAATTTAGACTTTTGAGAGTACTAACATCATTATGAGTAGAAAAAATTCTAGTGCAACAACAGGTCAGACTCAAAAAATTGGCTAAGTTTAAAGATAAAAGGTAGATTTTTTGTGGTGTTGACATCATCTTAGAGCACAAATTTCTTTGGCACAAAGATAGCCTAGACCAAAAAATTTATCTAAGGCATTAAATTTGGCTAGATTTTTGGATAGATGACATCATCATAGAAGCTATAAAACTTTGGCATCTGATATGTTGCCTAGATAATTAATGCAAAATTTTGCTAAGACATAGAGCCTAACGTAGAAGGTTGGATAATAAAAGAAGTTGACATCATCATAGAAGCTACAAAATTCCAACACCTAATATTACACCATCTACTCATTTTTGAAAAATTTGCTAAGTATGAAGAGAGAATGACTAGACATTTGAGATACCTGACGTCAACAAAGAGGTATAAAATATGGCACACAAATAGCCCAGACTCATATTTTGGCTACGAAAAAGAGATCGACAAAATATAAATGCCCTGAACCTATCCCTTTCAAGAAAAATCAGCTATTAAAGAATCCAAATAGCCTAGAATATCCTCCATCACACATCTATCCCTATGCAACTGGCTTAGTCATCAAGCATAGTGCAAAAAGTGAGTCTATTAGAGGAAGACAAAGATCAAATGGAAGAATGTGGACCCCATACTCATAGAAGAAATTATATTCGACCACATAAACATAACAATATCAAAGAAGTTAGAATAGACTAAGCTAGAAAGTGATGTCCATGCATACAGGTAATTTTTATATGATAATGAGAGCTAATAGAATGTAATCTAGATCTATAAATAGTTCAATATACCTCAGTAAGAGGGTTGGCTCTTCAATATTTACAATATGTGTAAGTTTTATGATGATTGTTGCCTAGCAATAAAATTTAATGTTGTTTGTCTTCTATATCTAGTGTTATAAAACTTTATGTGAGTTATTTTTATGCATTTTTGCTTATATTTCTTAAATGGTGTATTCTATTAAAGCAATTCTAATTGAATTTGTATTGTTACTTGGATTAATATTTGAGAGATATCTAGAATGTATAAATATTATGAATTAAATATAAGAAGTTGTCCTATGATAACTATGTGCTAGCTGGTCTATTATGTGTTGGTTTTATTATGTGTCTAAGACTCTTATATACTAAAGCTTATTGTTGTTAGCTGAATCCTAGGAAGATTTACTTATAATTTCTAACCCTACATGCTTCTAACCCTTCTCATTTCTTTCTTTAGTCTCAATTCCTTTTTAGTTTAGTAAAGCTTTCCAAGGAACTAACCTTCTCTAAAGGTTGACTTAGAAGCAATTATGGGTCTTCCAATTGTGGTCAAGATCTCAGGGTGCATCTCATCCACATAGGCATATTTTGAGCCAAGAATACCCTAGCTTCTATATAGTTAGTTGAAGATCCATATGATTATGAGTAAGTGAGGAGATTTTTTACTTTATTTCAAAACACACCATCCACACCAAATTTTTCTAGAGTTCCCATGGAAGCACCATAAAAATTAATTTTGATAAACACAACTTGTAGAGATTTTTATTTTACCATAGATAAAAGAAAATAATTTGTGTTAATTTCATTGTCACAAGTAACCTTTACATTTATATTTAAATCCTAGAACCAATAAAGTAGCACCTATTTTTTTGCACTTGGGACTTCCCATATTGAGCACCTCTCTATATATATTCTACAAGAAAGGTAATAATAGGAAACTTGTTTTTAAATATCATATTATTCCTTTTAGTTCATAAATTCCAACAAGTAATGGTAGGACCAATCCTCCATAACATACACAATGTATTTTATTTTTGAAATAATTATTCAAACTATAGTTAAAATTCACTACACCAAAAAAATCCTTCCAAGAAGATAATTTTGAGCAAGCTACCACTCAAATCTAATTGAATAATAACAATATGAGGGAACCTGAGGCCCCCACCATCTACTAAGCAACCAATGCCATAGGACAATAAAGAATGTTTCTAAGGAAGGACCTTCACTACAAGCTAAAAATGAATCTCAAGCTCCTTGTGTATCGAGGCCACACTGACCAAACAAACCTAATAGAACAACACCCCCTAAGCCTTTCTAGTGGAAACTAAGTCAAACCTTGTCATTGGTTGGAGTCCCAAATCATTTTCAATGATAGCTAAAAAGACTCCAATTTCAATAGTTTTTTGTCCTAAATAGTGCCTATGAACTCTTCCCAGAGGAAAGAGGTTACAAACCTAGTTATCTTCCATTTTCAATTGGGATTGTAGTGACCATCCAACTAGTCATGATTGCCTAGTGTAGTTATGATATGGCACCAGCTACAAACCTTAAGGAATAAAAAACAATGATCATGGAGGAAGAAGAGAGACACAAGATGACTAAATAGGAAACTAGCAAGGTAATCTACTATTCCTTCCTCAAAAGGATCTTAACACTTAATAATATATGAAATTTGAAGCATCTTGGGGATTTCAAATCATGAAACCTTCATAGACCAATCAAGCTTGATTGTCTCTATGAAGATCACCCCAAATATCCTTGACAAAGGAGCAAAATAAAACCAATTGAATAATACTAAAAGAGGAGAAAACCTTAAGCACACTTATCATAGCAAAATATTTTAAAGTCTTAGTTATCACTAAAACTTTGAAAAATAATGATAGGTGGACCAATGGCAAAGGACACCCATCCAACTAGAGAATACTAGAAAAGGTAAAAATTGAAACTCCATATGGCATACAAGGAAGGGCCTCACTAAAGGAGTCAATCAGGCCATGGAGAAGGTAGATCACCAGGCCCTATAAAAATACTAGACAAACCCAAAGTGACCAAACACAAGGGAAAGAGTGGTAGTCTAGTTCCAGTCCCACCAACCTCAACAAACAAGCATGATGCCCAAAGTGGTAGATGGTGCATTCTAATGCAACAACATGGAGGTAACTCAAGGAGTAACATTAGGCCTAAGGACATTAATGGGAGATATTTCAAGGTTCTAATAACAACATATTATTAGTATGAATGATTGAGACAAGGACTGTAAGAGGAGCCTACATCCCATAAAACCAAACCACCTACAACATGTATGGCTATAAATCTAGAGGTCTCAAGTTTGGCCAAAAGGTCTAGGTAAGATTTTGAATTGAACATTTTGAATTTCTAGCATAAGTTTTGAGGGGGAAATTTCCCAATATTATCTTATAATTATTCATTTTTTTTCATTGTAAAGCATGAAATATTGTTGTATTCATGCTTTGCATTTAGCCTTGTATACAATTTTATTTCTTCTCTCTCATCTGTGTCAGTCTATCTCAATACTTGAATCTCTTTATCAATAAGCTTTAATTCTCTTGTTTAGTCATAATATGTAATTTAGTTATGTAATATACAAGAAATTATGGCTATTTATTTTTGTCCTATTTCTTGTGTATTTGTATTCATGGTCTTTCATGTTTGATGAAACCATGTTATTTATGTATTATCAATAAAAATGCATGTTTTCATCACTCCCATTACTGTAGAGAAGAGTTTTAAAATCTTAGCATAGATCCTCCCTTAAGATAGGTTTTTACTTACATAATTTTTCTTTTTTGGTTGTCATTATTTTCTCCTTACCCCTTTTCCTTAAATAGAACCCAATAGACAAGGCTAGTTTAGGAAGCGAGAATCAAATATCACATTCGAATGAACCAACCTTAATTAAAATCCCAAAGCTCATCCTTGGAGTCATATCCCACACTCCCTAGACTTTTGGACTATGTGCTCTCCGTGAGGCATGAGCATCGGTGCATCCAATAATTACATCGGATGGCCATTATGCTTTGACCAATAACTAACAGTTTTATTGGCATACCTAATGGGATACAAATGACCAAAAGGAAATCTAGCCAAGACTCCAATGAAGGTCTTGGTTCATAACCATTGAAGCATTACAAATATTCATCTGACAACTCCACTAGCTAAAGAACTTGAAATTTTAGTGACTCTACTAGGGAAGATCTCAAAACCAACTGTATAAGCAAGCCATATATTATGATCCCAACGAGGGTGTTAATCTACCTGCATGTGTGAAACAACACCACTAAGAACTTGAAAAACTACTAGCATAAGAGTAGTTGAAAATATTCAGGCCCTAATCCCCATTTCATGAAAGAGAAGAACATAGCCCAAATACATAACATGGTTGCTCATTAGAACCCACTAGTATAGATATTTATAGCTTGGAATGACAGAGGTCCCCTAATTCTATCCATCCCACCTACTATTTGGGATCCAATTTTGACCTTAGTCCTATAGTTGTTACCCAACTATACTAGAGAATATGCAATCACACCAATGAAATATCTATATCATATGGTGAGCATGTGTGTAGTGCATAACATTGGTGACCAAAATGTGGTGCTAAGACTAATGGTGACATATTTCAAAGGTAAGGCATGGGAATGGTACATAATCCTACCCCTACACTCAATTAGTAGTTGGGACCAATTAGCTAACTAGTTGGTGAATAAATATTAAAATAAGAGATATGGAGTATCTCTACTCAAGCAACTAACAACCATCAAGAGAGCTCCCATGGAGGCAATATATGATTTTAATATCCATTTTCAAAAAACTTGGTATAGTATCTTAGATGACATCTAACCCCTCCAGGTATGGCAATCATATACTTCCTTAAGTCTTTAACTCAAATATTACCATGATGATTAAGTCAAGGTGTAACTCCTTTATAGAAGCATATATGATAGCTATCCAAGTAGAAAATGATCTCATCCATACAGGAAGGCTACCTCCCAAGTCCCCAATGCCCCTATTTCCAAGCATCCAACCCCCATATCAATAATATCTAGTCATGTAACCCACCATATTTCATCCTGTTCTAGTCATAAATTTGGTTATGATCCTAGCTTCATTCCCAAGGTTTCAAAAATAGAATATCCAAATCCTCTATATCTACAAAATAACCAAGGCTATGGATCCCCTCCTAATGGGTATCAACTACTTTAGTTCTAGGTCCACAAGTGTTGTGGAAAACACTCTTAATAGACAACACGAAATGACACAAATGAAAACTGATAATTGCATTGATCAAAAACATATTTATAGGTATGTCTACCTTTATAATTCAATATTAAATGCAATATCTGCATGAGTATTAAATGCAATATAACATGATCCATGTGAGGAGGGGTAATATTATAGAATATAATATTAATACCTATAAATAAGAATGCTAACTCAGTCAATGAGCAAAATTGGCAGATAGTGTCTATCCCTACCCCACTATAACAGCCCCTCCAAACTATATCAAAGATATTTCCTCTATGTAAATTAATTACATTGAGAAGCCCACCAGATAGTATTACTCACATCTAGATGCTTTCCCTTAGAATACATATCTCAAAGGGAGATTCCAACAATCCATAGAAGAGACACCCATCTAGGCATCTATCTCACCTCTAGGGGTAAAGACACCAATATTGGACCAACCACTCCACTCCTCAATCACTTGTGATCTAATTGTTACTCTTACGGAGCAATTTCTAGCCACCTGGTAGTGGGAGGAGACACATGTATTGGTGAACCAAATAAACTTACCATATCTCAACAAGTGTCGGGTCCAACCAAACTATGAGACACTAACTAGAGTAGCAGTAACTAGAGAACAAATACAAACACTAGGAGATCAAGGATTGGCTAACTGAATTAGGAAGAGGTACCCTTGCCACAATTGTGCCAGGCCAAAACCTACTAGATTTTTCTATAACCATAATCCATGACCCCCCAATATCCCAAGGGTTCCTAGGTCAGCCAAGTATGGATCTATATTCCAATAATTGTCAAGCACCCTATGAAAGGAGAACCTAAATTAAACCCTAGAAAATCAAGAGAAAATAGAGCAATCAAAATTCTTGCAAACTCCTAGGATGGTATCAACGCAAGTCAAACCATAACATTTCTACTTGAATCTTATCTATGGTAGTAAGTTGGTTTACAACTTCCTAATTGACTTTGGAGCCAACTCCCCCTTAATTCTAAAAGTGATGGTAGATTTCATTGGATTAGCTTTTTAGCCAGTTGATAGACAAGTGGTGTAGTTGAATAGGAACTTGTTCCAAGTCCATGGGGTAGCAAGGGGTCCCAAACTTACATTATACACCTACCTCTATCTCACTATTCCTCAAGATATCACGATGATTTATCTCCTGGTATCATTTAACATCTGTCTATCAAGGGACTTCATCACTAAACAAGGAGGCTAACTATGAGAATACTGGACACGAATGGTCCTAAGGACCAAATCTGGGGCTAGGATCAAAATTCTAATTGAAACTCTCTAGGGGTATTACATCGAGTAGTTATTTATAGCTAAGTTAGACACTAGGTAAATCTATAAAAAACAAGGTAAGCGGTTCAATTCAGAGGACTCTAGATAAAACACATCTAATCAACTGGGGATTTGCATCATTGAATTGTGGGATCTTGGTCCTAGAAAAAAAAATGATTTCATAGGAATGGGATAATGCTTGGGAAAAGGATTGAATTATCAACTCTTACTAGGATTTTGTACAAAAAAAGGACTTTTCTTCTCAACATGTTTATCTAAGTTTTATAGGATACAAATAAGTTTAGACTCACAACAAAGGATAATATCAATAGCATGCTTGAATAATAGCTCATACATGTAATGATGTATGCACAATTCAAGTGTATCCAAGTGCAGTCAAAGAGTATCCTCCTTGGGATTACCACAAAAAATATTTTGATCAATAAAAATAGTTACCATGATTAGGCATAAGGGGAAATGGGTGATGATGATGTCTTCACTGCCTAGGCACATAGTAAGAAGTTCTTCCATATCATATCTTTATAATAAGAGATAAATATAATGATAGGTATATGAGGATGAATTTTAATGGTTTCCAAACTGGAAAGGGTCTATAAAAGGAGCACTTCCTCCGTAATTTTCCAAGAAATTTTGAGTATAGATGCCCTCTAAAATCATACCCTTCTCCCATTCACCTAAGCTACAAAAAACCCTAGTTTTATCCCTCATATGCTTTGTGCCCAATAGATAAGGCCTACATCTCTAGGTTATTTGTCTCTTGCCATCAAGATAGCCCCTATGAATCATCAAATCTATAGTGAAAATACACTACACCGAGAAAATATTACCAGGAAGACAATTTTGAGCAAGCTACCACTTGAAGCTAATTGAATAAGAACAATATGAGGGGATCCAAGAACCCTACCATCTATCATGCATCCAATACTAGAGGGCCATCAAGAATTCCAATAGGAAAGGATATCTACTGCAAGCTAAAAATGAATCTCAAGCTCCTTGTATGTTGAGGCTATGTTGATCGATCAAATTGATCAGATCTAAGAGAATAACATCCCCTAAGCCTTTTCAATGGTAGCTAATACAAACCTCACCATTAGTTGGAGTCTCGAATCCTTTTTGTGACTACTAAAAAATCCACCTTTGGTATGGTTTCACCCTATATAGTGCCTAGGGACTCTTCTTCTCCTTGGAGGAAAGAGATTGTGGACCTAGCTATATTCCATTTTTGGTTGGGACTGTAGTGATCATCCAACTAATCATGATTCCCTCGTGCATTTGTGAGACAATACCAGCTACAAATATCAAGGAATGAAACCCAATGGTTATGGAGGAAGAAGAGGGACATGAGGTGGCCAAACAAGAAACTAACAAGGCAAACTCCTATTCCTCCCTCAAGAGGAGCTTAGTACTTAAAAATATATGAAAGGTGAAGCATATTAGATATTTCAAGTTTTGAAACCTTTGTAGACCAATCAAGCTTGTTGGTCCCTATGAAGGTCACCCTAGAGATCTATGGCAAAGGAGCAAAAGAAATTAAATTGGCTAAGATCAAAGGAGGAGAATACTTTAGGCATGCCCACTAGAGAAATATCTAAAAATATCGATCATCACCAAAAATATAAAAAATAATGATAGGTGGGTCAATGACAAAGGAAACCCCTCTAAACTAGAGAATGCCCAAAAATGTGGAGATCAAAATTTTGATTGGCATGTAAAGAAAGGCCTCATCAAAGGAGTCAATTGGGCCATGTAGAAGATAGATCATTGGACCCCATCGAAATAGCAGACAAACTCCAAGTGACCAAACACAAGTGAAAGAGTGGTAGTCTAGTTCCAGTCCTACCATCCTCAACAACCTAGCATGGTGCCCAAAGTGATAGATGGCACATTTAAGACAACAACATGGAGGTAACCCGAGGAGCAACATATGGCTTGAAGACATTAAATGAAGGAAATATCAGGGGTCTAATCATAGCATATTCCCAGTATGAATAATCGACAAGGATTACAAGAGGAGCCTATGTCCTATCAAACCAACCTACCTACAACATTTATGGCTACAAATCCAAATGTCTCAAGACCATCCAAAAGACCTAGGTAATATTTTGAATTGAGCATTTTGAATTTCTTTTTTTTTTGTTTTTTTTTAATTTACATGGTGGAATCGGTAGCCGCCACGAATCCGGGCAGGTTGTCCGGCTTTTATGGCCGCCACAGTATTCTGTGCTATCCGCCCCATAATCCGCCACATAGATCTTCGCACAGTTCGTCCCTATAACCACCATGCCACAATCATTTTAAACCTTTTACGTCGCTGAAAGCACCAAGAAAGGGACAAGCGTTCAGTCCGATGAGGCCCGAGATTTGAACCTTGGACCTCCGCCCCCATTATGGGGTTTGGATGAACCAATTGGTCTACACCTCGGACCTAGCATTTTTAATTTCTTGCATAAGTTTTTGGGGGAATATTTTCCCATATCTTATAAATATCCATTTCTCCATTGTAAAGCATGGAAAACTATTGTATTTGTGTCTAGTATCTGGCCTTGTGTACAAATATTTTTACCTCTCTCCTCTATGTTAGTCTAGCTCGAGCCTTAAGTTGTTCTATTCATAAGCTTTGAGCCTCTTTCTCAAGCATAATATATAGTTTTATTATGTAATATACAAGGAGCTATGGCTATTTCTCTTTGTCCTAGTTCATTGTATTTGTATTCATGGTGTATTATATGTGATAAAATTGTGTTCCTAGTGCATTGTCAATAAATAATGTATGTGTTCATCACTCCCATTGCTATATAAGATATTTTTAATACCTTGGTGTATTACCTTCCTTAATATAGGTTTTTACTTACATACTTTTTCATTTTTAGTTGTCGTTATTTCCTCCTTACCCCTTTTCTCATACAAACCCCAGTAGACTAGGCTAGTTTAGGAAGCGAGCATCAAAGTTCACATTACAACAATGAGTTGACCTTGATAAAAATCTTGGAGGTCATCCTTAGAGTCGTATCGTATGCTCCTTGGACTTTCAGGTTGTGTGCTCTTTGTGAGGAGAATGCCTTAAGTGCATCCACAAAATATTACCCATCATATGACAAGATATCTTTAAAATAATTAATTAGTCCTTCTTGATATATTTTTCTCCCTCAATATTTATTCCATCTAAAATTGAAATATTGTTTATTCAGCAAAAATAAAAATTTATTAGCACAAAATTTTTGGTATTTCTATCCCCTTCCTTAAACCATATCTCACTTTATTTTTGGTACCAATGTGCCCCTTCCTTTTGAATACATTATAATAATAAAGATGTAGTTTTTCTTGGACATAAGTATTGTACTCCACTCTATTGATTTCTACTCTCTTGTAAATTATTAAGCTTTGATTTAATGTCCTTCTTTACTTTCACTATGTTTCTAAAATACTTCACATTCCAAATCTTTATTTTCCCTTTAGATATTTCATCTTTTGAACAAATTTGTACATAAATGATCCTTCAAATCTTGCTTCATCCCACCATTATTTAACCTTTTAGAAGAAATAAGGGTCGTAGAGTGTCATAGACTAAAATTAAAATAGCTTTGGATTACCATTATTGAGTAAATCATATCTAATAATGGGTTTGCGATCTAATCCTACTTGCAATGAAATGTCTAAAGGGATTATATTTTTTTTTACAACTATGTATTGCATAACAAAAATTAGTCTAATATTTTTACTATATAGTTTTTCCCAATGCTTCTATTATCCCCTGTTTATTGAAATATTAAAGGAATAACATCCTAAAGGCTATTTAAATTTATAAATGAAGCAAAATCCTACATTGATTTAGTTCATGCAGGATTGGCACCCTTCTTTTTTTAAGGATATAGAGTTGTGTTGAAGAGTCCTCCAACAAAATAAAATAATAAAAAAAGGAAAATAAAAATAATCCACAGATCACAAAATGAGTTGTCATAAAATTTAACATAAATAAACTAAGGTCCTTCCAACGTCTTTTACAAGAAGTAACTATGGTTGGAGCATATACATTTATAACCCCAACTAAGATATTTTCCTCTTTCTTATGAAAAAGACTAGCAACTCAATTTAATTTTACTTCTAAGAATTGTCTATCCCATTTGTGTTTCTCCCATATTGTTTCAATTCCTCACAAAGCTCCTAAGATATAAAGTACTAGACAATCTTCAATCTTTGAAATATTTTTGAATGCATCCTTACATTCCTCACAATATATTTTTGTTTCTTGTATTTAAACAAACTCAAAGCTATAACAACCTATTAATTCCCTAATAACTCTCTTGTAGGGGTCATTTATACCTCTAATATTCTTAGCTACCATTTTCATCATCACTTTTTATTCTTATTTGTAGGTATAACCTTAATTCTTGTTAATACATCTGGTATTTGTTTATGGTTTCCCATATCGATATCTCTTTGAGTTTTCTTTTCTCTTTGTTCTTGTTTGAGGGCCTTCCTCTCTTGTTTTTATTACCACCTTGAACACTTCCATCTTCATAAATATTTTTTATTTTATAGACTATTTAAAATGAGATTTATCATCTATAAGTTTATATTGTCCTGGAAAACCTAAATTGCAAGGAAAAGTCTCAAAAATATTTATTTCTTCATATTTCCTTGGAAACCCTAAGATGCAAGGATTATCCTCCATAGTATTTGCTTTTTAGACTACCTCAAAAATATTATATTTTCAAGTATATCATCCATACTTCTTTCTTTATTATGTTGCTCTTGAAAATTATTATGCTGCTATTGAAACCCTAAAGTGCGATCATAACAAGACTTAGGTTTGTGGTATATTGGATAATTTGAAGTGCAAGGAATAGCCTCACAAACACTTTCTTCTTTATGTATCCCAATAAATTCTAAGGTGAAAATACCATTCTCCATAGTAATTAATTTTTTATGCTACCATGCAAATCCTAAATTTCCATGCATATTCTTCATAATTATTTTCATATTATGTTCCTCTTAAAATACTAAAATATAAGAGATAAACTCTACACCATATTCATTCTTATTGTAGGGAGAAATTTTATACTAATTGAGGAAAATGAAGATAATTTACCTAAACTACACATGACCTCTTTTCCCTCCTTTGCTTTGAAATTTGCCTCCATATCTCCTTTCGTGCCATTAATTATTTTTCAATTTGAACTTGCACATTGTACTCCCTCATTTCTTCAGTCCTTTGTTTCTTCTAATGGTTGATCTAAGTAAACCATAATGGCCTTCTCCATATGATGACTTCAAGGGGATTTCTTTGCCACTTTCTTGGGAGTGGAAAATTCTTAATCTAATCCATCTTCTACTTGGTATGATCTCCTTACTTAATCTTGAAGTCTTTCTCGTGCCCAATTTTTTATTATTTTTTATCCATAGTTTTCATTTTTAGATCTCTTGCCATATGTCCAATATCATAACATTTACGACATCGAATGCAATGTTTTATAATCCACTTATTTATCACATTCTCTTAATTCATATTTAACCTTAATATATTGTGGGAAAGGTTTTAAAATATCTAGGGAAACATATATATGGGTATATACAACATGCCTTCACTCCTTAATAATTAGTCCCTTTTGGATGAACTCCCCTAGAGTATTGTCAATATTCTTCAAAACCTCCTTATTGATAAGTTGATATGGAAGTCCAAAAATCCTAACCCACACAAGAAACATTTTAAAAGTTTCTGTCTCCACAAAAAAATCCACTCCATAATCTTAAATATAATGCACCATTCCCTCTAAACCATGGGCCATCACTCATTATTTTATCCATGGCTTCAGAACTAGAAAAGATGATGAGAAAAAAATCATTTTGAAAGAAAAGTCACGGAGTAATTTGGACGCAATCCTCACTTTCATTTGGTCCAATTTTGAATCTAATATCTAAGGAACTTACATATTAACCCATTGGTTTTAAAAATTGTTATGTCATGTTTGATCATCTCATCCTTAATAATCACTTTTGATATGACATCTGCTATCTAAATAGGGTTCACCATAGGTTTGCTCTTCCTCTTGTCCCAATCTAAGGCATCCATACTTCTAGATAAAACATCCTTACTTCTAGTTAGAGCTTTCAAAAATGACATTCTTACTAGGACGTCTACCTTTCCTCACAAGAAACTTTTACTTTTAAAATTTTTCCAATGTTCTAAAATAAAAAAAAAGGTAAAAAAAAAGGTGATGCTTACTCCTTACTCAACTCATACTCCATCACTTATTCCCTACTCTTTCCTAAAGATAAAAAAAGATGAGGTTTGCTCTCCACTTGCATTCATTCCTAACTCACAATAAAGTTTCAAATTTTTAAAATCACCTATCATATGTTTTACTATGCAAACAAATAAGAAAACAAAAACGAAATTTTACTAAATTAGCAATCCTACGCGCTTCTCTTTGGGAACGACGTAGAAATACGAAAACAAGTACATTTTCGAGTTACATCGCTCCTTTGTCTTTTTGTAAAGACAGAATTCCTGTTCAGGCACTGCAAGAAGTTTCAGGTTGAAAGCCGATTTTCTTCCCGGTCGTATCGTAGGCAACTCGCATTCGCTGTTGTTGAAAGTTGCCAATAATATTCAGATTATCCATCTGAGACGCCGGAGCGAAGGCCAAGCACACCTGCGACGCATCATTCTTCACCGCCACTAAAATTCCGACGCCGCTCACGTCCACAGCCGCATTATTCTTGTAATGAAAAGTTATAGTCGGAATCTTGACGCTTCCGGACTTGGACAAATCGTAGCAGGTGTCGAGGATGGAAAACGGTTTGGCGCTCGGAAGACCGGCCGTCTTTTTCCGAAACGAGGCCTTCAGAGCATCGTACACCTCTGGAATCAGGCGGGTTATGATGGTCCCGGAATCCACGATCGTGCCTCCGCCTTCCATGCTCTGCAGCAAAGTCGCCGCCGACAAGGGGAGCCTTTCGCCGCCGACGCTGATGCCCTCCAGACCCACAAAATAGAAGGAAGGATACAAAAAATTAGACAAGAGCGGCGTGAAAACGGCCTTGGCGGGAATCGATTCGGCGCCGAAGCTGAGCGAACCGGCGCTGCTCGTGGCGGCGAAGTCCGGCAGACAGTAGGAGAACTGCCCGCCGTATTTGGAAGCCGTCTGCGCCGGAAATGCGAGGGTATCCCGGCCGAGTCCGAGGAGCCCGGCAGAACCCTTGAAGAGCCCCGTATTTGTGTGTCCGCAGCCAAAGGCGAAATTAGGGAAAGAATCCGGCCCTATCTTCAACGTTTCCCGGCTGAAATCACCGTTGGTTCTCGATCCGTCCCCGTAACTGACCTCGTACGAGCAGCCGCCAAGGAAGCAAGGGATCATTGTTCCCTTCGCCGTCAGCTCCACGCATTCCGTCGAGAGGCAGGGCAGGCGCTTGTAGGAAGAGCTCTGCTGAGGATCGAAGATCGGATCTATCTGAGAATAACAGGAATCCACTCCAGAGCAAGGCTTGCACTGGATCCACGTGATGTCGCTGCCGGTGTCGATCGTCAGCAGGAAATTCTTCGTCGGGGTGCCAAAGCCCGCGGTGATGATGTAATTTCCGGTATCAAATTTTGTTCCCGACAGAAGAGGGACGTCCACCGCCTCAGTAGCAGCGGCGCCGGAACCTTTTTTCCGGGACCGTATCGTCTTCAAGCGGAGGCTGTCTTGGTCCAGGGTATGAGCGACGAAATCCGTCCAGGTAAAATTAACGGCCCGGAGAGGCGAGCAGGTCCCATGGATGTGGTGGAGGGTTAGCTTTGCACCGAGCCCGCCTGGGCTCGAACCCTTGACCTCCCCTTTCTGCTGCGCACCTGCGGCGGAATCATAATTGAAATGGAACTTAGTATTAATTAATTTCCTAAAAGTTTCAGCAACGTGGATTCAAGTAAAGAAAGCAGTGCTGACCTGTAACCGAGCCCGAACACTTGGCAAGTTCCTGCTGGTCGTTCCACCTGAAGCGGTCGACGTGAAGGGTGTGATAACTGCCAAATACTTCATGGAGGAAAAAGCTTAGACAGACGAGCAGCATGGAGACAGTACAGCGTGGCCCTGCGCCTGCATCAGCCATGTTGGAGGCCTCTTAATTTTACATATACTAGCGAAATGGGTGGCTCATTAAACGCGACTCTGCAACGAGTGAGAGGAGTGGAGGGGATTTTAAGGGTTTTGAGGGAAAGCCATGTATACGTTATCTTGAACTGGCCGCTCTGTTTTTTAACGAAGGCTGGAATCCATTCCGCGTTATCTACGGCCTGCCAGACTGGCAAAACTGAGACGGTTGAGGAGATGGTGGGGCAGTGGGATTTTACTGTCATAGCAAATTGATTGAAAACGAATTCTGAAAGCGAACAGACATGGCTTTCTTATCTTTCCGTACAAAGGCTGTTTATTAGTCAAAGCAAGGCAATCGGGTGTCCACACGTGAATACTGGTTATAACTTGTATCAATTCTCGCCTCAATAGGCGGAAGGACTTTTGGTGATGCAGAAAAGTAAAGCGGACGGAGACTATCATTGTTCCACAATTATTCTCTTTGGATTGATATTGAAAAAGGTGGTGTGACATTGAAATAGGTGGAGCCCATCCTGCACCGTGCCAATATTTTTCCCACTTCTGTCTGGGTTGGATGAATTGAGGACGTCACTGTCGTCAATATATTTTTGATACATAAAAATCGATAACATCTTTGTTAAAAATAGGACAAAATTTAAAACGAATTTGGATGGTACAGAATTTAGAACAAATATTTTAGTACTAATAAAATTATCTTCATCTAAATACACTATATAACACTTACATTATCGATAATGTAACTTGGGTTCAATTCCCACAAATATATATAAAATGTATTACTCAAAAAAAAAAAATACTATAATTTAATCATTTCAATATATGTTTTTTAATCCCCTGCTTTTATCTTCTCTTGTTTTTCCATTACTGGCTAAGTTCAGCGGACAGTCAAAATATATAAAATTTAAGATTAAATTGGAAACTATGTCTTCTCTTGTTTTTCCTTTGCTGGTTAAGTTCGGCGGACAGTCAAAATATATAAAATTTAAGATTTAGTTCGGAAACTATATTCAAATAAAGAAATGTTTAAGATTTAGTTTAGAAATTATCTTCAAATAAAAAATGGTGTTTTTGTTAAAGATTTTAAGTTTACATTAAAAAAAATTAAATTATTTGAATCATGTGAAATGTGGATTTGTTGTACTACTAACTATATAGGTCGGTTGTACTATATTCAAAAGTAAAAGTTTTAAATTCACTTTAAAAATACCCAAATTTAAATCAGGTAAAATGTGGGCCCTTGTACTACTAACTATGGGTGACCGTTGTACTAAGTGTTAAAGTATGTTCAAAAGTAAAAAGATGCTCACCACTTCCATTTTTTACTTTATTTTTAACCATTGTTAAAGATTTTAGACTCACAGAAACCAAAATTTGAAATGTGGATCTGTGGGCTATATGTTTTTTCTGTGCAAAAGTTCAAAAATGCTTGCCACTTTCAAGTTTTAGACTCACTGAAACCAAAATTTGAAATGTGGATCTGTGGGCTATATGTTTTTGCTGTTCAAAAGTTAAAAAATGCTTGCCACTTTCAAGTTTTACTTTGTTTCTTTTTAACTGATGTCAGTCTCAATCTCTTTCAAATAATTGAGTCATTTATTATACAAGCTTGGGCTTTTTCGCCTTTGGCCTTATACCTAACAGCATTAATAATAATTTTTTATTTAAATAATTAATAATTTTAAGGGGGGAATTAGTCACTACTGAACATTGTATATCATGCTTGTAGTCACTTGCTAACTAAACCGCCAACCTAACTATTATATGAACCTAACTATCATATGAACAATAAGGTAACCACCAACCTCTTAAGGACTCAAATTGTAGCTGGACGTTGGCTAACACTAAGATTCCTTTGAATCAATTTATCCCATCTAACTACCTTATAACTACAAATTTGATTACATGTAAACATAAGGTCTATGTCTTAGAGGAGATTTAGCCTTAATTTATTTATTTTTAATAAACAACAATAAGTATAACTAATAATTTTTTAAAGCTTTTAAGATGTAATGGCCTCCCATTCTCTATATATATATATAGATTTTTTTTTAATAAAATTCAAACAATTTAGAGGTATTTTGTGTGATTTTTGGACAAAACTTATAGAGAACATAACTTTTTAATACATAAGTGTTTTGAGCCTTTCTAAAAAATTGCATAGTTTTTTAGATCTCTATATTGGTGGTGTTGTTTTTAGTCACAAATGCATGTCAGATTTTATATTTTGATAGCAAAGTTATGGATTGGTATGTGCTCTTGCTAAATGGTCTAACTATGCTTCTTAGAAAATTAAGATTAAAACTGTTTCCTGGAGTAAGGGGTTGCAAAAATATATGAATGAGGAACCTTGTGATACTGATTTTGAATAGATGAAGTAACTCTATAGGTACAAGAAGGATGAGGTTGTTGGTATGATAGCTATTGGGGAGCTGTAAGTGACCCCCTTGCAATCCTCAAGCATCACACCCCCTACGATTATGGTCCTCGACATCTACCACCACCTCGGGTTGAGTGGGTGCATTCGGTGCCCTACACCTCGTGCGAGGGTGCTAGTCTTGGGAAGTCTAGGGAAGCGATGTAGCTCCCATTGGATGACATCCAAGTTTCTTTATACAAGGTCAATTCCTTGTCTTTAGATATCTCTTTTGGCTCTCATATTTCTAGTCTACTCCTCTAATTGTTTCAAAGGAAAAGGGGAAAGAAGAAAGAAATCAAACAATGTGGTGAAAAGTAAAGTACAAAAATAAAAATCTACCTAGCCTATCTAAGAGGGGACAATGTGCTAAAAGAGGGATACAATTTATCCTTTTACTTTGTAGGATTTCATGAATACATGAACTATGCGCAAACACAAATTGAACCTATATTTGCTCATACATATAACTTTGCATAATCAAAGGAGGTTTGGGGCCTATACATATAGCTAGTTTAAGGTTCAAGTGCAAACTAAACAAGAGAAAAGAAAAGGGAGCAAGTAATTGTCGCAAGTAAGATGTTTGACACGACAACAAATTCAAAACTACATATTTTAGATACATGATCTACTATTTATAATATTTACAATTAAAATTCAAGATTCAAAATTTTCCCCCAAAAATTCCAACTCATAGTACTCTTTCATTTATGGTGCGTAATCTTGAGGTTGATTGAACTTAGAATTATTGGATAATGTTGCCCATGCTGGAAATTTGTTATAGAGATACCTTGCCATTAATGTCCTTAGGTCCGTGGTAGCTTTTGGTGATCTTATTATGGTGCTTTAAATTTTGTACCTTCCTATAGGGAGAGAGCTGCACGTTTAGGAACTATACAATTCTACACAACAAGAAGCAAAAATTGACCTCCTAGAATTTTAGAGCATATTGACAATGGTCTATCTGAAATCTAGTTATTGGGCCTTCATGCATGATCTTCACCTTTGGTCACATATGGTGTACTGGTTATCACTATTTGCTTGATATTTCTAGATATTTTCTTTCGATTCTAATTATTTTGTGTGTTTTACTGTCTTGGAATACCAAAATATTGGTTCATTATTTTGTCATCATTTCTGATCTTGAGGACCCAATTACTAAACTTCCATGCTTACCTCTGCTTGAGCTCCCTCTTGAGAATTTGATATATCCAGGTTTTACCTCATCTAGAGTTCTGGATTGCTCTCTTTTCACTTGAACCATATTTTACACCTAATCCCAAATTCTACTCCTCCATAGTGAGAATTCACTACAATAACTTTTCATGTCAATAAGATCTATAACACTCATGTTAGTAGCACCATGAACACTCAAGAACTAATTTGTAAATTTCAAGATTTGTGTGATCTCATTTATTCTACACAGACTAATAGGCTAGATCAAAGCTTTCTATTTTGACTATGAACTCCTTTGATACTATTAATGAGTATGTTAGTCAATTTAAAATAAAATAAAATGATATATAGATTGTTGGAGGAATTCTAAAGGTGACAAGAGAAGTTCAACAAGTTGTGGACACGGAGAAATTTATTGAACTACTCAGTATTACATTCAATAACATTTAGATATATATGAGATAATTGTGGTTATATTTGAGATACTTCATGTCTACTTTCCTAATTTTACCTTGTCTCCATTTGGACAGATGCATAAGGGTAATTCTTTTATCAATCAGACATATTCAAAAGAAGTTGTCAAAGCTCAAAATGATAAGATATCAAAGTAAAATGAAAAGAGTCCCAAGAAGCCCTTTAAAATGCCAACATGTGAGTTTTAAAAGAAGGTGATAAAGTAGAATTCAGTCAAATTTACATTAAGAATCTTAAGGAAGAAACAAAATAAAGGGTGTTGATGTTGCTCTCTTCTATGCACAGGTTGAGGAAAATTTTGGTGAAGAAACCTCACATGCATATATAGTTGTTCATTCAACATATTTAACATCTGCCTCTTCTGATAAGTAAAATGCATATTCAAAGGCAATAAGGCACAAGCACAAACATCTCCAACAAGGATACAATAAATTGCATTCAATGGAGCCTGTTATCATTAGATATGATTCTTCTTTACAAGTGGTAAAATATGGAGAGGTTAGTATTGAATCTTCTTCTTTTGATGAAATTCTTCATGTTTCTACTATTGGACCCAGTATCTTATCTATTTATTGCATTACTCATATAAATAAAAAGATAGAATTTTGGTTTAATCATTGGTTAATCAAGGATATAAATATTGGATTCAAGATAGTTGCTTTTGGTTATTGTTATGAGTCATACCAAATATATAAGCTAGGAAAAATATCAACTCATATTTATTCCTCTCAAAAGATATACTTTGTGGACATGGATCATGTAGATGATGAGAGTAAATAACGGCACCATAGTCTTGGATGTCTTAGTTATGGATCTTTGAGATGCATGGGATGCCATCAAATGGCCATTGAGTTTCCTCATATTTTTTAGCAATTAAACAATATTCACATATTATATCAAAGATTAAATCCTCACATACATTCAACAATAACAATGATAATAAGCCAATACAAATATTATTGATAAATATATCTATTTAAAAAATGCAAATACAATGTATTGTAGAGCTTATTCGATCACACATTACAATGCTTTCTCTCCAATATATACACTTCGGATATGAGATCCTTCACATTCACAAGACTCTTGACCTTTATACTTTCACTAACTTTCCATCTTCTCAAACTCATGGGAGATATGACTCTTCATATTTCTCATAAGAAAAATATATTTTATTGACTCCTAATAATGACAAACTTCTAATGATTACTAAATAAAAAATATTTACTTAACTCCACACATATTAAATACTTACATGACACCTAATATTTACAAAACTTTAGACTCAAATATTTACAAACTATTTACAAGGTACTTGCAATATTCTTGCAAGGTACCAACTAATTTTAATACTTCCAACACCCCCTTATATTATATTATTTGGTATAATATCCATTGTCTTCGTTTGCTTTGGTCTTATTGATCACTTCGTGTCCTTCTTCATGGTGATGTTGTTTCTTGAATATTTTTAGATATTTATCTAAGTCTTTATTCAAGAGGTACCTATTTCTATTCCAATACTGATAGTAGCTATTATCTATACTTGTCATACTTTTGAGCAAGTCATCACAATGATATAACCCATCATTGGTATCATTATTGTTCCTATTGCAATTAACATTTTCCATCTTAACATCTTTGAGGCTGGAATCATCATAAATGTTTGAATCACTTTTAGCAACATTCCTCATAGTATGTTTTAAATTTTTACTAGATACTATTTTAGACTCATCAATACTACTCAAATCACTATTATGTATACAAGTATTACCGTATGAATTCATGGCCTTTACCATAATGGTGTCACAAATTTCATCTACCATTTTAGATTTTAAAACATACTGAATATTAGTCCTTTGATAATCATATATATCTTTCTTTTGTAGTATACTAATGGACACAATTTTCAAATTTCTATCATCCTTTTAAGTAAAGTATTATTTGTTGATACATTGTCTTGTTCTCTTGCCATGAGAATTTAATTTTTAATTAAATATCTTTTAAGATAATGTTCTTCTGGTAGAAGTTGATTAAAGTTTTCTTATGAAAGTGTTATCACATCTAAAACAAATATATCATTTTTGTAAGAGCTAAGGGCTTCAATCTTGTTTATTTTTTTGATAAGGTATTTCTTACTACCATTAATTAATTTAAAATTTTAATGTTCTTCCTCTATCCAACAATTGTGATACTGAAATCAGATTATTTGCTATCCTTGAAACATAAAAAACATTCTTTGGTGTGCATTGTGAGAAAGGTAGACTATGTAACGTTGCATGTTTCTTGGACTTTGGTAGATTTTATAATCAACAATATTAATTGGTATACTTTGTTTTACTTGAATAGAATCAAACCAATATAGGTTGCCAGTCATGTGATTGTTGGCTCCTAAATCAATATACCATAAATTATCTTCATACCCAAATTTTGGTTCTGTTTGATTTGCTTGTGGTGATTCACTATATCTCAAAACATGTTTGTGACAATATTTTCTTTGCTTTCAAAATTATTTCTTAATGAATTTTACCTCTTTAATCATATGTGACTTTGTGAAAGACCTTTTTGATGCATTCATAATTGTTTTCTAATTCTTCAAATAACTATCAATCTATTTGGATGATGTCAATAAAGTAGAAGACCTTTTATCTCCCTAATAATTTTTCTAATAATCTTCTTTCCTTCTTTAAAAAAATATTTTATAATATTTCCAAATTCACTTTAGAGAAGATAAATTCCATACCTTATGATAAATAGCCTTCAAATAATTTGCCTTTGATAAATCTTCAATATTCTTGTTTATGCCTCTTCTTTAAACCTGTTCTTTCAACACTATATATATTTTTTCAAATCAAATAAGCCTTTGAATAACTTTTTGTTCTTTAAAATATGATAAATCAACAATCCTTTTCAATTCATTTTTGAAAAATAATTTCCTCTTTCAATGTTAATTTTGTAAATTTTGCTCACTTTAATAATTAACAATCTTATTTTAATAATTCAACACCTTTATAATTAATTCAACTTTCTTTAAATTTGTCTTCAACTTTAATAATTTTTTCATTCAAAATAATTAATTTCCTTTGTAGTAGAAATACTTTTTCTCCCAAATTCAATATTTTAAAATATTCTTCCTTCAATAATTCTCCTATTTTCTTCAAATAAAATTATTTTCTAATTTTCTTCAATATTCAATTTAATATTCTTCTTCTTAGTATTAATTTCTCTCAGCAATTTACTTTCTCAATAAACAATATCTTCTCTCAAATAATAATTCTTCCTTTTTTAATATTTTTCTTCAATTTATTTATCCAGTCTATACTGATAAATTTCTTTTCTTAGTTTCCTTATTTCCTTCAAATAATTCTCCTTTTAATAAATAATTTCTTTCTTCAAATATTTTCTCTTCAATAATAAATTGCACCAAACAATGTTTCATTTCTTCAAATATTTAAACTTCTTTTAAAAAAATTCCTTCAATTTTCTCTCAATTCTTCTTTAATTAATTTCTCTTTATCCAATTTTATTCTACAAATCATCTCTTTTCCATTTTATCTTGAATTTATCCAAATTATAATTTTAATTTCTCCTTTCCTTTTAATAAAATCAAACTCAAATTTAACCTTCCTTTTAACCTTTGACGTAAGGCAAAATATATAATTAATTTTAAATACCTTTGTTGGTATCACTCTTCTTGCACACAAATGTTTTCTTACCAACTACTCAGAGATTCATCTATAGATTTTAGACTTAGCATTTACAACGTCCCTACTAGTTTGATAATGTTAGCTTGGCTTGGTTCTTCTCTCCTCCATAAGCCATTTTCTTCTCTCCTTCACACTATTATTCTTTTCTTTGTTATTCTTAACTTATGGCTGAAACAAACCATTATTGTCCCTTTCTAGGTGTTGTGCCAAAGACTCACTTTTGCTTATTTCTCCTTCCACAAGACATGCTTTATTCTTCCAACACGCAAACTCTTTGCTCTCATTGCTTTCTCCACTCTCTAGACCTCTTAACCATATTCTACTCCTTTCTACTACTTGTCTTAGATGTTCTTTTTCTTTGTCTAGCCATCTCCTTCAATTGCTTCTCTATCCACCTCCAGGGTTATGCATTAGAGATAGGACCCGAAAGGTACTTATAAAAAAATGGCAAAACTATTTCGAAATGACGGTGAAATTTGTCGAACTGCATGTATGCTGGCATGGCGAATGATTTTAATTTTTCTCAAAAAATTGACAAAAAAAGGTGAATTTTAAAGTTTTGCCGGACCAGGCCAAAAAGACACTAACTACGTTTAAAATATTGGCAAAATCTTGGACGTGAATTACGGTACAGTCATGGAACGGATGCAAATATGATCCGGTTTCAGACTGGATGCATTATATGATCCGGATCCGAAACGGATGCACAATATAGTTCGGCCTCGAACATGTTGTAAAACATGAAACGGTCTCGAGCCGGGTGCATAATAAGTATCGATATCGGACCAGATGCATTTTTATGATTGACAACATTCAAAATTTGGGTATTCGAGTAAGAGATATGATATGTCGTCTAGTAAAGATAAGGATTGTAGCACGACACAACGTATCCCTATTGATGTTGTGAGGGGGAAAACACATGCAATATTGGTAAAGTTGATCCACATAACTATCTATCCCACATAACTATTTATCCCACATGATTTAGTGTACTCTAATTTCAAATCTTAAATAAGAAACTTCCTTCATAGTAAAGTATGTGAAGATTCAAGACAAGAAGGGTGGCCTCTTTTTAATGGGTGTAGTAGGCAAGAAATCAACTATACTCGTCAAGAAGAAGACCAACGTGTCTTGTCCTGCATCTTGGCATTTTATGACCATGAACCGGATGCAACAGACAGATACATTTAATGTCACGATGGTAACATGTTCCCAAACACTAAACGAGTGCATTTATGTATCCGGGAATGGGACGGATGCATTTATGCACCCATGCATCAGACATATGTATTTATGCATCCAAGCACCGAACAGTTGCATGTTATGCAATCGGTTTAAAACAGAGCAAATTATGCATCTGGGTTCAAGATAGATGCATATTATACATCCAGGTTTTGGGCAGATGTAAACCATGCTTCGACGTTGAACTGATTGCATAATATGCAACCGTATGGTACCCACATGCATAATATGCTTAGGCATTAAACTGGTTGCATATTATGCATCTGGTTGTTACTCGAAACATAAAATGCGTCTAGGATAACATCCGACTTATGTTTTACATCCGAACGCTCTCCGGATACATAATATATTTTGAGCAACGATTGGATGCATATTGTGTATCTGGTATATTACTGGGGTATATTACGCATCCATCCATTGGACGGATGCATACTTTATTTTGAAAGCATTGTTTGGGTCGAATTGGTTGCATATAATGTTCCTATCTCGAACCGATAGCATATTTTAGTCCGACCACATCATATTGCCACGTGTCTAATATTGCATGTCCTGTCCTATATGTCTAATACGATGTTGCCATGTGTCAAATATATTTTAAGTCTATAAAAGGGCATCAAAAGTCATTTTCCCATTTTATTTCTGTGACAGCTACAACCAGAGCTAACCTTTCTGATCGAACTTTCAGTTTCCATTCCAAATCCTTTTTCTTCCACTTCCAACCACTTCTAATGGATACCCCTTCCACAATCCAACCAAAATTCAAGAATTTTATGTACACTTTGATATCAGATCTCATGACAATGCCAGGGATGAACTTTTAGTGGTTGTATAACGTAGGTTTATCAACCCTTGTTTCCATGCCACATTTCAAAATAGACAAACTGCTTCTACAACATATTATCTCTGGCTATGACCACGACAGGGGTACTATTGAGAAGCAACACACCCCCACTTGAAAAAATGAAATTCCATCCTTTGAAAATATTTAGCTTTCATTTTGCAGTAAGGACCCTCTTGATGTTTTCCTGGTTTTAATTCCAAATTTTGCTTGCCTCCTTCTTTTTCAAGTTTTGCATATACCAAAGTATCTAAGTAGGCTTGCATGTGACTTTAATTTCAATTTAGAATTCACTTCTTGAATGTTAGAATCATTCTGAGTAAAAAGATCTTTCACTAAATATGTAAAATACAGAATGCAGATAGATAAATTCATTAGAGTCAACCTACTATTTTTGGAAAATTTGCTAAGTGGAAGTCACTTGGGAATGTTGCGATTTTGCGACAATTTTCATTTTTGGAAACGTCACGATATCGCAACATTTTCCATTTTCAGAAACGTCGCAATATCACGACATATTTGGCAAAAAAGGGCCAAGGCGAAATTGTGACGCGTTTGGCAGAGAAGGGCCAAGGCGAAGAAGCGTCACAAAATTGCGACGTCACGAAATCATGACGCGTTTGGCAAAGAAAGGCCAAGGAGAAGAAGCATCACGAAATCGCGACGTCACAAAATCGTGACGCGTTTGGCAGAGAAGGGCCAAGGCGAAGAAGCGTCGCGAAATCAAGACGTCGTGAAATTGCGACGCGTTTTGCAAAGAAGGGCCAAGGCAAAGAAGCGTCGTGAAATCGTGACGCGTTTTGCAGAGAAGGTCCAAGGCGAAGAAGCGTCGCAAAATCGTGACATTGCAAAATCGTGAAGCGTTTCGTGATGGAGAAAGAGCAACAAAAGCAAATTGCAAAGGGGACATCATGATTTCGCGACATGTCACGAAATCGCGACATGTCGCGAAATCGTGACATGTCACGGTTTCGCAGACAAGTGCAAAGGGACGTCGTGATTTCATGACATGTCACGATTTCGTGGGCAAGTGCAAAGGGGCGTCACGATTTCGTGACATGTCGTGAAATCGCGACGTGTCATGGCAGAAGAGGCCAGGATGGAAACAAAGTAGAAAGAAGGTCACGATTTCGTGACATGTCACGATTTCGTGACACGTGTCAAAATAAATAAAGTCGACATATAATGAACATTAGGGTTTTAATTTAATAATATTAAAATACTAATCCTTGTTTGTCTTTTGTAGAAAGCCATCTGGCAGTTGCATACTAGCGGAAGTAATGGCAAAAAAGACAAAATAAGCACGGATCAAGCAAAGGTCGTCAGATGGAAATGTGAGATGCCGAGAATTTTTGGTCCATCCAGATTTTATAGATCTGGCCGCAAAGAGACTTTACGGTGACTAAGCAGCTGCCCATTTAATGGAATATGTCGGCAATTGACCGAAAAATGAAAATATCTACACACGAGTTATCGAAATTTGCCGATGGACGCATTTAACAGGAGAATTTATGGTGAAAGTAATGGCGTGCGAGAGAATTTCAACTCGGAAGCGGCTCTGCGAAGATAAAATGTCAGAGAAACCGGTGACTCATCCGAATTTCTCCGAGGAATTAATGAGACCCTCCCGACAGATGCACCAGAAAGATGAAGATACCTTCACACGCAGTGCCCATTTATGGAATATATCGACAACCGACCAGAAAACGAAGATATTTACTTGCAGTTCTAGATGGATGAGAATAATATCAGATCATGCCTTCTCCATTTATGGCAAGTAACTGCACTAAGATTTGCAGAGTGGTTAGGGTTTATAAAAAACTCTATTTTTAAAGGGGCCTTATATTGTAAAACCTGGGTAGTAAGGTTTAGAGGATAAGATTTAGGGTTTGAGAAGAAGATATTTCTGAAAAGATCAGGGTCTGTCCTGAGTCTATAAATACTTCTTCTGAATGTAAATTCCGGAGGCGAAAACTTAGAAATAAAAGCTATTGGAGCAATTTCCTGCAAATCTTGTTTGAATGCTTTGTTCTGGACTTAGAGTTGGTGTGATTTTCATTTTCTGTGATAGCGTGGCCAGGAGCCTAATCTCTTTCAGATTGTGATAAGTTCATCTTCTTTTGTTTTCGTTTCATTAAGGTTTATTTAATTTATGTTGTAGATCTGTGTTACCAGGATTGGATATGCTGCTAGGCTTCATTTTCTTTATTGTATGTTAGGGAAAATTACAGATTTAAGGTTCAGGCCTGTTCTAATTGCTCTGTCCTCATTGTGCGAGCTAGGCTGCTGGTGAGAGATACCAATTTTAACCGACTTCCCTTCTGTTTGTGATTTTCTTTCAGATCTGTTGTTGTCTCTGTCTTATGCTCTTAGTGGAAGGTGATCTTAGAAAGCTGGACACTTTCCTCTTTGATTTGTTCTATTGTGAAGCTAACCGGTATAACTAAAATTGGTAGTTTTGGTTTTGCGGCTAAGTTAGATAAATTTCTCTTTCTGCCCTACCCTACTCTCTCTGTTCCATCGATTGAATGATCCATTTTTATTTTCTTTTAAATTTGTCTTTTATTTAAATCTGCTAACACATAAAGAGCTAGATCAAAGAACTGATTGTAAATCTGAGTGTCCACAAAGATAACCAATTCCAAAAACATTACTGAACCAAGTCCAGAACCCGTTGTAAGGTAACAGACAGTCCACTTGAAACTATTCCAGAAGCGAAAAAGAGTGAATAGACATTTGACCCAACTCTGTAACTCACACCTTGGATATCCAACAAGATCCTAAAGTGAGTGGGATTTATCCCTTATAAGTGTTATCGGGATTTCATGCTCATTCTTCACAGGGTGTGTATAAAAGTCGAACCAACATTTAAAATTGGCGCTAGAAGGAGGGCCGAACTTACGTTCTTAGTGCGCTTGAGTTGAGAAATATGATTGTATGTGGTATTTAACAAATACTATATTTTATCCAGTCGTAGCCTTTTTCCCTCCTCCTCAGCCTTTTAAAACTTGTTTGTTTGAGTTTTTGCCTAAACAGTGGAACTCAACACCAACATTTAAAATTGGCGCTAGAAGGAGGGCCAAAGTTCAGTAGTTTGTTAAGGATTGTAAGATTATAAGTTGCTTGTGAAAAGTTGGATTCCACTTATAGAGTAACAAGGTCCCATTCCAGAGCTGGAGAGCTCCTTGTGCCCGAGTTAGAAACTCCAAGAAGAAGCGACCTCGGAAGGGCCAAGTCCTTGTCCGGAATAGTTTTGTCACCACTTGTAGTTACTCCAACTACAACTGAAAGTATCATCGTCAATCAAGTAGTAATGGCCAACTGGTTGGGTTCCACTGCCTTAAATATCTCGGGTGCAGCCCATGACCTGCCCAGAAATCTTGAGAGATATCTTCCCAGATACAAGCATGATGGAACTAGGACAGCAGAAGAACACCTAGTAGCATTCAAGAATGCTCTAAAATTGTTAAATGTACAACATGAAGATGTGGCTTGCAGATTGTTCCCGTTCACTCTCCAGGAGGGAGCTTACGACTGGTTTCTAAATCTCACTAACGATTCTATTACCAGTTGGAATGACTTGGAAAAGGTTTTTGTATCGCAGTTTGGTGAAGTAATAGATCCCAGTGTATTATATCAGCAATTTTCTGGTATTAAAAGAGAAATAAATGAATCTGTCAGATCTTACAATGTCAGATTTCAGAAGGCTTATGGTAGATTGACTGGTTATTATGTGCCAAATGCAGACCTGGCATTAGAAATTTTTAGGAATTCTCTAGATCCAATGACTTCTGTTTTCTTGAAAAGAGATGCCTCTATTACCAATCTAACAGAGGCTTACAAAGAAGCTTTAGTTCTGGAAAGGCAATTGGGGCCTCAACCTTTAAGTGCTCATCAAATTCCTTTGGTCACACAAGGTACCCCTATTTTCAATCCCATACCACATCAGATGATGTTGCCAGTATATCAAACTCCACCATCAGGAAATCCATTGGCTGTAACACCTACTGAAAATGTACAGAATCCGGGTAAAGAAGCTGATAACACAAGAGTTGAAGAAGTTTCAAGGGTAGTCCAAAAGTTGGCAAATGACTTTTTGACTTTCAAAAGGCAAGTGTCCACCGACGAAAACCCAAACAGGTTTTCTTATCAACAGAATAGATTCACTCGGCCCCCATACGAACCCAATAAGGATTATAAAGGTAAAGGGCATGATGTAAATATTTGTGACTTAGCTTTGCCTAACTGGTGTAGGATACATGCCACTTCTCAACATGGGGAATTGGATTGTTTGGAATTCTGTAATGCCTTTGAAGCTCTTTCTGGTGAGTTGGTTTCTCCTGAACATCAAAGAACTACGGATGCTCCAAGTTCATCCAAACATAGTGCAGCTATGGTGTTAGATTCTTTCACTTTCCTAGAAGAATCAGAGAATGTTGTGGAGCTACCCATGGATGAAGTGCAAGCTTTTCAACAATACAGGAGGGACAACTACAACCTCAAAAATAGAAATCCAGAGCCCAACACTACATCTACCCCTCCGGACAACTCCCACAGTGTTCCTCCAGATCCATCTTCAAGCAATAACCCATCTCCACCCAAGGGAGGAAATCCGAGAGGACCGGATGCATTTGTCCCTCCACTCAATAAGGGATATAATATAGTGGAGGACATGAAGAAGATCAAAGCCAACATCACTCTTCATGAGTTGGCCCAAATTTCTGAACAAAGGGATAACCTGATCAAAACATATTCTGAACCTACTACCAAACCTTTGGAAAAGGGAAAGAAGATGGCAAATGCAAATGTGGCCATGTATAAAGAGAAGACTGAAGTTCCGCCTTTTCTACTGACTGTTCGTATATTTGGGAAAAACTTACACAACTGTCTGGTAGATTCGGGTGCTTCAGCCAATGTCATGCCTCTGGGCATCTGTCAACAGTTGGGTTTGACCCCCATGAACTCCGAGATGAGAGTCATCCAATTGGATAAGTTCGAGGTTAAAGTGGTAGGTGAACTTCAGAATATACATATCCAGCTAGCATCCGAGCCGAGAGCTCAACACATAATTGACATTCAGGTGGTGGATATTCCTGTAGGATACGAAATGCTTCTGAGCAAGGATTGGTCAAAATCCTTGAATGGGTACTTGGCTACTGATTTTTCGCATATGTGGTTACCCTGGAATGGTTTTGCAAATCAATTAAGAATCAACGAGAGAACCAAGATATAAACTCATGATCATAGAGTATAATGCCAAGAATGAGACTGCTAATCTTGCTGAAGGTTGTTATATCGGGGTTTATAATTTGACAACTACTCAAAAGGAGAAACCGGTTAAAGCTCACCAAGATCACGATAATGAAGTTGGAATGCTTCATATTGATGGAGCTAAATCTAAGCAAGGTTATGGTACAAGGGCTGTTCTTAAAGGACCAAAAAATCAAACCGGTTTTATGTCTTATCGCTTGCAGTTTCCCTGCATGAATAATTTGGCAGAATATGAAGCATTAGTACCAGGATTAAAATTTGCTTTACATTACTTTGATCATGCAGATACGAAAGCTCGTATGTTGGACTTGTTTGATTTGCAGGGTGGACGACTTCAAGCTGTGGAGCATTTTAGTCGACACCAAGAGACAGATCAAGCGCGGCTTGACGAAAAGGCCAGGGTGAGCGCTTTCAATCATGCAGACCTGGTGCTTCTATGGGACAAAGCCCAAGAAAAGAAAGGTAAACACATAGAGCTGCAACCTCTATGGATAGGGCCATACCAGATTGCCGAGATCCTAGGTAATAATGCATTTCATCTACAGGACCTCGAGGGTAATTTTTTGAACCTTCCTGTTAATGGTCAATACCTAAAGCATTATTTCTCAGTTGTTCCATCCAATACATCGTTTGAATAAATCACAAAGACGTTGTAACATGTGTATATATTGTAAATAAGCTTTGAAGTAGTTTGTTTTTATTTTATTTTGTTTGATTTTAAAGTTCTGTGTTTTATCCTTTGGGGTCTGTACAAATTTCTTTTAGCTTTTAAAATTCTATTTTTTTAAGTTTTGCTTGGGCAGTAAAGAAAGAATCAGCCTTTAAAAAAATTGTTTTTATTCTGAGTTCAAAATCCTGTGTTCATTTTGTTTTATTCTAATTAAGAGATAGTCTACTTAAACTGAACAGTGGAACTATTTTGTTATTCAGAACAACAGTAGAAAGATAATTGGATTTTGTGTCTTGCTTGCCACAATTATTTTAATTATAAAGAAACTGCTATACTGTTTGGCTGGAGAAACTCCCAGGGAATCCAAGAAAAGTTGGTCGTAAGAGGGGACTTTGATTCGTGAAATTATTTGAGTATCCATAGAGGCTATCAGTACCCAGGCTGAAGCAGTTCCAGATCGATGAAATATTAAAAAAAAATTGTTTTTTAGCAAGGCTTTTCAGATTTTGGTATATTTCAAAGGAGAGAGAGAGAAGGTGAAAGTTGAGCAAGGCAACATAAAACTGGCACTCTGTTATTTCCCACACAAAAAAAAAAGAGAAAAGAAGTTATGTAATGAAAGAGATAGCCAAGGCTCCAGAAGATGTTTTCTTTTACCAAGTTGTAGATACCACCTCACAGTTGTGGATCAGGGTCGTGAAAATCTAAAGAGTAACTCTGTCGGGGTTGTAAAAGGCTAAACTAGTAAACAGAGCCCTACTCGGTTTCCCCTTTCACAATCTAGAAAAGTTGATCAATCCAGAGTACAACATTCGAAGGCCCAGTCATTCTTGAAGAAAGTTTTATACGCTTATAATTGCACATCAGAAATCTTCCTTAAGTGATTCAACCTAGTATGTCCTTGGGAAATTTTGACAACTATCAGGTAGTAGTTAAATTATTTTGAAGAATATTTGTGGCAAAGCATGGTACATGGTCTATATTGTTTTGAAACTAGAGTCCTGGATTCTAAAATAGTGCTACTATTTTCCCCACAGATATCGCCATTTGTTGAGAAGCAACACACCCCCACTAAAAAAATGAAATTCCATCCTTTGAAAATATTTAGCTTTCATTTTGCAGTAGGGACCCTCTTGATGTTTTTCAGGTTTTAATTCCAAATTTTGCTTGCCTCCTTCTTCTTCAAGTTTTGCATATACCAAAGTATCTAAGTAGGCTTGCATATGACTTTAATTTCAATTTAGAATTCACTTTTTAAATGTTAGAATCATTTACGAGTAAAAAAAGATCTTTCACTAAATATGTAAAATGCAGAATGCAGATGAATAAATTCATTAGAGTCAACCTACAATTTCTAGAAAATTTGCTAAGTGAAGTCACTTGGGAATGTCATGATTTCGCGACATTTCAATTTTGGAAACGTCACGATATCGCGACATTTTCCATTTTTGGAAACGTCGCGATATCGTGACATTTTCCATTTTTGGAAACGTCGCGATATCGCGACATATTTGGCTAAAAGCAAGGCTACGTCACGATATCGTGACATTTTAAAAAAGCAAACGTCATGAAATCACGGTTTAAGAAAGGCCAAGGAGAAAACGTCGCGAAATCGCGACGTCACAAAATCGCGACGCGTTTGGTAGAGAAGGGCCAAGGCGAAGAAGTCATCGAATCATGACATGAAATCGACGTAAGAAAGGCATGAAATGAGTGAAATCACGACGTCACAAATCATGACGCATACAAAGAAAGCCAAGGAAGAGCGTCGTGAAATCGCGACGTCGAAATCGTGACAGAAAGGAAAGAAATGCAAGGGACGTCATGATTTCGACATGTCACGAAATCATGACATGAGAGGGAAGGCAATAGGGACGTCATGATGTGACATGTCTGAAATCTGACATGTCGCGAAGGAAGGAAAGGGGACAGTCGCGATTTTCGTGACATGTCACGAAATCGCGACATGTCACGATTTCAGCGGCATAAGAAAAGGAAAACATGATTTCACGACACGTGTCAAAATAAATAAAGCCGACATATAATGAACATTAGGGTTTTAATTTAATAATATTAAAATACTAATCCTTGTTTGTCTTTTGCAGAAAGCCATCTGGCAGTTGCATACTAGCGGAAGTAATGGCGAAAAAGACAAAATAAGCACGGATCAAGCGAAGGCCGTCAGATGGAAATGTGAGATGCCGAGAATTTCTGGTCCATCCAGATTTTATAGATCTGGCCGCAAAGAGACTTTACGGTGACTAAGCAACTGCCCATTTAATGGAATATGTCGACAATTGACCGAAAAATGAAAATATCTACACACAGTTATCGAAATTTGCCGATGGACGCATTTAACAGGAGAATTTATGGTGAAAGTAATGGCGTGCGGAGAATTTCAACTCAGAAGCGGCTCTACGAAGATAAAATGTCAGAGAAACCGGTGACTCATCCGAATTTCTCTGAGGAATTAATGAGACCCTCCCGACAGATGCACCAGAAAGATGAAGATACCTTCACACGCAGTGCCCATTTATGGAATATATCGGTGATCGACCAGAAAACGAAGATATTTACTTGCGATTCTGAGATGGATGAGAATAATATCAGATCATGCCTTCTCCATTTATGGCAAGTAACTGCACTAAGATTTGTAGAGTGGTTAGGGTTTATACAAAACTCTATTTTTAAAGGGCCTTATATTGTAAAACCTGGGTAGTAAGGTTTAGAGGATAAGATTTAGGGTTTGAGAAGAAGATATTTCTAAAAAGATCAGGGTCTGTCTTGAGTCTATAAATACTTCTTCTGAATGTAAATTCCAGAGGCGAAAACTTAGAAATAAAAGCTATTGGAGCAATTTCCTGCAAATCTTGTTTGAATGCTTTGTTCTGGACTTAGAGTTGGTGTGATTTTCATTTTCTGTGATAGCATGGCCAGGAGCCTAATCTCTTTCAGATTGTGATAAGTTCATCTTCTTTTGTTTTTATTTCATTAAGGTTTATTTAATTTATGTTGTAGATCTGTGTTACCAGGATTGGATATGCTGCTAGGCTTCATTTTCTTTATTGTATGTTAGGGAAAATTACAGATTTAAGGTTCAGGCCTGTTCTAATTGCTCTGTCCTCACTGTGCGAGCTAGGCTGTTGGTGAGAGATACCAATTTTAACCGACTTCCCTTCTGTTTGTGATTTTCTTTCAGATCTGTTGTTGTCTCTGTCTTATGCTCTTAGTGGAAGGTGATCTTAGAAAGCTGGACACTTTCCTCTTTGATTTGTTCTATTGTGAAGCTAACCGGTATAACTAAAATTGGTAGTTTTGGTTTTGCAACTAAGTTAGATAAATTTCTCTTTCTGCCCTACCCTACTCTCTCTGTTCCATCGATTGAATGATCCATTTTTATTTTCTTTTAAATTTGTCTTTTATTTAAATCTGCTAACACATAAAGAGCTAGATCAAAGAAGCGATTGTAAATCTGAGTGTCCACAAAGATAACCAATTCCAAAAACATTACTTGAACCAAGTCCAGAACCCGTTGTAAGGTAACAGACAGTCCACTTGAAACTATTCCAGAAGCGAAAAAGAGTGAATAGACATTTGACCCAACTCTGTAACTCACACCTTGGATATCCAACAAGATCCTAAAGTGAGTGGGATTTATCCCTTATAAGTGTTATCAGGATTTCATGCTCATTCTTCACAGGGTGTGTATAAAAGTCGAACCAACAGGTACTGTAAGCATTAATATACGATCTAAAAATATTGTTTTTAGCATCACCCCTGTAGATATTCACAGATTGACAGGTCTTCCATTTATTGGTTTTAATCAAGTGTCACCGAGGACACAACTTTCTCCATATGACAAAGAACACCTCGATAACAATTACGATCTTTCATCAAAAAATTTGGCAGGTATAAATATTGTTAAATGTATTTTATTCATTTTTAATGTTTTAAATTTCTAAATTGACATCAAATTTTTTTATGTAGCTTCTAATGCCAAAAAAAAAGAGGTTTAATGATTAACGATGTTAACCATAAAACTCTGAAGGCCATTATTGAGTTTTTCCAGGCCAGGCTTATTCTGTTGGGAAGACCAAAAATTTTATTTTGGGCACTGTATTATATTGTTCAGTTTGAAAAAAATCAAAAGTTCGATTAGTGTACCTATATTTCTGATCGAGTCAGAACTGAGTTGCATGCGGTCCAACTTGCAATCGCGAAGACTTAGCCCCCCAAGACTCAGCCCATTGTGGGTAGTGTAAATTATCTTTTAGCTTTATATTTTGAGTCTTTTCATAATTTGTCAATTGCTCCTGTACCAACTGTTATGCATTCAAAACTACTGTCTATTGCCATGACACTAGAGGAATTGAGGGTAATAACTACATCATTGTCTTTGACATACTATTTTATAGTTTACCATATTCATTTTTTAAATTTTTTTCATCTATATGCAGGCGAATGCAAAAATTTCAAGGTCTAAATAGATTGCTGCCAATAGGGGCCACAGGTCGAAGCAAACATGTGATTCTAAAGATACGAGCTCTGAATCAACACCTGTTACTATGTAGAGGTCACAAAAACGTTCCAGACAAACAACTACTCATGGGGTGTCTCGTACACCTAGGTTTGCACAAAACGTGCAATCCAAATCTAGTGTGGCCAACCCCTCCCCAATTGTAGGACAATTGCATCACATTTCATCTAGTAAATCTATGATTTTATGTGTAGTTAATTAAAATTTAGATTTCTTTTTATTTTAAGCAACATTGTAACAATTTTTTTTTACTATTTTTAGTTGATTCTCATGATCAAGTAGTAACATCATAAGTTAGAGGGCATATGCTACCACCACCTCCTCCACAAGCATCTCACTCATCGGTTATATGCAATCAACAACATGGACAGTCAAAGCCTTAGCCTATGCGACAACAATTCGACATTGGAAAACATTTGTTTTCACAAGCCACTTCATGAAGTTTTGGGCGTGGGATTTCACAACCATAGATATCACAAAGACCAGCAAAAAGTTTGGCAAGAATTGGATTATCCCAGTTTACATTTTCTACAAATTCACAGGCACCTGAATGTTTTGGACAAGGATTGGACAATATTCCACTTGATGATGATTACATGATGCAGGGCCAAATTGAAGGCTTCAGGGCAACATATGTGCTTAACGATAGAGCACAAGAAGAAGTCCCTGCAGCTCAGCAGACATCAGAACCACCCACTCAAGGAGACAACCCTCATCCTCAAGGCCCTCAAACTGAGGATGATGTTGTCAATTTTAATGAAAATATTTCATTGGCAACAAGTACCGAGTCAACAATTCAGGAGTTTGTTTTGAAGGATTTGCAGGAGTTGAAAGAATGGGAATATCAAGCAAAGGTCCTTATTAGGGAAATTAATGCCCGATATAAAAATTATGAAAAAAGAGATTCTATTTATTCTTTAGTCAAATATGAACCTAAAAAACTTGATGGCTTGCTAAAACAAACTACTTCAGGAATAGTTAAATCTGATTTTATTTATGAAGATGATGTCTTAAATGTTGTTGTTGGTAGCTTGGAGAATGTTAATGTTGAAGCTCAAGCAATTTACAACTTATGGGCTTCTGATAAGGACAAGGTTACAGTTGCTGAGGCTGCTAAAGAATTGGCTAAGGTAAAAAAGTTATATATATTCTAGTTTTCTATTGCATTTAAATTTTTATAATTCTTGAAAATTTGTAAAAAATTCAATATATCCCTTTTGAATTAAGTTTTCAATTTGTTTTGTAGTCAAACTTTGAAAAATTGAAAACACACGTTAAGAGCATTAATGTCAATATTCTTATAGCAAAATCATGTTTGATGAAATAAATGGAAATGAAAAAGAAAATGCAATCAAAGATTTCAAAAAATAATCGTTTAAAAAAATACATTAGAGAGAAGCTACGTGAAGATCCGAAAAAGGTGCTTGATAAAATGAAAGAAACGCTTCCAATAATACTTGAAGATCCAAACAAAGAAGAAGTTGCATGTGTTTCAAGTATTGTGAAAGTACATGACAACCTTGTTAGAGTTGGAGCACTGCCAGAAGAAATAGAAGCTGATAAAAGAAAAGAAACGACAACTCCAAACACTAGTGAAGCATCCAAGCACCAATCAAAAGATTGAAATTTGAAAATGTTGACAATGTTTTTAAAATACTGAAATATGTTATTTCTATTTGAAATTGGTATGTGATATTTGAGACTTGAGTTTGAAAATTTTATGTTATATTTGAGTTTATAAATGTTTGAACGATGTAATTTCTGTTTGATAATGTTTAAAAACATTGGAATATTTATTTTCTGTTTGAAAATGTTATGTAGTAGAGTTAGAAAATGGTATGTAATATTTGGGTTTAAAATGTTTAAAATATGTAATATATGTCTTTTTGAAATAGTTAATTTTTAGTTATGATGCACAAAATTTGGGTTTGAAAATGTTATGTAATATTTGAGTTTGAAAATGTTATCTAATATTTGAGAATTTCTATTTGAAATTGGTATGTAAAATTTGAGATATGAGTTGGAAAATGTTTAAAAAAATATTGCAATATATTAATTTATGTTTGAAAATGTTATGTTATATTTATGTTTACAAATATTTGAATGATGTAATATGTTTCTTTTTGAACTAGTTGATATGAAACATTCTGTTTGAAAATGTAATGTAATTTTTGTTTAATAATGTTTTAAAAAGGCTGGAATATTTATTTTCGGTTTGAAAATGTTATGTAGTAGAGTTAGAAAATGGTATGTAATATTTGGGTTTAAAGTGTTTGAAAGATGTGATATATGTCTTTTTGAAATAGTTAATTTGTAGTTATGATGCACAAAATTTGGGTTTGAAAATGTTATGTAATATTTGAGTTTGAAAATGTTATCTAATATTTGAGAATTTCTGTTTGAAATTGGTATGTAAAATTTGAGATATGAGTTGAAAAATGTTTAAAAAAATATTGCAATATATTAATTTTTTTTTTAGAATGTTATGTTATATTTATGTTTACAAATATTTGAATGATGTAATATGTTTCTTTTTGAACTAGTTGATATGAAACATTCTGTTTGAAAATGTCATGTAATTTCTGTTTGATAATGTTTTAAAAAGATTGTAATATCTAATTTTGGTTTGAAAGTGTAATGTAATATTTGAATTTGAAAATATTATGTAATATTTGGGTTTCAAAATATTTGAACGATGTAATATAAATATTTTTGAACTAGTTAATTTGAAATTTTTTGTTTGAAAATATTTTAAAAATATTGCAATATCTAATTTTGGTTTGAAAAAGATATGATGCACATAATTTGGGTTTGAAAAAGACTGCAATATCTAATATCTAATTTGTAGTTATGATGCAATATCTAGTTTTGTTTGAATTTTTTTTTAAAAGACTGTAATAGCTTATTTTGGTTTGAAAAAGTTATGATGCACATGAAAGTTATAAAAAAAATAATTCATTTAAATAATATAAATTTGGAACAATATTCAGAAATATGGTATCAAACCAATTTGTGTTTATCATTGTCAATGAAATGAGAGTTCAAAAACTAAGACCCAAACATAAAATTTTACAATCTCCAAAAATGATTTAAGTCATGTAATTTTAAAGCAATAACGTGATTTAAAAAAATAATTTCTTGAAATAATATAAATCTGGAACAATATTTCGAAATCTACTATCAAATCAATTCATTATTATTATATTCCATGAAATGAGAGTTGAGACACTAAGACCCAAACATAAAATTTTATAATCTACAAAAACTGATTTAAGCCATATAATTTTAAAACAATAATATGATTTAAAATAATAATTCATTGAAATCATATAAATCTGGAACAATATTGAGAAATTTGCTATCAAATCAGTTCGTGTCAAATCATGGAAAATTATCACTATGGAAGTTGAAACATATCAACTTGTCTAGAATAATTATGAAGCATAGCAGAAATCTATGTCTCCACCACCTGATCACTGAAAGCATCATCATCGTCATTATCAATCGTATTCAACGTTCCTCTTCTGTCTACCAAGGAAATCCAGTATTCCAACACCCTATCACACTGAAATGTATCCAATTGATATGAGGACACATAAATTCTTAAATAATTTTCTAAATTCTTGTCAAGTTTGTTGCGGATTTTAGATTTAACAAAAGCAAGTACACTAAAAACTCTTTCATCTTCGACTGACCCCAAAATCATTGTTTCACATAATTCATATAAACAAAAGTATTCACTTATAGTATCTTTTAAGACTATGCTTGGATACAATTTTTGCCACAAATGTGTAGTGGAACCAATCTCATGGATATTTGTCATAAGTGATGTTTGTAAAACCATTTTTCTTCCAAAATACGATGACTGTTCTTTCCAAAGTTCACTGTTGAGTAGACCATTAATTGCTACACCATTGAGTTCCACACTCTTACTGAAATGGTCAATGAGATTACCCATATATTTAATAAACAACTCATTTGCAGAATTGTATTCAGTACAAGGCCCCCAAAACATGGGGTTAACCACACCCATGGACTCAAGCAAATCATCTCTCTGAAATCGTTCTCTTATCTCACCTGTCAAAGTTTTAACTATATTTGAAAAATTACTCTTTGTTTTCTATATTACAACATAAAATCTATTATGTGGTATGGGAACTTATTCAAAATCTTCCACAACAATACTTGATTTCCTTTCAAAACAATAAACAGGTATCATCTTTTCATTAACATTAATACAGATATGATCATTGATGTCAAAATTCAAAAAGCTTTTTGGATTGTTCACGTTTATCAATGTATTCCAACTATCAAATACAAGTTTTGTAAAATTTGCATTAGACACATATAATTAATCAAGAAGCATGCATATTTGTTTTCTCATCCTCATAAAATCAACAATATAGATAGATCTCTCTTGTGCAAGATTAATTAATCTGTTCATTTATTTTAACATTGGAAGAATACCACATAATGTCAAAAGTGTTTCCAAGTCAGTTAAACGGAATAACATATCTTTTTCCTTATCAACTATTATGCGATTTGCATGCATAAACTCTGTCAATGATTGATATTTTGCCAAAACTCTCTGAGTAGGTTGAAACAGTGAAATCCGTCTTGTATCCACATCTTTTAAAAAAAAATTCCCTTCTATAACTCCTAGTGCAAATTGCTAAAACTCTAAAAATATTTTTAGACTTAATGAGAAATAAGAATGAATATCACGAACAAGGTTTTCAACTTTAGCAACATTTTAAAATGTGCTCATAATTTTATATGCAATATCTACTCTATGACCCATACAGTGAATGGGGATCATATATGGTGCAACTGTGGTTTGGAGTCGAACACATAGATCAGACTTGTGACCTTACATAATAGTAGCTTCATCAGCTCCAACACAAATTAACTTTGTTGCAATGTCTATATCATTCATTCCCACAATATTCTTTAAACTTTTAACAACATTATAAATATTTTATGCATTTGAACTTTCCAAAATCTTATGTATTACCAACAAAATAGGCCTTCTAACATGATTTTGAAATGTTTACACATGCATGCAAATCCAATAAGTATTATCCACAACTGTTACCTCATCAATAGAAAGTGAAATGAATTTGGCAAGTTTTACTTGTTGCCTTAGGTCTTCTTTCTCAACCAAAGATAAACATTTAGCCATTTCTCAACCACTTCGGTATGACCAATGAGAACTAGGAAGGTTTTGCACATTAAAAAGGCATAATAACTTCTTATAATCAATAAAATTATACATTGGTCTACCTTTCTTGAGAATATTGTAAACAATGGCAAACTGCTTACTTTTTGAAGCTAAAACAATCTTCTGTAATTTGTCAAATTGGGCTCCAATTGTTCCACCTATATCAACAAGAGATTATTGTTGCTTTAAGTGTTTGTCATATTCTATAGCATATCTTAAATGCATACATTCTGATGCATCCTTCCACTTAACTTATTTACTAACTTCACCATTACTTTTTATAACTTTAACATAACATTTGCCAACATGTTTTTCAATTTATCAATCTTGTTTTGAAGCCTATGATCCTTACCAAGTCTCCAACTGCAAATTTTGCATATACATTATTTTTCATCAATTTGGTTATCCTCAGTCATGACAGGCTCAAGCCAGGGAAATATTTATGCCCATTATTTCCTAAATCCCCTTCCAAGTATCTAGAGAGATGCTTTTCTTTTTTTGGAATTTTTGGTTGAAGATTCAATTGACGCTTGTAATGATTTTGATTTATCACTTTCATTTTCAATTGTGATGTCATTTTGTGTGTTGTCATCAGGTGTTTGTTGGATGTAATTTCTAAGGGGATTTTCATTGAAAGTCATCTCTTCTTTGGGAATATCTTCAAGTGGAGGCATATCAAGATTGACAGGGTATTCTGCATAGTAGGATACCATAATATTTTTTATCACTATTTGATGAAAAAATTTACAAAAAAATATACAAATAATCAATCAAGTACATACTAGGAAGTAAAAAATCATCTGTACCTTGAATTTACACAGATGTCCTTGGCTCGTCGCATTTTGAAGTTTGGCTAAAATATTTGAGGATACTCTTTTTAGCAGAAGATTTGGTGCCCTTATTTCCATCAATGGATGACAATTTACTAGTGAAAAAATAAAGTTAAAGAGGGTGTATTTTTTGGAGGACTTTAGATATTATTGTAAATAGAATAAATAATTGCTGGGTAGTAAATTATACATACTTTTTTCTAGCCATTATTTATTGTGAATTTATCAGTTTATGCCACTAGTTATTATTCTGGTGAAAGCACTCTAACAGAGAAAAAGAGCATCAATATGTCAATAGAGAACCAAAGCATTTACTTATGTATAATATTAGCAATAAAAAAAGATCTTAATTAAAACTAAGAATCAAAGCAAAACAAAGAAAACAAGGGAACAGACTCAACAGAGCAATGACAAAACAGAGAAAAAAAAGGGAACACACTCAACAGAGCAATGACATTCAAAACCTGGAAAAATAACAAGCAGAACATGGCAATATAAATAAAAGTAGAGAAGTGACAAATAACCTGGTGCTAAAAGATATTTTGTCCATATGCAAAGATACTGGTTCTGGTCGCACGCAAAAAATGATCCTAGTAAACACAGTCCGTTCGGTTGCACAAAATTGTCCGAATTCAGAAATGGTTCCGTCCAATTGCACAAAAGTGTCTGAATTCAAAAATGGTTTCTTCTGGTTGCACGAAAGTGTATGGGGTCTAAAATGGTTCTATCTGGCTACATAAAATATTGCCTGATTGCACGATTGTATCCGAAAGCATAAAAAATCTATCTAGTTGCATGAAAGTGGCCGAAAGCTAGGAAGGCATCACTCGACTGCATAATAGGTTACAGATACAAAAGTGTTCGGCCGGGTGCACATCAAGTTCTATCTGACTACAGAGCAGGACACAGTTTCGATCAGTTTTAGAATTAGTCCTATCCGGTTGTAGAGTAGGACACAGTTCCGATCGATTGCAGAATTAGTTTCATCCGATAGCAAAACAGGACACTATTTCGTTCAGTTGTTGAATATGTTACGACTGGTAGCAGAAAAGGTTTTGATGTTGTGACGAGTTGACTTTGGCCTTGAGCCCCTTGACCAACCTTGACCCTTGAGATGCAAGTTTAAATATTCTCAAGATGGATCTGACCATGATTTTAGTAGAATATCACTCCTTTCTAGCAATATATCTAGCCACATAGTCTAGTTTTCTCTCAGCCTATCCCTAGATCTTCATAGTTGTGGGAAATTTTGGATGTGCCTCCTTTTGAATGTATTTTATATTAGCCTTGGCCACAATTATTTCTTTTCCCACTCCCTCCAAAAAGAGTAATACAGGTCTAGCTTTGAGAGTAGGTTCTAAGATTTCTTTAGCCAATTATTTTCTCAATTCCTTTACTCTTGCCCTAGAGAACTCTCCTACCTTGGTATTTTAAACTTGGATCTGCTATTAAAGGATTTGAACCTATTTTGATAAAGTTTCTATTTGTTTAGATAGAGCTTCATTCTACTTGTTGGAGGATTCAACTTCATGCTTAAACTTGGCTATTTATTCATATATTTACTGCCATTTTTCACTTCACTCATAAGATATTTTCCACCATATTATGATGTTTTGTAGAGGCCTTAACTTCTTCCTATAACTTTTCAATATTTGATTTATAATGGTCTCCTTCAACATAGAATGTATCCATATAATTTTTTACAGCCACTAACCCCTCCACCATGGGTACCTGATTAAGGTCTTCAATGATTGTTTCTACCTGATAATCATCAATGGTCATATCCTTTTTAGGCTTATTGACTAGGGGAGTGACCTTCATCTTGGTTCTTTGCATAGAATCTGGATCAATAACCATCCTTTCCTTTGGATAGGCATCCTTGTTGGAAGTTTGGGCCTCTTTCTCATTCCATCGTTTTCTTGCAAGACTAATATTTTTTGCCTCTTGTAAAGCATTGGTGGTGAGATTGGTTGGAATAGAAGATGTGATAGCTAGAGACTACGGGAAATAGAAAGGAGAAAAAGCATTAGAAGAAAAATAGAGGGGATACCAGTTGGAGGGGGAGTTATGGTTGATGCTAATACAATGGATGTGTGTGATGGTGATGGCATAAGAGATGGTGGAGGTTGCACTTCAAAAGATGGAATTTTGGAGAGAGTGGTGGAGAAGGATCATGTTGTTGCTTAGAATAGGAAGGAGAATTTTCTGGGGAATGATGAGGAAAAGGAGAAGGAGAAGGAGAGTCAGAGATATGTACAATACTTGCTACATCTCTAAAAAATATATGGTGTGTTTAATCTATTTAGTCCACCTACTACACTTGCTATGCTAGTGGAGGTGGATCTATGGATGGCCCTTGAATAACTCTTGGCTTTTCAATTCTCCTTTTCTTGGTGGCCTTGTTTATGTGTGAGCCTAATTCCCCTATCACATATTTAGCTTTTCTTTTATAATTGATTGGAAAAGAATTTTGATTGACTATGTTGTCATCTTGTTGCTGCACCTTTGATGACCCTTCCTTTTCTGTAGGAGGATATTTTTATAGTGAAGATGCATCAACAAAATCTACCCCTGAATCAGTTTCTTTGGCTTCATATTACTATAAGGTTTCTACCCCTATACCTAGATGTTTTGCTCTTTGTTATTCTTGTAGAATTTTAGTACTTCCTTGAGCATTCTTACCCAGACCTAGACTAGAATAGCCCGTCAATTGCATTATTTTAGCTCCCTTTGAATATGTTGCCAATTGTTGCTTAATGGGAGTATAGACCTATGCAAGACATGAAGAAGTTATTTGAGCGGTATCCTACTCCTAAGATTCAAAGGGATCACTTTGAACTACTTTTCCATTATCTACAACTTCCTTGGAGCTTGGACCTCTATTGTAATTGCTTGCTTTGATATATTTTGAAAATCCAAAGCGATTCTTCTCTAGTCATCACCTACCTAGGACTCATTTTTTGCATCATACTTATCTAAAAAGTGATAATCAAACTTGATGGATATCTAGAACCAATCATTTCCATATCGACTCTCATGGTCCACCATTCCAATATATTACCTTTAGATCAACCAATATTTTTCTACATGGTAGCTATCATTTCTTCGCTAAGAACATGGTCAGGATTATGCTTGGGGTGATATTATACAATCTAATCATACCAATCCCTCCATGGGGTAAACACCTGTATTTTGATCACATGCCATTATAATTCCTCATATTATTTATTATTTCTACACACATCTATATGAGGCCTGACAATTTTTTCAAACTTTGGATCCCTAGCAACATTTACCAGATTGAACCTCTCAACAAATATATCGATGGGGTTATACCACCATATTTGAGGAAGTTCTAGTAACCCTAGCTTCTTCATGGACTGAGTAATGGACTAATTTTACCTCTTCTTTTTTACTATTTTTCCTTAAAAAAAGAGAGGATAGTTGTAGAGCCCTTTCTTTCTTGCCCCAGTGCCATACACAAAGTTGGTATATTCAACCTGCCTAATGTATTCTAGGGTAAATATTATTTCTTTCACAAAGTATATTAGAATAAAATATTTACTTGTGAAATCGTACAAGTGGTTGATTGTGACCTTGATAAGAAAGATGAAATCCCCTTCCTCTATGTTAGGCTTCTTGTATCTCTCCAAATTTTTTGCATCCCTACCTTCAAGCTATAAGATCCGCGCCCGGAAGGAGGATGGGAAAAGGATGATGCGGTACCTCGGACGAGAGGACTTTGCGAAGGTCCCGCCTCTCAAGGGAGGTGTATTTTGGTGATTTTTCGATGGATGGTGGGTTCACCAGGAAACATTTAATGGCATTTTCCATGCCTAGGTTTTTGGAATGTTTTTAATGAGTTCGTTTTAACCTTAAACATTCATCCTAGGTTTGGCCGAATGAAACTAAATTAAACTATATGAAAATGCAAGTTCCATGAATACAGCAGACAAATTTGAAAGCATAAAACAAAGAATTTACAGGAGGAAAACGGGGAATACCTGATCCGGATGTCTGAAGAAGATTCTGATTTTGAAGCAGTCCCGATCGTCTGAGATTCGACAAAATCATCTGCAATCAGACGAGATCGTCTGAGATCTGACGAATTCGTCAGAAACATGCAAAACAATAAATAGATGCGAAATACAAGAAATCCTACTGTGCAAATAGAGGCAAATTACATCAAATAGAAATATGAATACTAAACAATATTTAAGAACATAAATTAATGCAAATTACTGTACTTTAATGGCAAATCATGAACTTAACATGCATTCTAAGCTAAATGGGTGAACACCAAATGCAAAATAGCATAAACACTAAATAAATAGTCTAATTTGCAGAATAAAAAGACAGAGAAAGAGTTAAGAAGAGCAAACTTCAGGCACTGATTGCCTCGATGTACACTGCAGTCGATATCGTCTCGCATCAGTACAAAATCGCATCAAATTCGACAAGATCGCCTCCGATCTGGACAGGTTCGTCGACGACGATGGGTGTTGGCTCCGGTTGAAAATAAATGATATACCTACATCAAAATTGCTATGGGCCTAATACAAAAATAAGATTATGATGTTTTAGCGCAGAAGGATTCAATTTGCAGATAAATTCAGCCAGGGGTTGGGGAGGGAAAATCCTAGAAGTTAAATAGGCTTAGGGGAGTTGTTAGGAGGTTGGAGATCATCCCAATTTGGGAGATCTCCAATGGGGGAGGGTCCCAATGGCGCAGACACGCTTCTGCCTAGATTGGAGACCCGTTGGAACGGATTCCAACTATGCAAATTTAGTTTTGCGACAAGATCGTCTGGACGTCCTAGTCTAGACGAAATCATCAAATTTGGGGCGATATCGTCTGATCGGCGACGATATCGTCAAACGGTCAAAACAACCTCTAAAATTGGCATGGAAAAAGGGGAAACGGATTTCCCGACGGTTAATGGGTGGTTTGGGAGGTTAAATTTGATTTTTAAATTATTTACTAAGGTGAATGTAATTATTATAATTTTTACTGCGCCAATTTTAGGGTGCTACATTTTGCCCCCTCTTTAGAAAATTTTCCGAAGAAAATGCGTTAAAGATGAGTTCTTCTCGATCTACGAGGAAGCAAAAAAAAAAAAAAAATTATACCCATTTTTAGGCGACGATTCTTGGTTGAATCGTACGACAGCTTACTATGGTGCCTCCTCCGTGTTTTTACCCAAATCGAACGTTTGAGGTAAAAACATGAAAAAGCAAAAAATTATTGTTGAATAAAATTAAGAAAAATAGGGTAAAACCCTAATTCATTGTTACTGTTCATTTTTACTGTTTTTAGAGCTCTGAAGCAAAAAATGGTGGAGACGACGCACAGATCAGCAGAGGTCCGACGCGGTCTACGGGTAAGGGTCTAGACTGATCTAGAACTGATTTAATTTGAATTTACATGCTTTTTAAGTGATTTTTAGATGAATTTTGAGCATCGTGGCCATTTTTGGGCCGTCGACGTCGTCGGGACGAAATCGTCCCGATTTCGACGAAATTGTCTCAATTTTGTCAATTTCTCCCGAGGGCGAAATCGTCGAAAGGGGGACGATTTCGTCAAATTAGAGATGATTTCGAACTATGAAATTGGAGACGATTATGCTCAAATTTGGGACGATATCGTCCAATAGTGGGCGATATCATCAATTGCAAAAAATTGATCTTTAAGTTGCATTATTGATTACTTGAATTATTGATTAATGATTGTTTATTGTTTTGTTGTTTATGTTTGCAGAGAGGATTGCTAAAGAGTAGAGAATGGAAATATGGAGGATTGAGAGACGACTTGGCCGCACTCACACAGTGCAGCGGGATCTCGCGGCACGAGCCGGCTTGCAACATGTGGCGGAGATGCCACAAATATCCACGGATATGGGGCTACTGACAGCCCTAGCAGAGAGATGGTATCCGGGGTCTTCCTGTTTTCGGCTACCGACAGGGGAGATGACTCCCACACTAGAGGATGTATGGAGGATTCTGAGAATCCCCATACAAGGATAGATGATCACTCCTGCGGCCAACCAAGGCCGCGCTATGGGACGATTGTGCGGTGACCCGAGCTTCGCCCTAGAGAAGGGCAAACGCCAGATGCCTGGGGCATCTACACTCACACAGGTACTATCTGGGGTGGTTGGTGGACTTCTGTTGTGCCACCAAAGTGGGTGTAGGGTACCATGGATGCTCGCATATGTGATCTACGATATGCGGGACCATGGGTATAGGTTTTCTTGGGGCAGCTTTGTATTATGTCGATTATACAGGATCCTGTATGGGGTCGTGTACAAGGGCGGTTGATGTCTGGTGATGACATCACTACTATAGGTTTGGTTTTGGGAGCACATTACGATGCGAAGGCCGGTAGGGCTTCCATTGATAGGGGTAGACGGGGAGAGGCCCCGAGTCTTCTACTGGTGGCTCCGGAGAGGGGCACAATGACGGATCGACCTGCCTATGTCCCGAAGACTGCTAGATGAGTTGATCCTGGATCAGATCACCTGGAGGCCATGGAGAGGGCACCCAGGGTGGGCCGAGGATGGACAAGAGTTGGCTCGCATCAGGCGAGTTTTTTGGTTGAGGATGGAGAGGGGAGAGGTGGAGCTCCATCGCTACGACCGAGTTTTGAGGCAGTTCGGTCTACAGTAGGGGATCCCATCTCTCAGGGATTATGAGTTTTCTTGAACTGTCCAGGATAACACCACAGTTAGCGGGGCTCTAGAAATGTAGTGATTCTTGAGTCAAGACGCGGACGATGCCCCCATCCAGCCAGTGGATGGGGACGACGTAGGGGTAGCCGATGGCTACGATGCCTGGTACGCAGGCATCCGCCCTCCTCGGATGACGAGGGCTCAGGGTCCGATCCACGTGGTCGTGCGTCGGATAGGGAGGCGATGCCAGGCAGCGATAGAGGTGGCCCAGGGTCACGACGGGAGAGAGCAGAGGAGGCCACGGGCATAGGAGCGGCCACGACAGAGGGGGAGAGGAGGGAGGAGAGACCCCCATCTCCATAGAGGCCACCATCGCCCGATAAGGGCAAGGGTGTGGACATAGGAGAGAGTAGCGAGATGGCTACTCTCCGGGCAGAGAGAGATCGTCTGCAGTCTCAGGTGCAGACACTACAGGATGCGGCTGCATGACACCATGCTGAGGTGTCATAGCTACGGGATGAGATTGCATGCCTCAGGGCACGGGGCGGAGGGGCGAGCTCAGGAGAGTTGACACGGGCTATTGCCCAGTTGAAATTTTATTAGACACTGTACTTCTAGCTGGTGCCAGAGGTAGATAGACTACCCCTGCCAGCTAACATCGCAGATCCGATCAGGATCGGGTCATCGAGGACCACGTCTCGATCGAGGACTAGGACTACACAGACTACGATGGGGCCACCTCGTCCACCTCAGGGTGGGGGAGGAGATGAGGCAGAGAGCTCAAGGGGCTCTCGAGGCTAGAGGGCTGCACATTTGCTGTTGTATTATATATATATATATTTTTTGTTTGATAGAGGATTGAGTATGCCGAGGTATAGATTGTGGCATACCAATCCAGTTTTGATGATGTACATATATTTGTGACATATATAGATGAGATATTTTTGATCATATGACTTGTCTTATGTGATTCTTATGATGCTTTTATGTTTGATTGATTGATTCGATGACTCATGTAATTATGTCATTTTGAAACATTATAATTTTGATGTCATGCTGTAAGATTTTAAATGAAATAATCTGATGTAACAAATTGGTTGTTTGTAATGAAATGTGATAAAAATAAAAATAAAAAGAGACTTCTAACAATAATTTCAAAGGACATTGTCGCTATTATAGACCATTTCATGGAGTCGTCGCTCACTCGGTCGTCAAGCTAGTCCCATTTATAGAAATATTGTTAAAAGTAAAAGAATACTTAAGAGACTGTCTTAAGGCTTTGGTGCAATGATGAAAAATGATGGTGATGATAATGATGGTTTGTTTTCAGATTTTCATGAAAAATATTATGCATGAAATATTGTTTAAAATGATTTTTGCTAGGCATAAATTCCTAAGTGTGATAAAATTTGTGAATAATTCCTTAGGAATTATACCATCATTGCAAAGTTAAAGGTTGACATAATGACATAAAAATAGTGAAAAAATGGGTTTGCTTTTGAAAAGCATAATTTGTGTAAAATGAAGTCATATGGTTTTCATGATTTTGAAGAAATGGGGAATAAAAATTGTTACAATGGTTTGCGCTAGGCATAGAATATGTAGGTATAGACTTATACCATCATCGCGAAAATCCAAAAAAAATAGTTTTATTGCATGGTTGATTTTTGATGAACAGAAAATATGAAAATGAGGACTTGCGCTAGGCATACAATTCCAATTTTGGTTGTGGAACTATACCATCGTCGCGAAAGTCGACATGATATATATGATATGTTTTGAAAGAAATTTTTGATTTTTCTATTATATAGTTGTCTTTGTGGTAAACAACTGTACTTGATTTATTCCCAAACAAGTTGCAAAAATAATATTTCAAAGTATTTTGAAGACAAAAGTTAGATTTATAAGGAATCCCATGTGCATATGTGAATTCATTTCCAATCTTGACTTATCATAATGATAGACAAAATCTCTCAAATACAAATGTGTGTGCAATTGCATTGTTCATTTACCAGATTTGAGCAAGATACTATGATACAAGTGATTTGAAGAAACCAAATAAGTGTTCATTAACCATGATGTAGATGCATATAACCATATTAGACTACTATGTAGATCGGATTATCAAGATCTAGCTAATCCATAAGCGGACATAGGTCTGTACAAAAGAAGGTCGCTAATGTGACATACATATCACCATGCTAGGAGTTACCCAAGGCCAAGCAAGTTGGGCACAAACCACCTATTATGGGGCTTACCTCATAGTTTTCGAATAATTGAGAATTCCAGGGATTCAAGCTCATCAACCCTTCTTTTCTTTTCAAAGGGTAGGGAAAGGGATTTTATTGCTTTCTTGCTTTCTTTTGAACTTTGCTTATTTTTCTTTTGTATTTCTTTTGCTTGATAATTCTTGGAACATTGCTGAAATAACATTTTTCTTTTCTCTTTTTCTTGAATTTTTCTTCTCTTTTTCTTTTCTAGGGATACTTGCTCGGATTGGCTGTAGAGCAAGGGATTTTTATTCTGGGTAGGGGTGAGCTTGTCCTTTTGCCAATTCTCAAAGATTCTAGACCATGTGCATGATAGGATAGTAGGGGAAACTTTTCACTCAAGAAATCACTTCTACTATGTAGCAAAACATGGAAATTACAAATATAATCATTTTATTGTGAAAAGATGTGCTTGGTTTAAGTAAATAACAAGATCAATTCTCTATGCTCAAACTTTATTTAATTGAATTTTGTGAACTTTGATATAAGAGAGATTAGTAATCATGCCGTATAAAATCAATATATTTATTTGTTGTGAGTGTGCAAGTGAGGGATTCAAAATAAATGCTAATTTATCCAAAATAAGTTGAAACATATAACTACAATAATTGTAAGAAAATATATATAAACACTTTTGAGAAGTTTTGAGAATGTTGACTCTCTCTTTCTTCTGTATATTGTTTTGGTTTCGAAAGAGTCAAGCATATAGCTGTTTTTAGATTTTGATTTTTGTTTTGAGCAAAAAAGAATTTAACAAGTGCTTTAAATAAATGCAATAGATAGTTTTTGAAGATTTTTGGAGATTTATGAATGTTTTTGATGTTTTTGGATAAATTGAAAGAAATACAAGATAGTAATTTTGAATAAATATATACATGGATGGAATGACCAAATTTATGCATAGTAACGTTTAAGATGCAAAATATTCATGGGTTCTTTAAGTTCTTTACCATCTAAGGTAGATAATTTATATGCTCCTGATTCAAATTTTGCAGTAATAATGTATGGTCCAAGCCAGTTGGGCTCAAATTTACCTTTAAGTTCTTAGTTGCATTTGTATTTTTTTGAAGATTTTGAGGATTTTGATTTTTTTGCATTTTGATTTTAATTTATGAATTGAAATTGGTGGTATATACAAGATGATCTATATACACTATACAAGGTTTATTTGAGTATAGCATGTCTAAGGTTGCTTCAAAATCAAAGGAGGTTTTGAAGGATAATCTGGTTGAGGTGAAGGTAAGAATATAAGGTGATGAATAAAAGGTAGTGATAACAAAAGCTTTGTTATAATGTAGAATAATGTAGAAAAAGATTTGACTTTTATATGTGGAAAATTGATCATGTTACAAAATAAAATGTCAGAAGGATAAGAAGGTTCTTCATTCTTATTATTATCTTCCAAGTCTTGATAAGATGGAGAAAGTATATGTGAAAGATATGCATGAGTGTTATTTGGTAAACAAAGATGATCATATATGGATGAAGAAAATTGATGGATAGAAGATAATTGTGATAATAGAGAATGTATAGAACTTGATGTTTCAATCGTTAAATATTCTTCAAATGGTGTTGGGTCATTATGTATGGTAACAATTTTATTTGCAAGTTCAAATTTCAAACATTGGTGAAGAATGGAAGGGAAAACCCTCATCGTATGAATCCAAGGACTTCTGAGAAGTGGGTTGTAAGGTGAAGAGCAATATGCTATATAAAACAAAGTATCCAGGATCTTGGATCCAATATTAGGAGGAAGAATTATAGTACCTTGAGCTTCTTGAATTTCATTGTTAAAATATTTTATAATAATATTTGATTCATTAAGATCTTCTTCCTTTGATTTGAGTTTTTGGAATAATTGATGAGTGCATAAATTAAGAGAGGAGCCATTATCTACCATGATAGTTCTAATAAGTGTTTCTTTACTGGATCCTGTAATGCAAAGATAGCAGTCTTCTTGTGGAGTAGAGGAAGGAATCTCCTCATCATAGAATGAAATATGGTTAACCTCAAGAGGGTTTATACCATTAATTATGTTCTTAGAGAAAATATGATGAGGAACAAATTGTTGGCTAGGTATTTTGAACAAAATTTCCTTGTGATAAATTTGTAATATTTCTAAAAGGGATATATTTGCTTGAGGATTAATCACTTGTTGTTGGTTATCAAAGGGGATTTCAGATTGAAATTTTGATTCTAAAGATGAGCTTTCTATGCTTACATTCCATTTTGGATCATTCTCTAAAGTCAAAGATAGTTTTGAAGGTTGGTCAAATGAGGAATCCATCTCTTGAATATCATATTGAGTTGATTGAACTTGAGGTTGCTCATTTGTAGTTTTTGTCACAATATTAGTAATATCATCATGATTGAACACATTAACATGCAATATTTGATTGGTTTCTTGTTGTTGATAATTGAGTAGGGGTTCTTGGGAGATCCCCATGTCTTGATTGATTATTGGTATTTGTTGTGTAGGAGTTTGATAGTTTACTGGAGATTTATAATCAGTTGTAGATTGTAATTCCTTTATATTAAAAAGATCCTTATCAATCAAATCTTGAATTGCACATCTTAAATCTTTACAATTTTGTGTCATATGTCCATCTACTCTATGATATTCACAATGTAGCTCAGGTTTAAACCAATCTGATGTGGTATCAAGTTGTCTTATGGAAGGAAGTTCAATAATATTTGTGTCAAGTAAATACTTGAGAATTATATCCATTGGTTGATTAAGCCTAGTAAATTTACGTGATGAAGGTTTTTGAGAGGTTTTTGATAAATGCCTTAGGAATTTCGTCATAAAAGGACCTAATGGTTTCTCACCTCTACTTTCTTTATTATGGGTAGAATGATGACAAGAAGATTGCGAAGTATGAGGTGAGTGCATGGTAGAATTGGAAGAATAAGTATTTTCTTGTTGAAATGGATGTGTTGTATTGAAAGAAGAATGTTGAAAGGGTGGAGGAGGATTGTATGTGGATCGATAGACATAATATGGATATATGGGAGAATATATAATATCATTATGAATAGGATTGGAAAAGGGATTGTTTTGTTGGGTTATGGATGAAAAATAAGAAGAGTGTGATGGAGGTGGTGTTGAATAGGGATGAGGTTGGTCATAATCAACAAATGTATTTGGCTGAATTCTTCCAACATTACTGATGGGCTCATATGGATTTGAGTAAAAACTCATGGTTTCTTTAGTACTTCTAAAAGCAATATTTAGCATCTACTATTTAGAATTGAATCTAAAATATATAAACATGAAATGATGATTTTGTTTTTGTTTTTCTTGTATACATATATATATATATATATATTTTTGAATCTAAATGCATTTATGTTTTGGTTGTTCTATTGTTTTTTTTTTTGCTTTGTTTTTGTTTTTTTTTTCAAAAGGTTATGATGCATTCACGTCGGGTTCACCAAAATGTATCGCTCCAAATTTTTTGCATCCCTACCTTTAGGCTATAGGATCCGCGCCCGGAAGGAGGATGGGAAAAGGATGATGCGGTACCTCGGACGAGAGGACTTTGCGAAGGTCCCGCCTCTCAAGGGAGGTGTATTTTGGTGATTTTTCGATGGATGGTGGGTTCACCAGGAAAAATTTAATGGCAGTTTCCACACCTAGGTTTTTGGAATGTGTTTAATGAGTTCGTTTTAACCTTAAACATTCATCCTAGGTTTGGCCGAATGAAACTAAATTAAACTATATGAAAATGCAAGTTCCATGAATACAACAGACAGATTTGAAAGCAAAAAACAGAGAATTTACAGGAGGAAAACGGGGAATACCTGATCCGGATGTCTGAAGAAGATTCTGATTTTGAAGCAGTCCCGATCGTCTGAGATTCGACAGAATCGTCTGCAATCAGACGAGATCATCTGAGATCTGATGAATTCGTCAGACGAATTCGTCAGAAACCTACAAAACAGCAAATAGATGCAAAATACAAGAAATCCTACTGTGCAAACAGAGGAAAATTACATCAAATAGCAATATGAATACTAAACAATATTTAAGAATAGAAATTAATGAAAATTACTGTACTTTAATGGCAAATCATGAACTTAACATGCATTCTAAGCTAAATGGGTGAACACCAAATGCAAAATAGCATAAACACTAAATAAATAGTCTAATTTGCAGAATAAAAGACGGAGAAAGAGTTAAGAAGAGCAAACTTCAGGCACTGATTGCCTTGATGTGGGCTGCAGTCGAGATCGTCTCGCATTAGTACGAAATAGCCTCGAATTCGACAAGATCGCCTCCGATCTGGATAGGTTCGTCGACGACGATGGGTGTTGGCTCCGATTGAAAATCAATGATATACCTGCATCAAAATTGCTATGGGACTAATACAAAAATAAGATTATGATGTTTTAGCATAGAAGGATTCAATTTGCAGATAAATTCAGCCAGGGGTTGGGGAGGGAAAATCCTAGAAGTTAAATAGTCTTAGGGGAGTTGTTGGGAGGTTGGAGATCATCCCAATTTGGGAGATCTCCAACGGGGGAGGGTCCCAACGGTGCAGACACGCTTCTGCCTGGATTGGAGACCCGTTGGAATGGATTCCAACTATGCAAATTTAGTTTTGCGACAAGATCGTCTGGACGTCCTAGTCCAGACGAAATTATCAAATCTGGGGCGATATCGTGTAATCGGCAATGATATCGTCAAACGGTCAAAACAACCTCTAAAATTGGCACGAAAAAGGGGGAAACGGATTTCTCGACGGTTAACGGGCGATTTGGGAGGTTAAATTTGATTTTTAAATTATTTACTAAGGTGAATGTAATTATTATAATTTTGACTGCGCCAATTTTAGGGTGCTACACTTCTATAGTGCTTTCTTAAACCTGGGAGCTAGTCTAGAAGCTTTACTATGCAATATTCCCAACATTGGGCCCAAAAAATATCTAACAAATATATAGTATGATTGATATCTATGCAAGATGTTACTCCACTCATGCACTAGCAAGGGAGCCCCATTCACATTTTTTTCCATTACACCTATCCAAGGTATTTCTAAGGCAATATGATAAAATAATACCTAGGCCAAATGGAAATAGTGCTTGAAGGTACTGCCAGTGACATTAGACTTCTTTTTCAACTCACATAATTGCTCATGTATTTGAAAAAAAATGAATTAAGTCCAATTAAATAAATTTTGGTGGGCACTACCATCCATGAAGGTCGGGTCATAGAATTTAGAATTGGAAATAAAATGTATAGTGGCTATTTGTTGGTTATGGATCAATTTATCTGAAGGTAAACCTTCTAGGATGGCCAACACTGAATACATTTCAATATTTTCTTGTTGTTTTGATGGGGGTTTGGGGTAAAATATATTCTATAGAAACATCCTTCAAATCTACCTGCAACCAATCCTTGAATTGCCTACCCCCATACACATGTTTTCTTAGGGAGTAGTATTTGGATTGTTCATTAATTTTGAAGGGTTTTAGAGGCGCATTAGAGGGTAGTCCTATGGCAAAAGCATAGGAAAAAAATGGGGGAAGAGTGTGAAAATGTCCCTACCTTGTTTTTTATAACCCTTTGTTGGATGTTGTAATATTGAGCTATGGCATTGACTAGCTCAGGGCATTTTTGAAAAAGAGTGCAAACATATAAATGTAGAAAAGAATGAGCAATAAAACCTTTAGGACTAGATTTGGAAATGCATATTAACAATCTATTTTCTACATCCTCCCTTATCTTGTAAGCATTCTTCCATGTCATCTTTGTATTTGCAATTTTTGCATCCCCATCATAAAAAAAACCCACCTTCTCATACTTGGATTTAGATTTCTTCTTAGCAATGGATGATGGAGCCATGACGCTTATGATGCTTTACACAATGCTTTTGATCTATTCAACACTACAAATTGCTTTTGATAAAACTAAGAGTTTTAACAAGGAGTTATGAAATATGTCCTTTAAATACCTTGATGGAACTTCCCAAAAAATCCTCCACCATTAATGTAGTCATTGGGTCACCTTTATGTAGTTCATGGCTTCCTCCTATTGATTCATGTACAAGAAATATTCACTAAGTTTGAATGAGTGGTGCATTAATGATCCCTATGGGATTTGGTGTACTTTGGTAATTTAAATTTCCCACCCATTCAGTTACTTCATGGAATACTACGATGATGCACAGTTGCATGCACCACAAAGCTTGCCAACCTATTTGAATGCAATATGAGAAGAATGTTTGAAATCACAAATCACCTTGCATGTTTCATGGTAGCATTTGACCATGATTTTAGGGCTATGTCACAATGTCATGTGCGTGCAATGTCTATCAGATTTCCCCTAGTTGCATAAGTGCAAAATGGCATAAATGCATGATGTCATGCCTACTTCATGAGTTAGCCATTTTCATTTGACTTTTTTTTATCATTTGAACATGTTATCCATAATATTGAGGTGATGTCATTGTGTCGTGCAACTGCATTCTCTATTTATTTTCCCAGCTTGTATAACTATGATATGGTTACAATGTGTTAGTTTTTGAAGCTATAAAATTAAATAAAATCTAGCCACAAGTAATAAAAAAAGCTTCCAATATTATAACTATGTTAATAGAAGTCTATTGAGAAAGTAAGTAGCATGATAAACTTCTAAAATAACTCATGCAGTAGCCATTAATATAAAATAATAAAAATTAGAACTTGATACAATATATGGAGATATTTTTCTCTATTCTACTAGTGCATGCTATGGATGCATGCTTCCTTACTTATTACAATGCTAAGTCATACATATATATACTAGTATGTGACTCTTCACTTTCCTACCCTAAGGAAACATGTGCATTCTGCATGATAGACACGTGTGCACGTGCACAACTAACTAAGGGCACTTGTCATTTTACTTCTTCCTCAAGTAATCACTTAACTTAAGGTAAACTCCTAGTCTAATGATGTACCTAAGGTGGTACATTGGCATAATCCAAATGATGTAAAATAATATAACATTCCCTATATTACATTATTTGGGTATTGAAGACTTTAGTCTTCGATATTAATATTTGTATTTGTCTTCATTCTTCAAGTGGTCTTGGATTTGATTTTATGCTTAACTCTATTGTTACTGTTTTCCTTCCAATTCTATTGTCAAAGTACTTCATACCTTTCGTATAACCATATTTATTCCTTGAGAAATATACTTGAGAAAATTCACTAATAAAGTTTCTTGTCATTGTATATATCCAATAAAAGAAATGATTTTCTTTGTACCAAAAATATCTTTGTGAATGATTGGTTCCTCCATAAATTTTACAACTATGGATATTCCAACATCTCTCTATCTTGTGCCCATATCTATTGCAATGACTGCATCTATTTACTATTACTAAATTTATTTGACCATTTTGTACTTCATAGCAACTGTTCTTGTCAATCTCTATCACTGATTTGATATCACCATTATCTATTATAAATTTTGTTTCTTGATTGCTACTAGTCTTACCAGTATTCTCAAGATCTTCATGCTTTGATATAATTTCTGATGCTCTTGGTTATTTCATTCCTTGTTCATGTTTTTTTGATCTTGTATCTTCATATATTATCAAATTTAAACAAAAACCATTAGTATGACCTAAATAACACAAGCTTATACTGAGAGAGGGGGTGAACAATATAAGACCACTTTTTAATTTCTTTACAAACCAATATGAATTAATGTCCTTAATTGCAATAACCAAATATAGTAGTGTGCATTAATAGCTCAGATAGCAGTAGTAAGCAAGAGCACAAGTCACAAAACACAATTGAGACACAAGATTTAACGTGGTTCCCCCAATGTGGGGTACTCCACAAGCTGATCTACTTATAATATTTCACATAGAAATATCCAATACAATGATTTTTTTGATTTTCTCAAAGCTAGGTAATAATAAGTTCACACAGAACTTGTCCAAATATGAATAACAAGTTCACACAAAACTTTTCCAAATTTGAATATCAAGCTCACACATAACCTATCCAAAATTGAATAACAAGATCACACAGAACTTGTCCAATGCTAAATAATAACCTATCCAATGTTGAATAACAAGCTCACATAGAACTTGTCCAATGCTGAATAAAAAGCTCACATAGAACTTGTCCAATGCTGAATAACAAGCTCACACAAAATTTGTCCAGATCTGCTCCAAAAAGCTCACACAGAACTTGTCCAAATCTGCTCTAGCAAGCTCACCAAGAATTTTCCCAAAATCTGCTTCAACAAGCTCACCAAGAACTTGTCCAAATATACTCTAACAAGCTCACCAAGAACTTGCCCAAAATATTCTTCAACAAGCTCACCAAGAACTTGTCCAAATTTGCTCTAGCAAGCTCACCAAGAACTTGCCCAAAATATGTCCAATAAGCTCACCAAGAACTTGTTCAAATATGTCCAAAAACTGTCCATAAAGCTATCCTCAAAGCTATCCACAAAGCTATCCTCAAAGCTATCCACAAAGCTATTCCAAAACTGTCCACAAAGGCCTTCTCAAAGGTTCAATCAATCATGCACAAGTAGCACTCAAATGTCATCCACAAATCTATTGAGGCAAATATTCAAAGATGAACTCAATAATGAATGACAATGTACTCTTCAATGAATGCAAACAATGGTCCACAATGATATCAAATCAACTCAACTCAAATCAAATTCATAGAAGCATAAAGAGAATTGTTAGAGACTCAATATGTTCTAATCTCACTCTCAACCCAAATCAATCTCAAGTCAACTCAAGTCAACTCATAGAAGCATAAAGAGAATTGTTAGAGACTCAATATGTTCTAATTTCACTCTCAACCCAAATCAATCTCAACTCAACTCAAGTCTTATAGAACCATAAAGAGAATTTTTAGAGACTCAATATGTTCTAAACTCAATCACCACAAGAGACAACTCTCTCTCACATAACCCTAGTCCAAGTATGTATCAACCAAATCAAATATTTCCAACAATGCTCAACCACAAATATCATATAACAATGATACTCATTGTTCTTTTCTAACTCATGTTATTTCACAACCAATGGGCTTCAACAACTATGCTTATAAAACATGGTTTGGACACAACTCTCAATTTATAAAAACTTGAAGCATTCAACCAACCACTTTCAAAAAGGAAACCACAAACAATACTTTTCCCTCCAATGATATTTCAGAAATCAACCACCATAAACAATAAATAAGAGAATGTGCCCATACCTTTTATGAAGATGAAGTAACTCCTTTGGAAATCTGCCACACTCAACACACTTTGAAAAGCACAAAAACAACCTTCACTTGAACTCTTTTACAAAAATAGAAATATCTCTTTATGTACATCTTATTTCTCCTTCTAAATAGAATAATAAAATAGCCCTCGAAATAATATTTCCAAAGATATATAATATGATATACTTCTAAAAGAAAAATCACCAAAAATATTTCCTTTTCACAACATGCATTTCAAACCTTATCTCTCATAGGCAAGCTTAGAAAAGTAAAATATTATTACAAATTAAAACTTGCATTTTAACCTCAGCGGGATTCGATCCCCTGTCGCTGCCCCTACACAACTCAAATGGTGGTGCCAACAACCATGTGATCCACCGCTCACACAACACCAAGAGTGCAATACTTCCTTCTTGCCTCCTATGAAATTACCCTTAAAAATCACATGTGCAAAAAAAAGGTTCTCCCTTTTCCTTGCAAAAACCAACACTAGCGGGTTTCGAACTCGGATCTGCTAGCGCTTCAACACCCTATGCACTTTCCTCTTGCAACTAGGCCACAAGCACCTATGGCGCTTGGTAAGGGACTTACCTTACCCTTATTCCTACTCTCTTAGATGGACTCAAATGAATTCTTTCCCCTTTTGTTGCCTTAGCAAATCGAAAGATTTGCACTCTCCACACCATGCTATACCTTGGCAAATCGATCGCAGACTAAATATCGATTCCTTAGACTTTTGAAAAACATTTGATGGCATATTAATATATGCATCCCTTTAAAATTTTTGACGTTGGCTATAGATATTATGTGCCTCCTCCTTTTGACGTCGAAAATAAATAAAATATTAATTTTTAATTTTAATTAATTAAAATTTAAACTTAAATCTTTAAAATTAAATATCTCCATCACCGGGACACATTTTTTGATGAAACAAAAGCCCAAACCGGGTTTTAATAAAAAACCATTTCAAATATACCATCCATGGTTTTAAATAAAGCCTTTTATTTTTCTTGCCTTGGTTTTCACAAAAACCTTATAAATTTCCATGCTTTCCAAAATGTCATAAATGCTTATATATGAAATACTTTGGCCACCAAAACCAAATGTGATCCATGTGATATCAATGATCCATGTGACATCAATGATAACATAAAATACCTCAAATTTCCAAAAATCTCCCCCTTTGTCATTGATGGCAACACCTCTAATGCAAACACCACAATCACTCCAAAAACCATCTCTGAGAATCAAAGCTACTCCCCCTGACTTAATACTCTCTTTGGAGGATGATCCCCCTAAATAAATTATCTCTTTGGAGGCTGCTCCCCCTAACTCAATACTCTCTTTGGAGGCTTCTCCCCTAACTCAAATCTCTCTTTGAAGGCTGCTTCCCCTTACGCAAATCTCTCTCCCTTACTCAAATCTCTCTCCCTTTGACATCAATGGCAAAAGGGACACCTATGGGGCTAAAATATGTGAATATTAAGTTTAGCCCCATCACACCCTTCTCTTTTGAGGTGATTAATTTTGGTGTGGGAGTAATTTTACTCCCATATAACTTTGTTTCTTTCCTCTATCAATTTCCTTCCATATTTTTCTGATATCCTTCTCTTGATGAATTACTTGATCTTATTGTCTAGAACTTGTTTAACCTTCTTTCTTTGAACCTATTTGAATTTCATGCCTTGAACCTATTTAGAATTGATTCCTACATCATATTGTAATATACCCAAAGTTATTGCAATTAAAACACTTGATATTTTAGCCTTTGGATGGTGCCCATATCCTAAAATCTTTCTTGAAATAATTTTCATATCCATTCCTTTCCTGAACCCTGTATTGCGAAGTTCTATTTTCATGACCATTATGACCATGCCTTCTTAATTGTGTAGCTCTAAAACCAAATCCACATTGCTCATTTTATTTACACTAAGAAGCTCTATGACCAATCCTGTTTCATGAGAAGCAATGTCCCTGAAAATCATACCTTATTCCTTTGAAGTTTCTTCTAGAAAAATCAAATTTCTTTGATCCATGAATTTTGCAATGTATAGCCTTGTGTCCAAATCCATTAGAAGAAAAAAAAAATCCTTGAATATCCCTTTGTTCATGCCTTTGTTCCTCATACCTTTCTTGACCATTATCCTTATGATCACATTCAACTTGTGCATTGCATTCTTGAACCTTCTTTGTAGAATCTAAAACCTTATCTTTAATTTCTTCCTTGTCTTTCTCTTCAAGAATTTATTTTCCCTTTGAACTTGATTCACCTATCTCAAAACAAGATCCAAACTGAATATTTGGAGCCATAGGAACTTTGGAGCTTTCCTCACAAATATTAGGTGCTTCTTTGCTTTCATATTTTAGAACTTCATTTCCTTTTGAGTGTGACTTTTCTTGGAAGTAAGATACAACCTTAAAATAAGTTTCCACTCCTTTTTGAACCTTTTCATCTAATGTATCATGTATTTTTGTGGTTACCCTTAGTTCTTCATTCATCCTCTCTTCTATTCTTTTTTCATTTTGAAGCTCTTCTCTAAGATTACTAATCGTTTGAAGTAGTTCTTCTATGATTTTGACATCTGTTCGAATCTTGTTTTTAAGATTTATGTAATCTTATTTTAGCGTTTTTATTTATAATTTTTGTTTACTTAGCTCATCCTCTTATTTTTCTATTAACAAAAGTGAGACTTCTTTATTTTCACTATGACTGAGATTGTCACTAGAATTGCTGCTTTTTTTTTTCAAATGAAATTTCCTTGTTGCAATTGTTGTAGTATGTGCAATCATCATCTATATGCCCAAAATCTCCACCTATGAAACATTTTAGTATCCTTAGACCCTTCTTGTACCTATTTTATTTCTCAATGGCTATGGCAAGATCTTCATGTCTTTTTCAATAGAACTATGCTCTTATTTAACTTCTTATGTTTGGAGTGAATGTTCTTCTTCTACTTATTTTATCCCATAGAAAAAACCTTCTTAATATTAACTGTCACTAAGATCATTATAATATTCTATAGCAAATAAACTCTCAAGATTTCTTTGACCATGCCTGTTTCCTTGATGTGTCATCTCATCTTCACTATCACTGAAACCATTACAATATCCTGATCTGTGATCTTTTTGACCACACACAAAGCACTGTTCTATTTCACCTTTTATTCCTAGGAATAGATGTTCTTACTTTTCATAATTTGATTTGTCTCTATCACTTTCTTCTACAATGTAGTAAGATTTCTTTGCCTTACAAAAAATTTTCTTCTTCTTATACTTGTTTTGCTTGTATCTGTCATATTTATGATGCTTATGCTTTCCATATTCTTTTATTCTTTGACCCTATTTTTCATCATCACTATTTTATTCATGTGGACACTTGTATGCATACTGAACAAGATCACCACACTTGTAGAATCTGAATTTCTTTATATCTCTAAAATTCTTTGAGTCCTTATTCCTTTTGATGAAGTTAGCTTCCTCATCATTTTCTAAAACTCTATCTGTTTCTAAAAATTTCCCTTTATATTTTTCTGAAACCTTGAATGCAATATCTTTTATTGGAGCTTGATGCTTACTTACCCTCATCTCATAAGCTATGATAGTACCTTGCAATTCTTCCATTATTAGCTTGTTGATATCCATTGTTTCTTCTATTGTTGAAACCTTAGAATCATATTTCATGGGAAGTGATCTCAAAACCTTTTGAGTAACTTTTGATTATTTCATCTCAAAACCTACTCCTCTCATGGTGTTAGTAATCTCATAAAATCAAAGTAAGAACATTCCATTTTCAATTCCTCAAATCTTTTTATATGAGTTTGTAGTTTTGCCAACTTTACCTTGGAATATACTTCATAAGTATTCTGCAACTTGGTCCACATTTCATTAGCTAAGGTACATACCATGACCTTTGTAAAATCTGTCTCACATAGCCCACTCAAAATATAATTCATTACTCTTGCATTTATCTCAACAAATTTTTTGGTAGTCTTATCTTCCTCAGGATCACCTTCAACCCTATACTCTTTTTCAAGCATCTGCCATACCTCATATCCTTGTGATATCAAGTAGTTCTTCATACTCATGCTCCAAAAAGCATAATTTTTACCATCAAATAGTGAAGCCTTATTTGTAAATAATCCATTCTTTGAAACCATTTGTGTTCTTATAAAATCTGCCCTTAAGCTGTTAGCCTTTCCGAAGGAACCCACTCTGATACCAATTGAAGAACACAAGCTTATACTAAGATGGAGGGGGTGAACAATATAAAACCAATTTTTACTTTCTTTCCAAACCAATATCAATTAATGTCCTTAATTGTAATAACCAAATATAGCAGTGTGCATTAATAACTCAGAGAGCAGTAGTAAGCAAGAGCACAAGTCACAACACACAATTGAGACACAAGATTTAACGTGGTTCCTCCAATGTGGGGTACTCCGCAAGCTAATCTTCTTATAACATTTCACATAGAAATATCCAATACAATGATTTCTTTGATCTGCTCAAATCTAGGCAATAACAAGTTCACACAAAACTTGTCCAACTCTAAATAACAAGCTCACATAGAACCTATCCAAAACTGAATAAAAATCTCACATAGAACTTGTCCAATGCTGAATAACAAGCTCACATAGAAACTATCCAATGCTAAATAACAAGCTCACATAGAACCTGTCCAATGTTGAATAACAAGCTCACATAGAACTTGTCCAATGCTGAATAACAAGCTCACATAGAACTTGTCCAATGTTGAATAACAAGCTCACATAGAACCTGTCCAATGCTGAATAACAAGCTCACACATAACTTGTCCAAATATGCTCCAACAAGCTCACTAAGAACTTGTACAAATCTACTCTAGAAATATCACCAAGAACTTGCCCAAAATCTACTTCAACAAGCTCACCAAGAACTTGTCTAAATCTGCTCTAGCAAGCTCACCAAGAAATTGCCCAAAATTTGTCCAAAAATCTCACCAAGAACTTGTTCAAATCTGTCCCAAAACTATCGAAAAGCTATCCTCAAAGATGTCCACAAAGTTGTCCCAAAAATATCGACAAAGGCCTTCTCAAAGGCTCAATCAATCATGCACAAGTAGCACTCAAATCTCATCCACAAATATATCATGGCAAAGATTCAAATATGAACTCAAAAATTAATAACAATGTACTCTTCAATGAATGACAACAATGATCCACAATGATCTCAACTCAACTCAACTCAAATCAACTTCATATAAGCATAAAGAGAATTGTTAGAGACTCAATATGTTCTAATCTCACTCTCAACCCAAATCAATCTCAACTCAACTCAAGTCAACTCATAGAAGCATAAATAGAATTGTTAGAGACTCAATATGTTCTAATCTCACTCTCAACCCAAATCAATATCAACTCAACTCAAGTCTTATAGAACCATAAAAAGAATTGTTAGAGACTCAATATGTTCTAAACTCAATCACCACAAGGGACAACTCTCTCTCACACAACCCTAGTCCAAGTATGTATCAACCAAATCAAATATTTCCAACAATGCTCAACCACAAATATCACATAACAATGATACTCATATTATTTTCTAACTCATGTTCTTTCACAACCAATGGGCTTCAACAAACATGATTATAAAACAAGGTTTAAACACAACTCTCAATTCAAAAAATATTGAAGCATTCAACCAACCACTTTCAAAAAGGAAACAACAAACAATACTTTCCCTCCAATGATATTTTAGAAGTCAACCATCATAAACAATCAATAGGATAATGTGCCCATACCTTTTATGAAGATGAAGAAACCCCTTTGGAAATATGCCACACTCAACACACTTAAAAAAGAACAAAAACAACCTTCACTTGAACCCTTTTACAAAAATAGAAATATCTCTTTATGTACTCCTTATTTCTCCTTCTAAATAGAATAATCAAATAGCCCTCAAAATAATATTTCCAACGATATATAATATGATATACTTATAGAAGGAAAATCACCAAAAATATTTCCTTTTCACAACATGCATTTCAAACCTTATCTCTCCTAGGCAACCTTAGAAAAATAAAATATTATTAAAAATTAAAACTTGCCTTTTAACCTCAGCGGGATTCGATTCTCTTTCGCTGCCCCTGCACAACTCAAAAGGCGGTGCCAACAACCACGTGAGCCACCACTCACACAACACCAAGAGTGCAAGACTTCCTTCTTGCCTCCTATGAACTTGCCCTAAAAAATCACATGCGCAAAAAAAAGGTTCTCCCTTTTCCTTGCAAAAACCAGCGTTGACGGGTTTCGAAATTGGATCTGCTGGGACTTCAACACCCTATGCCTTTTCCTCTTGCCGCTAGGCCATAAGCGCCTATGGCGCTTGGTAAGGGAATTCCATTACCCTTCTTCCTCCTCTCTTCGATGGACTCAAATGAATTCTTCCCGCTTTCACTGCCTTAACAAATTGAAAGCTTTGCACTCTCCACACCACGCTGTACCTTGGAAAATCAATCATAGACTAAATGTCGAGTCCTTAGACTTTTGAAAAACATTTGATGGCATATTAATATATGCCTCCCTTAAAAAATTTTGATGTTGACTATAGATATTATGTGCCTCCTCCTTTTGACGTCAGAAATAAATAAAAATTTGACGTCGACTATAGATATTAATTTTTAATTTTAATTTTAATTTTAAATTTTAATTTTAATTAATTAAAATTTAAACTTAAATCTTTAAAATTAAATATCTCCATCACCGGGACACCTTTTTCAATGAAACGAAGGCCCAAACCAGGTTTTAAGAAAAAACAATTTCAAATATGCCATCCATGGTTTTAAATAAAACCTTTTATTTTTCCTGCCTTGGTTTTCACAAAAACCTTATAAATTTCCATGCTTTCCAAAATTTCATAAATGCTTATATATGAAATACTTTGGCCACCAAAACCAAATTTTATGCATGTGACATCAATGATTCATGTGACATCAATGAAAAAATAAAATACCTCAAATTTCCAACATGACCAATGCAATCATTAGAATAATATTTGTCAGTATCAATATGATTTTGTGCATCACTATATCTATTATCTATGCCTTCATCAATTCTTATAGCATAGACTTGTATAACTATGACATGGTTACAATGTGTTAGCTTTTGAAGCTATAAACTTAAAGGAAATCTAGCCACAAGTATTAAATAAGCTTCCAATATTATAACTATGTTAATGGAAGTCTAATGAGCAAGTAAATAGCATGAGAAAATTCTAAAATAACTCATGCAATAGCCATTAATGTAAACTCACTAAAATTAGAACTTGATACAATATATGGAGATACTTTTCTCTATTTTACTAGTGCATGCTATGGATATATGCTTCCTTATTTATTACAATGCTAAGTCACACATATATATACTAGTATGCGACTCTTCAATTTCCTACCCTAAGGACACATGTGCATTATGCATGATAGACACTTGTGCACATGCAAAACTAACTAAGGACACTTGTCCTTTTCCTTTTTCCTCAAGTAACCAATTAACCTAGGATAAAATCCTTGTCTAATGATGTACCCAAGGTGGTACATTGGACCTAAATGATGTAATATACTATAAAACCCCCCTATATTACATTATTTGTGTATTGAAGACTTTAGTAATTAATATTAATCTTTGTATTTGTCTTCATTCTTCAAGTGGTCTTGGATTTGATTTTTTTCTTGACTCTATATTTTGACTTTGGCATTGTTACTATTTTCCTTTCAATTCTATTATTGAAGTATTTCATATATTTCCTATACCCATTTTTGTTCCTTGAGAAATTCACTAATAAAGTTTCTTATCATTGTATATATCCAATCAAAGAAATGATTTCCTTTCTACCAACAATATATTTGTGAATGATTGGTTCCTCCAAAAATTTTAAAACTGTGGAGATTCCAACATATTTCTATCTTGTGCCCATATCTATTGCAATGAATGCATCTATTTTCTATTACTAAATGACTTTAACCATTTTGTACTTCATAGCAACTGTTCTTGTCAATCTCTATCACTGATTTGATATCACAATTATCTATTACAAATTTTATTCTTTGATTGTTGCTAGTTTGACCAATATTTTCAAGATATTCATGCTTTGATATGATTTCTGATGTTATTGGTTCTTTCATTTCATGTTCATGTTTTTATGATCATGTATCTTCATATCTTATCAAATTTGAACAAAAACAATTAGTATGACCAATGCAATCATTAGAATGATATTTTCCAGTATCAATATGATTATGTGCATCACTATATCTATCATTTATGCCTTGATTAATTCTTATAGCATAGGGTTTTCCTCTTGATTCTTAAAGGTGCATTGGTTTTAGTATTCCTCTTTTGATCTTTTGAATCAATTGCACTATGTGACCGTTACACTCCTTGGATGTTAGGGTTTCGCTTTGATGTATGCATGGGTTGTGAGTGACGTAAGAGACTTGACACCTTTAATTAGTGCTTCGAATATTAATAATTTGTGTGGTATTCTCAACTTAGTGATGTTCCTTTAATAGACATTTTTGATACGCTGTAGTGCTAATTGATTTAACTTGTGTAAGCAATAATTCATGAGCTTTTTGTTTTATAACAACTAGCTGCCACACAAACTACTATTTCACTATCTATACAACCAAGTGGTTGAGGTACCCCTACACTCATAAAACCCTAGTTGTGGCTTCTAATAGTGGAGGTTGATAAGTAACCTCCAAGCATTTTACTATCCACATTACAAGTCTGATGACACTGCTGGTGGTGACTACCAATTTGAACGTCCTCGAACAACAATAATTTTTATTATAATCTCCTTTTTTGATGATCATCTACAACTAGAAATAACTTCCCATATCTTCTACTAAAGAACACTTGGTGATTTCTTTCCCATATACTCTACTACTGAAGTTACGCATGATACTTTCGGTTATTTCTGCTACAACTCTCTTGAGATACTTAGCTTAGTCTGAGATGAAACAACATGGTCTTCAACAATGTTAGGTCCTCGATGCTTGTGCATGCAATATTGCTAATAAACTCGTCACCTCTAATGAATATTTTATCTCTATTATACAACCCACGTGATAATTTTGTATTTGTTTTTAGTGATGCATCACCTGGTCAAAGAAGGATTTTGTTGGTTGTGGAGCTCGATTCTCTCTCTAATTCAAAGGTCTTATTTTCAGCCACACTTGGACCCACTCCATGAAGAGGGGGTGTAGGGGGGAATACACCCTACTAATTTCACCACCTCCCCCATGGTGGGGGTTCAGAGGTAGCACCCTCGAAGATAAAAATACATGTATTTTTCTATTGTAAATCTGGACCATTCATTATTACGTCATAGATCGAATGGTAGGATTTTATGTTGGTATTTTTACCCTAAAATGTAACTCTATTTCTAAGAGGATTTTGAATGGTAGCGACAGAGGGTAATAGACGATGTGATAGAGAAGAGGAGGTTATAGTGAATGTGTTGTAGGCTGTATCCCTTCATGTTCTATTGAATAGAATAAATAAAGGCCTAGTTATTTTCTCTGTGGATGTAGCTCATATTGTATGAACCATGTATATATGCGTCTCTCTTGTATTATTTATTTTTGCGTTATATTTTTTTCTCATGTTTATTATTTCTAACATATTTGACCTCCTCATTTAGCAATGCTCACATAAATGTCAAATTAAACCTTAACATGCAAGTAAAATAACTCCTCCTTAAGATGGTTACCAACAATTGGATGATTAAACTGTAACAACTCCTCGTGTGGCACGGTTTCCAATTAAATGACTAAGTGAATATTTCTCAAACCTACGATGCTCCTCCTTGACCACATGGACCCAAAATTGGATCTCCTCATTGTAAAAAAATATTAGGATTTTGAAATACTTCATCGTGCATGCTCAACCAATCACTTGCTATCTTGTAACCTTGTAATGTCTCCTACACTGGTGTAACAGTTAGTTGCTTGATAACGTGTAACAAATACTATGATGGATGCATCTATAAAATATTCCTTACTTCCAACGACGTGGTGATGATCTTACTCAATTTGGCTATGCATTGTATTACCTCTCCTCCTTGCGATTATTATACACTCGATGGACTGTGGAATCATTTATTTCACTGCTCATAATGGCTAACCCCAAGCATGTGATATGTTGTAGCAGTATCCAAAACCTTAAATTTTTTTACCTCCTATTATTGCCACCTACCAATGGATTTCTTTATAAAATCTCCTTCGCATAAGATATCTTAAACGCTATGTGGTTTTTAACAAGCTATTTATTATCCTCCAACTTGGGCTATAATGGCTATTATTTTGCTTGTAACACCTGAAGGATCTCTCTAATGTTTTTTATGTGGTTAAATGACTCGACTATCAACAATTAGTCCTCCTATGTTTACTTCCAACAACATGTCTGTAATTCCAACTAATACACGTAACATCAATAAAAAGGAATTTATACTATTTCAATCATTGCATGATCTATGGATACATGGAAGAGAGTGCACCAATCACTGTGTGCTCCACTTATTATAAAAAATATTGACTTATTTCAATGGATAAAATAATGAGAAATGAGACTAAAACTACTATTTTCTGACAAGGATTATCAACAACATCTTAAGTGAAGTTGGAATGGTTCAATACTATTTTCTTCACTACATGAATCAAGGTAGTGGTTACTATCTTCCTCGTCGACTTGACTCAACCCCTTATTTTGCACTCAACCACATGGATAACTATTTGTTGATGGAAACAATGATAGTAGCAATGTGGTTTCTCAATAGAGTTATGTTTGTACTTGATACTATTTGCTCCACATGTGTAAATAATAAAGTTATATATATATTACCTGTAATCGATCTTCACTACTCACCATGCACTGCTTTGCTCTCTCTAGTGTGTGCACTACAGTAGTGGTATTTTGGATTCTAAAAATAATTATGTTATCTCCTTGACACTATGCTTTCCATGTGGATCCGTGGTGTTCCTCTTGAGGCTATCTTGGTGAGACTTCTTGATAATTTTTCTTCTTCTATAAATGCACCACATAAGTAATGTCTATGAGCTATTTGTAACGTCTACGAGATAGCTTGTAACAACTATTTATGATTAAGGGTTCAACGAATGAGAAATTTATTGTAATCTTCTCCTATTGATGTAAATAATTATTTTTTGTGTTTTCAAGCTTTGATTATAATGATTACTTTTACAATGAGTAACCACTTGAGTTATGAAATGCTTTTGTAACAGTTCATGAATGACTCAATATTGAACACTCCCTTTCACTGTTCAAAAATGATGCTATGAAAGCTTAATTTAGACTATGATTCAATCTCCAAAGGTGTTCAGGATTCACTGTGCAAATAGAAAAGAAATTTTATGGGCGATGTCTAACTCTGAAAATGATTTAAACTTTGTTATTCTCTATGCCTACAAGTTCCTTTATCTCTACAATGGTCTGAATTATACACAAAATTTATTTAAAATATCACTGTATGCTAATTGCATAGGTGTGAATGTGATGTCTTCCCTTGTTAGAGATGTTACCACAGTCTTCTCATTTGTTGGAGCTTCACATATGCTCCTTATAATGCTATTTGAAAAACTACTACCTACAAATATTCTGGGCCTTTGTCCTTCACATAATTCAGTGCTATCTTGATGATGGTGGCTACTTAATGCCTTTTGTATGACAATACTATAAAATTTTCTTTTAATATGTTTCTTTATCTTGAAATATATCTGAATCCTATTCTTTATGTGCAGGTTTTTAACCTAGTAGAAAACTATCTTCTGCGCTCCATTGAAGACTTTTAATTTGAAACCTTTTCGTGCAACTTATAAAATTTAATAAATTCATGCTTAATGAAATTAATAATATATTGAATATAATATTTCAAACAATGAACCTTTTGCACCTAAGTTGCATACCTTTTCAACCTCGATTTTATGATGAAGTTCTTGGTGATTTTGATCACCCAAATTCTGCCCCTTGTTGGATGAATTTGCAGCTCTTCCTTGCTGTCCAAAATAGTTTCTTTTTTCACCTATTTGCATATTTAAAACTAATTACTTTGCTACTTGTAACTATTTATATTGCAGCCTTGAAAATCCTCTAACTTACTACTCGATATTTCTTATGGCTCATTCTTGATCTACCATGTGCTTTGTTACCACTGTTAGCTTTTGAAACTATAAAGTTAAAATAAATCCAACCACAAGTAATGAAATAAGCTTCCAATATTAGAACTATGTTAATGGAAGTCTAATGAGCAAGTAAGTAACATGAGAAACTTTTGAAATAACTCATGCAATAACCATTAATGTAAACTCATGAAAATTGGAAATTGATATAATATATGGAGCTCTTTCTCTCTATTCTATTAGTGTATTTTATGGATGCATGCTTCCTTATTTATTACAATTCTAAGTTACATATATAATACTAGTATGTGACTCTTCACTTTCCTACCCTAAGGACACATGTGCATTATGCATGATAGACACTTGTGCACATGCACAACTAACTAAGGACACTTGTCCTTTTACTTCTTCCTCAAGTAACTACTTAACCTAAGATAAACTCCTAGTCTAATAATGTACCCAAGGTGGTACACTAGCATGAACCAAATTATGTAATATACTCTAACACAATGCACAAAATTGCATATTTTTTTAGGAACTTTAGGCATAGTGTTTCAAGTATTGACCATTTATTGGGATTGAAAGCAATCTACCAGTTAGATCACGTAATTGAAAAGCATTAACATCCTTCTTCTATTTGATGATATATGGTCCAAACCACATAGCTTCAAACTTGTCATGAGCCCCTAGTTTTTCTCTGTTAGCATCCCATTTTAAGACAAGATCTCCTTCCTTGAATATCTTGGGAGATGTTTTTTTATCAAACCATCTCTTGAAAACTCCCTTATGATGACACAAGTTGTTGTATGCTTGTTCTCTCTTTTCTTCTAGTTGGACCAATTCAACCATTCTTCTCTCTATTGGCTAAAAATATTTTGATTCCATTTCACCAAGAAAGTGCTAGAAGCTCCAAATTGATAGGGATAAATAGATCTTTGCCAAACACCAATGAATAAGGAGATGTTTTGAGTGACTTCTTTGAGGTGATCTTGTCTGCCCATAATGCTTGCTTAAGCAATAAGAGCTATCTTATCAAATTTTCATCAATATTTCTCTTGATTATTTTTAAAAGCCTTTTGTTTGTGGCCTCTACCAAGCCATTTCCTTGAGGATAATAATTGGATGAAGCATTCCAGTATATGCCATACTTTCTAGAAAAATCCATCATTTTTTCTCCAATAAATGATCCACCATTATCTGAAAAAATAGTAGAAGGAATGCCAAACCTTGTAATCAGTCTCTCTAGGAATTCAATGATTGTATCTTGATCAACATGCTTTGTAGCTTCTACCTCTATCCATTTCATGAAGTAGTCTATTGTAGTTAAGATGTATTTGTGTCCAATAGATGATTTTGGATTGATTGCACCAATGAAGTCCAATACCCATTATTGAAATGGTTCTTCAATAACAATTGGTTGAAGAGGCATTGCAAAGTGCTTGTTTTTACCTATGAACCTTTGGTATTTGTCACAAGACCTAGTCAACTTAAAAGCATCAGAGAAAATTGAAGGCCAGTAATAACCAACCCTTAGAATTTTTGTTGTCATTGTCTATGTTGCATAATGTCCACCTAAGAATCCAACATGAAATTCCTTGAGGACCTCTTGTACTTTATCAGAATGTAAACATCTTAACAACACTCCATAAAATTTTCTTCAATACAAGATACCATCAATTAGTGCATACTTCCTTACCTGTAATATGTACATATATCTATGATATGCATTTAAGCCCTCTAGGCATCTACCAATGCTGAAGTAGTGTGTCAATTACTCGATATAGGATCCTGATAATGCTTATGATTATTGTTATTCAGTGGACTACTCCTGCTCCTTTAGTAGTAAATTTGAGTTCAACACTACAAATTTTACCAAATATTGACAAATAACTCTACCCATCACTAAATTTTTTGGCCTTATCTTGACATCAAACTCTTGGAATTTTATCACCCAATTGGCTCTCTTATCTCCAAGTACCCTTGAATAAAAAAATCTCTTACATCCAGGTGTATCACATAAACAAGAGTTTTGATCTAAGAGATAAAATATCTAAACTTATTGAACGATTTCATAGCTGCATATACCTATTTCTCTATAAAAGAATACTTTTCTTCATAGTCTTACAATGTTTTTCTCAAGAACGCAATTGTTCGCTCACTGTTATCTTTACCCTTTTGGGTGAGTACTGCTACATAACTTTCCTTTGCTTCAAACCCATATAGTATGAAATCCTTTGAGTAGTCAAGATTGACTAGCACAAGAGCTTGGGATATTGCTCCTTTGATATTCTTGAATATTTTCTTTTTGAGATCTATCCATTTGAAGTCAACATATTTCTTGAGCATATCGATCATGGGCTTGATTATTTGTACAAAATTTGAAATAAACTTGCGAACAAAATTGATCTATCCAAAGAAATATTGGAGTTCCTTCTTGTTTGTTGGCAAAGGAAGGTCCAAAATGGATTTTATTCTATCTAGATCAATGTTCAACCTAATTTAGACACCACATGTCCCAACAATTTACCTTCTTCTGCAACAAAAATATACTTTTTTGGGTTCAAAGAAATGGCAAATTCCTTGAATATTTCAAATACCTACATGAAGTATTGTATATGCTCCTTATTTTGATGAGATAATACTATCATGTCATCAAGGTAAATGACTAATATCTTGTTGAAAATTTCTGCAAAAGCTAGATCCATAACTCTTTGAAATATAGCCCCAATATTGGATAAACCAAATGATATCCTTTGATAAGCAAAGGTCCCCCATTTAGTTGTAAATGTTGTTTTATATTTATCATCATCATGGACACATATCTGATTAAAACTAGAGAACCCATCCAATAAGGAGAATATTTCTGCTCAGGTGATAACATGCAATATTTGGTCAATCTCAGGTAAGGGATAATGATCCTTCAGGGAGGCCCTGTTTAGATTTATGAAATCCACATAGAGATTAATGTCCCTATTATTTTTGGATGGTACTAAATTGACAACCCAGGTTGAATGCTTAATAGGGTAGATAATCTTAGCACTAAGGAGTTTCAACAATGCCTGCTTCATTAAGACTTCTATTTTTGGATTGATAGGCCTCTATTTTTTCTAAAGGGTTTTACATCAAGTTCAAGACCAATAGTATGTTGAATAATTTATTTACTATATACTTTGAGATCATCATATGTCCAAGCAACGATCTTCTTGAATTATTTGCACAATTCTTGAATTTTACTGACTTCATCATCTAAATATTAGTCCCCAACTTTAATTGAATTTTCAAAATCAAATTGTACTTCTTTACTGTTTGAGGCACCAATATTCATTTTATGGCCTACTAGCCTATCACTGCTATCAATTTTTTTTTTGAGAGTTATCATATCCTTTGGTATATAGTTATTCAACTGAGTAAGCTCTACTTCCTCTTCATCCTCTAATACCCTCCTATTTGAACATTTCATCTCATAGATTAGAAAGTCTACTATCTGTGCATCATTTTAAAACACTTACCAGAAAATATCCTTGTTAGGTATAAAAGATCTATAAACTAGCCTTACTATTATTGCTTTAAGTATGACATTTGATATTGGATAGTAATTAGACCCAATTGATACCAATATGTTAGCATGGGTGTTCTATTCTCTTAGGGTGGCTTTGATAATTAATGCCTCAAAGGCCTCCAGTTGATCCTAAACTATGTTCCTCTAGACATTGAGATAATGTTGCTTGCTAGAGATTTTTTTGTAATATGGTTTATGACTAGTTTTGAGTCACCAAATATTTGCAATTGCTTAGCCACCAATTTCTTAGCCTACTTGAGACCTAAGCACAATATCTCATATGCTACTATATTGTTTTTACAGCTCCATGTGAGTCTATATGAAAATATCCGCTGATCACCAGTGGGTGATATCATGACTATACCTGCCCCAAACCCATTTTTACATCTACCTCCATCAAAGTAGAGCTTCCAAATTTAATTAGGAACAAGATCCTATTTAGCTCACACATCTGGTTTCTATTCCTATGGTTTTGAAATGGTATATATGCCAATTATTGTTTCAATCATGGTGTTAAAATATTTTAAGAACTCATCTTCTATTTTAAGTTCATCTAACACTTTCTCCATCAAATCATCCTCCTCAGTTATCATGCCAACTATGCTTACCTACTGATTACCTTATTCCAACCTCTCAATGTGGAATGATGAAGGCTTATCCAAGTAGATTTTGACCCTTCTACCCTTATAAGGAATTTCCATGTGAGAATAGTCAAGTGATAGATAGCCACCCAATTTTGTAGTAAACTCTCTTGATAAACACATCCCAAAATAGGGTTCCAAATCTACCACCATAATCTCTTGAATGATTGTGACTTGAGGTAGCTTGTGCAAAACCATAGGCACATATTTAATTATCCCAACTATCTTGAATGTTGTGTCATTAATTTGTAAGACACCAGGGCTACTTCTTGTGTATTCCATACCCATAATATCACATACCACTTTAGGCATAATTATTGTAGCTGCACCATAATCAATAATACAGTTGTGCACAACCCATCCTTCTATTTTTAAAGACAAATAAAAAGGAGATGGTCTATCTTTTGATGAGCAAGGTTCAACCAAAGTATTTTCATTGTTGTCAACATAGTCAGGTTGATCAGTTGATGCAATGGATAGGAGTTGATTGATGAGCAAGGTGATGGACAGGAGTTGATTGATGAGCAAGGTGCAGCCAAAGTATTGTCATTATTGTCAACATAGACAGAGGATCGGTTGATGCAATGGACAAGAGTACAGAGCAGTAGATAGATCAATTGATGCAGTGGATAGGAGTTCAGAGATCTGTCAGAGCATGTACAGTAAATTTCCAAGAAGACAGAAGTGGCCCAGATTCTCAAAATCAAAGAAAAATGCAAGTAAGAAAACTGTCACGATATCGCAACATGTTTTCTGTCGTGATTTCGTGACATGGCCGAGGAGAGAGAAGGCACAAACAAAATTGTCATGATTTTGCGACATGGTCAAGGAGAGAGAAGGTGCAAGCAAAATTGTCATGATTTCGCGACATGAACGAGGAGAGAGAAGGCACAAGCAAAATTGTCACGATTTCACGACATGAACGAGGAGAGAGAAGGCGCAAGCAAAATTGTCATGATTTCACGACATATCGAAGGAGAGAGAGAATACTGGCAAAACTATCACGATTTCATGACATGTTTCATTTTTGCAGTCCAAAGCGAAGAGAAAGAGGAGAGAGAAAAAGATGTCACGATTTCGTGACATGTTTAGAAAGCACAAGGAAAGCTGTCACGATTTCGTGACATGTTTAGAAAGTGCAAGGAAGACTGTCATGATTTCGTGACATGTTTTGAAAGCGCAAGGAAAGCTGTCGTGATTTCATGACATGTTGGAAGCAAAGAAGGCAAGTGGAAAACTATCATGATTTCACGACATGTTTGGAGAGAAGGCTCAAGCAAAGAAAACTATCACGATTTCGTGACATGTTCGGGGAGAAGAAGCTTGCAAAGAAGAGTGTCGCAATTTCGTGACAATATTCAAGAGAGGCAGTACGGACGAAAATGTGTCACAATTTCACGACATGTTTGAGAGAAAGATCTTGCAAGGAAAGTGTCACAATTTCGCGATAATTAGCAAGAAGGACTGTACGGATGAGAAAGTGTCACGAGTTCGTGACAAGTTCGAAGAGAAAGTGCCAAGGAGAGAAAGTATCACGATTTCACGACAGGATTGAAGAGAAAGTGCCAAGGAGAGAAAGTGTCACGATTTCATGACAAGATCGAAGAGAAAGTGCCAAGGAGAGAAAGTGTCACGATTTCATGACAGGGTCGAAGAGAAGGCACAAGGTAGAGAAAGATGTCACGATTTTGTGACATGTTGCATTTTCACGGGTGAAAGGCAGAAAAGGCACAAGGCAGAGAAAGATGTCATGATTTCGTGACATGTTTCGTTTTCACGAGTGAAAGGCAAAAAAGGCACAAGGTAGAGAAAGATGTCACGATTTCGTGACATGTTTCATTTTCATGGGTTAAAGCCAAGAAGAGTAGCGAGAAGGCGAAAGTGTCATAATTTCATGACATGTCTGGTTTTCGCTAGAGCAAGCCAATAAGAGTAGCGAGAAGGCAAAAGTGTCATGATTTTGTGACATGTCTGGTTTTCGCTAGAGCAAGCCAAGTAGAGTGTACAGAAGCGAATAGTGTCATGATTTCGCAACATGTCTGGTTTTCGCTAGAGCAAGCCAAGAAGAGTAGCGAGAAGGTGAAAGTGTCACGATTTCGTGACATGTCTAGTTTTTGCTAGAGCAAGCCAAGTAGAGTGTACAAAAGCAAATAGTGTCACGATTTTGTGACATGTCTGGTTTTCGCGACGACAAGACAAGAGGTGAACAAGGAAGCCGAGAATGTCATGATTTCGTGACATGTTGTATTTTCATTGGTAAAAGGCGAGAAGGGCAGAAAGAGATAGAAGTGTCATGATTTCGTGACAGGTCGCAACAACACGATAACAAATAGTTAACTAAAACAGAACAACAGTTAAAGGGGTAGTTGTAGAGGAAAAGCATGTATCCAAAATAAGAAGAGTTAATTGGAGTAAATGCGACAGTTACAGGTGTAGTTACAGATAGAAATCATGTAGCTTTTTAAGAACAGTCGTAGAAGGAGAAATCGAACAGTCGCATAAATAGAATCGAAAAATGCATGCATGCATAGAAAAGAATACGAACAGTCATGGAAGAGGTATATGTTGCATGTAACGTATTTAATGAAATGCCCACTCTAAATATGCAAAAGGAGTTACATAAATATGTAGTTACAATTGACAAGTGGCAGAAGAGAATATTTAAGAAATAGTTATGGGTTGCATGCATAAAAATGGAAGTTAAAAATAGAGAATAATATGTTATAAAAATAGGTCTGCGTGAAGAATAATGTTGTCGCTAATTGTGAGAAAAGTGTCACCGTATAGAGGAGAAGTGCTATGAAAAAGGGCAGAGAGAGTGCAGCTGAGTGAGCCGTAAGAAAGCCGTAAGAGTGAGCCGTGAGACAGGGCTGTAAAGAGTGCGATAAGCAGAACAATTGGAGTGGGTGTGTTTCATGAATTGAAATAGAAATTGGATGAGCAATAGACCAGTGAGGGTCTTGTAAAAGTGAAGGCATTTTTATGTCAAAAATATTCAAAATAAAATTTTGAGTTGGTGCTTGGAATTAGGGGTTGGTGCTCCTTTCTGTTGGTGCAGATAAATTAGGGGTTGGTGCTCCTTCCAGTCGGTGCTAGTAAATCAGGGGTTGGTGCTCCTTTCTATGGGTGCAGATAAATTAGGGGTTGGTGCTCCTTCCAGTGGGTGCTGGTAAATTGATTATAAAGTTGGTGCTTTGCAAAGGCTGGATTTGGATGGGAGTCCAAGCAGTCTATTTTTGAGGAGTAGCCAAAACTGGTGAACCTCGGTAAATCTTGTGTTGTGGTTAGCTCTCTTATTATATTTGTTTTATCTATTTTAAGTTCTCATTATTTCAAATTTAAGAGCTACAGATTTAAGTTTAAATAGCTGCACTAATTCACCCCCCCTCTCAGTGCCATTGTAAGTCTAACAATTGGTATCAGAGCAAGGTTCCTGAACAAGCTCAATCAACTAAGGTGATCTGGGAAGTGTCACAATGGTAGTTGGTGAAGGATTCTCATCAAAAAAAGATCCATTGTTTGATGGGACTAACTACGCATTCTGGAAAATTAGGATGCAGACATATCTATGTGCGTTGGGATATGACATATGGGACTCAGTGGAAAGTGGATACTCAATACCTACCACTCCTCCAATCGATGATGTCGGTAAGAAACTGTTTAAGAATGATTCAAAGGCAAAGAATGCCATCATGTGCGGTGTAGCAAACAATGAACTGGTTAAGATCATGAGCTATAAAACAACAAAAGAAATATGGGACAAATTGGAGAGCATTCATGAAGGAGACGATAAGATCAAGGAGGCCAAGTTGCAAACTCATCGAACTCAGTTTGAAGTGCTAAAGATGAATGACGATGAGAACATAGCGGCATATATGCTGAGAGTAAATGAAGTCATTAATGCCATTAGAGGACTCAACGAGAAAATCGAAGACTCTGTAATCGTAAAAAAGGTACTAAGAACTCTTCACAAAAGATTTGATTCTAAAGTATCAGCTATAGAAGAAGCCAAAGATCTAAATACGTTTAGTATGGATGAGATGCATGGTTCATTGACTATGTATGAGATGAGAATAGGAAAGTCTGATCCCACAGACAGAGAAGTTGTGTTTAAAGCCCACAAACATACGAAAGCAAAACAAGAATCCGAAGATGAAGAGACATCAGATGAGATGGAAGCAAACTTTGTTCGAAAACTAAAAAGGGGACAAGGAAAATATAGAGGAAAGCTACCATTTAAATGTTTCAGTTGTGGAGGCGTTGGGCATGTTGCAGCTAAATTTCCACAAAATAAGGAGAATGAAAGTGATGAAGAATCGCACCGAGAAAGAAGTGACTAGAAGAAAAAGATGAATTTCAGAAACAACCACTTCAAGAAGAAAAGTTTCATATCCAAGGAAGTCAGCTCCTCTGAAGACAGATCCGGTGAGGATTCTAAAGAAGAAATAGGTGAAACTCTGTTCATGGCATTCAAAGAAGAAAATACAGAAGAACAGGAAAGTGATGAAAACCTTGAGGCTGAGGCTGAAGTAAATCTAAGAGGTGAGTTGATAGCTGCACTTGAAGAACTGAGGATAGAAAAGAAAAAGAACAAAAGACTATCCAAGAAATTGGAATAATATGGGGATGAGATTGAAGATCTCTTCTTACAGGTTCAAAAGGCCAAGAAATCAGAAGAAGCCTTGAAGACACACCTGGATGATGAGAATTATGTATGTAGCACAAGTGAAGAAGAATCTAACAAAGTTATTGTTGATCTAAAGTTGCAAGTAGAACAATACAAAAGGATTGAAGATATTCTCAGGTCTCAAATCAATGAGAAAGAGACTGTTTGCTGCCAAGAAGAAGAAGAGATTGTTTCATTGAAGAAACAACTAGTAGAGGCCAATGTAAATCTCAAATATGAGAAGAGCACAGAGTTGCTAGATAAAATGATAAAGCAACAAAGAAGCTCCACAACTAAGCTTGGTCTTGGATATGAAGTTGAACAACCATCATCTTCCAAAAATGTAGAGAAGAGGAAGTTCACTGATGAAGGAAAGAAGAAAGAAAAGCCTGAAGCTGAATCTTCAAAAGGAAGAAAATATCAAAGTAAATCTACAACAAAGCAACCACAGCAAAAGAGGTTCTCTCACTCTCACTCTTTTCATAATAATTCTTTTAACGGCTATTATTTTAGATGCAGCCATTATGGTCACCGAGCAATTTATTGTGGATTGAATAATAATTCAAGGAGTTATGCTGGTAGAAATACATCTGCTCTTCTGAGTGAACATCATGTGCAATGTTTTAACTGTAATGGTCATGGGCACATAGCAAGGTTTTGTCCAAGCACCTCTGCAACTAATCTAAGACAAGACCACAGATTCCATCAGACACAAAGAGTGCAACACAGACAGGAAAATAATTATCCATCAAGAATGCACAAGAGACAACCACCCAAGAGAAATGTTCAGGTTCACGAAGAGGTTCAAAATGTGGATGCAGGTGAAAATCCTTAGCCTAAGTTGAAGAAAAACTGGAGAAAGAAAGAAGAAAGGAAATCATGTCTCCTTGGACAGAAGGAGATTACTCCTCTATTGCACTAAGCCACTCCAGGTGGCACATCCTCAGGGGGAGCAATATTAAAGTTCATTTTAATGCTCCTTTGTATTTGTCTGGGTAACTGAGGATGAAAGGCAAGTAGTCGGGATATTGTTGTTTCAGTTGTTAAAGTGTGTTTTTCAGTTTATGCAGTGGTTTGAGGTAGTGTTGTGTGTGTGTGGAAGTGTCATGAAGGGTGATGACTGGTTGAGTTGCTTTCATAAGAGGTTGTTTTGATCAAATTAATGCTTTACTTGATACATGATTTGGGCTTACTCCATTGAGATTGATTTCAGCATGTCATTCTTTGCTTTGGTGATTTATGTTGGTGGCTGATTTGTTCAAATACCTTTGGAAGGAAAAGGATGTCTACTAGTTTCCTCTTCATGTAGTGATTTGTTGAATGCTTCAAGGTTAATCTTGAGTTGAATGATGTTGATTAAACATTGACTATAAGCATTGTTGTTAAAGCCCTAATTGGTTGAGACTTAGAAGACAGTGTGAAATGAAGTGGTCACATATTCCCAAGAAGAGACTAAGATTTGACTAGCCATCGGGTTCAAATTATCAGGGGGAGCATTTATGCATTTGTTTACCTTATTGCTCATATATGTGGTTTTTGCTAACTATAATAATTTTTGCCTAAGAATGTTGTGCATGAACTCAGGGGGAGTTTTGCAACCGCCCTTTGGTATTATTGTCAAAGGGGGAGAAGAGTTACAGGTAATTGCAAGCAATTACGTGTGTTGCCAACAATTCCAAAGGGGGAGATTGATGAGCAAGGTGCAACCAAAGTATTGTCATTGTTGTCAACACAGTCAGGTTGATCAGTTGATGCAATGGATAGGAGTTGATTGATGAGCAAGGTGATGGATAGGAGTTGATTGATGAGCAAGGTGCAGCCAAAGTATTGTCATTGTTGTCAACACAGACAGAGGATCGGTTGATGCAATGGACAAGAGTACAGAGCAGTAGATAGATCAGTTGATGCAGTGGACAGGAGTTCAGAGATCTGTCAGAGCATGTACAGTAAATTTCCAAGAAGACAAAAGTGGCCCAGATTCTCAGAATCAAAGAAAAATGCAAGTAAGAAAATTGTCGCGATATCGCGACATGTTTTCTGTCACGATTTCACGACATGGCCGAGGAGAGAGAAGGCGCAAACAAAATTGTCGCGATTTCACGACATGGTCGAGGAGAGAGAAGGCACAAGAAAAATTGTCATGATTTCGTGACATGGACAAGGAGAGAGAAGGCACAAGCAAAATTGTGATGAGGAGAGAGAAGGTGCAAGAAAAATTGTCGCCATTTCGCGACATATCGGAGGAGAGAGAGAATGTTGGCAAAACTATCGTGATTCCGTGACATGTTTCATTTTTGCAGTCCAAAGCGAAGAGAAAGAGGAGAGAGAAAAAAATGTCGTGATTTCGTGACATGTTTAGAAAGCGCAAGGAAAGATGTCGTGATTTCACGACATGTTTAGAAAGTGCAAGGAAGACTGTCACGATTTCGTGACATGTTTTGAAAGTGCAAGGAAAGTTGTCACGATTTCGCGACATGTTGGAAGCAAAGAAGGCAAGTGGAAAACTACCACGATTTTGCAACATGTTTGGAGAGAAGGCTCAAGCAAAGAAAACTGTCATGATTTCATGACATGTTTGGGGAGAAGAAGATTGCAAAGAAGAGTGTCATGATTTCGCGACAATCTGCAAGAGAGGCAGTACAGAAAAAAATGTGTCACGATTTTGTGACATGTTTGAGAGAAAGAGCTTGCAAGGAAAGTGTCATGATTTTGCGACAATTAGAAAGAAGGACTGTACGGATGAGAAAGTGTCGTGAGTTCGCGACAGTTTCGAAGAGAAAGTTCCAAGGAGAGAAAGTGTCACGATTTCATGATAGGATCGAAGAGAAAGTGCCAAGGAGAGAAAGTGTCGTGATTTCACGATAGGATCGAAGAGAAAGTGCCAAGGAGAGAAAGTGTCACGATTTCACGACAGGGTCGAAGAGAAGGCACAAGGCAGAGAAAGATGTCATGATTTCGTGACATGTTGCATTTTTGCGGGCAGAAGGTAGAAAAGGCACAAGGCAGAGAAATATGTCGTGATTTCGTGACATGTTCCGTTTTCATGGGCGAAAGGCAGAAAAGGCACAAGGCAGAGAAATATGTCACGATTTCACGACATGTTTTGTTTTCACGAGTTGAAGCCAAGAAGAGTAGCGAGAAGGCGAAAGTGTCACGATTTCATGACATGTCTGGTTTTCGCTAGAGCAAGCCAAGAAGAGTAGCGAGAAGGCAAAAGTGTCATGATTTCGTGACATGTCTGGTTTTCGCTAGAGCAAGCCAAGTAGAGTGTACGAAAGTGAATAGTGTCACGATTTCGTGACATGTCTGGTTTTCACTAGAGCAAGCCAAGAAGAGTAGCGAGAAGGCGAAAGTGTCACGATTTCGTGACATGTCTGGTTTTCGCTAGAGCAAGCCAAGTAGAGTGTACGAAAGTGAATAGTGTCACGATTTCGTGACATGTCTGGTTTTCGCGGTGGAAATACATGAGGTGAACAAGGAAGCCGAGAATGTCATGATTTTGCGATATGCTGTATTTTCATGGGTAAAAAGCAAGAAGGGTAGAAAGAGACAAAAGTGTCACGATTTCACGACAGGTCGCAACAACACGATAATAGATAGTTAACTGGAATAGAACAATAGTTAAAGGGGCAGTTGTAGAGGAAAAGCATGCAGCCAAAATAAGAAGAGTTAACTGGAGTAAATGTGACAATTACGAGTGCGATTCATGAGATAGAAATCATGCAGCTTTTTAAGAACAGTCGTAGAAGGAGAAATCGAACAGTCACATAAATAGAATCAAAAAATGCATGCATGCACAGAAAAGAATACAAATAGTCATGGAAGAGGTATATGTTGCATGTAACGTATTTAATGAAGTGCCAACTCTAAATACGGAAAAGGAGTTACATAAAGATGCAGTTACAGTTGACAAGTGGCATAAGAGAATATTTAAGAAACAGTTATGGGTTGCATGCATAAAAATGGAAGTTAAAAATAGAGAATAATATGTTATAAAAATAGGTCTACATGAAGAATAATGTTTCCGCTAATTGTGAGAAAAGTGCCACCGTATAGAGGAGAAGTGCTGCAAAAAAGGGCAGAGAGAGTGCAGCTAAGTGAGCCATAAGAAAGTCGTAAGAGTGAGCCGTGAGACAGGGCTGTAAAGAGTGCGATAAGCAGAACCGTTGGAGTGGGTGTGTTTCATGAATTGAAACAAAAATTGGATGAGCAATAGACCAGTGAGGGTCTTGTAAAAGTGAAGGCATTTTTATGTCAAAAATATTCAAAATAAAATTCTGAGTTGGTGCTTGGAATCATGGGTTGGTGCTCCTTTCTGTTGGTGCAGATAAATTAGGGGTTGGTGCTCCTTCCAGTCGATGCTGGTAAATCAGGGGTTGGTGCTCCTTTCTATGGGTGCAGATAAATTAGGGGTTGGTGCTCCTTCCAGTGGGTGCTAGTAAATTGATTGTAAAGTTGGTGCTTTGCAAAGGCTAGATTTGGATGGGAGTCCAAGCAGTCTATTTTTGAGGAGTAGCCAAACTGGTGAACCTCGGTAAATCTTGTGTTGTGGTTAGCTCTCTTGTTATATTTGCTTTATCTATTTTAAGTTCTCATTATTTCAAATTTAAGAGCTACAAATTTAAGTTTAAATAGCTACACTGATTCACCCCCCCTCTCAGTGCCATTGTAAGTCTAACATCTTTACCAACTCCTAGTATTGGGTCCCCCTAGGCTAAATTCAACTTAGGGTGAGCCTTCCTTTGATTTTTGATTGATTTAAGAATCTTATAGTAAATCAATCTATCCAAGGATGAGTAAGGCATCATACATGCTAGCATTAGATGGAGTATTTTACAACTCTTCTACAATATTAAAAATAGAAACATCAGATTATTTTATTTACACTTTATAAGGTTTATCATACATGCTTCTGTACTCCTGAGCAACTTAAATCCTCTACCTTTTGGTGAGTGAAGGATATCTTAATTTATGTCTAACTTGCTCTTGATCCTCAACCTCTTTGGTTTCCTTTTGCTATTGTTGTAGTGGCTTCTGTGCATGTTAATTTTGAGGAGGATGCTTTTTAGTCTACTTTTTTGCCTCTAAAGGAATCTTTAGAGGATTTTATTGCTTAGGGTCCACTTGTAAAGGCTTCTTCCCTAATCTTATCAAAACTGATACCTGATCCATAGAAGACATCATGAAATTATGACTCACTTCCCTAATCATATTTATATATCACTTTTAAGTTCTTTCTGCCTTATCAATGACTACTTTGTGTATATGGTGTTGATGTATCATGTAGGAACTTTCACCATGAGGGTCATTACATGTGGAACACCAATAATTCAAAACTTGCTCTAATGTAGAGGGATCCTCTTCTTGATTCACAAATAATGTAGTAGGCTTGTTAGGAGTCTTACTTGTAGAGGTCACTTGGTATTTAGTCATGAAAGGAAATATTCTTGGTTGAAAATTCCTCTTAGCCTCTCTTCTCTTCAAGGAAGTGACTTCATTGGTTAGGTTTTTCATAGCTATCACCATTTCTTGTAGAACAACTTGAGGATCTGGAGCTAGTAATGCAAGTACTATAAGAGGTGCATGTAATATTAGGACTATGAGGATTTTTGGTAGGGTAGGCACTAGGGTTCTAGGCCATGATGGTAGGTTTACTTGGGTTACAACAATGGGATAAGAAAATTATGACTAACGCTTCTCTTGATGAAACTTGGGAAATATAGGTATTACAAATTTGGGAGGTAACCTACCTATAGCAATTAGATTCCTTTACGCTTTTATGGCTTCTTGGAATATTTGAGGGAAGGTAATGACATATAAATCCCTAATCATCAAACTCATATCTGAGCCAAAAGATCTTAAATAATAATATAAAGATTGTTCATTGGTTGGTCATAAGCCATTGAGCACTCTTTTTCATGTACGACTAGATATAATATTGAACTCAACCACCACTTCTTGTAGATGTCTCTAAATAACTGTAAACTGGATAAGTAGGGAAAATGGATATGTTTTCTCATTGAACTACTCTATCAATTTTTCAGCCAAAGCTTCCCAAGATGTTATGCTCCCATATGGGAGGGTTCTATACCAATATAAGATTTTTCCTTTTAAAGAATATCCAAAAATCTTATCATAGTGTCTTCATTCATGATGTTGTGAATAACAACTAAATACACCACATCTAGACAATGTTCAATTACAGTCTTGCTAGTCCCATCATATGTTGGTAGAGCTTTTAATGCTACTTGCAGAATTGCATTCTAATTGACAAGATTTAAAGGGCCTGTACTATTCCAGGCTAGGTAGTTATTTGGATTTGCATTTTAGGCCATTGTGGCTACTAAAATAATAGGGAGTACATGGATGGTACTGCCTTGAGGATTTAGTGGTGTCACAAGAAAAATATAGGTATTGTCTAACTGATATTCAGTTAGGTCAGACAAAGGGTTTGACTGAGAGGATATAAGGTATTTCCATATTCTAAAAGGTAATTCTAATAACTCAATGGGTTCATCAGATTGATAGGCCTTTTGCCTTGTAATCATGTAAATTTTTGACTTATTTTTTGATAGATGGCTTTCTGGGTACTTGCTTGAAATAGAGTCACTAGGTGATTACAAGAAATTCTTGTTGGAAATTTGAGGTGATATGAGGCATTTTAAGTTTTCATTGATGTCACATGGATCACATTTGATTTTGGTGGCCGAAGTATTTCATAAATAAGCATTTATGATAGTTCAAAAAATAGGGTTTTTGTGAAAACCAAGGAAGGTAAAATAAAATGTTTTATTTAAAACCATGGATGGCAGATTTGATATGGGTTTTTCTTAAAATCCAGGTTGGTTTTTTTTTTGTCAAAAAATGTGCCTCGGAGATGAAGATATTCAACTTTGAATATTTTGTGTAAATTTTAATTTTAAAATTTAATTTTTAAAATTTAAAATTATGACATCACCACTGACGTCATCATAAAATCAAAATTAATTAAATTGCCACTGATGTTGGTAAAGGTAAGGGAAGGTTCATATATATATGAAGGATTTCTTTCAAAATATTTGAAATCAGAGGAGTGGAAATAAGATGAAAGACGCAGAGAGTTTCATGTGGCAAAATGGTCCAACGACGAGCAAAGGGAGACAAAGGCTTTTTGACTTGTGAAGGATGAAGGTTCGATTCCCGCCAGTTGAGTTTTTGGTGCAAGAGAAAGGCCTAAATTTTTGTTATTTGGTGTGAGCAAAGGAATAATATAAAAGTGCATTCTGCGCTTCTTGTCCCATGCGAACGCTTTGCTCGCATGGTCTTTGACACCGCGGTTGAGAAGTGTTTGGGTAAAAGACGAGGATTCGATTTCCTCTAAGAGGTAAGTAAGTTTTTATTTAATAAATTATTTTTTGCCAAATTGGAGGTATAAGGTGATAAGGATTGAGTTGATTTTTATTTTGGAAGGCAAGATAAATGCACTTTTAGAAAATAAGATATTTCTGGTATGTTTCTTTTATAAAATTATATCATATTATATATCGTTCGAAAGCTTATTTTGAGGGCTATTTGACTAACTAATTTAGAAGGAGAAATGAGGTGTATATAGAGAGATATTTCTATTTTTTTAAAGGGGTTTAAAAGTGAAGATTGTTGTGCTCTTTTTCAAAGTGTGTTGAGTGTGGCAGATTTCCAAAGGGGTTCTTCTCTTCATAAAAAGGTATGGGCATATTATCCTATTGATTGATTTTTGAAATGTCATTGGAGAGAAAAGGATTGTATTATGCTTTTATTTTCAAAATTATTGGTTGAATGCTTCAAGGTTTTCTGGTTTGAGAGTTGTATTTAAACCTTGTTTATAAGCATTGTTGTTGAAACCCATTGATTGTGAGATGAACTTGAACTTAAGCTATAGAAGAACATGAGTATCATTATTATGCGAAGACTTGTGATTGAGAATTTTTGGAAATATTGTGAGGTGGTTGATACATGCTTGGACTAGGGTTTGTGAGAAAGGATTGATCCTTGATGTGATTGGTTGAGTTGAGTTGATTAAGCCTAGTCAAGTGGATGCATGTGGTTGTGTTAGTCTTACAATGGCACTGAGAGGGGTGGGTGAATCAGTGTAGTTCTTTAAACTTAAATTCACAACTCTTAAAACTAAAATAATGAAACCTTAAAACTAGATAAAGCAAGTATCACAAGAGAACATCACACAACACAAGATTTAACGAGGTTCACCAATTTGGCTACTCCTCAAGAATGACTACTTGGACTACCATCCAAATCTAGCCTTTGCAAAGCACCAAATTTATAATCAATTTACCAGCACCCTACTGGAAGGAGCACCAACCCCTTATTTATTTGCACCAATAGAAAGGAGCACCAACCCCTGATTTACCAGCACCAACTAGAAGGAGCATCAACCCCTGATTTACCAACACCAACTGGAAGGAGCACCAACCCCTGATGCCAAGCATCAACTTAGACTTCAATTCTGAAACTAGAAGATTGATAGTAAGATACCTTTGCTTTTGAAAGACCCTAACTGGTCTTCTTCACCTTTGTGCTCTCTACGCACTCTTCTCTCTCTGTGTAATCACTTTGCACACTCTACTTCGTTACAGCTACACTTTGCATTCATCTTCACCCTTTGCACTCTCTACTCCTGCTTTCTCTATGCAATCATAGACACACTTAGGACAATTCGACATGACTCTTTGCTCACTTTGAGCACATCGCCATCATCTTGTTGCTTCTGCACTTTTTGCACTCTTACGACCACATATCACACTTCGACACGCATTCAATGACTTATACAACTACTTCAATTCTCCAAACAACCCTCCTTTTATAACAATATTTTCATGATGAAAACCCTAATCTTAGTCGGCTTGCATAACAACTAAAAACCCTAATTTTAGTCAGCTGGCATTGGTCTTCATTGGCTTCAACTTAACTGCAAAAATACATGTCACGATATCGCGACACTTATTTCTCTCTCCTCTTTCTCTTTGCTTTGGTCCACAAAAATGCAACATGTCGCGATATCGCGACACTTTTTTCTCTCTCCTATTTCTCTTTGCTTTGGCCTGTGAAAATACAACATGTCGCGATATCACGACACTTTTTTCTCTCTCCTCTTTCTCTTTGCCTTGGCCCATGAAAATGCAACATGTCGCGATATCGCAACATTTTTTTCTCTCTCCTCTTTTTCTTTGCTTAGGCCCACGAAAATGCAACATGTCACGATATCGTGACACTTTCGCCTCCGTATAATTCATCTTTGCTTTTGTCATGAAATCGTGACACTTCTGCCTTCAAAGTCTTCTTCTCTGCTTTTGTCATGAAATTGTGACACTTCTACTTTCGTACTTTACTTATTTGCTTTTGTTGCGAAATCGTGACACTTCTGCCTTCGAAGTCTTCTTCTTTGCTTTTGTCGTGAAATCATGATAGTTCTGCTTCCGTATGCTTCCTATCTTTCTTTTGTCACAAAAATGCGACATGTCATGATATCATGCCACTTTTTCTTTCTCTTCCTTCCTGCCCTTTTCGAGTCGCAAAAATGCGACATGTCAAGAAATCAAGACACTTTTTCTTTCTCTTCCTTCCTGCCCTTTTCGAGTCACAAAAATATGACGTCGTGAAATCACGACACTTTTCCAACTTACTTTCTCTCTCCTATTTTAGTCACGAAAATGCGACATGTCATGAAATCGTGACACTTTTCCAACTTACTTTCTCTCTCCTATTTTAGTCACGAAAATGCGACATGTCACAAAATCGTGACACTTTTCTTACTTGTTCTCTTTCTTCGAACTTGTCACGAAATCGTGACACTTTTTCCTGCTCTCTCTTTCTCTTCCAACATGTCATGAAATCGTGACAGTTTTTCCACTTGCATTTTTCTCTTTCAACATGTCATGAAATCACGACAGTTTTTCCACTTGCCTTTTTCTCTTCCAAGATGTTGCGAAATCATGACAGTTTTTCCACTTGCCTTTTTCTCTTCCAACATGTCACAAAATCATGACAGTTTTTCCACTTGCCTTTTTCTATTCCAACATGTCGCGAAATCGTGACAGTTTTTCCACTTGCCTTTTTCTCTTCCAACATGTCACGAAATTGTGATAGTTTTTCCTGCTTGTTCTCTCTCTTCTAACATGTTGCGAAATTGCGATAATTTTTCCTGCTTTTTCTCTCTTCCAACATGTCGCGAAATCGTGATAGTTTTTCCACTTGCCTTTTTCTCTTCCAACATGTCACGAAATCGTGACAGCTTTTTCTCGCTTGCCTTTTTCTTTTCCAACATGTCACGAAATCGTGACAATTTTTCCACTTGCCTTTTTCTCTTCCAACATGTTGCGAAATCATGACAGTTTTTCCTGCTTTTTCTCTCTCTTCCAACATGTCGCAAAATTGTGACAATTTTTCCTGCTTTTTCTCTCTTCCAACATGTCGCAAAATCACGATAGTTTTTCTAGCTTTTTCTCTCTCTTCCAACATGTGAAATCATGATAGTTTTTCTTGCCTACTGTATATGTCGCGATATCACGACACTTTTCTTACTTGTCTTTTTCTTTGATCTTTTGCAAATGGGCCACTTCGGTCTTCTTGGAAACTCACTGTACATACTCTGAATAACCTTTGAACTCCTCTCTTCTGCATTTGAATAGCTTTTGAACTTCCTTTCCACTGCATCAATAGATCTATCTGACTGTGTTGACAACAATGACAATATTGTTGTTGCACCTTGCTCAACAATCTCCCCCTTTGTAATTGTTGGCAACACATGTGCACTTTCCTGTACCTCTTCTCCCCCTTTGACAATAATACCAAAGGGCTACTATAGACTCCCCTTGAGTCCATGCACAACATTCTCAGACAAAATTTATTACACAACAAAAATCATGAACATGAGCAAAAAATATAATCAAATGCTTAAATTCTCCCATTGAGAATGTGATCCCTGTAGCTAGTCAATTCTTGGGAAGTGTGACCACTCCCAATTTATTGTGAAGGTACTCAAAAACTTCCTTAGGTAATGGTTTTGTGAAGATATCTACTACTTTCTCTATAGTCGAAACAAAATTCAACTTATCCTCACCTTCTGCAACTTTCTCCTTCAAAAAATGATACCTGCGTACAACCTGTTGTTGCTGCAATATATTCTACTTCTGCTGTCGATAAAGAAACTGACTCTTGTTTCTTACTGTTCCATGTGACCAATCTATCTCCAAGATAGAATGCACCTCCACTGGTACTCTTTCTATCATCGAAACCTCCTGCCCAATCTGCATCTAAATATGAAATAAGGGTGAAGTCTTTACCTTTTTGGATACCATAACCCATATTCCATAGTACCCTTGAGGTACATAAGGGTGAAAAGGCTTGTTTCAAATCTGCTTAACAAGATCACACAGAACTTATCCAATCTCATAGAATCATAAAGATAATTGTTAGAGACTCAATATGTTCTATACTTAATGCTCAATCAATGTATCAACTAAATCTCATAGAAGCATAAAGAGAATTGTTAGAGATTCAATATGTTATATACTCAAATCCCAATCTCAACTCAAATCAATCTCATAGAAGCATAAAGAGAATTGTTAGAGACTCTATATGTTCTATTCTCAAATCTCAATCTCAAATTAAATCAAGAATATAGAATAGTTTATTTTATGGAAATTGAACAACCACATGCATCCAATCACTTGACTAGGCTCAATCAACTCTACTCAACCAATCACCTCAATGAACATCCCTTTATCACAAACCCTAGTCGACGCATGTATCAACCAACTCTGTGCAAGCATCAAACACTGTACCACAACACCAACCAAATTATTTGAACTATTATAATCCTTAACTTTGGATAGTGGCAGTAAGAACCATTACCAGTACAACAATGACATATAGAAATACTACCAATAATGACAACTCTCAATTTAATCACCACCCTTCACGGTACTTCCACAAACAACTACATGAACTGAAAACACACTTTGACAACTATACGACAACTTCCCTGACTACTTGCCTTTCATCCTCAGGTAATCAAACAAATACATAGGAGCATTAAAATGGAACTTCAAGATTGCTCCCCCTGAGTATGTGCTATTTGGAGTTGCTTAGTGCAATAGCGGAGTAGTCTCCTTCAGTTTGAGGAGACACGATTTCCTTTCTTCTATCTTTCTCCAAACTTTCTTGAACTCGGGCTTGGATTTTTCAACTACATACCTGTTTTGCGCCTTTTTGTGAACTAGAACATTTCTCTTGTGTGGTTGTCTCTTATGCATCCTTGATGAATGATTATTTTCCTTTCTTTTATGTACATGATTTATCCCTTGTCTATGTTGCATTCTTTGCATCTAATGAAATCTACTGTTTTGCCTTAGATTAGATACAAAATTTCTTGGACAAAACCTTGCTATGTTCCCATGACCATTACATTGAAAACATTGTACATAGTGTTCACTCAAAAATGCAGATGTATTTCTACCAGCATAACTCTTTGATTTATTATTCAATCCACAATAAGTTGCCTTGTGACCATACTGGTTGCATCTGAAACAATAGCCATTAAAAGTATTATTATGAATAGATTGAGAGTGATAGAACCTCTTTTGTTGTGGTTGCTTTGTTGTAGATCTCCTTTGATATTTTCTTTCTTTTGAAAATTTAGCTTCAAACTTTTCTTGCTTGATCCTTCAATAGTGAACTTCTTCTTCTCTGTAGAGTTGGAAGATGAAGGTTGTTCAGCTTCATATCCAAGACCATGCTTATCCGTGGAGCTTCTTTTTTGGCTTATCATTTTATCTAGCAACTTTGTGCTCTTCTCAAATTTGAGATTTGTATTGGCCTCTTCTAGTTGTTTCTTCAATAAAATAATCTCTTCCTCTTGTTTGTAGCAACCAATCTCTTTCTCATTGATCTGTGACCTGAGAGTTTCTTCAATCCTTTTGAATTCTTCTACCTATACTTTCAAACTGGTTATTACTTCATTTGCATCCTCAAGATTTCTTAAGATTTCATTATTCATTTTTCTTTCTATATTCAATTCCAGAGCTGTAATTAGTTCCTCTTTCGAATTTATTTCTACATCGATTTCTTCTTCATCACATTCCTATTCTTTTTCTGTTTCTTCTTCGAGTGTCATGAAAAGACCTCCACCTATTTCCTTTTTAGAATCATCCTCTAGGACTTCATTAACTCTTAGCATATATGCCTCTATGTTCTCATCGTCTCCTTCATGAATACTCCTCAGTTTGTCCCATATTTCTTTTGCCATTTTACAACTCATGATCTTTACCAATTCACTGTCTACTAATCTGCACCTAATAGCATTCTTTGCTATTGAGTCATTTTCAAACAGATTCTTACCGACAACATCGGTTGGAGGAGTGATGGGTATTGTGTATTCATTGTCTATTGAATCCCAAATGTTGTATCCCAAAGCACAAAGATGTGCCTGCATCCTGATTCTCCAGATCGCGTAATTAGTTCCACCAAACAAAGGTGCTTTGTTTGATGAGAAGCCTTCACCACCTGCCATTGTGTTACTTCCAAGATCACCCTAGCCAGTTAGGCTTGTACAGGAACTTGGCTCTGATACCAATTGTTAGTCTTACAATGGCACTAAGAGGGGGGGTGAATTAGTGTAGTTATTTAAACTTAAATTCACAACTCTTAAAACTGAAATAATGAAACCTTAAAACCAGATAAAGCAAGTATCACAAGAGAACATCACACAACACAAGATTTAACGAGGTTCACCAATTTGGCTAGTCCTCAAGAATGATTGCTTGGACTACCATCCAAATCCAGCCTTTGCAAAGCACCAACTTTACAATCAATTTACTAGCACCTTACTGGAAGGAGCACCAACCCCTTATTTATCTGCACCAACAGAAAGGAGCACTAGCCCCTAATTTACCAGCACCAACTGGAAGGAGCACCAACCCCTAATTTATCAGCACCAACTAGAAGGAGCACCAACCCCTGATGCCAAGCATAAACTTGGACTTCAATTCTAAAACTTGAAGATTGATAGTAAGATACCTTTGCTTTTGCTAGACCTTGACTGGTCTTCTTCACCTTTGCACTCTTTGTGCACTCTGCTCTCTCTACGCAATCACTTCACACACTCTGCTTTGTTACAGCTGCACTTTGCGTTCATCTTTGCCCTTTGCACTCTCTGCTCTTTCTACTTTCTTTATGCAATCATAGACACACTTAGGACAATTCGACATGACTCTTCGCTCACTTTGCGCACATCACCATCATCTCACCGCTTCTGCGCTTTCTGCACTCTTACAGCCACATCTCACACTTCAACATGCATTTAACGACTTATACAACTACTTCAATTCTCCAACCAACCATCCTTTTATAACAACATTTTCATGATGAAAAACCTAATCTTAGTTGGCTTGCATAACAACTAAAAACCCTAATTTTAGTCGACTGTCATCGGTCTTCATCGGCTTCAACTCAATCGCAAAAATACAACATTTCGCGATATCGCGATACTTCTTTCTCTCTCCTCTTTCTCTTTGCTTTGGTCCGTGAAAATGCAACATGTCGCGATATCGCGACACTTTTTCTCTCTTCTCTTTCTCTTTGCTTTGGCCCACGAAAATACATGTCGCGATATCATGACACTTTTTTATCTCTCCTCTTTCTCTTTGCCTTCGCCTGCGAAAATGCAACATGTCACAATATCGCGATATTTTTTCTCTCTCCTCTTTTTCTTTGCTTAGGCCCACGAAAATACAAGTCGCGATATCATGACACTTTTGCCTCCGTATACTTTGTCTTTGCTTTTGTCACAAAATCGTGACACTTCTGCCTTCGAAGTCTTCTTCTCTGCTTTTGTCATGAAATCATGACACTTCTGCTTTCGTACTTTACTTCTTTGATTTTGTCACAAAATCACGACACTTCTGCCTTCGAAGTCTTCTTCTCTACTTTTGTTGCAAAATCATGACAGTTCTGCTTTCGTATGCTTCCTCTCTTTCTATTGTCGTGAAAATGTGACATGTCACGATATCGCGACATTTTTTATTTCTCTTCCTTCCTGCCCTTTCTAAGTCGCGAAAATGCGACATGTCGCAAAATCGTGACACTTTTTCTTTCTCTTCCTTCCTGCCCTTTTTGAGTCGCAAAAATGTGACATGTTGCAAAATCGCAACACTTTTCCAACTTACTTTCTCTCTCCTATTTTAGTCACGAAATCGTGAAACTTTTCCAACTTGCTTTCTCTCTCCTATTTTAGTCACGAAAATACGACATGTGGCGAAATCGTGACACTTTTCTTACTTGTTCTCTTTCTTCAAACTTGTCGTGAAATCGTGACACTTTTTCCTACTTTCTCTTTCTCTTCCAACATGTCGCGAAATTGTGACAGTTTTTCCACTTGCCTTTTTCTCTTTCAACATGTCGCGAAATCGCGATAATTTTTCCACTTGCCTTTTTCTCTTGCAACATGTCACGAAATCGCGACAGTTTTTCCACTTGCATTTTTCTCTTCCAACATGTCGCAAAATCATGATAGTTTTTCCACTTGCCTTTTTCTCTTCCAACATGTCACGAAATCGTGACAATTTTTCTTGCTTTTTCTCTCTTCCAACATGTCGCAAAATCGTGACAATTTTTCTTGCTTTTTCTCTCTCTTCCAACATGTCGCGAAATCATTACAGTTTTTACAACTTTTTCTCTCTTCCAACATGTCGTGAAATCACGATAGTTTTTCTTGCCTGCTATATATGTCGCGATATCGCGACACTTTTCTTACTTGTCTTTTTCTTTGATAATTTGCAAATGGGCCATTTTGGTCTTCTTGGAAACTCACTATACATACTCTGAATAACCTTTGAACTCTTGTCTTCTGCATATGAATAGCTTTTGAACTTCCTGTCCACTGCATCAACAGATCTATCTGACTATGTTGACAAAAATGACAATATTGTTGTCGCACCTTGCTCAATAAGTTGTTCAAGTTCCTAGGAACAATCTATTCAATATTTTTATTTGAGTTGAGATTGGGATTTGAGAATAGAACATATAGAGTCTCTAAAAATTCTCTTTATGCTTCTATTGAGTTGATATTGGGATTTGAGAATAGAACATATTGAGTCTCTAACAATTCTCTTCATGCTTCTATTGAGTTGAGATTGGGATTTGAGTATAGAACATATAGAGTCTCTAACAATTCTCTTTATGCTTCTATGAGGTTGATTTGAGTTGAGATCATTGTGGATCATTGTTGTTATCCATTGAAGAGTACATTGCCATTCATTGTTGAGTTCATATTTGAGCTTTGCCTTGATAGAGTTGTGGATGAGTTTTGAGTGCTACTTGAGCATGATTGATTGAGCCTTTGAAGAAGGCCTTTGGGATAGATTTGTGGACAGACTTGTGGCAGTTTGTGTATGATTATTTGAGCCTTTGAGAAGGCCTTTGTGGATAATTTTGAGGACACATTTGAGGATAGATTTGAGGACAAATTTATGGATAGATTTAGGGCAAGTTCTTGATGAGCTTGCTAGAGCAGATTTGGGCAAGTTCTTGGTGAGCTTGTTGGAGAAGAATTGGGCAAGTTCTTGGTGAGCTTGCTAGAGAAAATTTGAGCAAGTTCTTGGTGAGCTTGTTGGAGCAGAATTGGGCAAGTTCTTGGTGAGCTTGCTAGAGCAGATTTGGGCAAGTTCTTGGTGAGCTTACTTGAGCATATTTGACAAGTTCTGTGTGAGCTTGTTAAGCAGGTTTTGTGTGAGCCTATTGATAGAGCTTTGGAGGTGATAGAGTACAGAGGATAGAGTCTCAGTGGATAGAGATCCAACAAGCCAGCATAGTTGAAGATAGATCTGAGTGAGGAGTCTTCAAGTGGAGAGAGGTCCACCAATTAGTGCAACAGAGAGACAAAGTCTTCTAGAAGATCACATAGCCAGAGTAGAAGGGGAAAGAGTTCTCCTGTGGAAGATATCCATGAACTTGAGATTAGGGGATCAACATCTCCTTTGGATAGAGATCCATAAACATTGTAATTGGGAGTGATTCCCAAAGATATTGATTGAGAAAGTTTTAGTAAAATATTTTCTCCGTGGAGTAGCCCACATTGGGTGAACCACATAAATTGTGGTGTCTCTATTGTGTATGGTTTCTGTGCATTGCTTTGATTACTGCTATTGATACTGCTATCTTTACACAACATAATATTGAATTGGAAGAAAAAGTAAAAAGTGGTCTTATACTATTCACCCCCCTCTCAGTATAAGCTTGTGTTCTTCAATTGGTATCAGAGCGGGTTCCTTCAGAAAGGCTAACAACTTGAGGGAAGATTCTACAAGAACACACATGGCAAAGAAAGGCAAAAGAAGAACCATGAGATCTAAGAAGAAAAATGAATCCGATCTTGAAGCTCTAAGAAGGGAAGAAGAAAAATCAGTAAGATGTCTTGAGTGTGGTAAGCTTGGTCACATGGCATTTTATTGTCCACAAAATGGGTATAGCAACAATAGAGAGGAAATGAAACTTGACTGGATTTTCAAAGATATTGTTGCTCAAAAGGCAACATTCAAGGTTTCAAAAGAAGAATATTCTGCTTGTGGTCAACTCGATCATGTCTCAAGTTACTACAATGGCTTCAGTGATAGTGAAGATGAAATGGAACTCAAGGAAGACATGCACAATCAAAATAGTGAAGATGAATGCAAGAATAAAAAAGAAAAGGAAAACATGTATGAACAAGGTAGGCATGACAAGAAGAGCTTGTATATGGAAGAAGCAATCAGTGCTTCTAGAAGCAATAATGAAAGTCTCTCAGTCAATGAAAAATAAGAAGCTCCTACTGAAGATCAAAAGTAGGAATCTCAAGTAAGAATTTATCATGAAGAGAAAAATAGGCACAGTTATGATCATGAAGAAAAGAAAGTGTCAGAACAAGCTTTTGAAGAAATGAAAAGAGAAAACTCAAGACTAAAGGCTCAAGCACAAGAGGATGAGAAGATGAAGGTAAAGCTCCTACAAGATCTCATTGATCTAAAAATCACGGTTGAAGAGGCAAAGAAAATTGAAGAAGATATGCTTGAACAATTAAAGGTAAGGAAGCAAGAATGTGAAAGATTAGAACATGAAGTTGTTTCCTTAAGGTTGGAAGTGAAAGACTCCAAGGATAAGTTGCACAAGTTTTGGAAAGGTTTCAAAGCACCAAAGGTCTCATATTTTAGGTTTGGGGAATCACAATCAAAAGGAAAGGAAGTTCTAAAATATGAAAGTAAGGTAGCACCTAAGATTCATGAAGAAAGTTCCAAAGCTTCCATGGCTCCAAATATTCAGTTTGGATCTTGTTTTGAGATAGGTGAATCAAGTTCAAAATGCAAAGAAGTCATTGAAGAAGAAAGCAAGGAAGAAGTGAAGAAAGAAGATTTGGATATCACAAAATAGGATCAAGGACACTTTCCACAAGTCAAATATGATTACAAGGATAATTATCAAGAAAGGATGGGACCAAGGCATGAACAAAGGGCTTTTCAAGGAAATTTTTTTTTTTTAAAAGGATTGGAAAAGAGGGAAAAAATATGAATCCATGGATCAAAGAAGTTTGATTTTGCTAGAAGAAACTTCAAAGGAAGAAGGTATGGTTTTTAGGGACATTGCTTTTCATGCAACAGGATTGGTCATAAAGCTTTTTAGTGCAAAGGAAATGAGCAACATGGTTTTGGTTTTAGAGCTACACAATTCAGAAGTCATGGTCATAATGGTCATGAAAACAGAGCTTCACAATACAGGGTTCAAGAAAGGAATGGATATGGAAATTATTTCAAGAAAGAATTTAGGACATGGGTACCATCCAAAGGCTACAATATCAAGTGTTTTAATTGCAATAACTTTGGGCATATTGCAAAATGGTGTAGGACTCAATTCCAAATAGGTTCAAAGGCAAGAAGGTCAAAAAGGTTCTAGACAAGAAGATCAAGTAATTCATCAAGAGAAGGATATCAGAAAAACATGGAAGGAAGTTGATAGAGGAAAGAAACAAAGTGATATGGGAGTAAAAGTACTCCCACCCCAAAATTAATCACCTCAAAAGAGAAGGGGGTGAGGGGGCTAAGCTTAAGAGTCATATATTTTAGCCCCATAGGTGTCCCTTTTGCCATTGATGTCAAAGGGGGAGAGATTTGAGTAAGGGAGAGCACCAAGAGAGTATTGAGTTAGGGGACCATCCAAGGAGAGATTTGAGTTAGGGGGAGCAGCCTCCAAAGAGAGCATTGAGTTAGGGGGAGCAACCTCCAAAGAGAGTATTGAGTCAGGGGGAGCAACTTTGATTCTCAGAGATGGTTTTTGCAATGATTGTGGTTTTTGCATTAGAGGTGTTGCCATCAATGACAAAGGGGGATATTGTTGGAAATTTGAGGTAATATGAGGTATTTTATGTTGTCATTGATGTCACATGGATCATTGATGTCACATGGATCACATTTGGTTTTGGTGGCCGAAGTATTTCATAAATAAGCATTTATGATAGTTCAGAAAATAGGGTTTTTGTGAAAACCAAGGTAGGTAAAATAAAAGGTTTTATTTAAAACCATGGATGGCAGATTTGATATGGGTTTTTCTTAAAACCCAGGTTGGCTTTTCGTTTCATCGAAAAAGGTGCCCCAGAGATGAAGATATTCAACTTTGAATATTTGGTGTAAATTTTAATATTTAAAATTTAATTTTAAAATTTTAAAATTAAAATTATGACATCACCGCCGACGTCATCATCAAATAAAAATTAATTAAATTTCCACCGACGTTGGTAAAGGTAAGGGAAGGTGCACATATATATATGAAGGCTTTCTTTCAAAAGCCTTGGAATCGGAGGAGTGGATATAAGACGAAAGGCGCAGAGAGTTTCGTGTGGCAACGTGGTCCAACGACGAGCGAGGGGAGACAAAGGATTTTTGACTTGCGAAGGACGAAGGTTCGATTCCTACCGGTTGAGTTTTTGGGGCAAGAGAAAGGCCCACATTTTTGTTATTTGGTGTGAGCAAAGGAATAAGACAAAAGCGCATTCTGCGCTTCTTGTCCTATGTGAGCGCTTTGCTCGCGTGGTCTTTGGCGTCGCGGTTGAGAAGTGTTTGGGCAGAAGACGAGGGTTTGATTCCCTCTAAGAGGCAAGTAAGTTTTTATTTAATAAATTAATTTTTGCCTAATGTTGGAGGTATAAGGTGATAAGGGTTGAGTTGATTTTTATTTTGGAAGGCAAGATAAATGCACTTTTAGAAAAGAAGATATTTTTGGTATGTTTCTTTTATAAAAGTATATCATATTATATATCGTTGGAAAGCTTATTTCGAGGGCTATTTGACTAAATAATTTAGAAGGAGAAATAAGGTGTATATAGAGAGATATTTCTATTTTTGTAAAGGGGTTGAAAAGTGAAGATTGTTGTGCTCTTTTTCAAAGTGTGTTGAGTGTGGCAGATTTCCAAAGGGGTTCTTCTCTTCATAAAAAGGTATGGGCACATTCTCCTATTGATTGATTGTGGTGGTTGATTTCTGAAATATCATTGGAGAGAAAAGGATTGTATTGTGGTTTCCTTTTCAAAAATGGTTGGTTGAATGCTTCAAGGTTTTCTGGTTTGAGAGTTGTGTTTAAACCTTGTTTATAAGCATTGTTGTTGAAGCCCATTGATTGTGAGATGAACTTGAACTTAAGCTATAGAAGAACATGAGTATCATTGTTATGTGAAGACTTGTGATTGAGCATTGTTGGAAACATTGTGAGGTGGTTGATACATGCTTGGACTAGGGTTTGTGAGAAAGGATTGATCCTTGAGGTGATTGGTTGAGTTGAGTTGATTAAGCCTAGTCAAGTGGATGCATGTGGTTGTTCAAGTTCCTAGGAACAATCTATTCAATATTCTGATTTGAGTTGAGATTGGGATTTGAGAATAGAACATATAGAGTCTCTAAAAATTCTCTTTATGCTTCTATTGAGTTGAGATTGGGATTTGAGAATAGAACATATTGAGTCTCTAACAATTCTCTTCATGCTTCTATTGAGTTGAGATTGGGATTTGAGTATAGAACATATAGAGTCTCTAACAATTCTCTTTATGCTTCTATGAGGTTGATTTGAGTTGAGATCATTGTGGATCATTGTTGTTATCCATTGAAGAGTACATTGCCATTCATTGTTGAGTTCATATTTGAGCTTTGCCTTGATAGAGTTGTGGATGAGTTTTGAGTGCTACTTGAGCATGATTGATTGAGCCTTTGAAGAAGGCCTTTGGGATAGATTTGTGGATAGACTTGTGGAAGTTTGTGTATGATTGTTTGAGCCTTTGAGAAGGCCTTTGTGGACAGTTTTGGGACACATTTGAGGACAAATTTGAGGATAGATTTGTGGATAGATTTGTGGATAGATTTAGGGCAAGTTCTTGATGAGCTTGCTAGAGCATATTTGGACAAGTTCTTGGTGAGCTTGCTAGAGCATATTTGGGCAAGTTCTTGGTGAGCTTGCTAGAGAAAATTTGAGAAAGTTCTTGGTGAGCTTGTTGGAGCAGAATTGGGCAAGTTCTTGGTGAGCTTGCTAGAGCAGATTTGGGCAAGTTCTTGGTGAGCTTGCTTGAGCAGATTTGACAAGTTCTATGTGAGCTTGTTAAGCAGGTTATGTGTGAGCCTATTGAGTAGGTTCTGTGTGAGCCTATTGAGCAGGTTCTTAGTGAGCCTATTGATAGAGCTTTGGAGGTGACAGAGTATAGAGGATAGAGTCTCAGTGGATAGAGATCCAACAACCAGCATAGTTGAAGATAGATCTGAGTGAGGAGTCTTCAAGTGGAGAGAGGTCCACAAGTCAATGCAACAGAGAGACAAAGTCTTCTAGAAGATCACATAGCCAGAGCAGAAGGGGAAAGAGTTCTCCTATGGAAGAGATCCATGAACTTGAGATTAGGGGATCAACATCTCCTTTGGACAGAGATCCATAAACATTGTAATTGGGAGTGATTCCCAAAGATATTGATTGAGAAATTTTTAGTAAAATATTTTCTCCGTGGAGTAGCCCACATTGGGTGAACCACGTAAATTGTGGTGTCTCTATTGTGTATGGTTTCTATGCATTGCTTTGATTACTGCTATTGATATTGCTATCTTTACACAACATAATATTGAATTGGAAGAAAAAATAAAAAGTGGTCTTATACTGTTCACCCCCCCCTCTTAGTATAAGCTTGTGTTCTTCAATTATCTTGAATAATGAATCACAACTTCTTTGATTTTCTAATAGGTGGGGCAAGGGTTCCATTGGGTATGCCAAAAATTGTTGGTCTAAAAATATAAATAAGTAAAGGTTGTGGGCCCATAGACCTTGACCAACATCGAATGAACAAAAATCCTAGAGGATTCCTAGTCAATCTTTGGAGAAGTTCAATCCCTTGATAGAACTAGCTAATTATTGTGGATGAAAGAGATTATAAAAGAAAGGGAAACATAGCTGAAGCTATAAATTATGGAGGTACAGATTAAACCATATCAAAATACATGTAAATATAAGCATTAACCATCAAAATATAAACTTGACACCTAACAGACCAACCAATTTTCTTAGTTAAACTAAATCTTAGCTTATGAAAGCAAATTCTAAAACCAATGAATGAGATGCACAAAATCTAGATTATAGAATATAAGCTATATCATTCAATAAGTTTTGAGATAAAAATGAGTAAACATTCATTCATACATACATGAGAAAATTTTGGAGGCCAAACAGTAATTCCTTTTTATTTATTCAGAGGAAAAAATGCTTGTACATGTAGATTGTAGAGACTTAAGATTCAACCCTTGAAAGGGAGGCACTTAGCTCCTTTATAGAAATAATTTTTATTTGAAGTCTTAGATCAGGTGAAGTTACATTGTTTTAGTGGGCTAATCTAGCGAATCTCCATGTGGTATCCTCCATTATGTTGTATTGATCATCCATTCCTTTCACTGCGATTGGTAATTTTATTGCACCCACGCGTGGTGACTACATGATCGAAATAGTCAAGTTAAGCTTGACTATAGTTTAAACTTTGCTCATGTAATCACCCTATATCATGGATTTTTAATGGCTTACAAGGTCTGGATCCTTCTATTGATTCTGATTTTCAAAGCATGACCTTCCCATCACTTAAGTGAAATGAATATCACATGTTCCCCTGCTTATGCATTTCTATTCTATACCTTTCATGAGTCAATATAATACCTTGATATAATCTAATTTATATGGTCGAGATCAAATCTAAGTTTGTTCTTTTAGGTTTCTCTCTAACTAGAGTTGACTGCGATATCAGTTGGTGTTGTGATGTCGAACATGTTCAAGGCTCGTTAGTCTTCCCAAGCTACACAAGCATGAAATGGTGTGAGTGCACGATGTCACATCCTCTCCATTTAATTTTATTTTTATCATTGAACAAAGTTGACCATGATATTAGGGTGGAGTCATAATGTTGTGCATGCACAAGGCTCATTGGTCTTCCTAGGCTACATGAGCATGAAGAAACATTAGTGTGTTATGCCATTCCATATCCATAACTTATCCATTTAAATTTGATTTTAATCATTAATCAAAGTTGACCATGACATCAGGGTAGATTCATGATGTTGTACATGCACAAGGCTCATCAGGCTTCTTAGGTTGCACGAGCGTAAAATGGCATAAGTGTGTGATGTCGTGACCTCTCCATAACTTAGCCATTTCACTTTATTTTTCACTCTTAACTAGGGTTAACCATGACATCAAGGTAAATTCATGATGTCACACATGTAAAAGGATTTTTGGGCTTCCCAAGCTGCACAAGCATGAAATTGTGTAACTGCACGATGTCGCACAACCATTTTACTTTGATTTTCATCATTGATCAAAGTTGACCATGATATCAGGGTAGAGTCATGATTTCATGCATGTGCAAGGCTTGTTAGGCTTCCCAAGCTACATGAGCATAAAATGGCATAAGTACATGATGTCATGCCCTCTCCATAACTTAGCCATTTCACTTTGGTTTTCATCATTGACCAAAGTTTATCGTGACATCAGAGCAAAGTCACGATGTCATGCATGCACAAGTATTATCATGATTCCTAGGTTACATGAGCATGAAATGGCATAAGTGCATGATGTCATGCCTTCTCCATGACTTAGCCATTTTGCTTAAAATTTTCCAATCAACTTATTGATGTGGTAAAATGACCCACACCATCCAAGATTTTGGTAGAAGATTCTTCTATTTATTTCAATGGATTAGTGGATTATTCAAATATTATTGAATGTTATATTAGACAATATTCTTAATATTTTAGTAATGTACATATACCTATATATTTGAACCCTTGTTAGGAAACACCACCTACAACAACTTTAGTCTGAGATTCAAGGAATTTTGATCTTGACACACTAATTATATGTGCTTCTATTTTGCATAATGAGGTGAATGGTAAGTTTGATTTAGTTTCTTTAGTTTTTTTGGTGTTTCTTTAACATAGGATATACCTAGTTATTTTTTAGTTCATATGATATCTAAGTGGGTTCAAACACATCTATAGAATGCTCATTTTATTTTATCTCTAGAGAAAAACTAGAGGGATCCTTCTTGAGAATTGATCTCAAAGGTTAATAATTTTGTATATCCTCTTACATATTTCAAGTTAAGGTTTAAATATAGTGGGAATATGCTATGCTTATGGATTGAGTACTTTATGAATAACAAGACATAGAAGCTTGTTCCTCTTCTAGAAGAGAAGAATGTAGTTGGATGCAAATGGATCTATAGGATAAAGTACACTTTAGATTGTTAGGTGGAAAAGCATAAGGTATGCCTTGTTGCTAAGGTATGCTCTCAACAAGAGGGAGTTAACTATTAAAAGACATTTGTTATAGTTTCTATGATGGGTTCTATTAGGATGATTCTTTCTATAACTACTTCCTTTACTTGGAATGTACATCAAATGGATGTGAAGAGTGTCTTCCTCTATGGTGATATTCTAAAGGAGATCTTTATGAAGTATCTACCTTATTTTAAGTTTGAGATTCCCACTTACTTGGGTTATAAAATGACTAGGTCCTTGTATGGACTTAAATATACACCCCACACTTGGAATGAGAAGATCAATTCATAAATTTTTAATTTTGGTTTTCAATGGTCTGAGGTTGAACATGATTTTTATATCAAGCACCATGCTTGGAAAACTTTGGTTATTGTTCTCTATGTTGATGATGTTCTCGTTATGAGAAACTCTCTTGCCTTGATTTAGGACATGAAGTCACAACTTTATGCTTCCTTTGAGATGATAGATTTGGGGCTCTTGCACTATTTTTTGGGATTTAGATTGATCATACTACTTTTGGGATCACTATCTCATAGCAAGATTATGTTACAAATATTATTTTGTGCTTTAGTATTAAGGATTTTAAGTTTTATCAAACTCATTTCTATTTAAGACTAAAAATTTGAGCTAATTGTATAACCATTTTATATCGGTATCTTATGGAAGGTATCTTTTACCTTATCCATACACAACCTGATATAGCCTTTGCTATCAACTATTTCTCAAGGGACATGTGAGCCCCTCAAGAAAGTCACTAGAATATGGCCAAGAGGATTCTCAATATCAAAGGCACTTGTCATATGGGTATTCATTATTTAGTTTGTTCATAGATGTATAGTAGGCCAATTATTTGGATGAGTCAAACTCCACCACAGGCCTTGTGTTCTATTTTTATTTTGGTGCTTTTTATGGTGCTATATATGACAATCTAATATATCTCCATATTCCATGGAATATGAGTATCATGCTACCAATGAGGAAGCTAGGCACCTTCAATGGATTCTTATGATTCTAGAATAGGTGGGCATTCCTTAAACTTTCCCTTTCACTCTTTGGTATGAAAATCAAATAACCATCCAACTTGTTTGAAATCCAATGTTTCATCAATAGACTAAGAAAATTGATATTTGGATGTATTTTTTAAGATGACTTTAAGATCATAGGATGCTTGATCCTACCTTCATGTCATTAGTAAAGTAGGCAGTGAATATCATGACCAAGGTCATGCCTAATGTTCTTTTTATGCACATACAAGAGCTACTTGGTATGGAAGAGAGTACCTTAAAGGGTATGAAGAGTAAGGGTCTCTATTTGCATCACCTTATTTGTAAAAAAAAAAAGATATTTCATAAAATTACATGAATTAATACAAAGATTTATCAAAATGCTTAAATCAAGATAAAAATCAATAGTTAGAGCTGAAACTATCCTAATATAATTAAAAATTAATAACAAGGATTTCAAGAACATACTACACTAAGATCATCCATAAGAATTAAAATATAGGGCTAATCCTAATATAATAAAATAATTTACTTGACACCTAGGATATCATGGAATATTTCATTCATAAAACAATAATAAAAATTTCACTTCTACTCTATCCTACTTGGTATGCCACCATAGTAGTAATGGAGAGACCACAACTATACTATATGTAAAGGATATAACATGCCTAAAGTTTTTGACCTTGAGTGATAGTTCTTGATCTTTGGCTACAAATCCTAGTAAAGTGTCTTGTCCTCCTCTATTGAGGGTAATAAACCAGTGGTGAATGAATTTGGTTGTAATTACAAGGAAAAGAGATAAAAAGAGGTTGTTTTCCATGAAAGAAATAGAGGTAGAAAGCTTTAAAATAATATTAGCAATAACAAGGAGCAAATGAGTGAATTATAAAATAAAATGGGTATTTATAGAGGGTGAAAAGGATAACTATATTTTTTGAGATTGAAAATTGAATTTACACTCTTTTTAGAGTAATAAAATTGGAACCATTGGTCCAAATGATGAATTATATTAATCCTAACACATTCTAGAATCATGATCATACATCAAAAACCATAAAATTAAATTGATGATCATAATCCCCAATTAAAGTAGTGATTTTATGCATGCTTTAGGAGGCACATGTAAACATATCTATTAATTACGATTCTATCCTTCCTTTAATATTTTAAAAAGTTAAAAACTAGAAACATCTAAGAAAGGTGGTAGAAAAGTAACAACTAAGCGATGAAAAAGAACCAAAACTATTTGCCAACATGGCTCACTATCATCCTATCCAAGGAAAAACAAAGTTAGTCCATCCTTGTTCCACATATAAGTTATTAGTGCTCTTTTTATAAATATATATTGTCCTCCCTAAGGAACATAAGTGATACTACAAGGGGTAGCCACTCATGAGTCCTTATAAAAAAGAAAAAAAAAGATCAATATGTGATAGCAGAACCAACATAAATAAAAATTCTATGCTATGAAGTGAAAACACATTTTTTGTTAATATGGATTTTACTATCTAAGCAAAAGTGTAATTTTTTGAAATAAATAGCCCAAAAATCAAGAACATAGACCAAAATATGAAAGTATAGGGAGATAAACCTGATACTTACCTATACATACCCTTGAATATTGTGGCTGAAAGAAATTGATTTTTACTTGTGCCATATAGCTTGAAAGGAATTTTCCTATAAAATATCCAAAGCACTAAAATTTCTAGTTGTGTATAAAATGAGTAAAAAGGGAGTGCATAGGTGAGTTTGAAGTGAGCCAAAAACTCTAGAAGAACTATCCATACAAAACTTGGTAAAATATTATCCTTATTACAACATATAATTTGTGTAGTTTTTAATGACCTCTAATACTTGTAGCTTTCAATGACATATCATTTTTGGCTTTTGAGAACACTTGTGATTTGAGTAGCATTCAGTGACATGCTTCATGATTTAGATTTTCTTAGAGCATAAATAATTTGGATAGCATTTAGTGGTATGATAATTATCAAATCCTCCCTCAAGTATTGGCCATGCATGAAATTATATGCCATCCATATATGCCATTGTAGTAGGTAGACCATATATAGTATCTGACAAGTGCCAAGTATTGATAAACACATAGTATCTAACAAGTGCCAAGTACTAACAAACACACTCATCCCTACAATGGGGTAGACCAACATAGTCCAAATTATACCACACATGGATATATCCCTTAGTCCTAAAAGAAATTGCTAGTCTAGCACAAATGAACATTATGACCTAGAAATTATGTCCAGTGACTACTATGGGATAACCTTGAGGAATCCAACCTATACCATACAAATGCAAATATACAAGCACATTGTTCAATAAGGCATGTCCACCACAATAAGGGAGAATAAACTAAGACACAAAAGAAAATAAAAAAAGAACTATATACACGTAGCACACCCAATGTAGGGATATCCCATGAAAAGAAAAATCATCATGCTCTTATTAAAACTGTCTAAGCTCATAAACGATAATATATGGTCAAACATGTTGTTCAACAAAACTTGCTTTCCACCATAGTGGGATGCCAAAATAATTTAGTAGATCAAGAAGTTTAATATTTTTAATATATTTTTATTGCATGGAATTTAAAAGGAACATCACCTTGATGTTTTGACCACATGCCATATGAGGATAGCATGGATTGAACTAAGGCGGTTGCTTTATGAAACTTAAAGTAGGATACTAACATAGAAAACTGGGAAGACTTTGAGGACATCATGGTGTTGCTTATTGGTAAGAGTGACACTATGAAAAAGGAAAGTAAAATTAGTGCAAAGAAAGTTAGCTGCCACAAATTCTAGTAAAAATAGATGAAAACACCAAGAAACAAACAATTTGAAATGTAAATTTAAGGTTAAAAAATGGCTAGAATTAGGAAGAAGAGAACTAAAAATCCATGATAATTAGAATCCTTTATTAAAGTGGTAATACTAAATAGGAGAGAGAAAACATCACCAAAGACACAAATATGTGCCAAAACTAAAGGATTTATAGATTTGAAACTCATAATGATGTGGGAAGATCACTTGAGAGCAGAATCAAGAATGAGCACAAAGAAAAACTGATTTGTATTGCACACCAAAAACATATTTATAGGATGTCTAACTTTAAAAAGAGGAATTAAATGCACCAATATGTGTGCTTATTAAATCCTATTACACTTGATCTGTGTGAATAGGGTTTATATGGAATATCAATCCCTATAATTCCTCCTCATCCTAGAATAATTGGGCTCCAATGCATCCAAAAGGGAGGGAAAATATTGATCCAACTATGCTGAAGTGATACACTTAGCTTGGTTAGGATGCTCTCCATGGCATGCAACCAGATATGAAGTGGAAGATCCCTATATAGTGTGGTGAGTCCTAGTGTTGAATAGACGGTCCTCCTCCAACAAAAGCTAGAAATCAAGAATAACATCAGACGGATGACAAATGGTTGGCAGACTCTTGAGCATGGACTCATGATATGGATGGAGTAGATCAACATTGACAACATCATGAATATCCAGGTGTGCTGGAAGGTCCAACTTGAATGAATTCTTGGATAGTTGTTGAATTATTTTGTAATGCCCATAGCAGAGAGGTTTGATCTTACTGTGTGCCTTCTCTAGAAATCTCTTACGATCAAGGTACAACCAAACTCGATCACCTGTCTGAAAGGAATGTGCAACACAATGGTGATCCATAGCTTGTTTTTGTTGCTTCTGTGTTTGCTGTAGGATGTGTATAACCTTGGACTGTAGTTCTTGCATATGTTGGATGAAGGACTATGCTTTCTCTTGTTCATGTTGCATGTGGAATGTGACTTGAGATGGAAGAGCCAAGGGTAACTCATATGGAGAGATTGGTTGAAACCCTAGACATATCTCAAAATGACTATGACCAGTGGATGTATGGACTACTCTATTATATGCATGCTCAATATGAGTTAGACTAAGATCCCACTTGGCTGGTGACATATGGTGGTAGACTCTAAGACTCTAGAAAAGTGTACGATTGATGAATTCTATTTGACCATCATACTGAGGATGAAATGCTATGGAAAAATTAAGGGATACACCTAATAGCTTCTACAAGGACCTCTAAAAATGACCAAAAAAATAGGAATCACGATTGGACACAATACTTGTGGGAAGACCAAAGGATCACCAGATGACATCAAAGAATAGTTTGGCTAAGTCTGCAACAAAACTTATTTTTCAACATGGAATGAACTTAGCCATATTACTGAAATGGTCGACTATGACAAAGACATAATCATATTGATAAAAATTCATGGGAAAGCCACTAACAATATCCATAGATATACTTTTCCAAAGATGAGAGGAGATGGGTAAAGGCATACTGAGACCAAGCCTATGGTTGGACGACTTAGACTGACTACATGGGACATTGTTTTAAATACTTGAGAACATCTCTTTGTATGTGGGGCCAATAGAAGAATCGTTGCAGATGGTGAAGGGTATTATATTTGCTAAAATTACCTCCATGGAGTGTGGAATGGGCCTCTCTTAGAAGGGGTGTTCTAATCAGAGTAGGGATACAAAGCTTATCAATATGGTAAAGCAACCCATCCTTGAGATGGAAATCTTGAAAGGGACGTAGATTGGAGGAGGATGGATGCTGTAACTTGTGATAAACTATGGCAAAGTTAGGATCATTAGGATACTCAGCAGGCCAAGATTAAAAAGCTAAATGAGAGGTTGTGACAATGGTTAAGGTTGTAGGAGGAGAATGGCTGAGGCAATCAGAGATATAATTTTGACTACCCTTCTTGTATTTAATGACTAAATGAAACTTTTGTAGATAGGAGGCCCATTTCATGTGGCGTGCTTCTTGGATTTTTGTTTGATATTGAAGAAAATGCAATGGTAAATGATCTGTGTGAACAATAGTTTCTTAACCAAGATGGTAGTGACACCAATATTTTATAGCTTGGACTAAGGCATAGAGTTCCTTATCATAAGTTGAGTAATTCTATTTTGCTGTAGAAAATTACTCAGAATGATAAGCAACAGGATGCCCACTTTATTTGAGAACAACACTAAGAGCAAATTTAGAGGCATCAGTTTCTATTTCGAAGTGTTGTCAAAGATCAGGAATGACTAAGATAGGAGCAGATCAAAGCTTATCTTTGAGATTGACAAAATCTTGATTGTGGGCATTTGTCTAATGAAAAATAGATTTTGCTTTAGTCAATGAATGCAATGGAGCAGTAATGGTTGAGTACCCTAAAATAAATTTACAGTAGAAGTTAGCGAGGCCAAGAAAACTTCTAAGTTCAGTGATATTTGTGGGAGCATGCCATTTGAGTAGGACTTCTACTTTGACAGGGTCAACCTGAATACCATCAGGATTTATGATGAAACCAAGGTATGAAATGGATGTTTGGGCAAATGAGCACTTGTTCAAGTTGGCAAATACCTAGTTCTTGTGAAGGGTGGCCAGAACATGCTCCAAATGTTGTAAATTTTTGGGCCAAGTCTTGGAAAATATCAAGATATCATCAAGATAAATGATTACATATTTACCAAGGCAATCATAGAATACTTCATTCATGAGCCTCATAAATGTAGCTGGAGCAATGGTGAGACCAAATGGCATAACCAACCATTCAAACAGTCCCATATTTGTTTTGAAAGTTGTTTTCCATGTATTCTCTACTTGTATTCGAACTTGATGATAGCCACTCTTAAGATCAAGTTTGCTGAAGAATTTAGCGCCTTGTAGTTGATCTAATAAGTCATCAATTAAAGAAAGTGGATACTTATTTTTTATTTTTATTTTATTGAGTACCCTAAAATCAATGCATAATCTCCAAGTACCATATTTTTTTAGAACAAGCAGAATTGGTGAGGCACAAGGAGAGGTGTTGTGTTTTATGAAGCCCTTATCCTATAATTCTTGCAATTGTTTTTTAATTTCATCATATTGTATAATGAATTGCCTGTACATTGGAACATTTGGAAGAGGTGCTGCTGGAATAATCTCAATTGCATTATTAATTATTATTTTCAGTGGTAAAGAAGTGGGTTCTTGAAACACACTTTCATATTTTTGTAGTATTTTGTTTACTTGGGACATCACACGTTACTGCATCTCAAAATTTGGGACCAAATACAAAAACTAAGGTGCATGTGTGTGTTATTTTTTATGTTTTTGTGTTGTTCTTCCACCCAAGAGAGTATGGGTAAGGATGTTTTGAAGTAGGGAGCTTAAGCTTATCAATAATGGACTGTGCAATCAGATTCTTCTATGATCCATTGTCGATTATACAATCAACTATGAAGATAATGGAGCAAGTGAGCCCGAGTGACAAAAAAATGGTCACAGTCACCAGTTCGAGAATGGTAATTCATGAGCATTACATTATTCAGTTGCCCTATCAACTCTTCATAGATTTATTCTTCACTATAATTCTCAATGGGGTTAAAACAAGTCCCCTCATCGAAATGTACAAAAAGATTCTTCTTTTTTTGTAATTGTGGGCATTGAGTTTTATCATGGCCTTGCCTCTTACAATAGTTACAAAATTTCTTGTTTGGAGCATGAGAAAATGAAGAAGAAGAAGAAGAATTTTTAGAAGCAAGGGATGCATAAGAAGTGGGATTAACAGAAGAAATATTAGGAGATATATTTCTATCAACCTAATTCTTATACCCACCCTCTGTTGATGCACCCGAGTAGCGAGGCTCCCGATGTTGTGCAATGAACTTCTCTTTAGCTAAAAGGGTATGTTTGAAAACATCATCCAATGTACTGTAAGAAGTGCATTTGACTTTCTATAAAAGTGGGCTAGGAGACCACTTTTAAACTTTGCAATCAAGACCACATTAGAATCTGAGATCCCAAGTAATACTCGAAGGCGGTTGAAGTGATGGATAAAATATTGCATTGATTCTCTCTTTCCTTGATAAAGGCATAGCCATTGATTTAGGAAGTCGTCATCATAATTTGATGGATAAAAATAAGCCTTTAAAATTTTTACCATATCCTCCCATGTACCAATTTTTCTATTGGCTATGAGGACCTTGGCTATGTTAGAAATTCTGCACTTTGCAATTGGAACTTTCGCTGTATCCAACGTTTGATTGTACTCGAACCAAGTCTCCATGTCAGGAATACAGCTTTAGAGGATATTAGGAACTCATGAGCATTCATATAATTTCACATCACACTTCGAAAGAGAAGAATTGGAAGAACCTTATAGATTTTGCAATATGGCAGCTATTTGAGACATTTGTTCCTGTTGTGTTGCTAGTTGTGCCTGTTGAGTTACCTTTTTTTCATCATGAGAAGCCATGAGTTCGACCATATTTTCAACAATGGCCATGTTTTTCACCATTGGTCTACTAAAGGTGGCCAAATATTTACTTGGCGCCAGCAAAAAAAAATTGTTTCAACTTTTTGTAATGGGCCCTCCCCTCCAAGTGGCAAAAATTAATGATTATCAATGCAACTGACAATCCAATGCATAACGGTCAACTCACTAAATGCTACTTACAATGGATAATGGGTCAAACTCGAAGGCACGGTCAAATCTCCCAACGGCTACTTACAATGGCTAATGGGTCAAAATCAAAGGCACGGTCAACTCTCCCAATGTATAGCAACAGATGAAACAATGACCAACGAGCAATCATGATAATCGACTGTTACAATGACCAACGAGAAACCAAGGGTAATCGACCTAAAAAATGACCAATGAGCAACCACGAGTAATCAACCAAAATAATGACCAATGAGGTGGATGACACAACTACCACGACTCCCAACTAGATGATAGAAGAAACACATGAATCTCAGCTAGATTGATGACACACAACTACCACGACTCCTGGATAGATGATAGAAGGAACACACGATCTAACCAGCAATGAGGCTAGACGATAGAGAACATGATGAATATTGGCAGATGACAACAGTGAGGATGACAAGGGTATTGGAGGGGAGAGTAGCCAGTGTAAGTTGGCTACTTTTCAATGTGCACTGTGGGGATGAAAGATAGGAAAAATCCCTCATGCACAGACAATGTGGGATAATCCCACAAAAAAAAAAATCTTTTGTGGCCGTTGGAGAACCTTTACCGTGAAATGCACCGTAAAAAAAAAACATCACCGTGAAATTTGATACTATTGATAAAACATCTTTGGCAATTTTAATTAAAGTTTGAAAACTTTTAGGTAAGGCATGCCAGAGATATTTTTGCTCTTTGAAAAACATAGGTTTTTCTTCAATGACGATCTATTGCTATCGAAATGATCATTGAAGGTAGATTTTGGGGTTTGAAAACGCAATCTCGATGGTAAAATGTATATGGAGGTGAGGACTTGTGCAAGGACCCCTATTTTACACCAATATTTAGCTTAGTGTTGTAGTCGTGCACAACTTGCACCTATTGTCATGAATCGGCTCTATGGCAGCTATGCAACTTCTCATGCCACAATTTTCCTTCCAATCTGGTGTGGATCTATTTTGTGGGAAGGAAAATGCCTTCATCATATGTTTCCTTCATTGTGCATCAAAGAAGACCACTGATCAGGATGGTAAAGGTCACCCACACATGTCGAAGATGAATTCAACAAAATGAGAATTCAAATAGATGCAAGGGTTTGTTGGGTTGTGTCAAATTATCAATGAATGATAGATTCAAGTGTGAGTATTTAGATCAAAATTCAAGGGTTGGTGTATTATGCACGCTAACTAGCTGAAGGTTGAATGTCTAGGGAGACTTCAATAGAGTTATTCAATAAAGGAGTGCTCCAAAACATGTGTAGAAAATAAAGAGTGTTTCTCTCAAGCCAGATTTGCTGGAGGTTTTCTCATTCCCCTTGTGAACCAGCTTGGCCTAGGGGAAGAGGATACTTACCAATCTAGCACTCAACTCTGATACCATTGATGTGGGAAGAACACTTGAGAGTAGAAGCAAGAATGAGCACGAAGAAAAATTGATTTGCATTGCACACCAAAAACATATTTATAGGCATGTTTGCATTTACAAAGAGGAATTAAATGCACCAATCCGTGTGCTTATTAAATTCTATTACAGTTGATTCATGTGAATAGGGTTGATATGGAATATCAATCCCTGTTGATATTCCATATCACACAAACAAGTAATCAAAGCAATCAAAGTAAAATACAAGGCACCAAAGTCAATAGGAAAATAAAAAAATACGTAGACTATACACAAATGGGTCAAGAGAGGGCTATGCATTAAAACATTTGACATGCATTGACTCAAATCCATCCATTGTTTATAATTTCATTATCCAAAATCTAAACCATACTTTGATTGCATATTGACCAATCCATTTTTGTATAAATTTATTGTGCTTCTTATCCACATTACCGAGCTTGAGGATGAGGTCCACTACTATGAAATCATGATGATATAATTTCTTGTTATATTTTCTAGAAACATGGCTCTTATATTCTCTATTATTCTCAAGTGCACATAGATGTCACTCATCAAAAGTAGTAGGTTTGGCAAGATGGGATTCTTGATACTCCTAATAATACTCATCATGACTAAAAAATTATTCAAAGAAACATGTAGATAAGGCAACTCAATTTCAAGTGGCAAAACAACTTTTGTATCTTAGACCAAAGTAAAAGGGGTTTCCCCTATGGATATCTAGATACTATTGCAATATGCCCACATTTCAGGATATAAATTTAAGTGTCAACCTTTTATTTATTCTTTAACTTTCCTATTAAAGATGTTTACCAAAATCTTATTGCTAGATTTAGCTTGACCATTCCCTAGTGGATATTAAGGCATGGAAAAAATATGTTGAATCCCTTTCTAAGAAGTCAATTCCTACTTTTTTTTTTAATTTTTGAAAGGAGTTTCATTATCTAAAATTAGGGTAGGTGGAACACCAAAATGATACATAATATGATTAAAGAGAAATTTGAAGATGATGATGTCTATCTAATTTTTAAGTGGCATAACTTCCACCTACTCAGTAAAATATTTTGTGGTTGTGATAATAAACTTATGTCTATATGAGGACATAGGAGAAATAGTTCCTATAAGGTCAAGGTCCCAAGTGGAAAAGAGCCAAGGAGATACTCAATTGGATGAATAACCTAAGTAGGTGCATGGATTTCATCCTTTATAGAGTTTAATTTATTGCATGATTTTACATAGTTATTAGCATTAACTTCCATTATTTGCTATAAGTACCCTATTTTAAACAATTTATGAGTCATGAAATGACCACTAAAGTAACCTCCATAGTCATTGCTATGGACATCAAAGAGGGATTTTGGCACCTCATCCTTGATAGGAATTATAATATAACACCATTAGGATTATGGTAGTATAATACCTTGTCAAGAATAATATAACAAAATGCTCTTTGATAGATGTGAACCTATTGCTTAGAATTAGCCACTAGTGGATAACTTTGGTTATCAAGGAAGTATAAAAATTTTGCCATACCAAGAATCATCATGAGGGATTTGGCAATCAATAGAATTGATCTCGATTATGTGTATGTCCACTAGGTCATCAAAGAAAAAGGTCATAGGTTCATAATGAAATTTTGCCACAAAACTTGTTTTATTTATATTTTCATGTGGTATGAATTTACTAGCCTAAGTGGATAGAGAATTAGCCTCTATATTGTACCCCTTGAGGAATGACTAATGGAGAAGAAATCAAAAGCATTAATTAAGATTATGGACACTTGATGGTAAGGGAGAAAATGGGAAGCTTTGGTATCATATTCATGAGAGATATGATGGACAATAATTTGGAATTCTCCCAATGCTCTAATGTATTTAACATTCATACATTGGCCAGTCAAGAAACCTAAAATAAAAATTTCATATTCCACAACATTATTAGTAATACCAAAAAAATTAAGATGAAAGGCCATAAGAATAACTAGTCTAGTTGGGTACTTGAGAAAGATACTAACTTATATCCCAAATTTGTTCTTTGTGACATCAAAGTGAAGGACGCAAGTGTCACGATGAAAGCTTTTATAAAAATCTTGAGAAATATTTGTGTTAGACTTTGCTTTAGTATTAGTTTCATAATGCCTCTCAATGACCTCATGAAACTCCAAGGGAACATTTTCCTGCTCAGTAGGATTATAAGGAATAGACTCTTGAATAAGGTTAGAGGTAATGGAGGAAGGAAATACGATAAAGTCTTGTGGAGAAGAAGATATGACCATTATGTATTCATCACATAATTCTTCTTTTAAGGGTTTTTGTGTAGGGTTAGGGGTTGCTACCGACTGTAGAGGGAGAAAAATACCCTACCACATACTATTATTGGTTGGATTTTTTTGAAGCCAAGGTAACCGTGGGAGTGTGTTATATTCTCTACACTCAAAAAAAGGAAATGGTTCACCAAGAATGGTTTCAAGACTCACTCCAACTATCAGGTGGAAGTGTTTAATGTGTGATTTAAGCAAACACCTATGTCTGGAATTTCCAAAATAAACTATAAAAATAAGAGAATAATTTAAAACACATAAATGCAAGAATATAAAGATTAACCCTAAAATTATTCTTTTATTCAATGATATCTAACCCTAGGTTGCAAGAAATGAAATCCTTTTCTTTGAGCGAGGGACCAAAGGGAATGCACAAACAAGACTAAAACCTAGATGCAAAACTATATACCCTTTTCTTTTAAACGCCTATAAAGCAATAAAATATTTTTCCTTTTTAATTATAACCTAGGTTTTTAAATAAAAAATGCAAGCAACACACAACCTAAGAGATTTACTTAGGATACTTATCTAATCCAATGTTTGATCCAAGATTTATCTTGCATCTAGAATATCCAACAACTTCAAATCTGCAAAACAACTTCACAAAAATCCTAGAAAATATGGTCAATGTTTGGGATCCTACTTAGGCCACTATATGACTAAGCTTGGAGGCACAATAGTCAATCCCCCTAAGTCCTTTTAATTGACCATACAAAATAAAATAATATTTGATCTTTAGAACAAACAAAACAAAATATGATAGCATGGAACAATAAATGAAATGTAAATAGAATGGGCACAATGCTTGAACAAGAATGCAACTTCAAAACCTAGGGTTTGGGAACAAGTGATTTCCCCCAAGCTAATGTAATATGAAATGTAAGAAAAAAATAATGATAATAATCATAATAGGATGTAAAAAAAGATGAAATAATATAAAAAAGGTATGCAAATTGAAATCCTAGGATTTAGGGATGAATAATCGTCCCAAAATCTAACTAGATCGAATTCATGCCCTGTAAATTATCGAGCATGGATTCAATAATAGAAAGAAAATAGATGTAGAGCACCTGACAAGAAAAAATAAGGTTTCATAAAATTCATACCTTGTAGCATATGGATCATGAATTCACACAAAGGGTTCTAAAACCTAAAACAAATATCGATAATGCAACAAAACACAAAATAAGATGAAGTGAACTACTTAATGTGAAGAAACAACCTAGTGATATTATAGAAGAAGCAAGAGAAAATGTGGAATACCTCTCCTCCTTCAAGAAGACAAGATGTCATCAAGACCTTCTCCACTTGTATATCACAAAAATACATAAAAAACAAAACACCAAAACACCAAGAGCACTAGAAGATTGCACAAGAAGCCAAAATAATTCTTATTTTGCATGAACTTTCTTAGATTGATAGCTGGTGGGAAAAGGGGATCCAATCCCTTTATTTATAGAGGATTTGGAGGGGTAAACCGCAAGAAAATAAAAATTATCCTTGATTAAGTTGATGCCCCAAAAGGACAACTTAAAATTTAGGCTTCTTTCAAGGAATACCCTAAATTTATTGAATCCACACCTTGTAATTTATCGGTTATGGATTCATTCAAGGTTAAGAAAATCAAGACAAAACACAAGAAAATGGGGCCAAACTTGCTCCTATCAATTTTGAGAGCCTCCTAAAGGAACTTAAGGGAAAGTGACTCATTTGGATGGGTCAATTTTCTATATCTACATATTTACCCCTCTTTGATGCATTTATGGCCTAATAAATGCATCAAAGAAATATGTAGATACCTATGGATGAAAATAATGACAAATGCAAGGAAAAAGAGGTGGTCAATTTCGAAGAAAGGGGTGGTGCAAAAATGGTGTCATTCTGAATGTAGAGGGGGAAATTTCCCTACCATGTGCGATTCTTGGCTAGATCCACTAGGAGATGAAGTGAAATATGGGGGTATGTTATAAATCTACACTCAATGGGAAATCAGGGGAAGGGTTCACCAGGAATGATTTTAGAACTTGCTCCAATTTCAGGGTGGAATATGTTTGAATGCATCAATTAAGCATGCACCTATGTTTGGCATTTCTAAAAACTACACTATGAAAAGGGAAAGAACAATACAAGATATAAACTGCAAGAAGATGCTACAAAATAACTATAAAATTATCATTGTTTGGTATAAAAACATAGCAAGTCATTGAAAAGTGAGAGATGGAGTAGCGAAGCAACAAGAATAGTAAAGGCATAGAAGGAGGTTTGAAGGTTTCGAGCGAGAACCTCGAGCAGGTGGCAGGTGAGGATACAGAGGCAAGCAGGTCGGCTATTTCTGGAAGGGGTCAGGGGCCCATCCATGAGCAAGTTGACAAGGTACGAGGACTCGAACCCCCTAACAAATACCCAAAAAAATGGATCCAACAGAGTACTATAGGTCCTAGAAGAGGTCTATCCTTTGTGGAAACCTTAAAAGGAGAAATTAGTGATTTTCATTCACTCCTGCCCCTCATACCTGAGAACAATCAGATTATGGCACCTGTGAATGCTATGGGTCCATTTTTATCCCTAGAGGAGTTTTCACTAGTAGGCAAGTTTTTGGGCAGAAGGCTAGATATAGAAACTATACTCTCCTAGGTGCTATACAAATGGATAACATCTAGGAACCTAGAGTTTTTTACTTTTTCTAGGGGCTTTTTCATCTTAAGATTCAATAACAAGGAGGATGCAAATCGTATTCTAACAAGCGGGCCACGGTTTTTAGGAAAACACATCTTGTTTCTCAGAAAATCAGGGGAGGAAATTGACCCCAAAAAACAAAATATTAATATAGCTCCCATATTGGTCCGCCTGCCAAACCTTCCCACTCAGTTTTTAATGAGTACTGGTTATAAGGGATTGCCAGATCCATTGGGGAGATGGTTTCCATTGACCATTCAACCCTATAAAGGACAAGGATGATACATGCAAGGATCTATGTCAATGCAGACTTAGATTTCAAATTGCTAACCTTCATAGAACTAGGCTATAAATATTATCTAAGAAAACAACCAGTGGAATATGAAAATAAGCCAATATTTTGCATAGAATGCAAAACTCAAGGTCACCTACAAAATCAATGTCCAAGTCTAGCAACTAGCAAAGAAGCTCAGAGGATAGAAGGTAAAAGGACAAATGATAAAACATTCTCTAGGAACCAATCCATAGGAGGACCAGCAGGTAGAGGAGGGTTCAGGCCAGCCAAGAACAAAAATATTTACCAGGAGAATGACAACCAAGCTCAACCCCTGGAGAAAGAAAAACAACAAATCGCCAATGAGCAGGAAAATTAGGTAAGATCTAGAATCTTGAGTTTAAATAAGTTTAAAGTTCTTGTTGAATTGACGGTAGAAGGGGAGATAGGTGAGGATGGAATCCTTCAGGTTGAATTACCAAAAAATTTAGAATCCCCGTTCATATCGGGTCCTTCCAACATCAAAACTAAAAGACTCCCTAACCATCAAGAAGGATTAAATCATAGCCCCGAGGAATATAGGAAAAGGATGGAGGAGATAGGATCAAAAGAATTGGGTCCTTCCAATATCATAACCAAAAGCCCTACAATATTTTAGGAAGGTCCACAATAGAATTGTGGATAATATAGGATAAGGACAAAAGAGTTAGAATCAAGGACTGAAATGGTAGGAACAAACAGGCTAGAAGAGTGTTCTAGTCTAGTCCTTCAACAGATTGTACCTCCTCATTTTATCCCAAAATAGAATAGAAGCACAAAAAATCCCCAATTGATTACGATAGTGAGAAAATTAGGGGAAGGATGTCTAATTCTGAACATAATATATTGAGTATTGACAACGAAGTGGCAAGTGGAAAACAAAAAACATTGATACAAAAGTTTATCCCAGGTCAAGATTATAAGAAATTAGGCAAACCTCCCCAAGAAAGGGGAAGGGGAAAAAATACCAAATATTCTAAATGAAGGAACTCTCATGGAATGTGAAAAGCCTAAATAGCCCACTAACCCACAGGGTGGTCAGTTCAATAAGAAGGCAATACAACCCAACCATTATTCTCTTAAAAGAAACAAAAACAGATGAAGCCCAGTTGAAAATAGCAACAAAAAAATATGGAGTCAAGGAGATTTGGTTTTCAAGAAGGCAAGAAGAGATTCAGGAGGACTCATGGTGCTATGGTATTCTAGGAGTGTGGAAGGCAACATTATTCACGATTATGACAAGGTGTTAAGTGTGTTTTTTCATGACATTGACAAGAATAGATCGTGGATTATGTCAAATGTATATGCACCCAATTTAGTTCAAATAAGAACCTCATTGTGGGAATATCTGAGCTACTTGAATGTAGTATTTCATGATATTTCCTAGATGGTAGCAAGAGATTTCAATAATCCCTTATACCCTTCAGACAAAAATGGTGGGGATGGGCTTCCAACAAGGAGGATGGAAGAATTTAATGAGTTTGTCAATTCTAACAAGTTGATGGATGTGAGGTTAAGAGGGGCTAAGTTTACTTGGAGCAACCATAGGATAGGAAGCCAACTTATTCAGGAAAGGTTAGACAGGTTATTTCTGTCAAAAGAAGTTGTCACAGTTTTTAGAGACTCCACTCGGCAAGCTCTTCCCAAAATTGTGTCAGATCATAACCCCATTTTATTTGAGGTCCCACAAGCTAACTCCTTTAAGAAACCCTTTCACTTTTAGTCAATGTGGATCAAACATATAGACCTGAAGGAAAGAATCAAAAGTTGATGGAAACAACCCATTCAGGGCATCTCAGTTTTTAAGTTAGCTCAAAAGTTGAAATTAGTGAAGGAAAACTTGAGAATCTAGAATAAGGATGTTTTTGGGAACCTGTTTGAGAACAAGAAACAAGTGGAAAAAAATCTAAAGGTTATTGAAAACATGATTCAAAATGGTACATATGATAAAAAAATAAGGACAAAGGAACAAATTAAGCTTTCAAAATATCATAATATTCTGGCTTATGAGGAAACCCATTGGAGGTAGTAATCTATGGCTTTATGGTTGAAGTATGGTGACTCGAATTAAAAATTATTTCATATAACTACCCTAAGAAATAGAAGTAATAATAATATCAGAGAATTGACTAGAGCTGATGGATCCAAAACTTAGGATTTAATTGAGATAAGAGAAGAAGCTGTTAGTTATTTCAGCTCCTTCCTCGAGGATGAAACCCAATGCCAAGAGGAATCCAAGGAGACTCTCCTACAATTCATACCTTTTGTCATAGATGAGGCCACTAATGCCAAAATTATAGCTCCCTTCAAAGAGGAGGAAATAAAAAATGCTTTGTTTAGCATGGAACCTGATAAGGCCCCAGGTCCTGATGGATTCCCTCATCATTTCTACTAGGTTTTCTGGGGGAAATTGTTGGGGAGGATGTAATCTCAGCGTTCAAGGATTTCCAAGCTTAAAAACACATCCCTAGAGGGTTTAATTCTACTTTAATTGCATTGATTCCTAAGGGCCCGACTCCAAAAATGATGGTAGATTTCAGACCAATCAGTTTATGCAATGTGTCCTACAAAATCCTTACTAAATCCATAGCTAATAGGATGAAAGGAATATTACCCCTTATGATTGATCCTTGTCAAGGGAGCTCGATTCAGGGAAGATCAATTCTTGGTGGGGTGATTACAATCCATGAAGCCCTTCACACTGCAAGCCAAACTAAGAAGGCAACCTTTGACCTAAAGCTTGACATGAATAAATCCTTTGACCACATCAACTAGGATTTCTTGATTAAAGTTCTTCTGAAATTTGGTTTCCATCCTCAGTGGGTAAGACTTATCAAAGGTTGTATTCTCAAGCCTTGGTTCTATATCCTTGTAAATGGTATGAGAATAGGGTATTTACAAAGCCTTAGAGGCCTCAGACAAGGGGATCCAATCAGTCCAATATTGTTAATTATTATGGCAGAGGCTCTAGGAAGAACTATCAAAGCGGTCTACAATGTAGGTATAAATTTTGGGATTAAAGCCACCTACCTTACCAATATGGAAACCCACCAACAGTTTGTTGATGATACCCTTATATTGATCCAGGCATCAGTAGTTGAAGCTAGAATGGTAAAGCACATTCTAAAGCTTTACGAGGAGGCAGATGGGCATAAGGTGAACTTCTTCAAGAGAAAAATTTACTTCCTCAACACCCCCATTCCAAGGCAGGTCAGGATAGTTAGGATTTTGGGATGTTCAATTGTTGATATTCCTAGTTATTACCTCGGTCTTCCCTATTTATAGGCTCCCTGAGAAAATCAATGTTATCGGACATTTTGAGTCCCTAAGCTAAAATATTGTCATTGATGTCAAAAGGTTATTTGATGTCAAAAGGATCTATGATGGTATGCACTATGTTTTGTGAAAGTGCAAGGAAGGGTTTTTATCAAAACCAAGGTAGGCAAAATAAAAGGTTTTATTTAAAACCATGGATGGCAGATTTGAAATGGGTTTTTCTTAAAACCCAAGTTGGCTTTTCGTTTCATCGAAAAAGGTGCCCCGGTGATGGAGAAATTTAATTTTAAAGGTTTAGTTTAAATTTTAATTTATTTAAAATTTTAATTTTAATTTTAAAATTAAATAAAAAGTTTTCTGCCATGTCCACCAACGTCATGAGGGCAGTTTTAAAAGCGTCGATGTTTCCAAGCGAAGGGAAAGACATATAAATATGCCACCAAGTTTTTAAATCGATTATCCTTGCTCGTTGATAATCTTGCATGGGATATGCGAAGGAAAGAGCTTGTGTTTTGTTTTATGTGATGCAGAAAATGGTTAAAAGTAGACAATGATCACTTCCCAAATCTCATTGGGTAGCCTGGCCTAGTGGCAGCTTGGATTGTGCAAAGGTGTTGATAGCACGAAGGTCGTGAGTTTGATTCCCACGAGCATCGTTTTAGCATTGTATTGGTTGAAGCGATGTTCGTTGTTTAAAAGCTCATGGGCAAAAAGAAGAAGCATAAGGAGCACAAGGTGGAATAGCTTCCACGTGGGAAGCTTAGCCCACTTGGTGGGCGGAGGGAGTGCAAAGGCGCACTCACTGTAGGTCTTGGGTTCGAGTCACCCGAAACCCATATTTGTATATGGTTTGTTGTCACTGCATTCTTCGGAGTCAAAAAATATTTTATTTTCTAAGGTATGCCTGTTGCCGTAATTTTTGGAGAATGAATAATTAATGTTTTAATTTGTCAAAGCTAAGGTTTCAAGCACCATTATTGAGGGTATACTATGGTGATGTGATTTATGAGTTGTGGTTTATATTTTGCACTATTTGATGTGGGAATTTTTGCATTAAGGAGCTTAGTGAGTTGTGCATTAGTGCAAAGTGATTTTTAGGAGAAATAAGGGAATGGTAAATGGTTGTGGTGATATTCATGCTATGCTTAATTAATTGAGGAAATAATTATTTTTAATTATTTTCTAGTGGTGGATGTGATTTTTGACTAGGAGAAATAAGGTGTAAAAGGTTATGATATTTGTTTTGTAACTTCTCCTAACCCTCATGAAGTTTGGCAAGAGAATATTGTGATTGTGGCAGATTTCCAAAGAGGCTTCTTCATATTCATAAAAGGTATGGGCACATTCTCCTATTGATTGATTATGGTGGTTGATTTCTAAAAATATCTTTGGAGTGAAAAGGATTGATTGTGGTTTCCTTTTCGAAAGTGATTGGTTAAATGCTTCAAGGTTTTCTGGATTGAGAGTTGTGATTAAACCTTGTTTTATAAGCATTGTTGTTGAAGCCCATTGGTTGTGCAAAGAACTTGAACTTGAGTTAGAAAAGAACATGAGTATCATTGTTATGTGAGATTTGTTGTTGAGCATTGTTGAAAACATTTTGAGTTGATTGATACATGCTTGGACTAGGGTTTGTGAGAAAGGGTTGTTCATTGAGGTGCTTGGTTGAGTTGAGTTGATTGAGCCTAGTCAAGTGGATGCATGTGGTTGTTCAAGTTCCATAAAACAAACTATTTATATTTTGAGAGAGAGAAAAAAAAAAATAACCCCAAAAAATTTCTATGAGATTGATTTGAGTTGAGATTGGGATTTGAGTATAGAACATATTGAGTCTCTAACAATTCTCTTTATGCTTCTATGAGATTGAGTTGAGATATTGATTGAGCATTAAGTATAGAACATATTGAGTCTCTAAAAATTCTCTTTATGATTCTATGAGATTGGACAAGTTATGTGTGAGCTTGTTAAGCAGATTTGAGACAAGTCTTTGAGAAGGCTTGTGGACTGATGTTGAGTAAGCTTTTGTGGAAGCTTGCTATGCAGATTTGAGCAAGTCCTAGAGAGGACTTATTGAGCAGATTTGAGCAAGTCCTAGAGAGGACTTATTGAGAAGATTGAGCAAGTCCTAGAGAGGACTTATTGAGCATATTTGGACAAGTCCTAGAGAGGACTTATTGAGCATATTTGGACAAGTCCTAGAGAGGACTTATTGAGCAGATTTGAGCAGGTTATGTGTGGACCTATTGAGCAGATTTGAGCAGGTTCTATGTGGACCTATTGAGCAAATTTGGACAAGTTTTGAGTGAGCTTGTTGAGAAGATTTGGACAAGTTCTAAGTGAGCTTGTTGAGCATATTTGAGAAGGTTTTGAGTGAACCTATTGATAGAGCTTTGGAGGTGATAGAGTATAGAGGATAGAGTCTCAATGGATAGAGATCCAGTAGCCAAGACAATTGAAGATAGATCTGAGTGAGGAGTCTTCAAGTGGAGAGAGATCCACCAGTTAGTGTAGCATAGAGACAAAGTCTTCTAGAAGATCACTAGCCAGAGCAGAAGGGGAAAGAGTTCTCCTATGGAAGAGATCCACGAACTTGAGATTAGGGGATCAACATCTCCTTTGGATAGAGGTCCATAAACATTGTAATTGGGAAGGATTCCCATGAGATTATTTGAGAAATATTTAGAAGAAATATTTTCTCTATGGAGGTAGCCCACATTGGGTGAACCACGTTAAAATTGGTGTCTCTATTGTGTGTGATGATTTGTGCATTGCTTTGGTTATTGCTATTGATATTGCCATTGATTATATTGATTAATACTATTTGGGAAAGAAAAGTAAAAAGTGGTCTTATACTATTCACCCCCCCTCTCAGTATAAGCTTGTGTTCTTCAATTGGTATCAGATCCGGTTCCTTTGGAAGAAGTTTAACAGCTTGAAGGAAGATCCTACAAGAACACAAATGGCAAAGAAAGGCAAGAGTAGAAGCATGAGACACAAGAAGAAAATAACACCTATGGTCATGAAAGAAAAGGAAGATGAGTTTAATATTGTTGTGTTGGGAGGACACATGGAAATAGATTCAATAGATGAATCAAGTAATGGAGAAATATCCAGACTGGTAAAGTTTTGTACCAGATGTGGGAACACAGGTCACCATGCAACTTATTGTCCACAAGAATATTTTGTTTGTGGTCAACTTGGCCATGATGCAAGATATTGTAATGGGTTTAGTAGCAGTGAATATGAAGATGATATTCTTGGAAATGAAATCCTAGAGATTGGTTCAAGAAAGGATAACAGGGACAATCAAAATAGGTATGAAGAAGAAACTCTACTTTCAGTAATAGAAGAAAAAGAAGATGCTTTAGAAAAATAAAAAGAGGAATCCACTCTTAAGGAGCTTATTGAATTGAAAAGAGAGAATTTAGAATTGAAGGCTCAAATACAAGAAGATGAGAAATGCAAGACAAAGCTTCTACAGGATATCTCTGACTTGAGAGATAAGGTTGAAAAAGCAAGAAGAGTTGAAGAAGGTATGATTAAACAATCAAAGGCAAAAGAGATAGAATGTGAAAGGCTTATGATTACTCTTGAAGAACTAAAAATGGAGAACTCAAGATTAAGGGATCAAGCTCAAGAATATGAGAAAGAAAAAGCAAGGTTTCTATAGGAACTCACTAACTTCAAAATCAAAGTTGAAGAGACAAGAAAAATTGAAGAAGGTATGGCCAAAAAATTAAAAACAAAAGATCTAGAGTGTGAAATATTAGAGCATGAGATAGTTTCACTAAGGTTGGAAGTAAAAGGTTCTAAGGAAAAGCTACACAAGGTTGAGGAAAATTCAAAGACCTTGGAAAGGACTATCAATGCACAAAAGTCATCAGTCACCATAACAGGACTTAGTTCTAAAGAAGAACAAGGGTACAAGGAATCAGAAAGACACAGGTACCAGAAGAAGAGCAAGGATGGACAAAACAGACAAGGGAAGAAGTTCTTCCAAAGGCAAAAGAGAAGCTACTATGTGGATAATGCAAGTAAGTACTCAATTGATAGTGATACTAGTTTTTCAGACAATGATAGAGATGAAGTCTTATTTATGGTTGAAGAAAAATATCCAATTAAGAAAAAGACTCCAGTTATTCTCAAGTGTTTTAGATGTGGTAGATTTGGACATCTTGAAGATGATTGCACAAGGAATGGTTATAGTTTCAGTGATGATGATTTTGAAGATGCACTTGATAGACCAGATGAAAATATTCTAATGGCATTAGAAGAAGTGAGTGATCCTATAGAAGACAAGCCAAAAGGAAGTAATGATGTGGACAAAGGCAAACAAATAGAGGATTATTCAATAGAGAATGACTATGATCTCAAGGGAGAACTTATCTATGCCCTTGACATAGTAAAGAAGGTAAGAAAGCAACACTCTAAGCTTGAAAGTCAGTTTCAAGAATGTGATGAAGAAAGATTATTGCTCATAGAGGATTTAGAGAAGTCAAAGGCTAAGGCAAGCAAGTTCAAGGATAAGTTAGAAGCAAATATTTTGGAATGTGAGAAGTTAGCACAAGAAGTGGCTACTCTAAAAGAAGACTTAAAGGACTCCAAGATCAAGATGAAGAGTTTCACAAATAGCTCTAAGAACTTGGATAAGTTCATCTGTGGACAACAACGAACATCATGTTCAATAGGTCTTGGCTTTGGAAAGGTTCAAAAGAAATAGGAAAAAGAATCTACTTCAAGTCTTGATGAAGAAGAAACTTCAGAAGAAGATACATCAGAAGAAGACATTTTAAGTGAAAGTGGGACATCAGAGGATGAGTTGGACAACAAAGAGTTCAACAAAGAGAGGAACAATGCACAAAGAAGATACAGATGGAACAACAATCAGAACAAGAGACCAATGAGGTCAAGACAAGGAGGCTTCAATGGAAGATGCTTTTCATGTCACAGGTTTGGGCATATGGCTTCACAATGCAAGACACACGAAAGATAGGAATATGGGAAAGGATAACTTTTCCATGGGTATTGCTACTCATGCAATGGGTTTGGTCACAAGGCAATGAATTGCAGGGTTCATGATAGAAGAAGATATGGCTTCACTAGGAGAAGTCCTAAGATAGTTGCACCTCCAAGGAATAATAACATTAAGTGTTATAAGTGCAATAATTATGGTCACATAGCAATATGGTGTAGAGAAAATATTCCAAAATAGGCATGAACAGAAATAGGAACATGAACAGGAACATGAATATGAATAAGAACAAGAATATGAACATGAATAGAAACTCAAAAGAATAGAGACTTAGAAAAAAAATAAGAGCAGGAACATGGATGAGAACAAGAATGATAATAGGAACATAAGTGATGACAAGAATAGGGATGATGACTTGGAAAGAAATAGTGAGAGGATTTTGTGGCTCAGTTAGAACCCTGGGTCGTTCGGATCACATTTCGGAACGAACCCAACCGAGGCGAAAGAATTTTCTGTTGTTCCCTCTCCCAGACCCGAAGTACATATTCTAAGGGTAATAGAAGATCATTCACGTAGAATAACCCCAACCCTATTGAACCGGTTCCCAACCTCTAGGTCGACCGGCAATTAAGAGGCTTAGAAATATCTTTTCTTTCCGGATCTAGAATTCGTTTTTTTGTGAGGGAAGATGCCTGCTGTAACCTTTCTCATCTCATAAGCACTGGGTCCGGGTTTCCGAGGAGAGGTTTGAAAGGGCCAAAAAACAGATTACCAAACTCCTTCCTCGCAGTTCTTTCTGAAACACCTGGAAGCGAAGCAGCGCTCTAATATATAAGGCTTGATTAGATTAGGTCCCGTGATCCATAGATAGAGATAGACGAATTCACCCCTTTCTTTGTCGTTGCTGAAGTCTCTAATCCTATAAAGGTCCCTTGAAGGAGCCCTTTTAAACTTTGAGGCATCCTTTGATTGGGTGGGGTGGGCTACTCCAGTGAGAAGGGTCGAGCTGCTCTCTATTTTAAAAGCTGGACCTACGCTTTTAAGGGCCCGACGAGCGGTCCGCGGAGAGGGGGAACCAACTGAGTTACTTCAATAGGGGGTTGCTCCGGGTGGCTGGATCGAATCCCTTTTTCGATATATGGTCGAGAGATCACAAAGGTATGATTACCTCCTCCGGCCCATTCATCTTCTTTAATGAACAAAAAAGAAGAGAGAAATATAAATACAAAGAACAATGCTTTCGAGGAGTAGAAATACTCCCACCCCAAAATTAACCAGGGGAGGGGCTAAGCTAAGAGGCTCATTCTTAGCCCCGATCCCCAAAGGTGACCCTTTGCCATTGATGTCAAAGGGGGAGAGATTTGTGTATATTGGGGATAGTTTTGATGTGGGGAGATATTTGATATTTGAGAGAGCATTGAGCTAGGGGGAGCAAAGTCCCAGGGGGAGCAGAAAAGAAGATCAGGTTTTAGAAAAATAAATATGGGTTGCCATTAATGACAAAGGGGGAGATTGTTGGAAATTTTGAGTTCCTAAGGTAAAATAATGTCATTGATGTCAAAAGGATTTATGATGGTATGCACTATGTTTTGTGAAAGTGCAAGGAAGAGTTTTATCAAAACCAAGGTAGGAAAAATAAAAGTTTTTATTTAAAGCTATGGATGGCAGATTTGAAATGGTTTTTTCTTAAAACCCAAGTTGGCTTTTCATTTCATCAAAAAAGGTTCCCCAGTGATGGAGAAATTTAATTTTAAAGGTTTAGTTTAAATTTTAATTTATTTAAAATTTAAATTTAAGTTTTAAAATTAAATAAAAAGTTTTGTGCCATGTTCACCGACATCATGAGGGTGGTTTTAAAAGCGCCGATGTTTCCAAGTGAAGGGAAAGGCATATAAATATGCCATCAAGTTTTTCAATTGATTATCCTTACTTGTTGATAATCTTGTATGGGATATGCGAAGGAAAGAAGGTATGTTTTGTTTTATGTGATGCAGCGAATGGTTAAAAGCAGATAGCGATCACTTCCCAAATCTCATTGGGCAGAGTGGCCTAGTGGTAGCTTGGATTGTGCAAAGGTGTTGATAGCACGGAGGTCATGAGTTCGATTCCCACGAGCATCATTTTAGCATTGTATTGGTTGAAGCATTGTTCATTGTTTAAAATATCATGGGTGAAAAGAAGAAGCATAAGGAGCACAAGGTGGAATATCTTCCATGTGGGAAGCTTAGCCCACTTTGTGGGCGAAGGGAGTGCAAAGGCACACTCGCTGCAGGTCTTGGGTTTGAGTCACCCGAAAATCGTTTTCACATGGTTTGTTGTCGTCGCATTATTCAGAGCTGAAAAATATTTTATTTTCTAAGGTATGCCCGTCGCCACAATTTTTTGAGAATGAATAATTAATGTTTTAATTTTTCAAAGATAATGTTTCAAGCATCATTATTGAGGGTATACTATGGTGATGTGATTTATGAGTTGTGGTTTATATTTTGCACTATTTGATGTGGGAATTTTTGCATTAAGGAGCTTAGTGAGTTGTGCATTAGTGCAAAGTGATTTTTAGGAGAAATAAGGGAATGGTAAATGGTTGTGGTGATATTCATGCTATGCTTAATTAATTGAGTAAATAATTATTTTTAATTATTTTCTAGTGGTGGATGTGATTTTTGACTAGGAGAAATAAGGTGTAAAAGGTTATGATATTTGTTTTGTAACTTATCCTAACCCTTATAAAGTTTGGCAAGAGAATATTGTGATTGTGGCAGATTTCCAAAGAGGCTTCTTCAACTTTATAAAAGGTATGGGCACATTCTCCTATTGATTGATTATGGTGGTTGATTTCTGAAAATATCTTTGGAGTTAAAAGGATTTATTGTGGTTTCCTTTTCGAAAGTGATTCGTTAAATGCTTCAAGGTTTTCTGTATTGAGAGTTGTGATTAAAACTTTTTTTATAAGCATTTTTGTTGAAGCCCATTGGTTGTGCAAAGAACATGAGTATCATTGTTATGTGAGATTTTTTTTTGAGCATTGTTGGAAATGTTTTGATTTGATTGATACATTATTGGACTAGGGTTTGTGAGAAAGGGTTGTTCATTGAGGTGCTTGATTGAGTTGATTTGATTGAGCCTAGTCAAGTGGATGCATGTGGTTGTTCAATTTCCATAAAAAAACTATTCTCTGAGATTGATTTGAGTTGAGATTGGAATTTGAGTATAGAACATATTGAGTCTCTAACAATTATCTTTATGGTTCTATGATATTGATTTGAGTTGAGATTGGGATTTGAGTATAGAACATATTGAGTCTCTAACAATTATTTTTATTCTTCTATGAGATTGAGTTGAGATATTGATTGAGCATTAAGTATAGAACATATTGAGTCCATAAAAATTCTCTTTATGATTCTATGAGATTGGATAAGTTATGTGTGAGCTTGTTAAGTATATTTGAGACAAGTCTTTGAGAAGGCTTATGGACTGATGTTGAGTAAGCTTTTGTGGAAGCTTGCTATGCAGATTTGAGCAAGTCCTAGAGAGGAATTATTGAGCAAATTTGAGCAAGTCCTGGAGAGGACTTATTGAGAATATTTGGACAAGTTCTAGAGAGGACTTATTGAGTAGATTTAAGCAGGTTCTGTGTGGAACTGTTGAGCATATTTGAGCAGGTTCTATGTGGACCTATTGAGCATATTTGGAACAAGTTCTGAGTGAGCTTGTTAAGCAGATTTGGACAAGTTTTGAGTGAGCTTGTTGAGCTTATTTGGGAAGTTTCTAAGTGAACCTATTGATAGATATTTGGAGGTGACAGTCTCAGTGGATAGAGATACAGAAATGAAAATAATTGAATACATATTTGAGTGAGGAGTCTTCAAGTGGAGAGAGATCCACCAGTCAGTGCAATAGAGAGATAGAGTCTTCTAGAAGATCACTAGCCATAGTAGAAGGGGAAAGAGTTCTCCCATGGAAGAGATCCACAAACTTGAGATTAGGGGATCAACATCTCCTTTGGATAGAGGTCCATAAACATTGTAATTGGGAAGGATTCCCATGAGATTATTTAAGAAATATTTAGAAGAAATATTTTCTCTATGGAGGTAGCCCACATTAGGTGAACCACATTAAAATTGGTGTCTCTATTGTGTGTGATGATTTGTGCATTGATTTAGTTATTGCTATTTTATATTCCCATTGATTATATTGATTACTACTATTTAGGAAAGAAAAATAAAAAGTGCTCTTATACTGTTCACCTCCTCTCAGTATAAGCTTGTGTTCTTCAAATGTGGGACAATGTGGTAGAAATAATTCAAAAGAAACTGGCTGGTTGGAAAGGGCTCTTTCTGTCTCGAGCAGGTAAAGCTACCCTCACTATGGCCTCCCTTTAAAGCATCCCCATGTATTTTTTATCCATTTTTAAGGCCCCAACTAAGGTATACCAAAATATTGAACAATTCCATAAGAACTTCCTCTGGTTAGGGTCAGAGGAAAAAAAAAGAATACACCTAGTTGGGTGGAGTAAGGTATGCAGACCTAAGGATAATGGTATGTTAGGCCTGAGAAGAGTATCTCAATTGAACACAACACTACTAGCTAAGCAAGCGTGGAATGTCATAACCAATGGACTACCATTATTAAAATAAAATACCTCTAAGGCATTGATTTTCTAAAGGACAATATCCTAAACAAAGGATTGACTTTTTGGAAGGTAATATTGACTAATAGAAATATCATCAATAAAGGACTAAGATGGATCTTAGGTAATGGAAAAAATATTAGCTTTTGGGATGATAGGTGGGCTAGGGAGGAGGCTCTTTCTTAATTGTCACACCTAGCCAGGGTCAAGGATTATAGTGATCAATTCATAGGAAGGAAAGTGGCTGATTTTATGGTGCAGAATAGGGAAAGCTTTAGATGGAAATAAATTAGGATATTGAGATTTGAAGTCGAGTCAGAAGAAATCCAAAATATCCTGCACCAAAAATTCATTCCCATGAGAAGTGGAGAGGACCATGTAACATGGGCTACAATCGAGAGTGGGTATTTCACTATCAAATCTGCCTATAAGATTATGATTGATCCTGAGGATCCCATCCTCCAGACCTAGTTGGTGTGGGTCAAAAATATCATCCCCAAAATCTCATTTTTTTTTATGGCTAGTGATCCAAGGGAGGATACTCACCATTCATAATATGTTAAGGAAAGGTATGATAATTTCCAATCATTATTATCTATGCAAGGCTAACTGGGAATCCACCCTCCATATCTTCCTTGAATGTCCAGTTGTAGATGATATTCTAGGTGGGGCTTTCCAAGCTTTTAGTATTTCGTGGGTCAGACCAACCTCCATCATTGATCTCTTTTAGCAATGGCCTAACCCCTTTACTAACCTTAGGCTCAGGTTCATTTAGAATATTTTTCTTCACCATTTCCTGTGGCAGACCTGGTTATAAAGAAACCATAGAGCCTTTAAGGGTTCTAGCCATGATCCCATAACCATTACCAATAATATCCTTGCCTTTGCTCATGAAAATGTCAGTATCATCCCCTATGAAGCTCAGTATAACCATCCCTAGAAAAAATATCTTGCTTAATACCTACATATTACCTTGGAAGAGGATCCCTTGATCATTAAGCCCAATCTCAGAATAGGTGTGAAGTGGACCCCGTCCTCGGTTGGTTGGTTCAAGCTCAATTTTGATGGCATAGCTAATGAAAATCTTGGAAGAGCAGGTGCTGGAGGAGTGGTTTGCAACCACCAAGGAAAATTGGTGTTGGTGTTTTCTGAATAGCTTGGAAGAAATACCAACAATGAGGTGGAAGAAAGAGCTCTATGGAGAGGGTTGCAGATGTCCTAGGAGACCGAAGGTAAACTAATAGCTGAAGGGGACTCAATGAAAATTATAAACCTCCTAACCAATGGGAAAAAACCTTTGTGGTGGATCAAATCAGTCATAGAAGAGGCAACGATTATTTTTGAAGCTAGGAATGATAGGCTGGAACAACACGTGTTTCGAGAAGGCAATAAAACGGTAGATAAGTTGGCCAAATTAGGGATGGACACTTATAGACTTGTAATGTGGGAGAAAGGTATCCCCAGTTATGTGGAAGAAATAATGCAAAATGATCGTCAATGAAGTCTGAGTTGGGTACACTATGGGCAACATAATTCAACACATGAATGAGCTCCATGGAGTCCTCACCAATCTATTTTTTAATGAAGGATATCAGGGTGGAAAGTCAGCTAAAATTGTCTAGGACTCGGATGAAGATGAGGAGGATGAGGAGCTTGAGGATGATGATGAGGAGGAAACTTAGCTTCCTCCATCCAGCTGCCCGGTACAGAGGAATTTTGGCTTGTTAGCCCTGTTCTGTTCCAATCCGTGACAAATTTTGGTTTTATTTCTGTACTAAGGAAAGGGTCCTTCATGGGGATATCATTCTTAATAGCTCTATATATTGTCTTGAAATATGTTTGGGGGTCTATAGTGTTCTTACGGTATGCTATCAGCTTGATGGTTGGGCTATTAGTATGGGTAAGGGGTATCAAGCCCACTCATTTCTTGGGCTTAGAAAGGTAAGGAATAGTAAAGGACAGGTAGTCCTTAACAAGGCAAGGATCCACATCATATTAAGGTTGTATTTTGTAATAGGTTTTGGGTTAACATTTAAAACCTGGTATTAATGAAATGACCTGTAATTACCAAATAAAATAAAATGCAAGAAGATAATATCTAACCCTAGAAGGATTATTTTATTGAATGATCACTAACCCTAGGATTAAAAAACAAATCCTTTAAGAAAGAGTCGAAGGGAAATGCTTAAACAAGGTTAAAACCGTAGATGCACACTATATGCTTTTATTCTTTCAAATACCTAGAAATTTTATCAAATGCTTTTATTTACTTGTGATATAGATTTTTGAATAAAAAATGAATAGAAAGAAAACATAAAACAACCTGAAGATCTATTAGGGTACTTATTTGATTTTGTGGTTGTTCCAATCTTTATCTTGCATATAATAATATCCCAAAATTTCTATATTGCAAAATAACTTCACAAGCCCATAAAAAAATATGATCAATGTTAGGGTACCTACTTAGGCTACTGTATGACTATACTTGGAGGTGTAGTAGTCAAGTCCCCTAGGTATTTTTAGCTAACCTCTAGAATGCAAAAGCAAAATCTAACCTTTTTGGAAGATGAACAAACCAAATACAATTTAGGAAAACAATATGATGAATAGAGTGCATATTGTATAATTATGATCTAGATGTAACATGAAATATAAATCTAGGGTTTGGATGTAAACTTCTACCCCCAAGCCTATCACAGGTGAATTTGTGCCTTGTATGGAAAATTCATGCGCTATACACACCCTGTAATTACAGGGTACAAATTCAAAATAGAAAGAAAAAGGAAAAGAACAATGCAAATAAATAAACAAAAGATGCATAATTTAATAGTATATGAATGCAGATGAGCGAAAACAACCTAGTGGTAGTAAAAACGTAAAAAAAATATGAAGACCTCCAAGATAGTAGACTCCTCCTTAGGGCTCCAACACTTATCCACCAAGAGCAACTAACACCAAATAAGAAGGCAACAAAATTGCAATCCCACAACATAAGAGCTCTTATTAGCATGAGTAATGAGCAAGTCAATATTAGGATTCTTAAGAAGATTCCTTGCGTTTATTTTTGGTTTATGGCTTAGACTAAAAAGAGGGGATCCAATCCTCTTTTTATAAGAGGTTTGGAGGAGGTTTAGGTGAGAAAACCAAAAATAAACTTGGTTAAGACTTGATGCCACATATGTTAGCCAACAACTTGGGATTTTTAAGAGAAATACCCAAATTTGTAAATTTGTGCCCCATAAGGGACGATCGTGAATTTGTGATAGCTAGATCCACATGTAGTTTTTTGGCACATTGGAGGATCAAACAAAGTTAGAAAAGAATAAAAATTATACCATAAAAAATCTCTTTCTGAGCCCGATCCAATGGTATAGGTTTTGAAAGGAATGAAGAAGATTTTATGGGAGAAAAATTGGTTCAAAGATAACCCTACTTTTTTGAGAGGAAAACTAAGGTTCTAAGGAAAATGAGTCATCTTAATGGGTCAATTTTCTGTTCTTTGATGCATTTACAACTAGATAAATGCATCAAAGAAATATGTAGACACCTATGGGTGAACACAAAAGGGGGTGGCTAGGTTTGTATGAAGGGGTGGTACAAAAAAGGGTGTTATCCTAAACACCATAAATTTACATGCAAAATGAGACATTACTACCATTAATGCCTCTAAGGCTAGGGGTGCCCTCTCGAGTTTCAGGAGGAATATAAAATTCCTATAGAAAATAAAAAAGGATGGACCCAAAATAAGAGATAACAACAAAAAAAGAATAAAAAAGGACAAACAAGAAAATATGAAGGCTATTAAGCTCTATCACTTGTTCTTTGCTATTTTTTTTGTGTATGCATGGTGAACACATACATAATGGATGCAATGAATGAATCCTAAATGAATGAGATGTAATGGTATGAATATAACTAAGTGCAATGTAGCTAAAGTACAAACCTAAATTAAATACATGGGTGAATGAAAACAAAGCTCCAAAAGGCCAAAATAAAATGAAAAGGCCTGTGAGGATGTATGCTTGCAAATGATTGAGATGGAGGCTGCCCCTCGTGTGTGGACATGAAGCTATCCTATGAGGGTTATAATTTTGAAAATATGGAAAATGTGGAATTGAAATCATTCTAGGTTTAGTGCTCGCTAATATGGTCAAAGAAAAGAGATGTACTGATTGGGATGTATGCTCGCAAATGATTGAATGGAGGATAACCCTCACTTGTGACCATGAAGCTATCCACTATGGGGTGTTTTGTGTGCAAAATGGTGATGAAAAAAGTGAGTAATACCTTAGAGGGGTGTGGTGTGTGTAATAAAGTATATGGATATGGCCAATGGAGAAAAACAAGAACCATATCCCTTGACTTGGAGAGATATAAGCAATGAAAAATTTCAAGGTCAAGGAATAAGGAAAATATGATATGGGTGGATGAAATTATGGAAATGCATGAAGGTGGACCCTAGGTTGAGGATTTTCTAGGCATCATAGCCCTAGTGAGAGTGCAATACATGTGAGCTATGACCTAACTAGGTGTCATCACTTGCCATTATTACGATGTCCCTAAAAACTATATGGTCAAGCAGTCATGATCAAATGACAAATACAATTATGACAAAAAGAGATGCAATATGGGAAAAATTTGAGGCAAATAATGCAAAATATGACAAGAAAGCATGTAGTATGAACAAATAAATGAATGCAATAGATTAAAATGCAAGGTATTCCTAATTAGTGGTTTATCATTGTTAGCTTTTGAAGTTATAAGCTTAAAGGAAATGCAACCACAAGTATGGAAATAAGCATACAATGTTATAACTATGATAATGTATAACTAATATGCGTGAAAATATGATAAGAAACTTCTAAAATAAATCAAGAAATAGCTATTAATGAAAACTCACAAAATATACAATGCTATTCAATGGAGGTCACAACCTCTCCATCTTGCAAAAATGATCTACATTGTATCTACTACTACTCTACCTATGCATTCCAAAATCCTCTCTCACTTCTACTCTATGAAGGTCTATTTATAATGATATATGCCTCTTTGCCTTAATCATTCCTATGAAACCTCACTATTCTATTCTAAGGACTCATGTACATGTGGAATATATGCACATTTACATAATTGCACATTCTAACACTTATGCATTTATTATATTGCTTTAACCAACTACTTAAATCCTAATAAAATCCTAATATAAGTATGTACACATGATGGTACATTATAAAGAACCAAATAATGTAATATATTCCAACACTCCCCTATATTACATTATTTGGGTATTGAAGACTTTAGTCTTCAAAATGGATCTTCATCTTTTAGATATTCTTTATCTTGATCAGGTCATTATTCTTCTTCTTTAGTTTGTATATGGAAAATTAATACGTAGTTTTGTTGACATCTCATCCTCATGATTTTGAATCTTATAGTTTTTTATTTGTCTTTATGATATATTGGTTCTTCATTTTTTGCAATCTGTTTCTTACTAAAAATATTAGCATTGTTTTGAAATACAACATCTTGTGAAGTTCCAATTGTATCTAGTGTATATGTGTTTTATGGATTGATCAAGTGGTTTCTATCTCATATTTATTTATGATGAGACACCTATTGAATCCATTTGAGTATCTAAAATCAATTATCCTTTTGCTCTCTACTAGCTTTGCTACTAAAATAAGATTAGATGATAATCCAGGAACATACATTACATTATGTAGCAAAAAATTTGGAAATGATTTACTAGGAGTTACACATCCATATCCATGTATATGATAGAATTTACCATATGTAATTCTCAACCTGTAATTGTTAGTGACTTCAAGGAAATCAAACCATTGTAAGTTTCCTATCATATGATGACTTGCACCAAAATCAATATACCAAATATATTTTTTATTTTGACTTGTGAAATAATTTGGGTTTGAAGTGTTTTTGCATATTTGATATGGTATATTGGATGGATTTTGATCTTGAGTCCTCTTGTAGTGAGTATTGTTATGAAATATCCCTTTTGTGAATCTATCCATACTCCAAAAAAATGTAGTATTTCTTTTATCAATATGACCAAACTTTGATTAGAATTCCTTTTGTCTCTAAAGAATAATAAAGTGTTATAATATTTGAAGTTTCCAACCTTATGAATCCCTAGTGGTTGATAATATGACTAGTTAATATCTTTCAATTTGTAGAATCAATCTTGAAAAACAAATTTTCCAATTTTCAAGTTTTATAAAATATCTCTATCTTGCAAGTGCATGAATGTATTATGAATTCAATAGTATTCTTAGCTCTCTAATTTTTTATTTAGGTTGAACCCCTTTTATCTCCCTAGTAATTTTATGACAAGATTTCAAATTCTATCACTTTAAATAAATTGTATTATCTCCTCTTGTAGAAAGCTTATAAATGCAATATCAAAGGATAAGATTCCAATTTCTTTGAGATATTTAAGTTTTTTTTTCTATGTCTCTTCAATTTGAGTATGAGACTAATAAAATCAATATTCCAACTCTTAAATAATGCTATAAAAATCTTCTTGTAGTTTTTGTGAAATGTTATCTCTATATTTCTATGATTTCAATTTGGTGTAGGATTCCTTGTATATCCCAAGTTAGAAATTTAGAAAAACTATGTATTTGCAAATTAGATTTCACTAACCATATGTCTCCTTGTTTATGGTTTGCAAATGTTTGAAGCAATACAAATAAATATTTTAATGCTTCTATATTCTACTTCATTCTCAAGGCAACCAATATGATTTCTAGGATTTCTTTTCACACCTTATTACTCCTAATATTCAATATCCTAGAGTATACAACTTAGTTGATATCAATATTAATAAAATTGCAATATTTCTAAGAATAATTATAACCTTTAAATTGCTTAATTATAACTTGCAACCTCTCTACAATCAACTCAAACTCATACAAATTAATGGTGGTTGACTCCTTGTCAACTTTGAGGTGCTATGTAGACCTCTCCTCTTTGTCACCGTATTACGTGCTCTTCTTCAATGTTAATATGTTGGCTTGCACACTTCTCTTCAACTGGAAAGCTCATTGTCTTCTAAATCCTTGATACCCATGCTACTTTATAATATTAAGTGCTACCTTAAATTTGTGATTCTTCTCCTTTTAATTGGCTTCACCAATTATGCTATATAAGTGATCCTTTTATAAGCATCTCCTCTGGATTCTAATGTAGTATAATATGGATAATTCCAAGTGGCACTTACAGTTTCTAAATCCTTTGAAATGACTCTACTACACCTTCTTTCAATACCTATGACAAGTGGTATTAGGCGACTTAACTATTTCCTTCAATCTTTTAATTTTATCATCAACTCTCCTTGAGAGCGTTATGAAAATGATGTTAACGCTCAAGTATTCTCTTCACTATGCATTTGAGTTACCTTCTGTGTCATGGTGATTTCCATCTCACTTGCATGAAATGCTTTCTTCCATGTGGTGTGTATCTTTCACCAATGTGCCCTAACTTCTTTTAGGCTATTCAATGTATTAGTCTCAATTGCTTAGCACTCGTTCACTGCAATTCTTGCTATACTTCCAATGCCTCTATGGTAGAGATATGATATCTATTCTTCCAACTCTTCTATTGAGTGCCAACCAAGTCTATGTGGTGGATCTAGAAAGTGAGTAACTCTTCCTTGAAACCGATTCAAACTCGATAATATATGTTGTAGTTTGATGTATCTCCTTCTTATCTTGATGATGTAGGCTTGATAAGTTTACCTTATACCCTGTAATGACTTACACATTGTATACCCAAGTCAAATAGGATGCTTTATTTGGTGTAATTCAATGTAATCACATGGGAAAATCGAAGGCTAGTCTAAGTTCTAACGATGCTACTTTCAACATTGTTACGTGGGTAGAGTAGGAACTATGTCTTATGATGCTTACACAACTATGATGCTCCTATAGATGTTGTTATATTCTCCCTGTTTTGCCTTATCCAAAGGCTTCCAACTATTAGAGGTACCTTGCTTTACCTTCACCAAAGGCTTTTGGATGTACCTTATCTTGCCTTCACCAAAGGCTACTTAGATGCTAAACATACCTAACTTGACATCCTTAGTGTAGCTATTTATCCCACATTTTGATTTCACCTTTCTCACTGACTTCTTATAATAAGTAAAATCATATATGCTTGGGTGATAAATACAGGTTGATGTTGTCCAAACTATCTCCCTTTTCCTTGGAGATACTTCACTTTTAGAGCTCTCACGAATGGCTCTAATAAGGTGTTTTTGCAAACATAGAATGTAATAGTATATATATTTGCCCCTCTGTACTCTTAAACTAACTATCTTGGCTTCTCAAAATGGTGGCTTCTACTTTCTTTGCAAGATGATATGAGCCGAAGTCAATATTGCTTTATAATCCCTAGTAATTGTTTCTTTGCTTGGCTACTTTTACTTTGATAATTCTAAGCTTTTAAATAGTATTTTGCACTATAGTATATGCAAATATATAGTCTTTTTTTCTTTAATAGACAATATATTGTTTTTTTTTATTTCTTTCAAAATATATCTAACTTCTATTTTTATGTGTAGGTTTGAACCTTGTAGACTATAAATTTTGCACTACTTTGAAGATGTTTTAATTGAAACTTATTTATGCAGCCTTTAAACCTTCAAATTGGTGATCACTAAACTTACTAAGGAACCAAATATAAAAGTTCAACTAATGAATCTTTTGCACCTTAGTTGCATACATTTTTTGTTTCTTTTTTAGATGGTGTTGTTATTAGTGAATTTAATTACCTAAATGCTGCCTATTAGTAGATGAAATTTCAACTCTTCTAGGCTGTTTTAAATAGCTCTTTAGCTCATATATTTGTATCTTAGAGACTCCTCTAACCTTCTACCCAATACTATAGTTCAATATCTTTAATTCTTCTTCAGAATGCACTCTATAAGTCTGACATTTTTGTAGCTAGTAATGTTGTCCTAGTTGCTACCCTTTTGTAGTCAACCTCTTAACTGAAATGTTTTCCTTGAACCTAAAAAATTTGATAGGGAACTCCTCTAAATCATAGCTAATTTTATCTTCAAATATCTTTAGTAATCTACTATAGAAACCAAAAAATATCCAATCTCTAAAATAATGTTCAAGCCTTAAATGAAAATCCCCAAATCACTTAGATTTGGTGGATTCTCTATCTCCTTTATCCTTCAACTTTATTATTGAATTATAACTTAAGAAATTGGCCTATATAATGGTCTTCTTCTTAATATTATTACTGTATGAAGTCTTCACTATTATCTTTCAAAATTTGACAACGTTCTTGCCAAATCCTTCTCTCTTGGACTAGTTGTGGGATGGTGATAATTGTTCCAAGTTCTTGATAAAAAACTTCTCCTTGAGTTCTCCTCAAATAGTCTCCAATGAATTCTCCTAGGAACTCCTTCAATGAACTTATACTTCAATGAGGTTATCCTATACTTATTCTTACTTCTTCTTGGGACCTCTTCTCTAGGGTCTTCACTCTACAACTTCTCTGGTCTTCCCAATGAGAAATTTTCTTCAACCTTCTACTGTGGACGTTTAGCAATGAGATCTCCCTCTAGGATCTCTAAAATATACTACTTATAAAATATGCAATGGGATTTTTACTAGTCCTTATCAATATTCAATATTCCAAATATGGAACTTCTTAAATGGGATCACCAATCTCCAATATTCACTAGGACTCTTCTCCTTGAGTCTCTTCTTCCTTCAATGGGGTCTTCTTTCCAAGACCTCCTCCTTTATTTGCAGTCTTAAATGTGGTTTCCTTTGCCACTAGATCTTTGCACAATCCCTAACCTGGAGTCTTTAATCAAAAAATCTTATAATGGGACCTTTATCCTTAGGCCTCCAAATATTCAATCTCCAACTTGTTTTTTTAGGTACTGGATTGATTCCAAAGAAGATATTATTTCTAGATCTTGTAGGAAGCTTCCCAATTTTCTTTGAATATAATTTTTTTGCAACAAAGTATTAGGAAAATGATAATATAATTTTCTATAAATCTATATAAAATGATCTTCACTAGTTGATTTGTCAATCTAGTGGATTCAATGCTGAGTTCTAGTCTTCAAAAAATTTTCTACAACTTCGTGGAAAAACTCTATCCAAATACAATTTTAGAAATTCAAAAAATGAGATTTGTAATCTCTTCTCAATTTCTCTTGTGGCTCTCTCTATTTCCTATTGATCTACCTAGTGCTCTGATACCAATGTTAGTTTTTTAAGCTATAAAATTTACGGAAATGCAATCACAAGGATGGAAATAAGCATGCAATGTTATAACTATGGTAATGGCTAACTAATATGCATGAAAATATGATCAATTTTTTTTTTTTTTAAACTCAAGAAAGAGCAATTAATGAAAGCTCACAAAAACATACAATATTATTCAATGGATGTCACAACCTCTCCATCTTGCAAAAATGATCTACATTGTATCTACTACTACTCTACCTATGAACTCCAAAATCCTCTCTCACTTCTACTTGTTGAGTTGTAATTTTTCCCAAGTGCAAAACCACACTCACAGTTAGGATTTTGATTAGAAAAACCTCTCTTGCAAAGAAATAAACATTTCTCCAAGGTTCCTTTTACTTAATGTGTGCATGTATGCTTGTCAAATAAGTTCTTGGAATACCTTAGTGCTCTGCAAAATAACTATTAACAAGGGGCCTGTGCTAGGGTTACTTTAGTATGCTATGTTATTATTGTTCATGAAGCTTGAAAGGAGATTAAATGTAATTGGCCCTCATATGACCACGATGTAGAAGTGAAATTTCTTTTATCTTGAAATATTTTAGATAGATTTTATCTTTCTTTATTAAGCAAGTTTTAACCAATTTTACCCTTTTATTAAACCTTGCTTTAAGCATGAAATAAAAGATTAAAATTTTTCTTTACAATGTGAATCTAAAAATGATGAGTGGATTCATTTTATGTAGCTTTGAGAATTAAAGAAGGTAAAAGTGAATGAACAACTTTAAAATGTAGTAGCCTTTGAACTACTTTATAAATTATCCCCCCTTTGATGAAATGGTAACTTTCATAAAGGGAAATTAATCCATAACTTTGAATGCAATGGCCTTGGAAATGCCATATAAATTATCCCCTATTTATCAAATTGTAATTTTCATACAAAGGGATTAATTTACTACTTGAAATGAAAACAAAAATCAAAATGTGAAATTGTGCAAAACTGAGACTACGAAATTCCTTTTAAGACTACAAACTTTAAATAATTTTGGAATTTAGAAAATGCTCCAGAACAAAATCGAAATTGCTCTAAATGAAATTTTAGAGCTTATTATTTGAATCTACGACTTTGTTTTTGGAATTTTATGTTTATTATATATATATATATATATATTTAAATTTTATTTTGAAAACTTAAAAAAAAAAAAAAGTTAGGGTTATAAGTAATAAGAATAAAAATGAAACTAAAATGAAATAAAATAAAAACTCAATGCTACAACTATAAAATTACACACAGATCTTGCAAACGTTAATGTCTTGCATAAAACCTGCATTAATGGGATCCATATTTACGCGATCCAACATTAAAGAGGTGTCATATTTTAAGGGGAAAAGTGTAATATATTAAAAATGATGAATAAGTGAACCATAAATATTCATAAAATCACTGTAATTCCAATATACTACAAGATAATATGTTCAATAAGCTCAATATAAATGTAGAACATAAACTCTAAATGGCATCCATGGTGAAAAATACAAGCCCAATGAAGTGGAAGAAAATTAAAAAAAAAAATCCAGTGCTACTATGTTGTTCCATCTGCAATATTTTTCCAAAGTTTCCAAAGCCTCAGACTTCTTGTTTCCATCATGTATTTAAACTCCTTTCATCAAATATTCACCTTCTCTTCTTATTTCCATTTTCTATCCTATTTGTGTTCCTCGCCTGAATGTAGAAGGATATGACCACATATACCCCTTTCATTATTTTTAGGGCATCTAACACTTTAACGCCTCATCCTCTCCCCTGTAGATATTACCTTTCATTTTATTCTAGTCACACCTAGGAATACACATCCCTAGCCTCTAAAATTTCCCGCATGACAAGCTTCTTTGTAAATGCATGTGCCAGCTCGTTTCTTTCATGGGCGCATGAAAATAACATTATCATTTTAGTTACCTAATATATTAACCTTCAACATGTAATTTTATTTTATGTTATGCATTACGTGAAAGGGATATTAATATTAATAGTAATAAAAAAATACCCAACATACTAATATATTTTTGTATGACCCACTTTTGGCATCCTCATTTTATAATTATTGAGGCATAGACAAACGATGGCCTACAGAAAGCATACATCCATTTTGATAAAATATTCTAATTCATGTTTGCCAATGGTTATTGTTCCATGTTATCCCATCAATGCCAAGTCATCATCTTCAAGGTCGTGTAGGGGGTCTATTCACTCCATGGTTGTGCTGAGTGGACGTTCTCTACCATGTTCCCAATCATCTCCATCTCACCAACCAGTGGGATTCATTGTCCTTTTGAACCGTTTACTCCATCAGGATTCTACCTACCATCTGCTCATTCATAGGCCATGTCATACTGCTAAATAAATACATAATGATCACTATCATTTTCTACCACTAGATTGTTTGTAATAGCCACCTCATTCTTGTAGATGAAACTACATTGCTCCTGAATTGAGTTGTCATATAGATTCTAGATATTGGGCTTATATGCATAAGGTGGACTAAATATTACATCCCACAGTGATAAACATGTTGTTTTATAAATTTTGGCATAGGAGGAATGAACACCATTATTTGCTGGAGGGCGACATCGTGGCCATCCAAGTTGGAGATATACCATTGAAAATTATGCCTAATCTGTCTACCCCATAAGAAAATGCTTATCACTTTTTCAATCTTATGTTCACTATAGAATTCCACATTGTGCATCCACCCTACCATCAAATCTGCTCCTGCTATTCATTGCATGTAATTATCTATAAATATAAGAAATATCTTTTACAAACCCAAGTCAACTCTTCCCCTAGTGCATATCCACTGTGACATCCACCCATTGTGTTAACATCTCACAGTCATGACGAGGCTTCAATACCTTTCTGTATATACACACGTACCTGATGACTTTAACTCTTTGACCATACTATCATCTATGAATCATCAAATCATGGCTCTTGCATGCTATCGTTGTCCTGTGTATTCTATTATATCTTCAAGACAAAAATATCCATGCTAATAATGATTTTAATAGCTATATCAAGAAATTTGAATTGTTGTGGTTCCAAATCCATCGTTGTGATGTCAGTTCAAGTATATCCATGTATGCATCCAAATAAAATCACCTCTAGTCTCACATCTTGATCATCATTATGCTATTTCCCTATGTAAACATTGGAAACCTATGCACAATCCTCATCTACCACTGGATTTGATAGTCCTCGGTAGTACCCCAACTTTGTAGCCATGTATGTCTCCCTCCTATTCATCTAATTCATGTTCAGTCTCACCAGGTCATCCATATCAACAATATCCATTGCTCTATTTTTTGGTCCACATTTCTAACTGCTAACAACATGCTCTCTTTAAAACCACTTAAATACGATATAATGTCCTAGAACGGTGATTGATCATCATTTTATCGAAGATATACGACTTGAGACATGTTTACGAATATTCAAACCTTTGTCATACCATCACCTCGGTAATTTCCCTATGATTGTATGTTGTGATTACTGGTCGCTCGCTATCGTTCATAATGATAAGGTCCATTTGCCACATAGGTGTCATTACCCATCATTTGCTTCACCATGCTAGGGAATCATCTCTGGTCGCCTATCGATCACCGATGTAGTCCTATCCAACCATCAACTGTATAGTCATGACTGTTGCACCCATTGAAACATCCAAAGCCACAATAGTGGTGTATGTCAACTAAAACATAGAGCTTCTACGTCTAGTAGGATCCAAATTAAATATGTCTATATATGCTTGATTTATTAGATGCAATACCATTGGTCTCCATGGTGGTAATGGGAGGAATGACCATGTATATCTTTAATAGGTGTGCATCCAAATCCATCTCGATAAGGAAATAAGCCCAAATCCAAGTGTCTACCTATCGAGCTTTACCCAATCGTGCTCCATATGTGCCACATGTAGATAAGATTCCATTGAAGCCATGTACACTACCATCTGATCTTCAATCCATGTACCCATATTCTATGTTTTTCGACCCAGCTGCTCATGCAAACCCACCATATGCACTCGATTTCCATAGTGTCCCATCACGTTCAAGTCCATCGGTAAAGTCCATGTGGTTCATGTTGTCAAAATTCTCCTTTATGTCTATTGGTTGGGCTCTGCAAACATCCAAATTTAAACATAAATAATTTTAAATTATCCACATCACATCTATGGACATCAATTCAAACCCAAAAACTAAATAAAACCATACAAAATGTAAAGCTATAAATCATTCATCCTATGATAAAAGAAAAGTGACACTTCTCTTTACTTTGCAAATATATAAATGCTTTATTATTTTATTATATTTTATATTTTTTGTATTATATATATATTTTTTACTTTTTTTTTATATTGATTATCATTATCATTATATATATATGAATATATAATGATAAGATATATTTTGATTGATTTATTTATTTATTATCTCCTTTTAAATTGTTTACTATTTTACTTTATTTCAACTTGGATCTAACTAAACACTAACATGCTTAACTAAATAAATAAGGAAAAAACATTAAAACTGACACTTAGAAAAATAAAAACAATCCTAAGCAACACAACAAAGCACTACAAAATGGAAAAGGAGGTCACTATCCAAAACTATACCTATGAGACTACCAAGCACATATGTGAGAACCTACCAACAATATCACTCCAAGAACAACAAAAAAATCCTAAAATAACAAATTTAACAGTGGGTCCCAAAAATTGGGGCTAGTTGTGGAATATCCACAACAAATGGTGACTATGCTGGGGAATGCTCCTGGGCATTTCGAATTAAAAACCCAGAATCTCCAATTTTTAAACCAAACAAACCGAAGGTTTAAAAAAAAATTATTCATCAACATCCAAAGATGATGGGGATAAACAACTTCAGTCAAAAGCACATGAACCATTACTTTAGCTAAGTGTGTGAAAGTGTTTTTATTCTAGAATTCTCAACACTATTCAGAATCTGTCACCTAATTCACATTTAGGCTATAAAATAATACTCATAAAAAATATACCTTTGCATTGCTCCATAACCAATCAGGTGTTTATAGCCCCGATGGAGATGCCTTACTCACCTAGGTATTAGATTAATCTTGCATTTTCCTCTTTTGTAAACATTGCTCCACTTCCAAACAAGCGTCTATAGCCCTGGTGGATATACCTAAGCCATTCGATTGATTTGGCTCTTTTTTTAAAACATTTTATTGCTTTGCATACTTCACCTGCCACCTGGGTTAGAGATCAAGTAAGGTTAAAGATTGAGTATATAATTTTTTTTGCCTTAATTTGTAAACCAAATAATTTCATCTTTCAATATTCCAATAATACCCCTTAATATGATGTGTTCATGTGTAGCTTCAACAAAATGATTCATCATTCCAAAATTTGCTATATTGACCCCAAGATCTAAGAATGTTAACTAAACAATTTCATCTCCTTTTCCTTGATCCACATGATAGGTAATTCATCCTTCAAGAGGTCAAACATTAGAAACTACCACAAAAAATTACCTCAACAGCGGGAACAAATCAAAGATGCAAAAATTGCAAATCAAAACTTGGAAACAAACCCAAAACCAAATCCAAATACAAACTTGACCAAAACAAAAAAAATCCCAAAACTCACCAAATCAAAAATTAGAAACAATACTAAAAATAGAAAACCAAAGCAAAAACATGAAAACCAAAACTTATATACAATAATATACAAGATGATGCAAAAATTTGGACCATCATTTCCTTGGGTCCCAAACCCGATTAGCATACTTTAAAACACATATATCATTGTATGCATGCCAAGCTTTACAAAAATCAAACACAAGTAAGATTAAACCAAACAATGCAACACTTCTCACTTTGCCACTCTCACACAATTACTTTGATTCAAGTTTATTAGCAATTCCATGTTGAGCATTTGATTCATTAAACTTGTAAGTGAATACATGATTTTCAACAAACTTTTTCTTATTCAATGAGATGTAAATTTCAAAACATGATTCATCACTCTGAATTAAGTTCTCATTTTTACAAGCATATAGGATTTCTTTCAAACAAGAGGCTAAATCTAAATATTCTAAAGCAAATTTGCTATCCATGTATTTAGGACACTCATATTCATGCAACAATTTACAATCATCTAAGATATCTATTAAATGAGGATCATTATGAGTTGGTATCCTAGATTCACTTGTTATTTTTTTATGAACCTGATTTAACAATCCAAGCATATCTACTTCTCCTTTATTTAACAAAATAATCTCATTAGTGGTGTGAGCAGAAATCCACTCTAGTTCTTCATTCATCTCTAGTGGCAGTTCATCATAAATAGCATTTGAAGCCAATACATGACTATACAAATTTTTACCTAAAGCTTGGAGGTTTGGACACAAAAGGTACATTCTACCTTTTGTACATTTTCATTTACCAACACTTGGCGAGCCATTGTGATATTTTCTTCTTCATGGGCTTCATCATCATCATATTGTAACAATTCATGTGATATAGCAATTTCAGCATCCTACATATCAAATAAAACAAAAAAATCATTAATAGGAATGTGAGAAACAAATAAGTCCTCATATCTTCCCCAACCATTATAATAATCTTCTTCTAAACCCATGGGATGAAATTCTATCATCTTTTTCAAAGTCATGTGATTCTCTAATTGTTCAAGAATTCAAAGTCATGTGATTCTCTAATTGTTCAAGAATTGTAGGCACTTCATGCAAGATAGCAACTTTAGGGTCCTGCATATGAGATGAAGAATTTTTTTATCAGAATACATAAAAGAAACACATTCCTCATATTTTTCCCAAACATCATCATAATTATATTTTAATATCAAAGGATCAGATTCTATCAAGTCTTTTGTATAATATTTAGATTCATCTATTGATTCACCCTCCTCAACTTCAAAGAATTCATCTTCCTCATATTCATCCTCCTCAATTTTGAAAAATTCATATTCCTTAGATTCATCTATTGGTGGATCAAGGGTTTCTTCAGTGGGATCAATTATTATATTGTGTTTCCTATGATTATTCCAATCCTCCTTTGTGAATAAAAATGAATCAATATCTACATCTTGATGGGTTTTCTTACCATAATACTCATTTGTGGACATTTCTCTTGAGAGATGCACCTCCTCTTGGATGATATCTAAGTTGGTTGTAATATGTGAACGTTCACCTTTATCCCTTTGATTGCTCACATTAGACCTCTTTAAATTCAAGGGTGCTAGATTAGATGGTTGGTATTGGTTGGAATCCATAGCTCCTGAAAAACAATCCATCATGGGAGAAGGTGGATCAACCTGACTCATGGGCTCATTAGGTTCATTAAAAATGGAGATAAATTGATTTGATATCGTATTTGGGTCAACTAGATTTCCAAAATATTCAAGAAATATTGCTTCTAATTGATCCCAAGAAGTGATAGAACTTGTAGGTAAACCAAGATACCAATCATAAGAAAATTCATCTAATGTGAATGGAAACATGTTACAAATGACATCTTCATGCATCTTTGGCCATTGAATTAAAGTGTTCTTGTATGCATGAATATGTTCCTCAACCCACACTATTCCATTATATCTAAACTGAGGTAGATGATCCAAAATATCTATAGGCATAGGATGTGAAGGCCCAGGTATGTTTAAAGGACAACCTTCTCTTAAAGAAGTAAGGAATAGCATTAGTGAACCTTTAAAAAATACAAACTTAGTACCAAGTTTGTTAGTCAAAGAAATATCCGATAGAGAAGCACAAAATAACTAACAAATATTAAAATATATGCATCAATTAAACCATGACATTAAAGACCATTCTCCAATTTGCAAAGGTTAGTATCCATGCAATCATCAATTTAAAAATTTCAAATTAATGAATACGATCAACAAAACCTCATTAGTCAAGATAAATACCTTCAAATCACTCTTTCAAATAACATGAACAAGTTAGCATCTATAACAAAAAAAACCAAATCATACCCTCCTTCTAGCGCAAAAATGTTGAGTTGTAATTTTTCCCAAGTGCAAAACCACACTCACAGTTAGGATTTTGATTAGAAAACCCTCTCTTGCAAAGAAATAAATATTTCTCCAAGGTTACTTTTACTTAATGTGTGCATGTATGCTTGTCAAATAAGTGCTTGAAATACCTTAGTTCTCTACAAAATAATTTTTAACAAGGAACCTATGTTGGGTTTGCTTTAGCATGCTATGTTATTCATGAATATTTAAAGGAGAATAAATGTGATTGGCACTCATATGACCACGATGTAGAAATAAAATTTCTTTTATCTTGAAATGTTTTAGATAGATTTTATCTTTCTTTATTAAACAAGTTTTAACCAATTTTACCCTTTTATTAAACCTTGCTTTAAGCATGAAATAAAAGATTAAAATCTCTCTTTACAATGTGAATCTGAAAATGATGAGTGGATTCATTTTATGTAGCTTTGAGCATTAAAGAAGGTAAAAGTGAATGAACAACCTTAAAATATAGTAGTCTTTGAACTACTTTATAAATTAGCCCCCTTTGATGAAATGGTAACTTCCCTTTGATGAAATGGTAACTTTCATAAAGGGAAATTAATCTATAACTTTAAATGCAATGGCCTTGGAAATGCCATCTAAATTATCCCCTGTTTATGAAATTGCAATTTTCATACAGAGGGATTAATTTACTGCTTGAAATGAAAACAAAACTCAAAATGTGAAATTGTGCAAAACTGAGACTACAAAATTCCTTTTAAGACTGCAAACTTTAAAATTTTTTGGAATTTAAAAAATGCTCCAAAATGAAACCGAAACTGCTCCAAATGAAGTTTTAGAGCTTATTCTTTGAATCTATGCCTTTTTTTTGGAATTTTATGTTTCTTTTATATTTTTTTAATTTTATTTTGAAAACATAAAAAAACAAAAAATTCAGGGTTAGAAGAAATAAGAACAAAAATGAAACTGAAATGAAATAAAATAAAAACTCAATGCTGCAACTCTGAAATTACACACAGATCCTACAAACATTAATATCCTACATAAAACCTACATTAATGGGATCTATATTTATGCAATCCAAAATTAAAAAGGTGCCATATTTTAAGGGGGAAAATGCAATATATTAAAAATTATGAATAAGTGAACCATAAATATGCATAAACTCACTGTAATTTCAATATACTGCAAGATAAAATGTTGAATAAGCTCAATATAAATGCAGAAAACAATCTCTAAATGCCATCCATGGTGAAAATACATGCCTAGTGAAGTGGAAGAAAATCTTTAGAAAACATCTAGTGCTACTATGTTGTTCCATCTGCGATCTTTTTCAAAAGTTTCCGATGCTCGAGACTTATTGTTTCCATCATGTATTTAAACTCCTTTCATCAAATATTTGCCTTCTCTTCTTATTTCCATTTTATATCCTATTTGCGTTCCTCACCTGAATGTAGAAGGATCTGGCCACATATACCCCTTTCATCATTTTTAGGGCATCTAACACTTTAACGCCTCATCCTCTCCCCCATGGATATTACCTTTTGTTTTATTCGAGTCACACCTAGGAATACACATCCCTAGCCTCTAAAATTTCCCGCCTAACAAGCTCCTTTGTAAACGGATGTGCCAACTCATTTCTTTGATGGGCACATGAAAATAACATTAACCTTTGAGTTACCTAATATCTTAACCTTCAACATGTGCTTTTCTTTTACATTACACATGACGTGGAAGGGTGATTAACTCTAATAGTAACAAAAAAATAACCAATGTGCTGATATATTCATGTATGACCCACTTTCGACATCCTTATTTTATCATTATCGATGCGTAGAAAAATGGCAGCCTACATTAAGAATCAATCCATTTCAATAAAATATTTCAATTCATGTTTGCCAATGGTTGTTGTTCCATGTTGTCCCGTCAATACCAAGTCATCATCTTCAAGGTCATGTAGGGGATTTGTTCGCTCCATGGCTGTGATGAGTGGACGTTATCTTCCATGTGCCCAATTGTCTCCATCTCACTAACCAATGGGCTTCACTAGCCTTTTGAACCTGTTGACTCAGTTAGGATTTTACCTGACATATGCTCATTCATAGGCCATATCACACTGCTAATTAGAAATATAATGATCACTATGATGAGGCCTATAAATGCCTCATTATTACACTACGTTTGACATATAAAAAAATACCATATTACAAAACATGACAAATTTAATTTCCAAATAGTTGATTAAAATATATTAATTGTTAAAAATTTGCATGATTTTATGTTAAGAATATTATACCCCTGTTTTGACAATTTTTACCATTTTATGACTGATTTTGTTTGATTAAGTAGCAATTAAAACATGCATTTCAATTATCCAAGTGTGGGATGCTGATGTACATTAATTTTACAAAGGTGTTTGAATGCTTCCTACCTTTTGAACTTGTTTGAAATCCACATTGGAGCCAAATTCCTAGGATTGTCATAAATATGGAAATTTGCAAAGGACAACCATATCAAAACCAACAAGCTATCACCTTATAGGAGCACCTTGAATTTGTCAGACAAAGCAAGAAAATATACATGAAATGTGTTAACAGAGAATAAGAAGACTTCTGACCTACTTGGATGCATTCCCACTTGGTCTAAATGGACAACAGTAGGGCATAACAAAATAAAGACAGTTGTGCAGTAATTTTATAGTTTTTGTACAGTTTTACATCATCCTAGCATGGCTTGCTAATAAATGGAATGCATGAGTTTTGTAGCAATATATATTTATTTATGTTTTATATTTACAAAAGTTCTAATTTATCTGAAACTAGAAAAGAACAAAAAAAGTGTAATTGTTGCAGTAGAAATAGGGAAATACAGGTTTATCATGTAAATTCTAGCCAGTTGCCAATGAATGGCAAGGCCTAGAATTTACCAATGAAGAAGGATGAAATTAGTTGGGATCACCTCCTAGAAGTTGGATTAAATAACCTACCTAAAAAAACCTGCTGAAATGGACATTCTAAATGTGTTTTGGGCATAAAGTGCATCTACAACCAATTATTCTAAAAATCTTCGGAATAACAGGGGAACACACCTCTTTTTAAATGTCTACTATTTTTAAGTGGTTGAATGGGTAAAGAAAGGAGGAGGAGATATAGGAAAAAAATTCTACAACTATAACCACTATTATCTACTACCAAGAGACACAACTCACAAGCAAACCCCCGATGATGTAGCCTGTCTTATCTTGAAATAGATCCAGTCAGTTGAAAAATATTAGGTAGATCAAATGTAAAATAGCAATATGATATTTTGTGCATGTGAAATAGGAATTAGAAATTATAAATAATATATCCCTCATTGGTTGATCAAGGAGAGTAGCAATTAGGAAAATAGGAGTTAGCAGTAGTAGATTCATATTGTAACAAAGTGCAGCAACATAAAAGTGTAATTTTGTTTTTGGAATAAAAAAAAGTGTAGGTTTTTTATTATATCTGTTATGCATAAGTATGTGACATCTAGCAAGTAAGAGGAGTTCTTATACCTTCTTCTGGAAAAGGAAGCAAGGGCCACTTCTAGGCCTAGGAGAAGGACTGAAAATATAAGTTTTCTTCTGATTTTTGCTGCAGCAGAATTTAGTTGAATATTTGTCAATTTCATATTTGTTTCACACTAAATTTTGTTGTAGTTTCATGATCTATTTCCATGTTTAGAATAAACTTGTAGATTTCCTAAATGTGTGTTCATTGATAGATTAAGTTACTATTCCATGTTTCAGCAAGTTGTAGTATTGTTTCAATTTCTTTACTTTCAGCAACTTTTACCAGTTTTTTGCATTTTTTCTTTTTGTTGTCAGCTACAGTGACAGAATATTGACAACCTTTTGAAATAGAACATTGATAGGTGTTAAATTATGTGTTTATTTCAAGCACTTTTACTTTTGCAAAAGTAATTATATTTAAGTTCTGCAATTGTACTTAGATTTTATTTTCTGCAATTTAGAATCAGGTTTCCATTTTTGCAAGTAAATTAGTTTATTTTATGCAAGATAGGATTAAAAGGTGATCTAAAACCCCACATAATCTATTATTTCAATAAAACCTACTGCTCCCAAATGAACAAAACTGCAACCCTACTTAAGTCTTCTCTTGTAAATAGCCTTGGACACCGCCCTAGATTGAAAAATCATTGAGATTAAATGATGATATTAACGACACATAATTTTGGCACTGTTGTTGGGGACATGGTGTTGTCAAAAGGTGAGAAGCAACCCAATAATTGTTAAATGTGCTAAGTTATGAACTTCAAAGTGAAATTTGGATAAATAACTGGTATAAGTAACTATTTTTGGTAAATTACATTTTAGTCCATTTAGGAAACAAGCAAGAAACCACAGGAAGAAAATTTTTACAAGAGGTTGAAACTATGTCAAAGTTGTCTAAATTTTTTATTTCCAAAAATGTTGGACTTTTCAAAGAATCACAATCATCCACTTCAAGCACTGCAAGATCTTTTGAGAAATCATTACAAGGAGGAAAAATCAATAGTTCAACACCACTTTCTCTTGAAAAATCCATACAATCAGGAAAATTTGACAAGATTTATAATTGTTTTTGGGAGCCTATAATGTAAAGTTCACTAAAGAATCCAAGGAGAGCCAATAATGTGCTACACACTAGTGCAACTAGTGTGTCTGCTAGAACTTTTCAAAACCCAATTCAATTAGATCTTAATCAAAATGCTCCCATGAAGGTCATTTCATCTTCAATGTTACCAAATTTCAAGGGAGTTACATCTGAAGACCTTGATATGTTTTTATTTGAGTTTAAAATTGTATTTCAAGCTCATGATTACACTAATGACAATCAAAAGCTCAAAATTATTTCCTTCCACTCTTAAAGAGTTATATCTATCATGGTTTATCACCTTAGAACCTGATTCAATTAGAACTTGGGATGAGATGGAAAAAATATTCTTAGAGAGATACCAAGAATATTGTGAAGTTAAGAATCAAAAAGATGAATTTCTTACAATGAAACAAAAGGAAAATGAAATCTTAGAAGACTATCTAGACAAATTTTCTTTTATTCATAAGAGATGTGGAAGTGTTGAACCTAAAATTTGCAAAGTCATATTCTTAAGGGTATTGCAAGATGAATCTAGGGATGCATTGGATATCTTGGGAAGAGAAGATGCAAATGTACTTGAATTTCAGAAAATACTTAAATTCTATAAAAATTACTCTCATTCAGGGCATAGAAAACATAGAGTTGGTAATGATAAACATGAATTAAAAGAATGAATGAAAGAGGTTGATATTTTAGTACATATTGATAAAACATTAGATGAAAAGAATGAATCTATTGAACCTTCAGTCATCTATTGTTCAAAAGTAGTGAGAAGCAACACTCTCTTCATGAATGTCCTTTGAACAAAAAATTTATACCTGTTAAATGTAGCATTTGTCAAAAAGGACACCCCATAGATCAATGTAGTTTATTGCCAAAACTCAAAAGTGTCTTTGAAAAAAAATCTCAACCTATGAAAAAACTCAATTTTTTAGGACAAGGATAAGGGAATAATTTTCATAAATTTCAATATCAAAATGCTTCTTAATTTCCTGCACATTGGGGAAATAATCCTTGGTATATGCCATGGTCTGCTTCAGGTCCACTTCAACAATGTTGGAGTCAACCACCATGGGTATATTCCCAAGAATGGTCTCAACATGGTTGGGTGCAAAAACAATGGAATCAACATCATCCACCATTATTGCAGCCAAAACTACAAGGATATCAATGTGTTGAGCAAGGTGCAGCGACAGTATTGTCATTGTTGTCAACACAGTTAGATAGATCGGTTGATGCAGTGGACAGAAGTTCAGAGTATGTACAGTGATGTTAAATTCTTATGAGGATGTTTTTGATGTTTGGGTGAAGTTGTTATAGGTTGTTTGTGCAAATTTGCAAAATTTGAAAAAATCGTCAAAAAGTTATCAAAGCAGCAAAATAGTCAAAAAGTTGCAAAAGTCGCCATGGGCATAGTTGGATAGGATGGATCAGTTTGGAATATTCCAGCATATCAAGAAATAGTCCATAATAGTATTGGAGATGTTAGCACAGTGTTTGGAGTGATCGGTGGTGTTTTCGGAATCTTGGCGGATGATTTGGCAAGTGGTTGTACAGGCTGAAAAAGTGCAGGTTTTGTCAAAAGAACTGCAAACAAACTGTAAGGATTTATGTAGTAAAATTTGAACTGGAGGTGGTCGTTATCTTCAAGAACATGTTTTCCAAATTGCAATGAAGACGGAGAAATGAGACGAATTTTACAAGCATTTCAAGACTGTCACAAAAACGCTCTTTTTTGAAAAAGTGTGTCAATAGCAGTTTTTGTGGAAGTGGTACAGGTGAAATGTAAGAAGTTAGGCAGTGAGTTTTGGTTTGGATATAGTCAGTGTTGCAAATATTCTAAGTTTCAAATTTCAAATAAAATTGAGTTACGAGGTGAGAGTTATTATTTTTGCAAAAACGTTACAGGTCTCTTTTATGTCAATTTGTGCCACTTGGGAAAAATCCTTTAGTTGGCCGTTTTGACCTTGAAGAGTCGTCGGAGTTTCAGTTTCAGTGTTGTTACACCTTCAAGGCATCAAATATATTATATATTTTTTTTGGTTTGAGTTTTCATGTGGCTCCGAAGTATGAGAACGAGTAAGGTGTCAATTCTTTGCATGTGACGTGTTTGACGAAATGTCTTCTCAATATAAAAAAAAGGGAGTTATATTATTTTAAGTAGTTTCATTAAATAAATATCTTTGGAGAAAGTGAAAAGAGAAAAAGGAATGCAAGTGTGTGCATTTAATTAAGAAGTTTTTTATTGAAGAGGGGGATTTTATTTTTGTGCGGAGAGAAGAGTGTGTGGAGAAAAATAAAGAGAAAAAATCCATGTTTTTGGGAAAAAGGTGAAAAATGTCACTTTAGTATTTTGGTCATAACTTTCTCATACGATATTAGTTTTGGCTAAAATTTTGAGAGGATTTCATAGATAGAGTTATGCACAATACCCAAAAAGTTTTTAGAAATTGACACAACGAGCTAAGATAACAGTCAATTTTTATGTGATAAGAGAAGATTCATATATGTCATTTTATTATCAATATCAAAATCAAGTGGGTGCTTGGTAGAGGGCTTGGTGCTCCTTTCTATTGGTGTAGATAAATCAGGGGTTGGTGCTCCTTTCTATTGGTGCAAATAAATCAAGGGTTGGTTCTCCTTCTAGTGGGTGCTGGTAAATTGATTGTAAAGTTAGTGCTTTGCAAAGGCTGGATTTGGATGTGAGTCCAAATAGTCATTTTGAGGATGTAGCCAAATCGGTGAACCTCGTTACATGTTGTGTTGTGTAATTTATCTTGTTATACTTGCTTTATTTGGTTTCAATTTTTCATTTTTTCAGCTTTAAGAGTTTAAGATTTAAGTTTTTAAAGGGCTACACTGATTCATCCCCCCTCTCAGTGTTATTGTGAGACTAACAATTGGTATCAGAGCAAGGTTCCTAAACAAGCTTAACCGGCTAGGGTGATCTTGGAAGTGACACAATGGTAGGTGGTGAAGGCTTCTCATCAAACAACGCACCATTGTTTGATAAAACTAATTACATATTTTGGAGACTCAGGATGCAGACATATCTTTGTGCTTTGGGATACGACATTTGGGATTCAGTAGATAGTGGATACACAATACCCACCACTTCTCCAACCGATGTTTTCGGTAAGAAACTATTTGAGAATGACTCAAAAGTAAAGAATGCTATCATGTGTGAATTAGTGGACAGTGAATTGGTAAATATTAAGATTTGTAAAATGATAAAAGAAATATGGAAGAAATTAAGGAGCATTCATGAAGGAGACGTTAAGATCAAGGAGGCTAAGTTACAAACACATCAAGCTCAGTTTGAAGTATTAAATATGAATGATGATGAGAACATAGAGGAATATATGTTGAGAGTTAATGAAGTCATTAATGCGATTAGAGGACTCAACGAGGAAATCAAATATTCTATCATCGTGAAAAAGGTATTAAGATCTTTTCTCCAAAGATTTGATTCTAAAGTTTCAGCTATAAAAGAAGCTAAAGATCTAAATTCTTTTAGTATGGATGAGATGCATGGTTCTTTGACTGCATATGAGATGAGAATAGGAAAATCTAAACCCATAGATAGAGAAGTTGCTTTTAAAGCCCATAAAAATATGAAAGCAAAACAAGAATCCAAGGAAGAAGAGACATCAGATGAAATGGAAGCAAACTTTGTTCGAAAACTAAAAAGGGGAAAAGGAAAATACAGAGGAAAGTTACCATTTAAATGTTTCAATTGTGGAGGCGTTGGGCATTTTGCAGCTAAATGTCCACTTAATGAGAAGAACAAAAGTGATGAAGGATCGCACCAAGAAAGAAGTGACTGGAAGAAAAAAACAAATTTTAGAAAATGCAACTTCAATAAGAAAAGTTTCATCTCCAAGAATGTTAGTTCATCAGAAGATAGCTCCGATGAGGATTCTGAAAAGGAAACAGGTGAAGTTCTCTTCATGGCACTCAAAGAAGAAAAAATAGAAAAATAACAGGAATGTGATGAAGAAGAAATTGATGCAGAAGTAAATTTTGAAGAGGAACTAATTGCAGCTCTGGATGAATTGAAGATAGAAAGAAAAAAGAACAAGAAAATTTCAAGAAAGCTTGAGGATGCAAATGAAATCATAACCAATTTGAAAGTACATATAGAAGAATCCAAGAAATATCTAAAGATCTCGAAGTGCAAATAACCATGAAAATAGATTATTGCAGCAAGCTAGAAGAAGAGACTATTGGTTTAAGGATGCATATAGAAGAGATGAATCGTAAAATTAGTTGTTATCACAAACGTGAAGAAAGTTCTATGAATCTGGATAAGATCATAAATAACCAAAAGACTACAGTCATCAAATTTGGTTTGGGATTTGACGAAGGAGAATCATCAAATGGATCAAAGGCCATAAATGAAGAATTCATAAAGAATGAAGATAAGAAACAGGTTGATCAAGAAAAATTGACTCATGTAAAATAAAGCAATAATGAAAGGCACGAAAGGAGAATTGACAATGATGGATTCACCAATGTCACACATCAAAGAAGAAGAAGATTTATGGCTCCTATGACAACATGGCAAAGACCATCACCCAAGTTCAATCATCTCTTTTCTAGTTACTGATTTAAATGCAATGGTTATGGACATAAGATTTCAAATTGCAAGTATAATGTAGGACCAAGGAATTTTACCAGTAGAAATGTTTTTTCACATTTGATGGATTATGCAGTAGAATTTTATAACTGTCATAATTTTGGGCACATTGCGTACATTTGCATCAAATCAATTTCAGGGAAGAAAATTTCAACCAAATGGAATGAGACAAAATAGAAAATTTCTCGATGAACATGCACAAGCTATTGAAAAAGAAAAGTCAAAACAAGAGCCCAACATTGTAATCAAACCAGTGGAAAGAAAAAGAGTGATCTAAAGAAGAAAAGGAATCTCTGATTGTACAAACAACATTTAAATCATAGAATAAATTTGCACCATGGATACTTGATAGTGGATGCTCCAGTCATATGACAGGTGACAAACAAAAATTTGAGAAGTTACAACAATATGAAGGTGGTTAAGTAAAATTTGGAAATAATAATGGAGCTAAGATAGTTGGCAAAGGTTCAGTTAAGATCAGTGATGGAAAGATCAAGTCAAAAGAAGTCTTGTATGTGGTTGGTATGAAGCATAACTTGTTGAGCGTAAGTTAGATTTGTGATAGAGGTCATGAAGTGATTTTTAAGAAGCAGGGTTGTGAAGTTAGAAAAGCAAATAGTGGAAAGTTGATAGCAACTGGATCGAGGACATCTGGCAACCTGTACACTCTCTTAGAGACTTCAGAAGGAGCTTGCTTGATTGGACAGGAAGAAGAAAATTGGTTGTGGCACAAGAGGCTCGGTCATATCAGTTTTGACAATCTAGTAAAAATTAGCTCAAAAAAGGCAGTGAGAGATATTCCCACCATTGGAAAACCATCAAATAGCATTTGTGCTTCATGCCAAAATGGGAAGCAAACTAGATTCTTATTTAAAACAAAAGAGTACTACACAAGCAAACCTTTGGAACTAATACATACTGATTTATGTGGACCCATGAGAATGCAAAGCATAAATGATGACAAATATTTTATGTTGTGTATAGATGACTATTCCAAGATGACATGGGTACTATTTTTGAAGCATAAATCAGAAGATTTTGAGATGTTCAAGGTTTTCAAAAACCAATTTGAGAATAAAAAAGGAAAAAGAATTAAATTTTTAAGATCATATAGATGAGGAGAGTTCATTTCAGAGGATTTTACAAAGTATTGTGAAAAATATGGTATTAGGAGATAATTTTCAGTAGCCAGGACACCTCAACAAAATGGTGTGGTAGAAAGAAAGAACAGGACAGTGCAGGAAATGGCACAGACTATGTTGAATGAGAGAAAAGTAGCAGACAGATTTTGGAAAGAGGTAGTCCATATTGTGGTATACATCCAAAATAGGTGCATGTTGAGGACGCATGAAATCAAAACTCCTTATGAGTTGTGGTTCGATAAAAATGCAACATCAAGATACTTTAAAGTTTTTGGCAGCAAGTGTTACATCAAAAGAACTGAAGAAAACCTTGGTAAGTTTGAAGATAGAGCGGATGAAGGTATTTTTCTTGGCTATTCGTCAAAAATAAAATCTTACAAATGCTACAACAAGAGGCTAAGGAAAATTATGGATAGTGTCGATGTTAAAGTTGATGAAGGTAGGGAACGAGTAATTAGCTATGAAGAGAACTACCCAATTTATGAAGAGGTTATTAAAGGAGATGAGGAAAAGGAAACGAAAAAGAAACAAAAAATTGACTCAGATGATTCAAACAGTGATTCAGAAGTGGAAGAAAATAAGAAATTCAAAACAGACAGCTGGTAGAAATATCATCCTAGAGAGAAAATAATTGGAGACCCCATAGTTGGTGTTTAGACAAGAAGAAGAGTAGTAAGTAACTACTCTCTATTATCCAGCATTGAGCCCAAAAATGTTGCTGATGCAAGCAAAGATGAAAGTTGGATGAAGGCAATAAATGAAGAATTAGATCAGATCGAGAAAAACAAAACTTGGGAGTTAGTACCAAGACCTGTAAATAAAAATATAATCGGTACTAAATGGGTCTTTCAAAACAAATTGAATGAAGATGGAAAGATAGTCAGGAATAAAGAAAGATTGGTATGTAAAGGCTATGCACAAGTTGAAGGTATTGACTTTGAGGAAAAATTTGCACTTGTGGCTAGACTAGAGGCAATTAGAATGTTTATGGATTTAGCAGTTTACAAGAATTTCAAAGTTTATCAAATGGATGTGAAATCAACATTTTTGAATGGAAAACTTGAAGAAGAGGTTTATATTGAGCAGCAAGATGGTTTCCAACTTGGTGATGATCCCAACTTGGTTTGCAAGTTGAAGAAAGAATTATATGGCTTAAAACAGGTACCTCGAGCATGGTATGCAAGGCTAGACAACTATCTTACTCAACAAGAGTTCAAAAAAGGTATGGTGGATAGTAATTTGTATGTCAAAATAGAAAATGGCCATCTTATTGTTCTTGTTGTATACGTAGATGATATCATATTTGGTAGCAGCAAAGATGAGTCACTGTAGTATCTATAGATGTCAGAAAGAGTACTAGTGGAGGTGCATTCTATCTTGGATACAGGTTGGTCACGTGGCACAGTAAGAAACAAGAGCCAGTCTCCTTATCCACAGCAGAGGCAGAATATATTGCAGCGACAACGTGTTGTACACAGATATTATGGATGAAACAAACCTTGAAATATCTTGGTATTAACTCTAGTGAGCCAATTTTAGTTAAGTGTGATAACACCAGTGCCATTAACATCTCAAAGAATTCGGTTATGCATTCTCGCACAAAGCATATTGCTATCTGGTATCACGTTTTGAAGGAAAACGTTGTGGAAGGTGAGGTTAAGTTGGATTTTGTTCCAACAACAGAGCAAGTAGCGGATATATTTACAAAACCATTGCCCAAGGAATTCTTTGAGTACCTTCGTAATAAATTAGGAGTGGTCATGCTTCCCAAGAATTGACTAGCTATCGGGACTACATTCTTAAGGGGAGCATTTGTGTATTTGTTTATCTTTTTGCTCATGTTTGTGATTTTTGCTAAGTGTAATAATTTTTGCCTGAGAATGTTGTGCATGGACTCAGGGGAAGTTTGCAGTATCCCCTTGGTATTGTTTTCAAAGGGGGAGAAGAGTTACAGGAAATTGCACGTGTGTTGCCAACAATTCCAAAGGGGAAGATTGTTGAGCAAGGTGCAATGACAGTATTGTCATTATTGTCAACATAGTCAGATAGATCGGTTGATGCAGTGGACAGGAGTTCAAAGGTTATTCAGAGTATGTACAGTGATGTTAAATTCTTATGAGGATGTTTTTTATGTTTGGATGAAGTTGTTACAGGTTGTTTGTGCAAATTTGCAAAAGTTGAAAAAATCATCAAAAAGTTGTCAAAGCAGCAAAATAGTCAAAAAGTTACAAAAGTCACCACGGGCATATTTGGACAAGATGGATCAGTTTGGAACATGCCAACATGTTATGAAATAGTCCAGAACAACATTTGAGATGTCAGCACAATGTTTGGAGTGATCGGTGGTGTTTCCGGTATCTTGGCGGATGATTTGGCAAGTGGTTGTACAGGCTGAAAGAGTGCAGGTTTTGTTACAAGCACTACGAACAAACCATAAGGATCTATGCAAAAAAAAATTAACTGGAGGTGGTAATTATCTTCAAGAACATGTGTTCCAAATTTCAATGAAAACGGAGAAATGAGGTGAATTTTACAAGCGTTGAAAGACTATCACAAAAATGCTCTTGTTTGAAAAAGTGTGTCAGTAGCAGTTTTTGTGGAAGTGGTGCAGGTGAACCATAAGGATTTAGGTAGTGATTTTTGGTTTGGACATAGTCAATGTTGAAAATATTCTACGTTTCAAATTTCATAGAAAACCAAGTTATGAAGTGAGAGTTATGATTTTTGCAAAAACGTTACAGGTCTCTTTTATGTCAATTTGTGCCACTTGGGCAAAATCCTTTAGTTGGTCGTTTCGACCTTGAAGAGTCGCCAGAGTTTCAGTTTCAGTGTTGTTACACCTTCAAGGCATCAAATATATTATATTTTGTTTTTGGTTTGAGTTTTCACGTTGCTCCGAAGTATGAGAACGAGTAAGGTGTCAATTCTTTGCATGTGACGTGTTTGACGAAATGTCTTCTCAATATTAAAAAAAGGGAGTTATATTATTTTAAGTAGTTTCATTAAATAAATATCTTTGGAGAAAGTGAAAAGAGAAAAAGGAATGCAAGTGTGTGCATTTAAGTAATAGGTGTTTTATTGAAGAGGGGGATTTTATTTTTGTGCGGAGAGAAGAGTGTGTGGAGAAAAATAAAGAGAAAAAATCCGTGTTTTTGGGAAAAAGGTGAAAAAAGTCACTTTAGTATTTTGGGAATAACTTTCTCATACGATATCAATTTTGGTTAAAATTTTGAGAGGAGGTCATATACAGAGTTCTACACAATACCCAGAAAGAATTTAGGAATTGACAAAATGAGCTAAGAGAACGGTAAATTTTTATGTGAGAAGAGAAGATTCATATATGTCATTTTATTATCAATATCAATATCAAGTGGGTGCTTGGTAGAGGGGTTGGTGCTCCTTTCTGTTGGTGCAGATAAATCAGAGGTTTGTGCTCCTTTCTATTGGTGCAGATAAATCAGAGGTTGGTGCTCCTTCTAGTGGGTGTTGGTAAATTTATTGTAAAGTTGGTGCTTTGCAAATGCTGGATTTGGATGGGAGTCCAAACAGTCATTTTGAGGATGTAGCCAAATAAGTGAACCTCGATACATCTTGTGTTGTGTAATGTTATCTTGTTATACTTGCTTTATTTGGTTTCAAGTTTTCATTATTTTGGCTTTAAGAGTTGAAGATTTAAGTTTTTAAAGAGCTACATTGATTCACCCCCCCTCTCGTTGTCATTGTGAGACTAACACAATGGGTACAACAACAAAAATAATACAAAGGGTGGCAACATTATCAAAAATAAAAATTAAACTTGTTGCCTGCTCATACCTATAATTTCTCTCAAGGACAAAAATAACAAAAAGCAAAACAACCTTTGTTTTCAGCTCAACCTGTAGCCAATACCAACATGGTTAAACAGGAAACCCCTGTCTCTATGGCTGAATAAAAAAATACAGCCATAATGAATGCTAGTGATTGTGATAAAACTCAGTTGTGTTCATTCCACTTATTAGTTTAGAAAGGGGAGTTTAAAAAAATGAACATGAAAACAAATCTACACTGAAATATCAAAAAGAAAAAGAAGACATTCCACAAAATAACTCATCAAAGAAAGTACCATATTTTGAACAATATGAGAAATCAAAAATAAAATATTCACAATCAGATTTGATAAAGGAATTAGAACATTTAACTATTAAAATACCTTTACTTCAAGCTATTAAATATGTACCAATCATTAATAATATTGTTCAGGAAATGTATTTTAGGAAACCAAGAAAAAATACAAAAGTATATCCTAAAACCATATAGAAAGGTGGAAAAATAGTTGACTTGCTTGCAAGAAAACTTACTCCACCTAACTGTGATTGTCTAGGAATCCTAGAGTTTCTTGAATCACATAAGGAAAATGAAAATAATATTGTAACTTTGGCCTCCATTATTGTAAAGGATAATGTAGAAGAGTTGGATTCATCCAAGAAGTCTGCTTTTGATGAAAATGTTCATATTTCAGATTTTAAATATGAATCAACTACTGGTCAACAATTATTATGGAATGATGAAAATAAATTTTTTGAAAATTTGTCACCATTCCTGTACAAAACAGTTTTCTTCATTTACCACATGGATGTCATCATTTTTTTCATCTTTTCATTATCATTTATCAAAGTTAATTCTTTCAAAAATTGTTTTTGGTAAACATATACATATTTTCCATTCTTTTCCACCATATCATTGCTCTCTTAATTTATTAATGCATCATTATCCAAGAACCAATTCAAAATATTCTGGTACAAAACAAACTAAAATGCATCCAAAACAACCTTTGAACAATAATAGTTGGTTGACTAAAAACCAGGAAGTAAATATGTTTGATGTATTGATCCAACATCCTAACGCTTTACTAACACTTTATACATCTTTAGCAGTTGGCATTGAGTTGTTGCAGGTACAGAAAAAATAGATTTTGTAGTTGAATGCATTTGATGAACTTTGGTTGGAAACACTTCACCAAATAGAGTTCACTCGATAAAAATAGAAAACGTGGCATGATGATCACATTAAGAGAAGCAAGGATGAACCAGAGGAGTTTGAGAATGAAGTTGTTCAAATTTCTTCAGTTGATGATTCAAGAAGGAAATTAGTGGTGAATGTACATTGTTTACAGTTGTACCATAAACCACTAACAAAGGTGGAATTTGATCGATATTTCACACAGTCAAACTTGCATATGATAGAAGAGGCTTCCTCTTTTGAAAAATATTCCCAATGATCATGTTTTTGAATCTTAAAAAAATAAAATAAAATAAAGAGAAGAAAAAAAAAATAGAGACAAAAGAAAAGAGAGAGAAATAAAGAGAAATAAATTGTAGCAAAAGGCATGTCCCACAAAATGAGGATACATGAGGACAAACATAAATTTTAGCATGGAGGAGGAACAATGAAGTCAATACTTCATTTCCAGCAATAAGGATTTAATGATGACATGAGAAGGCTCTTATTAATCATATGGAAAGAAAGGGTGCATCATTTTTGCAACCCTCAGTAGAAAAAGATGGTGTTTTTTATACAAAAATTGTCTATTTTTGTAGAATAAGGATTGTTCTTATCCAAATAAGAGTGAGATACATTCTCTCTTATTGTAGCCTCATGAGATACATTCTCTCTCATTGAAACACTTAAAAAAATAAGATAGAAGTTGGTTGAAAACCAAAAATGGTAGCCTCTTCTGATGAAAACATTAAAAAAAAAAGATGAAACATGAAACAAAAAAGAAAAGAAATATGAAAAAAGGAAAGAAAAAATGAAAAAAAATGAATAATTTAGTAGTGAAAACCTCCTTGGAGGTGTTGCTGAGTTGGCTTGCATGAAAACCAGTTTTCCAACATGCATTGCCTTGTTGATCCACTCATCATTGTTCCACCATTGTACAAATATCACACTACACATGTGTTATGTTTATGTTTTCATATAGCTTGCTAACAATCATCGAAAGCAGCTTGTAAGGTGCATGATAAATTTTTAGGACATTAAGTATGCGTTTCTTGCATTTAAGTCATAGCAAGTATTTAAAATTTAGTATATGATAATCGATATTTGGCATAAACTATTCATACAATATTGGCAACTTAAAAATGGAACATGTTCAAAATGTCAAGAAACACCCTCTTCTACCCTTAGTTGCATGGGAACTTCAAAACTATGTAAAAACCTAATTTTGGGACATATTGACAGCAATTCTATTTGAATTAGCAGGGCAAGTTTCATAAGGAGAACTACAAGTTGATACCCCACAAATGCTTCATAAATATGAAGAGGATAATATGGAAAATGCACCTAAAAAATCTATTTTACTACTATTTGCAATAAAATAGCAACATACAAAACAAAAAAAATAGCATCTAAACAAAAGGATGGAGAAGGGATTTTTGATGTTATGGAAGGCTTATACACTCTAGAGATGGCCCACAACATAATCTACAACTAAATTTTGCATTGGAGGTCATTTATGTATTTTTGGATGCATCTTCAGAATGAACATGTATATCTTTGGAATGAACAGACACATCTTCAGAATGAGCAGGAACATCTTCGAAATAAGATGGAAATTGTGCCAAAAATTCCTAAAAATTTTGCAAAACAGTAAAAAAAGTAGAGCACATTAGATATTGAGTTCCCTAAAGCTCTACCACAAGTAAGTACATCCCTCAAGCATTTCAAAATCAAAATTTTGTTAATTTTGTTTCAAAGGTGCAAACAACAGAATTAGGTATCTAGGTTGAAATGTTGTCAGGATAGAAAATTCCACTAGTAGTAGTGCATCTTCCAGATATGGTTCCATTAGGAAAGTACAATAAGATTATTGCAAGATGAATCACATGATACCAAGCCTTTAAGAGGTACCATGCAACACTAAAACTTTTATAAAGGTAGAAAAATAGTCAAAATTACAGGAATTGCAATATTGAAGGATGAAAGTGCAGAAGTCAAAGAGTTGCAAGTTGAAAATGAAAAACCAATTGAAAAAGAAATATGCAAGAAAAAACAAAGAGCAGAATAAAAAGAAGTGAAGAAAAAAAAAATTGTAGGAATTGTAAAAATTGAAAAAAAATTGTAAAGTTGTAGAAAAGTGAAATACATGTGCTTAAATTACAAAAATTCTTGGTGTAGTGTAGCAAGGAGAAATTTCTTAGGTAGCAAGTGGAAAATGATGTTGTTTAGAAAGATAAAACTTGCATATTACTATGGCCTACTAGGATGCATGAGGTCATGCATAAGTTCAAGTTGGGGGGGATGATGAGGCCTATAAATGCCTCATTATTACACTATGTTTGACATATAAAAAACTATCATATTACCAAAAATGACAAATTTAATTTCAAAATAGTTGATTAAAATATATTAATTGTTAAATATTTGAATGATTTTATGTTAGGAATATTATACCCCTATTTTGACTATTTTTAGTATTTTATGACTGATTTTTCTTTATTAAGTAGTAATTAAAACATGCATTTCAATTATCCAAGTGTGGGATGTTGATGTTCATTAATTTCACAAAGGTTTTTAAATGCTTTCCCACATTTTGAACTTGTTTGAAATCCACATTGGAGCCAAATTCCTAGGACTATCATAAATCTGGAAATCTACAGATGACAACCATATAAAAACCGGCAAGTTGTCACTTTATAGGAGCACCTTGAAGTTGTCAGACAAATCAAGAAAAAATATATGGAATGTATTAAAAAATACTAAATAAGACTTATGACCTACTTGGATGCATTCCCACTTGATCTAAATGGACAACAAAAGGGCATAACAAAAGAAAGACAATTTTGCATCAGTTTTACAGTTTTTGTACAGTTTTACATCATCCTAGCATGGCTTGCTAATAAATGGAATGCATGAGTTTTGTAGAAACATATATTTATTTATTTTTTATATTTCCAAAAGTGCTAATTTATCTAAAACTGAAAAGAGCACCAAAAGTGTAACTGTTGCAGCAGAAATAGGGAAATATAGGTTTATCATGTAAATTCTAGCCAGCTATCAATGAATGACAAGGCCTATAATTTACCAATGAAGAAGGTTGAAATTAGTTGGGATCATCTCTTGGAATTTGGATTAAAAAACCTACCTAAAAAAACCAACTGAAACGGATATTCTAAATGCGTTTTGGGCATAACGTGCACCTACAACCAGTTATTCCAAAGATCTTCGAAATAACAGGGGAACACACCTCTTTTTGAATGTCTACTATTTTTAAGTAGTTGAATGGGTAAAGCAAGGAGGATGAGACATAGGAACAACCTTAGACAAATATTCCCATAGTTCCCTACTACCAAGAGACACAACTCACAAGCAAACCCTCGCTAATGTAACTTGTCCTATCTTGAAATAGACCCAGTCAGTTGTAGAATATTAGGCAGATCAAATGTAAAATAGCAATAGGATATTTTGTTCACATAAAATAGGAATTAGAAATTACAAATAATAGCTCCCTCATTGGTTTAATGAGGAGAGTAGCAATTAGGATATTAGGATTTAACAATGGTAGATTCATATTGTAACAGTGCAACAACAGAAAAGTGTAATGTTGTTTTTGGAATAAATAAAAGTGTATTTTTTTTATTATTTTTGTTATGCATAAGTGTGTGACATCTATAAATTAAGAGAAGTTCTTATAACTTCTTCTAGAAAAGGAAGCAAGGGCGAATTCCAAGCCTAGGAGAAGGACTAACAACATAGGTTTTCTTTTGATTTCTATTGCAGTAGAATTTAACTGAATATTTATCAATTTCATCTTTGTTTCACACTAAATTTTGTTGCAGTTTCATGATATATTTCCATGTTTAGAATAAACTTGTAGATTTCCTAAATGTGTGTTCATTGATAGATTAAGTTATTGTTCCATGTTTCAGCAAGTTGCAGTATTGTTTCAATTTCTTTACTTTCAACAACTTTTACCAGTTTTTTGCATTTTTCCTTTTTGTTGTCAGCTACTGTGATAGAATATTGACAACCTTCTAAAATAGAACACTAACAGGTGTTAACTTGTGTTTTTTATTTCAAGAACTTTCCCTTCTGCAAAAGTAATTAGATTTAAATTTTGCAATTGTACTTAGATTTTAGTTTCTGCAATTTAGAATTAGGTTTCCATTTTTGCAAGTAAATTAGTTTATTTTAAGCAAGATATGATTAAAAGGTGATCTAAAAACCCCACATAATCTATTCTGCCAATAAAAATTGTTGCTTCCAAATGAACTAAACTGCAACCCTACTTAAGTCTTCTCTCGTAAATAGCCTTGGACATTGCCCTAGATTGATGAATAATTGAGATTAAATGATGCTATTAACGACATGCATCACATTGTCATTTTCTATCACCATATTTCCTGTAATTACCACATCCTTCCTACAGATGAAACTACGATGCTCCCGAATTGAGCTATCTTATAGATTCTATCTATTGGGTTTATATGCAGAAGGTAGACTAAATCGAAAATCCCATAGTGATGGATGTGCTATTTTATGAATTCTGGAATAGGAGGAATGAACATCATTCTCTTCCAAATGGTGACATCACGGTCTTCCAAGTTAGAGATATACCGTTGAACATTATGCCTAATTTGTCTACCCCATAAGCAAATTCTTATCACTTTTTCCATCTTATGTTTGTCGTGGAAGTCCACAATGTGCATTCACATGACCATTGAATCTGCTCCTGCTATTCACCACATGTAATTATCTATAAATATAAGAAATATCATTTACAAACCCAAGAAGACTCTTCCCTGAGTGCATATCCACTATGATATCCATCCGCTGTGTTGACATCTCGTAGTCATGATGAGGCTTTGAATACCTTTATGTCTATATGCATGTACCTAGTTACTTTAAATCTCTGACCATACTATCATCTATGAATCATCAAAGCATGACTCCTGTGTGCTATCGTTGACCCATGTATTCTATTCCATATGTAAGACAAAAATCTCTATGGCGATGATGATTCTAACAGTTGTCATGAGAAATTTGCATTGCTATAGTTCCAAATCCATCATCATGATGTTAGTACAAGTATAGCCACGTATGCATCCAACTAAAATTACCTCTAGTCTCACGTCTTGATCATCATTGTGATGTTTTCTTATGTAAATGCTGGAAACCTATGTGCAATCCTCTTCTACCACTGGCTTCGGTAGTCATCGGTAGTGCCCTGACTCTATAGCCATGTATGCTGCTCTCCTATTCATCTAATTCATGTTCGGTCTCACGAGGTCATCCGTATCAATAATATCCATTGCTCTATTTTTTTTCCACCTTTCTAACTGATAACAACATGCTCTCTTTGAAACCACTTAAATATAATAGAATATCCCAAATCGATGACTGATCGTCATTTTATCTAAGATATACGACTTGAGATTTGTTTACGGACATCCAAACCTTCGTCATACCATCACCTCAGTAATTTCCCTACGTTCATATGTTGTGATTACTGGCCACCTACTGTCATTCATTGTGATAAGGTCCATCTACCACATAGGCATCACTACCTGTCATCCACTCTGCCATGCTAGATAATCATATTTTCTCACCTATCGATTGCCAATGTAGTCATATATAGCCACTGACTATACAACCATGACTATTGTATCCACTGAAACATACGAAGCTACAATGGTGGTGTACGTCTACTAAAACATAGAGCTTATGCATGTATTAGGCACCATATGTTTGCTTAATTTGTTAGCTACAATCCCATTGGTCTCCATGACAGTAATGGTGGGAATGACCATGTTTGTCATCAATAGATGTGCATCCAAATCCATCTCAATAAGACAATAGGCCCAAATATAATTGTTTGCCTACCAAGATTTATCCAATCACACTCTAAATGTGCTACATGCGGATAAGCTTCCATCAAAGCCACGTACGCCACCACCTGGTCTTCAATCCATGTACCCATATTCTATACTATTTGACCTAGTTGCTCATGTGAACCCACTACATGCACCCGGTTTCCACAGTGTCCCATCACGTACAAGTCCATCGGTAAAGTTCACGTGGTCTGCGTTATCGACATTCTCCTTTATGTTTGTTGGTTGGGCTATGCAAACATCTAAATTTAAACATAAATAATTTTGAATTATCCACATCACATCTATGGACATCAATTCAAACCCAAAAACTAAATAAAACCATACAAAATGGAAAGCTATAAAACATTTATCCTATGATAAAATAAAAGTGACACTTCTCTTTACTTTGTAAATATATATACTTTATTATTTTATTATATTTTCTATTTTTTGTATTATATATATATATATATATATATATATATATTTACTTTTTTTTTATATTGATTATCATTATCATTATATATATATATATATATATATATAATGATAAGATATATTTTTTAATTTTTAATTTTATCTTATTTTAAATTGTTTACTTGTTTTACTTTATTTCAACCTGGATCTAACTAAACACTAACATGCTTAACTAAATAAATAAAGAAAACACATTAAAAATGACACTTAGAAAAACAAAAACAATCCTAAGCAACACAACAAAGCACTACAAAAGGGAAAAGGAGGTCACTATCCAAAACTAGACCTATGAGACTACCAAGCACATAGGCCAGAACCTACCAACAATATCACTCCAAGAACAACAAAAAAATCCCAAAATAACAAATTTAATAGTGGTTCCCCAAAATTGGGGCTAGTTGTGAAATAGCCAAAACACTACTCTATGAAGGCCTATTTATAATGATACATGCCTCTTTGCCTTCCTAATTCCTAGGACACCTTACTATTCTATTCTAAGGACTCATGTACATGTGGACTACATGCTCATTTACATCATTGTGCATTATAACATTTGTGCATGTATTACATTGCTTTAATAAACTACTTAAATCCTAATAAACTTGTAATCTAAATATGTATCCATGATGGTACATTAGAAAGAACCAAATAATATAATATATTTCAACAATTATTTTATTATTATTATTGTTATTTTTTATTTAATGCAAGTGAGTAGCACGATAATTGATACATTTTTCGATTGTGCCTCCTATATTAACAAAAAGAACAGGTGTACAAGGGACTGATCCATCAAAGAAAAATATAGAATATGGATCATCTTGATGATTAGAATCACAAGGAATCTCCTCCATATATTTTTATCGAGCAACCTTTGCATGAAAAGCTTTACAAACCCTTACTGAACCATTGTTCTTAACAAAAGGAGTGATCCTTAAATTTGTAAGATGTCTATAGTGAAGTGGGGTCTTCTTGAGAAATAGAAGATTTACCATCTGAATGCATAAAATTTACCATATTACAAAACAAAATATTAGAGGGATAAGGGGATCCTTCGTCCTCATCACTCCACTCAAATCTTTGATGATCTAAATATTTAGCATAAGTTTTAATGTGATCATCATTATTGTGATAAAGTTTAGTTTTTGTTGTAAATGTAGCCTATGCCACACCTTCCAGCATAGATTTCAACACCCATAGGCTCTTGAATGCCTTTCTATTGGGATCCCATAGCTTTATAAATATATCCCATGCTAGATAGGATCTATTTTGGGAGTGGGTAGTCATTGGATAAATAAAAATGGGCAAAAGAATGCTCCACAAGACAAGGGTTGCTACCATTGCTATTTTCTTCGAAGGATATTTCCATGAGGATAAAGTTACATGTGCCAATGTGTACAATTTCACCATTCTTATGAGGTAAACACATAGTTCATGGTGAATGTGGAAGCTTGGAAAGATCCAGAAGAGGCTCTTGAAGAAAATGATTAACTTGATCTTGTGATGAAAATTTGATGAGATATTCCTCACTCACTTTTATACTTTTGAGTTGTTTGGATATTCGAGATGAGGAACTTGGAGGAGCAAATGATGAAACTAAAGGATAGATGTTAAGACCGAACTGATATTTCTCGACCATCGAACAATATTCAAATAAATTATGGTTGCCTAGAATTATGACAACCTAATCCTTAAATTAAAACTTCAAAAATGGATGAAAGGTAGAAAGGAAAACCTTCATCGCATGGATCCAAGGACACCCAAGAAGAATATTAAAAGATTTTGGGAAAGGTACCACATAGAACAAGATATCTAAGATTTTAGGTTCGACGCTCAAGGGGAGAGATATAGTGTTTTAGGCATATTGGGACTCATTTTTGAAAGCCTTGATGATAATATCAAATTTAGTTAAGTCTTCATCTTTTAATCCAAAATTTTGAAAAAATTGATGTGTATAAATTAAGGGAATAACCATTGTCAATCAAGATTCGTTTGACAAAATTTTTCTCAATAAATGTTGTGATGTAAAGGGAATAGTCCCATCGTAAGTTTGTGAAAGGTATATCATCATCCAAAAATGTGATGTGATGTATCCCAAGAGAACCTATGAAATTAGCTACGGCACTAGGAGAAATATCTGCAGGGACAAATTATTATCTTAGAATTTCCAACAAATATTACCTATGAGTAGGAGAAATTTATAATAGTTCTAAGATAGATATCTTGGTAGGAGTACTATCTAACTATTTTTGAAGGTCAAAGAATATTTTAGGTTGAGGTTTCAAAACTAAAGGTGAGTTTTTTACTCCCGTGCTCTTTCTCTAAGCATTATTCAAAAATAGGATGGGATCCAATTGGTGGGTTGGATGAATAGCTTATCTCTTGCAAATAATGTTGAGTCGATTGATTCTACATGTGTTGACTTATAGTTACTACTATCATACCAACCATATTATCATAAGGAGGTGGTACATTATGATATGACACTTGATTAGCTACCTACTGCCCATGCTTAAGTAGGGGATCATGGAAAATTCCCATGTCTTGATTAGTTGTGGGTATTTATTGAGTAGGATGCTTTTTGTTGGGTGGGCGAGAACCTTCTATAACAAGGTATCCTACATCAATCAGATCCTAAATGACATGGTCCAACCTCTTACAAGAGTTTATCTAGTGCCCTTCCACTCTATGATACTCACAGTGCTAACTAGTCTTATACCAATTAGTTGTGGTATCAGGGTACCTTATGGGAGGCAACTCAATCATATTAGCTACTAAAAGCTTATTTAGAACCACTTCCATAGGTACATTAAGCCTTGTGAAATTCCTTTGTGGAGGTTTTGGAGACTGGCTAAGCACCATATTTTGTAGGTTGTTAACAATACTATTAACATGCCTACTATCCGTAACTCCATCACCTACCACATGCTTGTTCTTATACTAATTTTTAGTGGTCTTATCTTCCTTTAAGATATCTTATTCTGATAAGAGCTTGTTCTACCTTTCTTGCTAGGTAAATTGTTTGATCAAAATATGTGATAGTTATAGTTTCCAATGCATAAGATAATTGTTCTTACAAATTTCCAATAAATATTTCAAGCATGTCTCGAGGAGGTAAGGTATATCTCAAACGTCCAACTAGACTCATCCAATGAGACAAAAATTCTAAAAATCTTTCCTCTTTACCTTGTTTTAACATGTAAATATCTTTCATGGTCACGTTATTTTCAACATAAGCAATAAATTGTTGAACAAATAATTTAGTTGTTTCTTCAAAATTCCTCAAAGAATAATTTGGCAACCGATAATACCACTCTAATGCCATGCCACCAAGGATCTTAGGGAATGTCTTAAGAAACAACATGTCATCATATATGATATCATGGCAAGCTATTCTAAACATTCTCAAATGCTCAATTGGATCTTCCATTTCCTTATATATAGGTAAAATCAACATGGTAAAATGCTTAGGATATGGCTTAGCTGCAATGATAGGATCTAAGGGTTGTTTGAACATTTCTCTATAGATTTAGGTGAAACTAGGGGGTTGAATCATGTCCACTCTTGAAGCCAATAATTTCAACATATTAGTTAAACTTTGCACCTCAGAATTATTGTTGTGCAATACCCCTAGATTCCCTAAGGGAGGGGTATAGGTAGGTTGTTGAAAGGATACTTTGACCATGTTGGAGGTATTGATACTATTGTGATATGTGGTATCTTTTTGGAGAGGATAACTAATAGTTGGTGGAACATAAGCATACATGTTGAGATTAGTTGGATGAGGAGAAAATTAAACATAATCTCTTGATGCACTACTAGTTGGAGGAACTTGGGCAATTATTCCAACATTGGTGGTCATAGTAGTAGCATATGTTGGGTTATGAATAAGATTACCATGATGCAAAGATTCAATCAAGTAATTTTTATGAAAATATTAAGGAAAAAGGTTTTATTATGAGATGTTCCAACTTCCTTGATTCAGGCTTCCTCTTCCATAGCTTTATCCAAAGCATCCTTATGATGTTTGTAGAAGTTCTAAATATGTTCAAATGATATAAATATTAGGTTCCCATTGGTTCACTTAGTAGGATCGATATCATTCTAAATTCCTTCATTTTCTTCCTCTTCTAGATTATAATTTTCTCTATCAATTTGATCATCTTCTTGGAAAATCTCATAAGAATCTAAAAGCCTTAACCCACTCCTAAGTTTGGGAGCCATTAGGAGAGAGAAGGAAAGGGGAAGAACTACAAACTAGCAAAAGTACACAAAATATTTTTAAAATGCTTTTAAATGTTTTATGATCCACACAAGTAAAATCAATGGTCTTATTTCAGTTTTCAATAATAACAAAAGAAGAGGCTTCCTATTTTGACCACTAAGACACACGTTCACATCGGGTTCACCAAAGATGTAGAGGGGGAAAACTACCCTACCGTGTATGATTCTTGACTAGATATGCTAGGATCCGAGGTGAACCACAGGGGTATGTTATAATTCTACACTCGATGGGAAACCAAGGGAAGGGTTCACCAGGTTTTATTTTAGGACTCGCTCGAAGTTTGGGGTGGAATATGTTTGAATGCGTCAATTAAGCATGTACCTATGTTTGGCATTTCTAAAAACTACACTATGAAAAGGGAAAGAACAATGTAAGATACAAAGTGTAAGAAGACAAGAGTTAACCCTAGAATGACTCTTTGCTTGAATGGTCATTAACCCTTGGATTGCAAAAAAAAGCCTTTGAGTAAGGGTCCAAGGGAAATGCACAAACAAGGTTAAAACCCTAGATGCACACTATATGCTTTTATTCTTTCAAATGCCAATAAATGTGATCAAATGCCTTTATTTACTTGTGATATAGATTTTTGAATCATAAATGAATAGAAATCAAACACCAAAAAACATACAGATCTATTAGGGAACTTATCTAATTTGATGGTTGTTCCAAGCTTTATCTTACATCCAACAATGTTTCACAACTTCTATCCTATAAAATAACTTCAAAAAAATCTCAAAACATATGATTAGTACTAGGAAGATTTATTAGGTCACTGTTTGACTATATTTGGAGGTGCAATAGTCAAGCTCCCTAGGTCCTTTTAGCTGACCTTTAGAATGTAAAAGTGAAAGTTGACCTTTTTGGAAGATGAACAAATAAAATACAATGCAATAGAGTAGCATAATGAACAAAGCATAGATTGTACAATTATGCTCTAGATGTAACATGAAATATAGATCTAGGGTTTGGGGGTGAACATTTCCCCCAATCCTATCATAGGCAAATTCCTACCCTATACAAAGAATTCATGCCTTGTAAGGTGAATTCGTGCCCTGTACATGCCCTGTAATTACAAGGTGTAACTTCATAGTAGAAAGAAAAAGAAACAGAACAATGTGAATAAAAAATATATATGTAAAATTTAATAGTATATGAATTCAAATAAGTGAAAACAAACTGGTGGTAGTAAAAAAGCAAAAAATAATGAAGACCTCCAAGATAATATACTTCTTCTTAGGGCTCTAACACTTATCCACCAAGAGCAACTAACACTAAATAAGAAGACAATAAAATAGCAATCCCACAGTAGAAGAGCTCCTATTAGCATGTGCAATGAGCAAGTCAATATTAGAATTCTCAGGAAGATTCCTTGGATTTGATTTTTGGTTTATGGCTTAGATTAAAAAGAGAGGATCCAATACTCCTTTTATAAGAGGTTTGGAAGAGGTTTGGGTGGGAATACAAAAAATAATCCTGGCAAAGAACTGACAACACATATGTCAACCAAAACTTGGGATTTTTAAGAGAAAAAATCCAAATTTGCAAATTTGCGCCCCATAAGGGATAAATTTGAATTTATGATAACTATACCCATGTGTAGTTTTTTGGCACTTTGGAGGATCAAATAGAGTCAAAATAGGATAAACATTATATCGTTCGAAAGCTATTTTTGAGATTGATTCAATGCCATAGATTTTTAAAGGAATGGAGAATATTTTATGGGAAAATTTTGGCTCAAAGATAACCCTACTTTTATGAGAATAAAACTAAGGATCTAAGGAAAATGACTCATCTTAATGGGTCAATTTTCCATGTCTACACCAAATACTTTGAATATTTTACATGTAAATCAAGGAATTAGGGATATTAATACCTCTTGGGATAGGGTGCTCCCTTGAGTTTCGAAAGGAATGTAAAATTCCTAAGGAAACTCGAAACGACATACTCGTATGAAAAGAGAGCAAAAAACGATGAAAAACACACAAATTAGGGAGAAAGAGAAGAGAGAAAAAGAAAAAGGAGAAATAAAAAGTAAAATAGGGTGAAAATCCTAATTCATTTTCATCGCATAAAAAAAAAGAAAAAATCTCTAGATAAAATGAGGGAATGGAACTTCCAACATATCAAGTGATAATTGCAAGGGGTAAGGTCAATGTAGCAACAAACCAAGCATGGGTAAGAGCCAAAATACCAACTAGAATGTAGATTTTAATTTATTTTTAGCATTTTTATGTTTTTAAGTAGAATTTTCCATGCAAGACACAAGCATATATTCAATGGTCACCTTGGTGATGAGAGAATTGGTACCTCATGCTATATAGGGCATGGATTCTCGAATCTGTTCCCTAGAGGATATAGGGCACAAATTCATGAATATGCACCCTAGAAGATACAGGTTACAAATTCAAATAAAAAGGAAGATAGTCAAAAAAAAGATAAAAGAGAGAGAAGAAAAAGAAAAACATGAGAGAAGAAGATTATAGGTTGCTCTTGAGTTGAAAATTGTATTAGCATGTTTATGATATTTTTATGATTAAGTGATGAAATTAATGAAATTTTTTATGTTTTTTTTATTGCTGCATAATGTCCTTGAGATTAGGGAATGGCAATTGAGTACCCTCGAGGAGGCACTACAGGAGCTCATGCTAGCAGAGATATGCACAATGGGGGCATTGGGGCTTTTGCACTTGGTAAAAATACCCTAGGTGGAGGCAAATAGAGCGATGTTGATAGTGCTGGCAGAAGGGTGGTACTCAAAATTATCCATGTTCCAATTATCAATGAGAGAGATGACCATCACATTGGAGGATGTTTGGTGCATATTGAGGATCCCCATCAATGGGAGGATGGTTTATAAGTCACATGTGCCATAGGTGATAACGCTGAGATTGATAGATGATTTTTCACATAATATCTACAAGAGTGGATTCCATGTGGATGACATGCCACGGTAACACAATATTGGGACACTGAAAACCATGCTCTATGGAGTGGTGGTAGGATTTCTAGTGTGCCACATGATTTGGTAATACCCACCATGGGCACTGGTAGGATTAGTGATATATATGTGAGACCAGAAGGTGTGGTTCACATGGGGGTTGTATGTGTCGGCCCATTTGTATAGGTCATTTCTAACATGATCCAATAATTCAAAAGTTGAGGAATTTCTAAAATAAATATACATAGAAGATACCAAAATCATTATTTAAGGTAATGTAACAACCCCAATAGTTACTACTCATCCACTATTTTTTATTTATTAAAATTTTTTTCCTTTCAACATGCGAAAGATATAATAATGATATAAGTCTATGATATCCTGATGAATAGTAAGTAATCTGAGTAACAAGATATCAAGAAGCACTAGAACCCTAGTTACTCTTGAGTAGAAGTACCAACTTCTACAGATTCATCATACCATCACCAAACAATATGAGGATGCTTCAATGGCTAAATCCATCATACCATCACCAAACGGTATGAGGATATTTGCAATGGTTATACTATATATAAAGGTGAACTATACCTCACTAAAGAGAAACACCCCCTCCCCTTACTATCCATGAAGACTAGTAATTTGGAGAATACCATTAAAATTAGATGATGCACCACCCTGGTGGCTATCCATTTCAAGGTATTTGTTATTATTTCATATTTTTAGTTTATTGATAATGCAATAGTTTGACATAAATTACCACTCTCAAGTTTTACTATACCCTAAACAACTAAATAAAGATAATTATTTCTATTCACCATCCATAGCCTTACAATTTTGCAATAAGTAATAATCAAAAGTACTACCATTTACTCTATCATTTCCATTTCAATGACATGCATACATCTCCTATCAATATCCAAGATGAAGACTATATTCTTAGACCCTAATTTCTACAACACATGAGCTTATACAAAATTACATAAAATAGTACAAAGTCTTGGCGGATAAGCATCACTTATTATCACCGTATTCAAATTACAATAAAATTTAGTCATGTAAATGATACAATAGTATTCCTTGATCTTGTACAAGTCTTAACTAGACCTCTTGGTATTTCTTGGTGTATGAGATGAGATTGCAGGGATTAGGACAACCCATATGCACATATGACAAATGCAAAATAGGTAAACCATGCTTATCTAAATTTTGAATGCAATTCATGCATCAAAACTTATCACAATATTTTACATTTTAATTCATAGATAAAACTAAGCATGATTATCTATAAATCATCCATCATTAATTCTTTCCATTAAAAGGATTTCTAATCCCATACAACATAAATGTTATCACATGTTTTCATCATGAAATTATGGAAGAGTCCCATACCTCTTCCAAAGGAATGGACACCAATCTATTCCTCCCAAAACTAGATAATTTTCTATCTAATTCTATATTTAAACAAACATTTATTGCGTTTCTATAATTTCACTTGTTCATTCAATCTATCTGCTTAATTGACTTTAAAATATTATTCATTTTCCATATTTAACAAACCATTAAATTTGTGATGATAAAACTACATAACAAAATTGAATCATTCCCATATTTGAACATTGTTCTCTATCCATATTAAACAATCTCTATCTATACATAATAGGATTATAGAGAAGAGGTATTTTAGCTTATAACATGTACCTTTTTTTAAAACATAATGTAATATCAAATGTTAAATTCTCACAATCTATTTTTATTTCTACAACATACTAATTCCAATTATATCTACTGATTCAACAATGTTATTCTATATTCCTTATAATTAAATGCCTTAACTAAACTTCCCAAGACTAAACATAAATATATTACAAGCCATACACCCTTTTTATAAGACACATTTAAATTCCATATAATAAAAGGGAATTTAACCCTTGGTTTTATTTAGAATAATATCACCTATGCTATGACATGTCATATACATTTGGATTATATAATGACCTTTAAGCATGTAAAATCTAGTATTTGTCCCTACACCCCTCCATATGTTCTACACATTTAACCATATTTTAAACACTTAGAACTGAGATATCAAGAACTAGAGCAAAATTTCAATAGCTAATTTCACTAGTCAAAATAGTTTGACCTTTTGATCAATTCATATTATAATAGAAAGGAGTATTTAAGAAAAATCAAAGTCTATGTTTTATACATACTCAGCGAAGGTAGGATGAATGGACATTTCGCATGCTTGATTGTTCGACTATTGGGTTTTGGATGATTTAGAGAGTATAATTATCATGTCTACAACATCGTGAATCTACCTACAAGGACCCTTTTCTTTATTACTCTGAAACGAGGTACATATAATTTACATGTCATCCACTCACAAAGTCTAAGTGATAAAATTTTAAGAATTGATATGGTTTTTTTTTTTTGTGGAAGGGCATTCTCTAGCGCAATGTAGTGGAGGCTCGTGTAGATATCCTCAGTACTACAAGGCACATCCCAATATATTGACACCTCACACTCCATGGTTCAAGGGATAAGACACTTATTTCTTGGTGAATTCGATTAAGGACTTGAACAGATGATGGGAATTCCTCATCTGGAGACGTAAAATATGTGACAAACCAAATGTTCAATTTACCTAGTTCAATTCGGGTGACTCCATGGTTGTGTGGTAAATGAACAATTCTTAGGGAGAAACTAAAAATAGTATAGTGACCAAAAATTTTCATACTAGCTTTTGAGTGGGTTCCAAACCATAATATACTAAATTTCCTTGTTGTTACCTAGCATAGATGCGGTGGTCTAAAGTTTATCTCTCAATCGAGACGAACTAGCTATACAAGTTCTTTTGAGGGTGTCCATTCTTGGGTCAAGTTCGAGGGAGTCATAACTCTACTACCTATCAAAATTTGTCTACGACATAGGTGTTAGTCTCATAATGACACTGAGAGGGGGGTGAATCAGTGTAGCTCTTTTAAAACTTAAATCATCAACACTCAAATACAAAACAATGAAAACATAAAACCAAATAAAGCAAGTATAACAAGAGAACATCACACAACACAAGATGTACCGAGGTTCACCGATTTGGCTACATACCCAAAAATAACTATTTGGACTCCCATCCAAATCTAGCCTTTGCAAAGCATCAACTTTATAATCAATTTACCAGCACCCACTGGAAGGATCACCAACCCCTGATTTATCTGCACCAACGAGAAGGAGCACCAACCCCTGATTTATCTGCACCAATAGAAAGGAGCACCCACCCCTCTACCCAGCACCCACTTGATTTTTATATTGATAATAAAATTACATATATGAATGTCTTCACTGAAACTAGAACCCTCCATGGTCTATAAGCTCAAAATCTAAAACTTTCTATTTCACCCAGTATAACATCCCTCTCTCTGCATTACCCAAAATTTGAATCTTTTCTTCTCACAAAAACAAACTGATTGTTCTCTTAGCTCATTCTTCCAATTACTAAACACTTTATCTGCAAACTCCTCTCAAAATTTCAGCCAAAATGGATATCATATGAGAAAGTTATTCCCAAAAAACTGAAGTGACATTTTTCACCACTCTCCAAAAATCATGGATTTTCACACTTTATTTTTCTCCACACACACTTCTCTCTTCACAAAATAAAGTCCCAAATTTTCAATGAAATCCCTTGTCACTTAAAAATCACACACTTGCATTATTTTTCCCTTTTCAATTTTAAAAATATATATTTTTAATGAAGCTTCTTAAAAAAATATAACTTCCCTTCTTTTTATTTTGAGAAGGCATTTCGTCAAACACGTCACATGCAAATAATTGACACCTTACTCGTTATCTTACTTTGGAGCCATGTGAAACCTCAAAAAAAAAATTAAAGATGCTCTATTTGATTCCTTGAAGGTGTAACAACACTAAAACCAAAACTCTGGAAACTTTGCAAGGTCAAAACGACCAACTAAAGGATTTTGCACAAGTGGAACAAATTGACATAAAAGTGACCTGTACCATTTTTGCAACAATCATAAATCTCACCTCGTAACTCTATTTTCTATAAAATTTAAAACATAGAATCTATGTAATTCTGAATACATCCGGTATGAATATCATTACATAAATCCTTACGGTTCACCTGTACCACCTCCACAAAAATTGCTGCTGGCACACTTTTTCCAAAAAGAGCATTTGTGTGACAGTCTTTCAACGCTTGTAACATTTGCATCATTTCTCTATTTTGGTGGAAATTTTGAAAACATGTTATTGAAGATAACGACCACTTCTAGTTCAAATTTTTTTATCAAATTCTTCTTGGTTTGCTTGTAGTGCTTCTGACAAAATTTCCCTTTTTCGGCCTATACAACCACTTGCCAAATCATCCGCCAAGATACCAAAAACATCACCGATCAATCCAAAAACTGTGTTGACACCTCCAATGCTGTTCTGGACTATTTATTGACATTTTGGCATGTTCCAAACTGATCCATCATGTCCAACTATGCCCGTGAAGACTTTTGTAATTTTTTGACAACTTCTTAATGATTTTTTTCAACTTTTGCAAAATTTGCATGAACAACCTGTAACAACTTCACCCAACATTAAAAACATCCACATATGCATTGAACATCACTGTACATACTCTGAACAACCTCTGAAAAACTATCCACTACATCAACCTTTCCATCTGAGTGTGTTGACAACAATGACAATATTGTCGCTGCACCTTGCTCAACAATCTCCCCCTTTGGAATTGTTGGCAACACACGCACAATTTCCTGTAACTCTTCTCCCCCTTTGACAACAATACCAAAGGGCTGCTACAAAATCCCCCTGAGTCCATGCACAATATTATCAAGAAAAAATTATTACACTTAGCAAAAATCATAAACATGAGCAAAAAGATAAAAAAATACACAAATGCTCCCCCTGAGAATGTGGTGCCAATAGCTAGTCAATTCTTGAGAAGTGTGACCACTACCAATTTATTATGAAGGTAATCAAATACTTCCTTGGGCAATGGTTTGGTGAAGATATCCGCTACTTGCTCTATTTTTGGGACAAAATCCAACTTAACCTCACCTTCCACAACTTTCTCCTTCAAAAAATGATATCGAATAGAAATATGTTTTGTGTGAGAATGCATAACTGGATTCTTTGAGATGTTAATGGCACTGATGTTATCACACTTAACTAAAATCAACTCACTAAAATTAATGCTAATATCCTTCAGAGTTTGTTTCATCCATAACACCTGCGTACAACATGTTATCGCTACAATGTATTCTGCCTCTGCTGTGGATAAGGAGACTGACTCATGTTTCTTACTTTGCCACGTGACCAACCTATCTCCAAGATAGAATGCACCTCCACTGGTACTCTTTCTGTCATCTACACATCTTGTCCAATCTACATCTGAATACGCAATAAGGATGTAGTCCTTCCCTTTTGAATACCATAACCCATACTCCATAGTACCCTTGAGGTACCGAAGAATCCTCTTCACTATTGTCACATGAGTCTCCTTGGGACTAGCTTGAAATCGTGCTACCATGCATACTACCTACAAAATATCTGGTCTAGTAGCTATCAAGTACAGTAAGCTCCCAATAATAGATCTATACATAGTTTAATCAATATGTTGAGATTTGTCATCCTTGCTCAACTTGCAACCTATCGTCATGGGAGTGCTAACTGGCTTACAATCCTCCATTGTGAACTTTTTTAGCATCTCTTTCACATATTTAATTTGAGAAATAAATATGCCCTTCTCCTTTTGATTAACTTGCAATCCGAGGAAATATGAAAGTTCACCAATCATTGATATTTCAAATTCTTTTTACATCTTATTTGCTAAATCTTTACACAACTCATCTTTGTTGTTTCCAAATATGATATCATCTACGTATACAACAAGAACAATATGATGACCATTTTCTATTTTGATATACAAATTACTATCCACCATACCTTTCTTGAACCTTTGCTGAGTAAGATAATTTTCTAGCCTTGCATACCATGCTCAAGGTGCCTATTTTAAGCCATATAACACTTTCTTCAACTTGCAAACCAAGTTGGAATCATCACCAAGCTGGAAACCATCTGGCTGCTCAATATAAACCTCTTCTTCAAGTTTCCCATTCAAAAATATTGATTTCACATCCATTTGATAAACTTTGAAATTATTGTAAACTGCTAAAGCCAGAAACATTCTAATTGCCTCTAGTCTGGACACAGGTGCAAATATTTCCTCAAATTCAATACCTTCAACTTGTGCATAGCCTTTGCATACCAATCTTGCTTTTTTCTTGACTACCTTTTTGTCTTCATTCAATTTTTTTCTGAAAGACCCATTTAGTACCAATTACATTTTTATTTACGGGTCTTGATACTAACTCCCAAGTCTTGTTTTTCTCGATCTGATCTAATTCTTCATTTATTGCCTTTACCCAAATTTCATATTTGCTTGTGTCAACAACATTTTTGGGCTCAATGTTGGATAATAAAGAGTAGTTACTTACTAATCTTCTTCTTTTCTGAACACCAACTGTGGGGTCTCCAATTATTTGCTCTCTATGATGATCTTTCTGCCAGCTGCTTGTTTTAAATTTCTTATTTTCTTCCACTTTTGAATCACTATTTGAATCCTCTAAGTCAATTTTTGGTTTCTTTTCCATTTCCTTTTCCTCATCTCCTTCAATGACCTCTTCATAAATTGGGTAGTTCTCTTCATATCTAATTACTCGTTCCCTTCCTTCATCAACTTTAACATCGAAACTATCCACAATTTTCCTTAGCCTCTTTTTGTAGCATTTGTAAGCTTTGTTTTTTGACGAATAGCCAAGAAAAATACCTTCATCGGCTCTATCTTGAAACATACCAAGGTTTTCTTTAGTTCTTTTGATGTAACACTTGTTGCCAAAAACTTTAAAGTATTTTGATGTTGCCTTTTTACCGAACCACAACTGATAAGGATTTTTGCTTTCATGCATCCTCAACATGCACCTATTTTGGATGTATACCACAGTATGGACTGCCTCTTTCCAAAATTTATCTGCTACTTTACTCTCAGTCAAAATAGTTCGTGCCATTTCTTGCATTGTCCTATTCTTTATTTCTACCACACCATTCTGTTGAGGTGTTCTAGATGCTGAAAATTGTCTCCTAATGCCATATTTTTCACAATACTCTGTGAAATCCTCTCAAATGAGCTCTCCTCCTCTTTTTGACCTTAAACATTTAATCTTTTTTCCTGTTTTATTCTCAACTTGGTTTTTGAAAACCTTGAACATCTCAAAAGCTTCTGATTTATACTTTAAAAATAGTACCCATGTCGTCTTGGAATAGTCATCTATACACAACATGAAATATTTGTCACCGTTTATGCTTTACGTTCTCATTGGGTCCACATAAATCAGTATGTACTAGTTCCAAAGGTTTTCTTGTGTAGTACTCTTTTGTTTTAAATGAGACTCTAGTTTGCTTCCCATTTTGACATGAAGCATAAATGCTATTTGATGGTTTGCCAATGGTGAGAATATCTCTCACTGCTTTCTTTGAGCTGATTTTTACTAGATTGTCAAAATTGATATGACCAAGCCTCTTGTGCCACAACCAATTCTCTTCTTCCTATCCAATCAAGCAAGCTCCTTCTAACGTCTCTGAGAGAGTGTACAGGTTGTCAGGTGTCCTTGATACAGTTGCTATTAACTTCCCATTTTTTGCCTTTTTGACTTCACAACCTTGCTTCTTAAATATCACTTCATGACCTCTATCACAAATCTGACTTACGCTCAACAAGTTATGCTTCATACCAACCACAAAAAAGACTTCTTTTGACCTGATTTTTTCATCACTAATATTAACTGAACCTCTGGTAACTATCTTAGCTCCGTCATTGTTTCCAAACTTTACTGAACCACCTTCATATTGCTTTAACTTCTCAAATTTTTGTTTGTCACTTGCCATATGACTAGAGCATCCACTATCAAGTATCCATGGTGCGGATTTATTCTGCACTTTAAATGTCGTCTATACGATCAAGGATTCCTTTTCTTCCTTAGGTCGCTCTTTTTCTTTCCACTCAGGTTTGATTACAATTTTGGGCTCTTGTTTTGGATTTCTTTTTCAGTAGCTTGTGCATGTTTTTCGAAAAATTTCTATTTTGTCTTTTCCATTTGGCTGAAATTTTCTTCCCTAAAATTGATTTGATGCAAATGTACTTCGATAATTTCTTGCAATATGTCCAAAATTATGACATTTATAACATTCTACTGCATAATCCATCAAAGGTGAAAAAGCATTTATATTGGTAAAATTCCTTGGTCCTACATTATACTTGCAATTTGATATCTTATGTCCATAACCATTGCATTTAAAATAGTAACCAAAAAAGAGATGATTGAACCTGGGTGGTGGTCTTTGCCATGTTGTCGTAGGAGCCATAAATCTTCTTCTTCTTTGATGTGTGACATTGGTGAAGCCATCATTGTCAATTCTCCTTTCATGCCTTGCATTATTGCTTTCTTTTTCATGATTCATTTTTGCTTGATCAACCTATTTCTTCTCTTCATTCTTTGTGGATTCTTCATTTATGGCCTTTGATCCATTTTACGATTCTCCTTCATCAAAACCCAAACCAAATTTGATGTCTATAGTCTTTTGGTTATTTATGATCTTATCTAGCTTCATAGAACTTTCTTCATGTTTGTGATAACAACTAATTTTCTAATTCATCTCTTCTAGTTGCATTCTTAAACCAAAAATCTCTTCTTCTAGCTTGCTACAATAATCTATTTTCATGGTTATTTGCACTTCTATATCTTTAGAGATTTTCTTGGATTCTTCTATCTGTACTTTCAAATTTTTTATGATTTCATTTGCATCCTCAAGCTTTCTTGAAAAATATTTTCTTATTCTTTTTTCTTTCTATATTAAATTCATCTAGAGCTACAATTAGTTCCTCTTTCAAATTCACTTCTACATCAATTTCTTCTTCATCACATTCCTATTCTTTTTCTGGTTTTTCTTCTTTGAGTGCCATGAAAAGAGCTTCACCTGTTTCCTTTTCAGAATCCTCACTGGAGCTATCTTCTAATGAACTGACATTCTTGGAGATGAAACTTTCTTCTTGAAGTTACCTTTTCTAAAATTTGTTTTTTTTTCTTCCAGTCACTTATTTCTTCGTGTGATCGTTCATCACTTCTGTTCTTCTCATTAAGTGGACATTTAGCTGCAAAATGTCCAACGCCTCCATAGTTGAAACATTTAAACGGTAACTTTCCTCTGTATTTTTCTTTTCCTCTTTTTAGTTTTCAAACAAATTTTGCTTCCATTTCATCTGATGTCTCTTCTTCCTTGGATTCTTGTTTTTCTTTTATATTTTTATGGGCTTTAAAAGCAACTTCTCTATCTGTGGGTTTAGATTTTCCTATTCTCATCTCATATGCAGTCAAAGAACCATGCATCTCATCCATACTAAAAGAATTTAGATCTTTACCTTCTTCTATAGCTAAAACTTTAGAATCAAATCTTTGGGGAAGGGATCTTAATACATTTTTCATGATGATATAATATTTTATTTCCTTTCCGAGTCCTCTAATCGCATTAATGACTTCATTAACTCTCAGAATATATGCCTCTATATTTTCATCGTCATTCATATTTAATACTTTGAACTGAGCTCGATGTGTTTGTAACTTGGCCTCCTTGATCTTAACGTCTCCTTCATGAATGCTCTTTAGTTTGTCCCATATTTCCTTTATCATTTTATAACCCATAATCTTTACCAGTTCATTGTCCACTAATCCATACATGATAACATTCTTTGCTTTTGAGTCATTCTCAAATAGTTTCTTACCGGTAGCATCGGTTGGAGAAGTGGTGGGTATTATGTATCCACTATATACTGAATCCCAAATGTCGTATCCCAAAGCACAAAGATATGTTTGCATCATGAGTCTCCAAAATGCGTAATTAGTTCCATCAAACAATGGTGCTTTGTTTGATAAGAAGCCTTCACCACTTGTCATTGTGTCACTTCCAATATCACCCTAGCCGGTTAAGCCTGTTCAAGAACCTCACTCTGATACTAATTGTTAGTCTCACAATGACATTGAGAGGGGGGTGAATCAGTGTAGCTCTTTAAAACTTAAATCTTCAACACTCAAACCCAAAATAATGAAAACATAAAACCAAATAAAGCAAGTATAACAAGAGAACATCACACAACACAAGATGTACCGAGGTTCACCGATTTGACTACATCCTCCAAAATGACTATTTGGACTCCCATCCAAATCCATCCTTTGAAAATTATCAACTTTACAATCAATTTACCAGCACCCACTAGAAGGAGCACCAAACCCTGATTTATCTGCACCAACAGAAAGGAGCACCAACCCCTCTACCAAGCACCCACTTGATTTTGATATTGATAATAAAATGACATATATGAATGTCTTCACTGAAACCAGAACCCTCTATGGTATGTAAGCTCAAAATCTAAAAAATTTTATTTCACCCAGTATAACATCCCTCTCTCTGCATTACTCAGAATTTGAATCTTCTCTTCTCACAAAAAAAATTGATTGTTCTCTTAGCTCGTTCTGCCAATTTGTAAACGCTTTCTGGGTATTGTGCAACACTTTGTCTATGAACTCCTCTAAAAATTTTAGCCAAAATGGATATCATATGATAAATTTATGCCTAAAATATAGAAGTGACGTTTTTCACCGCTCTCCAAAAATCATGGATTTTCACACTTTATTTTTCTCCACACACACTTCTCTCTTCACAAAATAAAGTCTTCACTTTTCAATAAAATCCCTTGTCACTTAAAAAGCACACACTTGCATTATTTTTCCCTTTTCAATTTAAAAAATATTTTTTTAATGAATCTTCTTAAAAAAATATAACTTTCCTTGTTTTTTAATTTTGAGAAGGCATTTCATCAAACACGTCACATGCAAAGAATTGACACCTTACTTGTTCTCTTACTTCGGAGCCATGTGACACCTCAAACAAAAAATTAAATATGCTCTATTTGATGCCTTGAAGGTGTAACAACACTGAAATCGAAACTTTTGCGACTCTGCAAGGTCGAAACGGCCAACTAAAGGATTTTGCACAAGTGGAACAAATTGACATAAAAGTGACCTGTACCATTTTTGCAACAATCATAACTCTCACCTCGTAACTCTGTTTTCTATAAAATTTAAAATGTGTAATATCTGTAATTCTAAAAACATCCAGTATGAATCTCGCTATATAACTCCTTATGGTTCACCTATACCACCTCCACAAAAATTGCTACTGACACACTTTTTCCAAAAAGAGCATTTTTGTGACAGTCTTGCAACGCTTGTAACATTCGCCTCATTTCTCCATTTTGGTGGAAATTTGTAACACATGTTATTAAAGATAACTACCACCTCCAGTTTGAATTTTTCTATCAGATTCTTCTTGGTTTGTTCACAGTGCTTCTGACAAAACTACCCTTTTTTGGCCTATACAACCACTTGCCAAATCATCTGCCAAGATACCGAAAACATCACCGATCAATCCAAACACTGTGCTAACACCTCCAACATTGTTTTGGATTTATTGAAATTTTGGCATGTTTCAAATTGATCCATCTTGTCCAACTAGGCCCGTGATGACTTTTGCAATTTTTTGACAACTTCCTAATGATTTTTTCAACTTTTGTAAATTTGCACGAACAACCTGTAACAACTTCACCCGAACATCAAAAACATCCTCATAAGCATTGAACATCACTGTACATACTCTAAACAACCTTTGAACAAATATCCACTGCATCAACCTATCCATCTGAGTGTGTTGACAACAATGACAATATTGTCGTTGTACCTTTCTCAACAATAGGTGGCATAGAAGGTGCGTATTATAGAGATAATGGAGGTGATTTTCTATGGTAAATACATTATTTACAATCCATAGAAGAACTGACAGTTATTGGACTCAAACATAGAGTAGATACCATAAATTAGTTGTATTAAGATTCACTAATAAAGAAACCACAATAGTATATATGATTCATTAACATATACTTAATATCTAAGTGGCACATCCATTGTGCAAATAATAATCATTCTATGACACACCTAACAAGGGTAGTCAAGACAAATGGGGTATCCATCTAGTAAGTAGAAATTACACAAAATAATCATGCTATAAATCATGATACAACAATAAAACCAAAGTAGTAGAATAGAGTTTCCCCACACATGGATCTTCCGCAAACCACAAAACCAAATTTTCTTGAAAGTCCTACTTTCGTTCCTCTATTCTTGACTAACTCTTTTCCAACCCTTCTATGGATGTTTATAGCACTTTCTTCTCTTGACAAGAAGATGCTACTAAGTATTTTATTTATTTTCTTTTTCTTTCCCATGTGGAGGCTTCCACTAATATATGATATTTTAATGGAAAGGTAATCCATAGAGATAAGGTAAAGGTAGATTATTTGTCTTGTGTCCCCCACTCCTAGGGCACTACTACTATTATGAGTATGGGTGATAAGGGTTGAGACTATTAGAGATAAGAGAAGAATCTCACCCACCATTTCAACCATCCTAAAGTAGCCATGTGGAGGAGAGGTTGATTATTTAAATCTACAAGGTAGTCTTTTCATGTTTTGGTCCAATCAAAATTGAACAAGTTCATAAGAGAACAAACCACCTAATTTCCTTTCTAATATGAGAGTAATTAAATTAAATAAGCATATTCAAAAAGGTAAATCTCTACTTTAGAAATTGCCCAATTTAATATTTTCACAAAATCACAATAAGCTTTATGACATTTTTCAAATGCATATAAAATATTTCTAAAGTAATTTGTAAAATGCAAACCCATTACATAATGTGCATTTTCCAAGGTAAGATTTAAAAATACCAATATCTTGCAAAATTGCTTGTGGAATTAAATGCATCACACAAATGGCAAACACAAGCAAACTATACATGCTCAATATTCCTCACTACCATTTTTCCTTTAAGTGGGCGGGTATTTTAAGATGCTCTTAGTTATCACCGCCCATATTTGAAGGAGACTAGTAATGATGGGAACATGAGCACTTACCAGTTGAGTTGTCATTATCATCATTTCCCTTCTCATCTCTGGTGGTCAATCTCCACCTATGAGAGTACCTGTTCTTGCAATCAAGTAATGCAACGCAGCATCATTTTCTCTTAATAGAAACATACATATTGCAAACATAGCAAGTATTGAAACCAATCATCAATACATAAATAACATCTTAAGAGAGTTCTTCCAAGGTGGGTCATGACATACTCCCCCCTTAGATTAAACACAGTCCCTTGTGTTTCTCCTACAATAATACATAAAAGCCAATAAAAACATAGTTTCCACTTTCCATAAGTGGTACATAGTTCAACCTGTATTATTACATAATATCATCAAATAAATAAGGAAAATATCTTTTCATGTCTTCCACTTTTCCAAGTGGCATTATTTTCAGAATACTGGTCCCACTGGACCTTGCACTGATCAATATTCCTTTTCCTCATTGTCTTGGAATGAAATTCCAAGATCTTCATAGGTTTCACTTCACAGGTTGTCGAATCTACCATCTACAAATTAGAAACATCTAACACATGGTCAAGATCAACAATATATCTCCTAAGTAGGGATACATGAAAAGTGTTATGGATATTTGACATGTTAGGTGGTAAGTCAAGCCTGTAGGCTACTGGACTTATCTTCTCCACAATTTCAAAGGGTCCAACAAATCTAGGATCCAATTTTGTTGATTTGATGGTGCTTTTCTTAGGTTTTACCCTTAAAAACACTCTATCACCCACAGAGAATTCCCTAGGTGTTCTCTTCAAATTAGCATAGCTCTTTTATCTATCCGTGGCTTCCTTGAGCCTCTGTTGGATTAGTCTTAGCTGCTCTTCCATTTCTTTGACTGTTTCTGGTCCAATGACAACCCGATCCTCTAGATTATCCCAAGATAATGGAGTTCTGCATCATCTGCCATACAAGGCTTCAAAAGGGGCCATATTCAAGGAAGAATGATAGTTATTATTATAAGCAAACTCAACCAGATACAAATAGTCTTCCCAATGAGACTTCTGGTCCATGCAATACATGCACAACATATCTTCCAAGACTTGGTTAACCCTTTCTATCTATCCATCCATTTTTGGATGATATGCAAAATTGATATTCAGAGTTGTACCAATTGCATGATGGAGAGCCTACAAAAACTTAAAAGTAAACCTAGAATCCTTGTCAGAGATAATCATCTTCAAAAATCCATACAACCTAAAAATTTCTTTGGCAAATCTATGGGCAATGACTATAGCGTCATCTGTGGTACTCCCTGGTATAAAATGTGCAACTTTGGTAAGTTTATCTACTACAAAAAAAATTGCATCATGTTGATATTTTGTCTTAGGTAAACCCATAATAAAATCCATTGATATAACCTACCATTTTTGAATGGGTATATTATGAGAATACAATTTTCCTCCTGGATGTTGATGTTCAACTTTCACCTTCTGACATTGTAAACATCGTGCCACAAAATTTGTGATGTCTTTCTTCATGCCAGACCAGTAAAAGATCTTTTTCATATTTTCCCTCATCTTGGCTCCTCCAATATGAGCATAATAAGGAGAATTATGAGCTTCACGCATAATCACTCTCCTCAAATTACCCATTTTAGGTATAACTACCCAATCCTTAAAGCATAAGAGTCCATCCTTTATGCTATAATATTGATTTTCATTTATGGTTTTGTTCTATTTTAACCCAAATTTCACTACATTCTGGATCCTGGCACTACATTTTTTTGACTTGTCCCATTAAATCCACATGACTACGAGTCAATGCGGCTATGTGCTTCCCTCTACTTAGGGCATCGACGACTTTGTTTTCCTTACCTTTGATATATTCAATACCAAAGTCATACTCTTCTAGAAATTCAATCCATCTTCTTTGTCTAGAATTCAACAATGGTTGAGTAAAGATGTACTTTAAACTCTGATGATCGGTCCTTAATTCAAATGGTCTACCCACCAGATAATATCACCAAATATTCAAAGCATGCACAACTATGACAAGTTCTAAATCATGAGTAGCATAATTAACTTCATGCTTTTTGAGTTTTCTAGACTCGTATGCTACCACAAATTTATCTTGGGATAGGACTCCTCCTAGCCCTTCCAAAGAGGCATTAGTGCAAACAGAAAAATTTCCTAAAGGATCTAGAATATTTAATATAGGAGCTGAGGTAAGCTTCTATTTAAGAAAATTGAATGCAGCTTCACATTTATCCATCCATTTAAACTCCTTCCCTTTCTTTTGAAGGTTGGTTATTGGATAAGCAATCTTGGAGTAATCCTTTACAAACCTCCTATAGTACCTTGACAAACCCATGAAGCTTCTTACTTCTATCACATTTGTTGGAGGTGGCCAATTCATAATGGCTTCTATCTTCTTTGGATCTACAACAATTCCATATGCTGATATGATATGTCCCAAGTAATGTACTTGTGGGACATAGAATTCACACTTAGATAAATTCCCGTAGAGTTGGTTTTTCCTTAGCAACTCTAGCACTATCCTTAGGTGCCTATCATGTTCTTCTCTACTATGGGAGTAAATCAAAATGTCATCCAAGAATATCAATATGAATTGATCCAATTATTTTCTGAACACACTATTCATCAAATTCATGAAGGTTGTTGGTGCATTAGTCAATCCAAATGGTAGGACTGTGAACTCATAGTGTCCATACCTAGTTTTGAATGTAATTTTATGAGTGTCTTCTTCTTGGATTCTTAGTTGATGGTATCCTGATTTGAGATCAATTTTTGTAAAAATAGAGGCACCTTTCAATTGATCGAATAAATATTCTATCCTTGGCAAATGATATCTATTCTTGAATGTTGCCTTGTTCAGCATTCTATAGTCTATGCATAGCCTTAATGAGCCATATTTATTCTTTACAAATAAAATAGGTGCTCCCCAAGGTGATACACTTGGTTTTATTAACCCTTTCTCTAGCAACTCTTGAAGTTGCACCTTCAATTCCTGCATCTCTATGGGGTTCATTCTATAAGGAGCTCTATGGATAGGTTTTGTTCCTAGCATTAGCTCTATAGTGAAGTCAAATTCTTGTTTAGGTGGTAGTCCGGGTATCTCATCAACGAAAACATCCTAAAATTCTTGCAAGAGTGGAAACTTTCTAATTACTTCTTCCTTTGGGACTTCCTCTTTTTCCTTTAGTTTGACCACATAAACCAATCCTCCTTTTCTAATTATTTTCTTCAATTGCATTACGGATATTAGTAGTGGTCGAAATTCCCTCATTTCACTATACATCCTTAACCTTTCCTTATCTTCATTGGTAAACTCAATCCATCTCTCTTGGAAATTTACCAAGGCTTGGTGTGCCTTCAACCAATCCATGCCTAATATGATGTCGAAAGCATGTAAGGGTGCTACATATAGATGCCACCTAGTAGAGCCATTGGGTAGAAACATTGGTTAACATAGTATGTTTGACCAGAACCATATTCAACTTTCCACCCTTGTGCCAAAGATCCTGGATTTTTTGGCATATCCCTGACTAGGTTACTAGAAATAAAGCTATCAGTAGCCCCACTATCAATCAAAATTTTAACTTCCTTATCAAAGAGTTTACCATTCAAGAGTAGAGGTGTAGCCTATCCCTCCAAGTCTTGTGTTGTTGTTGCTGTATAGATCTTGTGGTTGGGCCTATCTATACTAGTGCTTGCATGTTATGGGCAATTTATGGCAAAATGTGGACCTCCACAATTGAAGCACCTAATATTTTTTTGGCCTAATTCTCCTTCTTGAACCTATTTTCTTGCATTCACTACTTGTAGTGACACTGGCTACTTTGGATCCTGGTAGTTCCTATTGTTGTTGTTGGAGTGGTTGTGGTGGTTATTCTTTTGGTGAAATCCTTTCTTGAAATTCTTCTTACCCCTATTATTTTGCTTTTCAAACCTTGGATTTCCTTTATTTTTTTGACCATGTACATGTTCCCACTTCCTCTTCTTCTAAAACTTATGTCCCTTTCTTGACCAATTTGTGGACTTATTATGGGTCTCATTCATTGCCTGGGTAGACTCTATCCATCGAGCCATATCATATGCTTCTTGTATGGTCTTGTGATAGTGCACACCTATCACATCTCTTATCTGAGGTTTCATTCCTAGAATGAATTTTTGTACCTTCATCTCATCATCTTGGTCATATGATGGCACATACTTGAGCAACCTCACAAATTGCTCAAAATATTCCTCCACAGACTTTGTTCCTTGTTGAAGCATGATAAATTCCTTGTATTTATTCAGGTAAAATTGCTTTGTGAGAAATATCTTCTTGAAAGCATCCACAAAAATTTCCCACTTCAACTTGTTTGGCTTGATCTTAAGCCCTTTTCTATAGGTGTTCCACCATGTATGTCCTGAATCTCCTAGATGGGCGGTTGCAAATGTAATTTTGGTTTCAGAAGAATAATTTCTCATAGAGAAAAAGGTTTTCAATTCTTCTAACCATACGTCAACTGCATATTCACCACCCGTCTTGATGAATCTTGTCGCTCTAATGTTCTTTATATCCTTACCCATTTCAGCCTCAATACGAGCCAGGTCTTCTCGATCCTCATTATCCTGATTGAGTATAGCTTCAAATTCTCTAACCATAGTGTCATCATTCACATCATCCATAGGATTTCTAACTTCTGGACTTCCCATCTCATGGTTATTATGCTATGAACTAATAGTCTATATAATCTGAGTAATTTGACTTTGCATCATGGAGATAGCAGCAGTGAGACTCTCCATGTCCTTGTTGGAATTTCCTGAACTCTCTCCTACTTGTCTAGGCTCGATACTATCCGGACTAGCTTGTTGCAAGGTTTCCTTTCTCTTGCTTCTCAGGTTTGTCACCATGTTTTCCTAGAGTAAAGAGTTGTGTTAAATTCCAATCTTTTCCATAGTGGAAATATTTGATCACTATCATTTACTATATGATCTAATCGTAGATTTCAACATAAATTCCCATAATAGTCTACTATTTCTAGGTTCACTCCCTAGTTTACTCTAGTAACTCTGGTTGTTATTTATACACACTTGAAAATAAGGAGTAAGTGAGTCAAAAGACATAGGTGTCAAGCAATTTTCCAAAAGAGTCTAAGGTACACCACTTAAAACCCATGAAAGGTGGAGGGTTCGCTTAGCTCTTCCACTTTCGAATGATTGTGGATCTATTCATGGGAGAAATAAACTCGAACATCGGTAATCTCCCAAACTAACCTTGTCCTTACCAAGTATGTATCATTTAGAGTTATGGAGTTTATGTTTTTGAGTTTTCTCCTCATGGAAGCAGTTATCCCTATGAACTACGCTTTGATACCAACTGTAACAACCCCAATTGCTACTACTCATCCACTAATTTTTTTTTATTTATTTTTTTGTTTTCCTTTCAACAAGCGAAGGATATAATAATGATCTAAGTCTTTGATATCCCAATGAATAGTAAGTAGTCCAAGTAACAAAATATCAAGAAGCACTGGAACCCCAGTTACTCTTGAGTAGAAGCACCAACTTCTACAAATCCATCATACCATCACCAAACGATATGAGGATGCTTCAATGGCTATATCCATCATACCATCACCAAATGGTATGAGGATATTCACAATGGTTATACCATATATAAAGGTGAACTATCCCTCACCAAAGGGAATCACCTCCTCTCCATACTATCCATGAAGACTAGTAATTTGGAGAATACCATTAAAATTAGATGATACACCACCCTGGTGGCCATCCAATTCATGGTCTTTGTTATTATCCTCATCTCCATGATGAGGTAGCCATTGTTCATTATTTCTCATGATAACTTACTTAAACTTTGGGATATCCGTCTTAAGCACCATTATATTCTCTACTCATATGTAAGGCGTAGAAGGGTTAATTGTTGTCTTCCCATGTTTGTTTGATTTTCTTTCATCTTTTCATTTTATTGATACATGCAATAGTTTGACATAAATTTCTGCTCTCAAGTTTTACTATACACTAATCAACTAAAGAAAGACATGTATTTCTTTTCACCATCTATAGACTTACAATTTTGCAATAAGTAATAATCAAAAGTACTACCATTTACTCTAATAATTTCCATTTCAATGGCATGCATACATCTCCTATCAATATCCAAGGTGAAGGCTATATTATTATGCCTTCATTCCTACTATACATGAGCTTATACAAAATTACATCAAATAGTACAAAGTCTTGGTGAATAAACATCACTTATTCTCACCGTTTACAATTACAATAGTATTTAATCATGTGAATAATACAATAGTCTTCATTGGTCTTGTACAAGTCTTCACTGGATTTCTTGGTCTTCCTCGGTGTGAGAGATGATAATGAAGGGATCAGGACAACTTGGATGCAAATATGACAAATGCAAATCAAGAAAACCATGCTTATCTATGTGGTATGCAACCATGCATCAAATATTTACCACAATATTTTGCATTTCATTTCATAAATAATGCTGGGCATGAATATCCATAATTCATCCATCATTAATGCTTTTCACTACATGGAATTATTTTCCTAATCCCATTCATCATAATTGTCATTTATTCCATCATGAAATTATGGAAGAGTCCCATACCTCTTCCAAGGATGAACACCAATCCACTCCTCCCAAAACTAGAAGATAATTTACTATCTAATTCTATCTTTAAATAAATATTTATTCCATATCTATAATTTCACTTGTTGATTCAATCTATCTACTTAATTTACTTTAAACTATTATTCATTTTCCATATTTAAAAAAACCATTCAATTTATGATGATAAAACTACATAATAAAATTGAATCATTCCCATATTTGAACTTCATTCTCTATCCATATTAAGCAATCTCTATCTATACATAATATTATTATATAGAAGAGGTATTTTAACTTGTCACATGTACCTTTTCTTAAAACATAAGGTAATATCAAATGTTAAATTCTCACAATCTATTTTTATTTCTACCACATACTAATTCCAGTTATATCTACTAATTCAACAGTGTTATTCTATATTTATTATAATGAAATACCTTAACTAAACTTCCCAAGACTAAACATATATATATATATATTACAAGCCATACACCCTTTTTATACGATGCATTTAAATTCCATATAATAAAAGAGAATTTAACCCTTGGTTTTATTTAGAATAATTTTACCTATGCTATGAAACATGTCATATACATTTGTATTATATAATGATATTTAAGCATGTAAAATCTAGTATTTGTTCCTACATCCCTCCATATGTTCTACACACTTAACTATATTTTAAACACTTCAAACTGAGATATCAGGAACTGGAGTGAAAGTTCAACAACTAATTTCACTAGTCAAAATAATTTTACCTTTTGATCCATTCATCTTATAATAGAAAGGATCATTTAAGAAAAATCAAAGTCTGTGTTTCATACATACTTAGCGAAGGCAGGATGAATGGACATTCTACATGCTTGACTATTCGACTACTATGTTTCGAATGATTTAGAGAGCATAATTCTCATATCTACAACATTGTGACTCTACCTACAAGGATACTCTGCTTTCTTACTCTAAAACTAGGTATATAAATTACATGGCATACACTCACAAAGTTTAAGCGACGAAATTTTAAGAATTGATAGGGTTTTAATTTCTTTTTGTGGAAGGGCATTCTATGATGCATCGTAGTGGAGACTCACACAAATATCATCAGTACTACAAGGCACATCCCAATCTATTGACACCTCACACTTTGTGGTTCAAGGGATGATACATCTATTTATTGACAAAATTGATTAAGGATCTGAACATATGATAGGTATTCCTCATTTGAAGATGTAAAATAGGTGACTAACTAAATGTTCAATTTACCTTATTCAATTCGGACAACTCCATGGTTGTGTGGTAAATGAAACATTCTTAGGGAGAAACTAAAATAGTATAATTACCAAAAGCTTTCATATCGACTTTCGAGTGGGTTCTAAACCACAATATGCTAAAGTTCCTTGTTTTTACCTAGCACAGACACGACGGTCTCAAGGCTATCTCTCAGTCAAGATGAATTGACTATACATGTTCTTTTGAGGGTGTCCATTCTTGGGTTGATTTTGAGGGAGTCGTAACTCTATTGCCTATAAAAATATGTCTACGGTATGGGTAGCATAGAAGGTACATATGACAAAGATAATGAAGGTAATTTTCCATGGTAAACATGTTATTTATGATTCACAAAAGAATAAACAGTTCTTGGACTCAAACATAGAATAGATACCATAGACTAATTGTATTACAATTCATTAATAAAGGGACCACAACAATATATATGATTCAACAACATATACTTAATATCCAAGTGGCACATCCATTGTGTAAATAATAATCATTCTATGACACACCTAATAAGGGTAGTCAAGACAAATGAGGTCTTCATCTAGTGAATATAAATTACATAAAATAATCATGCTATAAATCATGATACAACAATAAAACCAAAGTAGTAGAATAAAGTTTCCCCACACCTGGATCTTCCGTAAAACACAAAACCAAATTTGCTTGAAAGTCCTACTTTCGTTCCTCCATTCTTGACTAACTCTTTTCCAACCCTTCTATGGTTGTTTATAGCACTTTCCTCTCTCAACAAGAATATGCTACTAAATATTTTATTTATTTTATTTTCTTTCCCATGTGGATGCTTCCACTAATATATGGTATTTTAATAGAAAGGTAATCCATAGAGATAGGGTGAAGGTACATTATTTTTCTTGTGTCCCCCATTCCTAGGAAACTACTACTATTAAGAGTATGGGTGATAAGGTTTGAGACTATTAGAGATAAGAGAGGAATATCACCCACCATTTCAACCATCCTAAAGTGGCCATGTTTAGGAAAGGCTAATTATTTAAATCTACAAGGTAGTATTTTCATGTTTTGGTATAATCAAAATTGAACAAGTTCATAAGAGAACAAATCACCTAATCTCCTTTCTAATATGAGAGTGATTAAATAAAATAAGCATACTCAAAAAGGTAAATCTCTACTTTAAAAATTCCCAATTTAATATTTTTACAAAATCATAACAAGCTTTATGACATGTTTCAAATGCATATAAAATATTTCTAAAGTAATTTGTAAAATGCTAAACCACTTCATAATGTGCATTTTCCAAGGTAAGATTTTAAAAATACAAATCTCTTGCAAAATTACTTGTGGAATTAAATGAATCACAAAAATGGCAAGCACAAGAAAACGATGCATGCTCAATATTCCTTACTACCATTTTTCCTTTAAGTGGACAGGTATTTTAATATGTTATTAGTTATCACCGCCCATATTTGAAGGAGACTAGTAATGATAGGAACATGAGCACTTACTAGTTGAGTTGGCATTGTTATCATTTCCCTTCTCATCTCCACCTACGAGAGTACCTATTATTGCAATCAAGTAATGCAACACAACATCATTTTCTCTTAATAGAAACATACATATTGCAAACATATCAAGTATTGAAACCAATCATAAATACATAAATAACATCTTAAGAGGGTTCTTCCAAGGTGGGTCGTGACAGGTAAGAACTATGTAATTAACAAAAAAAAAAGGTTTGTTACTATGAACATTTATAACGACTCAAAATGAATATATGTTTGTCTTAGGACTAACCTAACCAAATAGCCATAGTTTTAGTAGATATATAGATAACATAAATTAAGTATCCAATAATAGATATAAACATTTGAAAAATAACTCAACATAATATCACTAAGAAGGTATCTATTTATATATTATTTATTCCTAGTTTATCTAATGATTATAATATATACACTATAATATGCCATTATTAACTTCTTCCACAAGCTAAAAGTCAAATCAATAGGTATGATTTTAGAGTTTTCCATTATCTTATCCATTTTGAGCATATTATATAATCAATATAAACAATAAGATTATGTTCCTTAATATTTAGTTAAACACACATATAGAGTTCATATTTTTATGTTAGTATACTTATTTGTAAGAGCATTCCTAACCAATATAGATTCAAAGTGACTTCTAATTATAATTTTAGATCTCCTTACATATTTTTAAAGGTTTTTTAAAGGGAGAGACAAAAAGAACACATACAACTACGACTATGTTGAGTGTTATGCCTAAAAATAATTTTTTATAAACATTATACGAGGATTAAATATTTTGTTTACTTTAAATGTAACTTAAAATTATGACATTATAATTTCTTGAAGTATTTTGGTAAAATCATGACAATCTTTATGTACCTGCATTTAGAATACATAAAAATAAAAGTAGTAGCTAAAAACACATACAATCAATGTGTGATCATAATGTCATGTATATTCTTGTTATGTGTACTTATTTATAGCTCAAGGATATATGAGATTGTCTAAATTTATTTTAGTTATGCATTTCATGGTGCTTGGATTTGGTATAAACATAAGAAATTTCTTTATTATATTTGAAATTGGTATTTTATCAAAGGCTTGGTATATGTTTTGATGAGATTGATAGTGCTTTCGTATTGCACATCTTAGTAGAAAAAAACAATAGACAATTATACTTTAATTCCTTTTTGTTTTTACATATTACCATTGATAAGTTTTACTAAGCAATTTTAAATAAAAATTATTTGGATTAATATACTACCCACCTTCATCTTAAAAAAATCCTAAATGCTCATTTTAAAAAATACCCACAATGAAAAAACATAGAAATTATGCTTCTATACTATTGGATAGATGGTTATACTATTTAATTTTAAAAACACCCTCAAATATATGCCCATGTAAAAATTCTCCTTCCAAAACTATTGATCCATTTAAGTTATCTTTTAACAATTTTAAATAACATTTAAAAAAATATTAAATATTATAGGTTAATAATACACTAAATGATTGAGATACATGACAATCATATTTTTCAACGAGACCCTGAGAGAGTTGGTATGAGGGTTTTGAAGGATTTTAGATAAAATTGCAGAGAAAATACAAAGGGCAGGCCTTGTTGGCCCTAATGGCCAATAAGAAATTTTCGATGAGGATGATCACAGTAAGGAAAATATATAGTTCAAGGAAATGCAGTGGATTCAAAATATAATAGACAACCAATTCTTTAAAAACACACAGAGCAAAAGAAAAAGCAATAAGAACTCCTAGTTCATAGTGAAAAAAGAGACGGGAGATCACAATTTTTAACAAAAATGAGGACAAGGGTTGAAGAGAACCAGAAATAAATTTCATGGTACAAACCAGATTAGATAACCTGAAGCAAGGAAAATTGATATGGTCTAAAACATGAGCAAGACTATTGTGATGGTAAATTACTAAGAGGTGTCGATTGTACCAATACCCAATATAAAGAAGGATTCAAGGGAGATACCAAAAAAAACAATTATACGGATTCCCTTTGTGGGGAACAACCCCATCCAAATGTGATAAATAACTTGAGGGCTCCACAAGGATCTTTGAGGATGTTAAATATGGATTCCAAGAAAACTATGATAGGTTGTTTAAAGGCAATGTATGGTTCCTTGACAGTGAAGGTGTATATGGAGGAAATTCAAAATGGAATAGAATACATGGAGATGAGAGGATTGATATGTCAATTTATGGGTTTCAAATTGATCCTTTTAACATTTAAACTTTGGTTTATAAACAATGGCAAAAAAAAGGTGAATTCCAAATCTTTGCATACCCTAATGGTTATTTTCTTGTTATTTTTGCTTCTAAGGAATATAGGGAACAAATATTCCAAGGGGGTCCATGGTTTCTTGGAAGGGTAGACATATTTATGAAACCTTACCATAATAAATTCAAAACAGAGGAATAGATTCCATCAACAACACTGGTTTGGGTGAGGTTGTTTGGCCTACCATTAGAATTTTAGAATTTAATAGTTTTTCAACAATTGAGAATACCCTACGAACACTCATGATGTTTGTTGATATTACATATAAATTGGAGTAAATTATTTATGCTAGGATATTTGTACTAATAAATTTTAACAAACCCCTCCCAAAAAAGATCACTCTATAGTTTGGGGAGGAAACATGGGAGCAGCAAGTGGATTTTGAGAACATACCTTTTTGCTACATAATATACCATGAATATGACCATTTAGCAAGATGCTGACCACATAATATCCCAAAGCATGGAAGAGAGGAAACAAATCTTGAAGGGTTCTAAGAACCCAAAAAAAGAATATTCAAAAGAAACTAACAACGAGAAATAAAGCAATGGTGTCAAACAATATGTTTGAAAATATCCTCATTGATAACCTTTTGGATGATGAGGAGGATACAATGGAGATAAAAATTTTGGAGATACAATTTCATGGTGGGAGGAAGGAATATTTGGTAGAAGAGGTAAATAGCACTGGTAAAACCACCTTAGCTATGTAGAGCAACAAATAAGAAGTAGTAAACCAACCAACAAAAAACTTAAAATAAGAGTAACAGTGTATTAAATGTAGGCACCACAAAAAACTTAGAGCCTAGGGAAGAGCTCACTTAATCTACCAATAAAACCCTAGTGTTGTATACACATACGCTAGGGTTGGATGTTATTCCAAAATTAAGAGGGGTGATCTAGGAGACAAGTAAGAAGATGAAAATGGGCACTTCTCAAAAGGTAGGATGCAAAATTAATCAATAATATGTGGAAAAAGAAGGAGAAAAGCTAATAGGAGAAGGTAAGGTATATATCCTTACTCACATATTTAGCCCTCAATACTGATGAATATCATTTCCTAGAATATTAGAGGACTCAAGGGGAATGATACAAAATAATCAACCACAACTTGTCTTCCTTCAAGAGATGAAGATATCAATGGAAGAGATAGAGATAATTTCAAAGAAAGTATGGCCTACTGAAAGAATATAATCCCTCATCTCCCAAGGTGCATCAGGAGGTATTTCATACCTTTAGGATCCTAAATAGGTAGTTATCCACAAAGTGGTGGGTAGCTGGGGTCTCTTGGTAGTAGTATCTCAAAGTAGGCAATCAAACCAATTTATGCTCTACATGAATGTTTATGCACTTACTATCCTGGAGGAGAAACATAGATAGTGGATGAACATAAACTACATTATTACCCAATTCACTCAAGCATAAGCATTGATAGAAGGATATTTAAATACCATCCTATCCTTGGATGAGAATTTTGGAGGAAATGGTATCTTAGATGAAATTACAAACCTCATGAAGGAATACATAAAAAACCTCCATCTTGTGGATGTTAGGCCAAACAATATTTTGATGACCTGGTCTAATAGGAGGTAAGACTCTACCTGCATTTTGGAAATATTAGATAGATTCCTACTATCATATATTTTTAATTAAAGGGAACATTACTAGGGTGAAGATCCTAAACAATGTAGGCTTAGATAATTGGCCACTCATGACAAAACTATGAAAATCCAAGGCCAAAAATTAGTCATTTAGATTCCAACTAATGTGGTTTAGAGGTAAATATTTTAGTTATAGAGTGCAACAATGATGGAAGGAAATAAAACCTTAACATAGAAGTAAGATGTACATCTTTGTGAGAAGGCTTCAGTACATCAAATCCAAGATAATTACCTAGAACTAGAAATATTTTAGATATGTCAAGAAGCAAAATTTGGAAGTGATAGCCCAAATCAAAGATATAAATGAACAGATCCGTATGGATGGCCTCATGGAGGGTCTGAGTATGGCAGAGATCAAATTTACATCTTAGCTAGTGGAATGAGAATAAAGGGAAGAGTTATTATGGAAGCAATAAAATAGAATTCAACGGCTCTAAGAGGATCAAAACACAATATTCTTCCAAAAATCTCTTCTAGCCCACAGATCGTACAACTTCATACCCTACTTGAGAATAGAAGTAGGAGATACTATCCACACATGGGAAGGTATGAGGTCTATTGCAATAAAATAGTTTGTGAGTCTATTCACAATAGAACCTCTGGATATGGAAGCCCAATAAGAAGTGTTATAGGAGATACCTACACTAATAATAGAGGAGGACAATTTAGTTTTGACTGCACTAGTAACTACTAAAAAGTTACAATAGTTGGTTTTAAAAATGTAGAAATGTAAGACTCTTGGACCAGATGGATTCCCCATTGAATTCTACTAATAATTTTAGTATATCCTACATGAGGACCTTCTAGATGTGGTTGAGAAAACTAGGAAAGCTAAATATGTGATGAAGAAAATCAATAAATCATATATAGCATTGATCCTAAGGGCATAATATGCATAGCATATTATTGAGTTTAGACCAATAACTTTATGTAATGTCTTGCTCAAAATAATCACCAAGGTAATGGAAAAGAGGCTCAAACCACTTTTGTATAAGATTATCTCACTAGAACAAGGTGGTTTTGTGGAAGACATATAGATAGTGGATAAGATAGTTTTGGCTCAAGAGGCTATTCAATCCATGGAAGCATAAAAATTCCCATGCATGTTCATCAGATAAGACTTAACCAAAGTATATGATAGGGTGGACTGGTCTTTTCTCCTCAAAGTAATGGATCAATTTAGCTTCTCACAAGAATGGATAGATTGGATCAAGGGATATATTTTATTAGTGTCCTATTCAATTTTGATCAATGGTTTCCCTTCATAATTGTTCACTACATCCAAAGGTATTAGGTAGGGAGATCTTATTTCTCCATATTTTTTCATCATTCTAGCTAAATGCCTAGGAATTATAATTGCCAAATGCAAGAAAAACCAAATATTAACAAGAATTACTATTGCAAATAGAGCCAAATCAATTACTCATATCTATCTTATTGATGACTTTACTCTATTAGAGAAAGGAATAGGGAAGGAAGCCTCAAGAATCAAACATATTTTAAGTTGTTTCTCAAGAGCCATAGGGCAACAAATCAATGAGAAAAATTCTAAAGTTATTTTCTTTTATTGCTCTTACAAACAATAGATCACGGTTCTTGATAAACTAAGATACCATAAGACCTCCCTTCCCATCATCTAATTAGGTGTTTCTCTTAAAATAGGAAGACAAAAGAAGGAGGATTGGCCATGGCTAGTGGATAGAGTAAAAATGAAAATAGAAATGCAGACTAATAAATGGCTATCATTAGGGGGAATAAAAACCCTGGTTAAATAATCCCTTTAATCTATACCTATTTATGTCTCCATAGTTTTGGATATTCCTAAGGTAGTATTGAGAGAGTTGGATCAAATAAATCATCAATTCCTCTAGAGAGGTACTAAGGAGGAAATGAAATGGGTATTGGTGCATTGGGAAACCTTTTACCTTCACAAAAATGAAGGGAGACTAGGATTCAGATCAAAAGTCAAGAATAACAAGGCACTAGCAGTTAAGTTGTATTGGAGTATGCTAAACAACCCCAATGCGCTATGGACCCAAAGTTTGAGAGCTAAATATGCAAAAAAATAGAACTTTTGCAGCCATTATTTGGTACCAACTACCTAGAAAAGGATCCCCATATTAGTATTTTTGAGGATAGGAGAGGAGTTGATAAAGAAGGAGCTCTTTTAGATAATTTACAATGGTCAATATGTAAACTTTTGGATAGATTTTTCGGACAGGCATCAACCTTTGGTGGCTCAATTTCCATAGTGGAGACCTTTCATGGAATAGCTACATAGAGCAAATTAGATAAAAGTAGCAAAATACTATAGGTACCAGACTAGAAATTTTGAAGTTGGGAGAAACTGGGTCCCCATAATTGAATGACCAATTCAAATCCTAGAGAGGTAGAAGATTGATATCCAAAAAACTCTATAAATGAGATCACTTTCTTGGTCTCAAGCGGAGGATTCCCTTGGATGGGGCAACATGAGTTATGAGGAGTATACAGTAGCAAATAGATATGTAGTTCTATGTCAAATTACTTCTAGCCCCAGGGTTATGCATAGCGGCTATTTATCGCCAAATTGGCTAAAATTAGGATTTTCAAAATTTGGAATTGGCTAATATTTGGGACCCTTGACCAAGGCCCATTAGCCAAAAATTTCTAGGTGCAAATTTTTTTGGGTCGATTCGCCCCAATTTTATAATAATTTGACCATTTAAGTTTAAATTTCCAACATTGCCCCTAATAATAGTGAACCTTCTACATGTGTTTGGACACTATTTGCCTGGATTTCAAAATTATTTCACCAAATTTTTATAAATATATTTTGGGGCTGATCCCTTATGCATAACCTACCTAGCCCACTTCGAGACTTACTCAAACAAATATAGGCATAAAATTTATGGCCTAAGGTGAGATTTTTCATTTGACTTCTTCTACATAAAAGGGTACTAATGGGGGAACAACTTATGAAAATAGGCTACCATGGTCCTTTCAGGTGTGAGATGTGTGGGGAGAATTTAAAAACACTCTGCCACTTATTTATTGAATGTCCTGTAGCCTTAAAGTTATGGAAGATGATGACTATCTTACTTGGTATTAACTGGTTTGGCTTTACCATCCTAGAGCATATATAAAGGGAATGGACTACACATGATAGAGTAGATCAGTATGTTAGGCACATAGTATGGTTAGGAACTACTATCCTACTTTGGAACATTTAGAAGGAAAGAAAACAACTACATATTCAAAAAACCTCACTTATTATGACTATCCCCCTAGATGGTGGGCCATATAGACTAGGAAAGGTCTTCTCTCTATCATATGCATTAGATGTATTAGTTATGTAATTCACTGTATTAGGTTATTCCTATTACATATGGGTTACTATAGTAGATTAGCTAGTAGAGAATGTAACATTTTTATCTTTTTCTAAATCTTGGATCAAAAGTCGGTGTCTGTAGGAAGACATGAGATATCTCTTTTATTTAAATTCCATAATATAAATTATTTTTTACCAAAAAAATACAATATATAATTTGTTACTTTTTAACAATTTTCAATAATATAAAAAAAATCTTAGATATTATAGTTTAATAATACACTATATGATTAGTTACTTTTTAACACTTTTAAATAACATAAAAAAGATTATTAAATGTTATAATTTAACAATAAACTTTATGAATCTTTGGATTGTTTCCCATTAATACACCTATTTAACAATTTTAAATAACATAAAAAAATCTTAAACATTATAATTTAATAATACATAGGTCCGAGGTGTAGACCAATTGGTTCATCCAAACCCCATAAGGGGTGGAGGTCCAAGGTTCAAATCTCGGGCCTCGCCGAACTGAACGCTTGTTCCTTTTCTAGTGCTTTCGGCGTAAAAGGTTTAAAATGATTATGGTATGGCGGTTATAGGGGTAGACTGCGCGAAGATCTGTGTGGCGGCTTCCAGGGCGAACAACGCAGAATATTGTGACGGCCATAAAAGTTGGACAGCCTGCCCGAATTCGTTGCGGTTACCAATTCCACCGTGTTTAAAAAAAATAAATAATAATACACTATTTAATAATACACTGTCTTATTGGTTGAATTGTTTCCTATATATATATATATATATATATATATATATATACACCTATTTAACAATTTTAAATAACATAAAAAATCTTGAACATTATAGTTTATACACCTATTTAACAATTTTAAATAACATCAATTGGTTCATCCAAACCCCATAAGGGGGGCCGAGGTCCAAGGTTCAAATCTGGGGGCTTGTCGGACTGACGCTTGTCCCTTTCCTGGTGCTTTCAGTGGCGTAAAAGGGTTTAAAATGATTGTGGCATGGTGGTTATAGGGGCAGACTGCGCAAAGATCTGTGTGGCGGTTCTTGGGACGGACAGCACAGAATACTGTAATAACCATAAAAAGCTGGACAGCCGGATTCATGGCAGCTATCGATTCCACCATGTAAATTAAAAAAAAAAAACAATTTTAAATAACATAAAAAAAATCTTAAACATTATAGTTTAATAATACACTGTATCTTATTAATGCACTTAAAAAAAAAACTTAGATTGATTGGTTAGATTGTATCTTATTAATACACTTTAAAAAAAAAAAAAAACCTTATGAAATAACAGTATCTAATGTACTGTGCGCAGCCTTGACATCAGAATATGGAGAGAAATTTCTTTCCAAATTCAAAATTTTAGGTCGCCCCAAAGGTTGCAACTATACGCCCTCATGGGTATAACTATCCATTCTCATGTGAGAAAGCAACTGTTGAAGGTTATTGTCTTATGCCATTTGTTGAAGGTTATTGACTCATGAACAACAAAAATGGACGTTCAAAAAGACTCAGTGATCAAATCCGCTATGGACGAGTGCCAGTATCGAATTGTACGTCTAGAAAACGGTTTGACAGCGGTCATAGTTCAAGACCCAGAAGTTTTGTCCCAGAAAGATAAGGGTTTTTCACCCTTGGAGAAGGACGGAAGGAAACCAATAAAACTGGCAACCGTATCCATGTGCGTAGGAGTGGGAAAATTTTATGATCCAGAGGATATGCCTGGCCTTACTAACTTCTTAACCCATATGCTAACTATGGGAAGTCTTCAATTTCCAGAGGAATACGAGGCATATATTAAAAAGAAGGGAGGCGCATCAAATGCTGTCACAGATGCCGAGTATACTACCTATTACTTTAAGGTGAATGGTTATTACTTAAAACCGGCTTTGAAGAGATTTTCGCAGCTATTCATTTCACCGTTGGTGGAAGCCGAAGCTATGCAGAGAGAGATAGAATCAATAGAGTCAGAGTTTAATAATGAGTCGGAAAGAGATGAGAGTAGAATTGAAATGTTGCAATGGAATTCTGCGGGACATCCTTTTAGTAAGCTTAAGAATGGGGTTAACATAAAAAGTTTAATGTCACAAGGTATTGATATGAGATTAAAACTCTTGGATTTCTTCAATAAATATTACGTAGCTAGCAATATGAAACTCATTGTGATTGGGGGAGAACCAGTGGATACATTGGAGGAATGGGTTGTGGAGTTGTTTAGGAATGTTAAAAAGGGTTGCGTCCAAAGGTTAAGTTGTAAGACTGAAGGACCAGTTTGGGAGGTTGGAAAGATTTTCTGGGTTAAGCCTATTGAAGACCTTCAATATCTTTTATTGATATGGCCTTTGCCTTGTTTGGATAAAGAGTACCTTAAGAAACCGGAGGAATATTTAATCTACCTCATTTGCCAAGAGGGTCCTGGTAGCGTATCATCTGTTCTGAAAAGGAAAGGCCTTGCAACATACTTGTGTTTGAGTGACAGTAATGACGATTTCATGAGTGGGAGTTCTGCAAATTATCTATTTCAGTTGAGAATAGGGCTTACTAATTTAGGGTTGGAGAATGTTTTAGAAGTTATAGGAATCTTGTACCAGTATCTCAAGTTGATGCGTGATATGGGTCCACAGAAATGGGCGTTTGAGGAGCTTCAAGCCATAGCAAAAGTGGGATTCATGCATCCCAGAGAATACTGCCATGACGGCACCGAATGGGAAGATTATGCATGCAATCTCTCAAAAAACTTGTTTAGATACCCAGTGAATCATATTCTCTATGGAGAATGTGCACTTGAAATTTGGGATCCGGCACTGATATCACATACATTAAGTTTCTTAAATCCCCACAACATGAGAGTTGATGTGGTCACCAAATCCTTCAATTGTGGATCTTCCCTCATCCAGCATGAGCCATGCTATGGAACTCCTTATGTCGTTAAATGTATTCCACCCATTGTCTTAGAGGCTTGGGAAAATCCAGTCATGGAGGAACCTGATTTAAATTTCCCAGCCCAAAACGAATACGTTCCCAGAGATCTTTCAATGACAAGCTCCTCTAACTCCATGGACAGGTTTGAGGTTCCAAAATGTATCTTCCACAAAGACAACATCAAAATATGGTACAAGAATCATAGTATCCCTCATGCAAAGCAATTCTTCCAGATTACACCCAGAAATGCCCCCAAGACAGACTTGAGGACATGGATTAAGTATGTTGTGCTTGCAGAACTCTATGTGGAACATGTGAAAGATTCTCTGCGGGGAATATTATCACAGGCACAACTCTGTAATCTCTTTGCTGAAATTATAACAGATGCACACTATATTGAGTTGCAAGTAACAGGATTCAACGAAAAGCTACCTAATTTGGTCACAAACATTTTGAAAATGATAAAACAGTTTGCACCAAGTAAAAATTGTTTTAAGATGATAAAAGAGAACATGGAGAGGGAGTATAGAAGTGCTAAAAGGCATGACAAGCTTCATTGCCTCCTCTCATTGTCTCTTTCAGATTTGACAAGTGCCATCTCATATCTGTATAAAGATGCGTGTGTTAAAGGACTTTGCTGCGGTAAACTTTCGGAAGCCGATGTTATTCATATTGCAGATGCATTCAGAGACACATTTCCACCATTATCAACTGGGAATACTTACCCAATTGGTACTGAGATTGCTATGCGAATTGGGTCGAAGCAAATGGAGGATCACCATGAAAAAACCAAATTCAAAGTAAACTCTCATGTTGATATTTATTTCCAAATTGGTCCTAAAAAATGGCCCAAAGCTTGGGCTATAGCTTATTTGCTTGAGCACATTTTTCATGGGCCATTCTTATCTCAGCTAAAAAGAGAGGAGAAGGTCGGGTATAACGTTTCTTGTGGCATACATACAAGAGGATCCGATACTGTGGGTTTTGAGTTTTCTGTTAAATCTAGAAGGTATGATCCACCATACTTGGAAAAGAGATTACATGCGTTTATCGATAAACAAATACCCCGGATTCTACTCAAAATGAACCGCGACGATTTTCAGAACTGCAAAAATACAGTATTGTTAGTGCATTTAACAAAAGGCTGTTATTTTTATAGATAATTTTATTTATATTGGGATGAAATAGTACGAAATACCTATTTGTTTTAGAGGCATGAACTTGTAACAGATGCAATCAAGAGTGTCGTAAATCGGATGTTCTTAGTTGGTATGATACCTACCTATACTCAAAGTCTTGAAAAATACACATGCCGAACCACTCGAGTATGGGGCTCCAAATCCCAGCAATCTTCAAAGAAAAGAGCATGCTGATTCACAGAGTGAGCTTTATGATTGCATTGTGGAAAGGGTGCTCTCCACCCAAGAGCTCAAAGTTATAATAGAACGATCCAGTCTGCACATTAATTATAATCTAATATAAGTTACGAAAAAACAGACCATGAAGTTTTGATAAAGTTTAGGTAAAGTTGGAAGTGAAATGCTTATTATTATGAAAGAAATCAAGGATTTCAATCTATACGAGGTAATATCTTTTGTAATTTTGGAAGTGAAAGTGCTGCATTGCCTAACATTTCAATAGCTTTCTATCTACATATTTGAAACATTGTCCGTAACAATACCTTTCACCATCTCAATATATATCTTTATGTTTAAAATGTTATTTCTAGCAAAATATTTCACCTAAATATTATTATAATTTTAAAATTAGAATACAATAATGATATATTTAAAATGTTTGATGATATTATTTTAATTTATTTATTTTTTTAAAAATTTATCGAGGAGATTAGGTTTAAATCTTGAGAAATAATACATACATAGTTGTTAAGTTGTATTATTGACTGGGCCCTTTTCAATCCCATATAATTCTATGATCAATTGTAAATGTGTATCTTTTTTTATGTGAGATCAAACTCACAATTGGGGAATATCTATGTTGAGTTCTAAGAAAGTTAGTTTAATGGATCAAATTCACAAACACCTAGGTTTTTATGTGAAGTAAAATATTCCCTCTAAGATCCTATCCTAGCTTGATGTAGAGATCTAGTTTGTGTGATACAAGGTGCAAATGCAAACAAATATAGGTATATGAAACCCTAATATATGTGAACTTTCATTGGGATGCCTATGAAAAGTAGTAAAATATACCTCTATCTTGAATAAGAATAGAAGGAGAATATGTAGACTATTCTAGGATGCAACTACATGCATCTCACTTTTGTGCCTAATATTGAAACTCTAAAATAATATTTATCCTTTGAATCAATTTGTAAAAGAAGCTAAATTCCTTATTCTTTTTCATAGAATTTCTCTACAAAATATAATAAGAGATTATAAAATATCAAAACTGACATATAATATAATAAAATGCACCTTTAATTTGATTCATAATGCAACAATTAAGATTTATCATTAATTCCTTACTAGTTTTATAATCAAAATAGGTCTACTACATTTTTTGTGAAATTTTGCTACAATATTATAAACAAAGATCACAAATCAAGCAAACCTTATAATTTTAAGATCATAGATTAGAGATAAAACTAAAACAAAAACAAAAAAATAGAACCTAATCTCTGTGTCATGTAGGAGTACCATGCAAAAGCATTGTACAAAAGCACTAGGAAGAAGTGCTAGACAAAATATCCCAACTCTATACCTTATATTATTGATCACATAATTAACAAGAGGGGGAGATCACAAAATTGTTTGAGTAGCATTTAGAGGTGAGAAAAATATCAACATAAAATAGATGCAACCTAGAGGAATTGTAGTGACATGTTGGTGTCCAAAACATTCATTGTCCTTTCTCCATTCATTGCCAAGAGCCTTCCGAAGGAGTGGTTTTATAGATAAACAAAATCCTTCTTAGAGATTTTTTTAGTGTTTCTTGGTGGGGAAAGTAAGATAGGTGGAGTGTCTCCTCCTAAGGATTTTGGAAAAATCAATACTGATGGAGACTCTAGAGGGAACCCTAGAAAATCCAGTATGGGAGAAATTGGTAGACTTTCAGATGGCTCCCTAGTTTTTACTTTTGCTAAGAATTTGGGTTTCTTTCCAATAACCTTGTTGAGGAGTATGGTATCCTCAGAGACCTTCAGGAGGCTACTAAGGTTGGATGGGAAAAGGTGTTAGTTGAGTCTGACTCTCAACTTATAATTAATATTTTGAAGACTCCTTCTAAGAATCATAAGGTTGATTGGATAATAAAAAGAATTATTGAGAAGATTCAATTAATCCAGATGGGATTTTGAAAGTTGATTACAATCATGTGGTCAAAGATCAAAACAAGAGTGTTGATGCTTTAGTTAATTGGGATTTGGGTAAAGGTAATCTTACTTGTTATGGCAACCCTCCTAGATGGTGGGCTTCATAAATTAGGGAAGCTCTTCTTTCTATCATTTCCTTGGATGGCTCCAGTTCTGAAGGTACCTAGTTTCTTCTTATTTTTTTGCTTCTCTTTGGTTCATTCGGGTTATTTTAGTTCCCTAGCTCAAACTATTCTTTATTTTGTTTCCTCGGTTGATTCTTGCCTTAATAGTCTTCTGGTCTAGATAGGTCATTGTTATGTTCAATTTTTTTTCTTTTTTGTTTAGTTTTTTAAGGTGTGTGTTCTTTTGTTTTGTTTTGTTTTTGTGTTTTTTGTGTTGTTCTTATGTTTTTGTTGTTTTGTGTTTTTTTTTATGTTTTTTGTTATTGTTCTTGTGTTTTTATCGTTCTTGTTCTTGTGTTTCTCTTTGTTTGTGTTAATTCATGTTTTTATGTGAGTGTTTTCTATGTTTTTTGTTTTTGTTTATTGTTTGTTGTTGGTTGTTTTTTATTTTTATTTTTTTTAATATTTTAGGTTTTCGTTGTGTTTATTTTTCATGTTTTTTTTGGGTTATGTCTTTGTAGTGTTCTTTTGTTTTTTTCTTGTTTGTGTTTTGTTATGTGGTTCTTGTGTTTTTCTCTGTGGTTCGTGTTGTGGTTTCTTTATATTTTTGTGTGTGTGTGTTTGGTTGTGCTTTATTTTTTACATACTCAATTAGTATTTATTTTTATTTTTATTTTATTTTTGTTGTTTTTTATTTATTTATTTACTTATTTTTAATTTGGTTTTATGTATTTGTTTGCTCCTTGAGTATGTCAAATGTGGTAGGCCATGTCCAAGTCTTGGGCATTTTTGGCGGAATGGATACCCCTGCCTCCTTGGGTCTTACCCGAAAGTGGCATCCCTTTTGGGATTTTTTCCACAAATAAAAAAAAAAGATAGGTGGAGTGTAGTTGCATGGAGTTGGTAGGAACTCTTGACTATAGTTGATAGAGATTTGTAAGCATTGGGTTGTGATTTGTAAGCAATGAAGTGTCATGAAACTACCAATTAATGATATTTAATGGATACTTTGGTGCTTTCATACACATAAACTTGTGCTATGAGATGAGATTCAAGGTAGAAAAAATAGTTAAACTACCAAATTTTATTTTTGGTAATAGAAAAGCAAGAATACCATGGAGGCGCACTACACTTTTGATTGTAATTTTATTTTATCTTAACAAATAGAAGGGGATAGGAAGTCATTAGGTTTAATTGGTAAAATCACTACATGACAATAAATGTTCCATGGAGAAGTACCATGTAGAAGCACCATGATACTTTCATAGGGTTACGACACTCCTACTTTTAAGGTATTTTGAGGTACTAGTTATTGTCTAAGTATCGACATGTTTGTACTCATTGAAAAGCACTTTTTGAGCCAATTTCAACAATATCACTTTAATAAATTTTGGTTAGGAGTTGTCATGGTTTTATGAACCTTAAAATTGATGTTATTTTTTTTCCTAAATTTCATATGACATAGTTGAACTAGCTTGATTTGCTTATAAAATTGGTTGCTGATGGAAATGACTTTTTTAGCATGTAAAATTAGGTATCTATATTTTACCCATTTTTTATATATTTATTATAAAATAAATGTATCAAAAACCATCATAGATGCCCAATTTTATGGTAAAACAAGTTATAATTTACCTAAGGTCAAAAATATGACAATGGTATAAATATTAATGTTTAATTGAAATGTAATAAATTCAATCATTCCTTGATTATGCCCCCTTGAGTTTTAGATGGAAAACCTAGTGAGATCAAGTAAACTTGATTTGGCCTCAACCCACATCAAAGCAATGATTAAATGAAGGCAAGGATGGTTTGAAGGGTAAAAAATCATAAAAAGAGTTTCAAAGTTTATAAATTGGTAAAAGAAAGGTAAAATATAAAAGGGTGAAAAAGGTGGAAAAAATGTTAAGAGGGGGTATAAATGGGAGGGAGGAGTTGAAATGGGCTCATTTTGACCATGCAAAAAGATATGGAGAGATTGCTTTGAGTGGAGTTTATGTGTGATATTGGTGATGATTGTGTAGTAGGGGAAACTGAGATATTGTGTAAATGTGGTTCGAGTGCCACAACTAGGAGGTGACGTAGTGGCACCTATAAGTGATTGAATATTTCTTGTTTATATTTACTTAGTCATGACATTTTTTGTTAGCTTTTGAAGCTAAATACTTAAGATAAAATAACCACAAGATCTAAAATAAATTTGTAATATGAAATATAAGATAATGTTAATATTCTAAATATATAAAACTCATAAATAACTTCTACAATAACTCATAGAATTACCATTAACAAATTCTCAAAAAAATTGTATCTCCATTGAATAAAGATCTCAAATACACCATACTTCTACACACTCTCATTCTACAATATCTCTCTCTCTCTCTCTCTCTCTCTCTCCCCACACACCCCCCCCCCCCCCCCCCCCCACACACATAAAAAAATATATAATATATATATATATATATATATATATATAATGGATTATGACTCTTCATATGGAGCACTCTTGGCCTTCACTCTTCTTGAGACTCTTCACTATCCTACTCTATGGACTCATGTGCACATGGACTATTATACACATTTACATTACCAAAATACTTTGCACACTTGTGCATTTATTACATTGCATAAAGTAAATACTCACACTCTAATCTAAGACACTCTCCTAATCTAAAGATGTACCCAAGGTGGTACATTATCATGTACCAAATAATGTAATATATTTCAACACCCCTCTGTATTACATTATTTGGTTATTGAATACTTTAGTCTTCAATATGGATCTTCGTCTCTTGTCTTCAATCTATCTCTTTAAGATCAATTTCTAAATTTGCACAAGATGGTTCTTGTTTAACCTTTTTGATGTGACTCCTCATTTTCTTCTTTTCTTTTCTTTGCTTTTGTATCTTCATTGATGATTCTCCTTCTAAGCATTGTGTTAGAAAATCATCATAGTAATACAACTTTGATTCTTGTCTTGGACTCTTTAAATAAACATCTTCTCTAGGTTTAGTCTTCATCTTGCTTTTCTTGATCTGATTTATTTTCTTGTTTATTTTCCTTCTTTGTTCTTGCATTCTTACTAGTGATTCTTCTTCAATGTGGTGAGTTAGTAGATCATCACAATAATATTGACTTGGATTTGATGATTCTTCCTTAAGATAATCATGTGAAGCATTTCTTTCAACTTGTATATTTCCTTGAAAGAGTTCAAAAACAATTAATGAAATATACTCTTATTAAGTAAGTACAATGATGTTTTGAGATTCCCAACAAGACCTTTTTTTTTTACCAGGGGGCCGGCCACCCCCAAGCAGGGGGGCCCCGGGCTTTGCGAGAGAACCCCTTGCAGGTCTCTCCCAAGGCAGCCCTACAAGGGGTTTTTTTCTTAAAAAAAAATACCTAAATTTTTTTTCATGAAGATATCCCATAAAGGTAGTAAATTTTCCTTCTTTAGCTTCTTTGAAAAATAAAATCAATTTATCTTTTAGAACATTAAATATTTGATCTCCATCAATGTTGGGTATTAAGCCATGTGAATAAAATCTGAGTGCATATAATATTTCTTCACTATCTTTATTAAATACTTTCTTCACTATTTCATCCATAGTTTCTTCTGAATAAGATAGCTTTGATAAAATACTTAGCTTTCAAGTTTTCCTTTAATTTGAGTTCCTTATATCTCCCTAATTATGAATAGAAATGTAAGGATAATTTTCAATTGTTAATATTAATGTTGGCAACCTTTTATCTCCCTAGTTAGACTTGTCAAATAATACCTTTGAAGTAATTTTAGTTTTCAAAACTTCAATCTTTATGTCTCTTTACTTTTGAATGAGAGACTAAATATCAATGCAATTTTCAGTTTTTCAAAACCTATGTTGAATTCCTTTTATCTCCAAATTTCAATAATATAATCTCTTCAATTCTAAATTTCCCAATCCTATGTTGGTGTTGAATTCCTTATAACTCCAAATTTAGAAATTTAGAAATTCTATAAAAGATATTTGCAAGTTTTGTATTCCTAATTTGATGTAGGAAACCTTATTTCTCCAAACTTATCAAATTGCAAATATTTCAAATTGTTTTGTAAACTCAAATAATCAAATTACAAAACTTCAAATTAATTCCTTCAATTCTTCAAATCAATTTTCAAATCTTCATAAAACTTTTCAAATAGCAATAATCAAACTTCTAAGGTTTCAAATATTACTTCAATATCTTATCTCTCCAATAATCAAGCAAGTAAAATAACTTCACTTTAACCTTAGAAAATAATAATTTCACCCAACCTTATAACTCCTATCTTGGGCATATAATCAATTTCAAAATAAAGTAAATTACCTCCAATCTTGAGACACAAATTATCTTGGTCAAAAACATTTGACCTTCCCTTGAATGGTGCTCCTTCTTCTCTATTGCACGTATGGAGCTCTTACTCCTTTCTATCGTACTCTAGCTTACTTCAAAAATCGGCTCTCTCTCCTCTCTGACTAGTCAACTATCCTCCCAAGCTTTTCAAGATGCTCAAATTAAATTCAAATGTATTCTCTATGTTGTACTCCAACGTATCACTTTAGTCTTCAAATTTGGCAACTTTGCGCTTACTCTTGTAGGTATGTTTGAGGTTCTTCAAGACCTCCAAGCATGAGCTTCTAAAGCTCTCTACACGCTCCATGTGTACACTCAGCCAATGGGCTTCCACATTGCTTATCTTGACGTTCTCTCCTTGCTGCTCTTTATAAAATTATCTCAAACTTTGCACTTAATCTGTTCTTATCTCCTCAATAAATGCAAGTATATTAATAGATGCTTTGAACATTTTAATTCACCCAGGGCATTTGGTGTTTTGACTTTGGAATACCAAGTGTCAAGCAATGTCTATTCCCTTTCAAAAAAATGCTTACTCCTTTATACCTCTTCACTGGGTAACGCTAAGAAATGAGTGGTTTTTGAAATATTTCCAAGCATTATAGTTTCTTGGGCATTTCAACAACCATGTGGCATATTCCTTTTGCTCTCTCCAATGTCCACTTGTGCAAAGATCTCTTGGTACCCTAATTTTCTTTCTTCAATGTTTTACCTTCTTTCACATCTACCCTTTGATGTCCAACTAATGCTACCTGTTCATCTTCCATGACTTATCTTCCTCAAATGGAATTTTTTATGGTGGTGGTGCTTTGATCTTCCACCCTAGGTCAGGGACACAACTTTGGTGGTTCTTCCTTGGTGAAACTTTCACCTCTTCGACAACTCGTTTGATGGCTTCCATGATAGCTCCTCCTCTACATTCGGTAGGTTTGGTGGCTTGCTCTCGGTGGCTTCTTCACTATGGTGGTTTTACCACTTCTTTGGTGGTTGTTCTTCACCAAAATTTTTGCAACCCTTTAATGTCTTTCTTGGTGTTTTTAAACACCTTAGATCTACTGACTTTGAGCACTTATTCCTACACTTATTAGGATTATAAAAACAACATATAATGCTACTTCTTATCACTCCTTTCCAAGCAAACTTTAACTTCAAATGTTGTTGTTATATGTGCAGGTTTACTGATGATAATGCAGCCTTCTTCCTTGGCTTGAAGACTCTTCTCTTAAACTACTACTTGCTGATTTTAATAGCTCTAATTTGGTGCTCTTAAAAACTTATAAAAGACTGATTTTAATGCTTGAAGAATAAAATTTTTGTAGCACCAATATTGCATACCTTTTTGGCCTCCTTTGTAGCTAATTTCCTTGGTGATTTGATTCACCCTTTTGCTATCTCAAATTTGTAAATTTTGCAGCTCTAGTTGCTTCCCAAAAATCAGCTTTAATATTTTTCAACTTGCTCCTTATTTCTCCTTCAAATGCGCTGTCCAAGACTCTGCAATTTGCAGCTTCAATTGCTGCCAAAACTCTCTTTGCTTTGCTGTCCAAAGCTCTCCCAAAACTTCTCCAAAATTTCTCTAAATTGCAGCCTTCTTTTGTTGTCAATTCCTCCTTTAATTTTCTGTTCAAGGGCACTTCAAAATATTCCCAAATATTCTTCAATTTGCAGCACTATGTCACCTTCAACTTGTTGTCCTGTGACTCTTCAACTTTTGCTACAAAAATCAACAATCTTCTTCTCTGCAAATCAGCCTTCAAATATTCATGGCTATCCTCAAACTTCTCAAAAATATGGCCTCTTCAATTCTTCTTTCTCCTTCAATCTTCTTGTCGAATTCTGACTTCAAATCTGATCTCTTTCATTGTCCTCTTCCTCAAGAATTTGAATATCTTGAGGTCTTCAAAAATCTTCTCAAAATTTGGCAAAATTCTTACCAAATCCTTCTTCCTTTTGGGCTTGTTTTTGGATGGCGATAATTTTCCCAAATTCTTATTTTTAGGAGCTTCTCCTACTTGCAATATTCTGACATGAACTTTCTTCAAATCTCCTCCAATGACCACTTCTTCAACTTTGCAATGAGGCTTTCTCTAGCCTTCTTCTTCTTCTTCAAATTTCCTTGAGACCTCTTCCTTGGGTCTTCTAATTTAGTAGCTTCTCAAATTATTCTTCTCAAAAACTTCAATGAGACCTTTCCTTTGGTCTCTTCAACTTCCAACTATGGAAATTCTGCAACGAGATCTCTTTCTTGGATCTCCAAATTCTGCTACTTCTCAAATATTCAATAGGACCTTTTTCTTGGTCCTCCTCTATCTTCAATATTCTATGGGGACCTCTTTCTTGGGTCTCCTCAATCTTCAATTTGTAGTCTTCAATATTCAATGAGACCTCTTTCTTGGACCTCCTTAATCTGCAATGTCTACTCTTTTGCTGCAACTCAAAACTAATCCTTGCATGAGGAAAGCACATAGAATTTCAGGCAACCGAAGGTGAAATTCTTCTCTATCTATTGTAGGAAGCTTCTCAACTTTTGAGAACTAATTTTTTGCAACAAAAAACTTAGACAGTAGAAACCAAATACATTCAAATTTCCAAAATTCTAAAATCAATAAACTTCACTAGTTATTCTCAAAACTAGTGGAAATAAATCTATGCTGAGTCCTAGTCTTCACGAGTTTTCCTTCAACCCTATGGAAAGACTCTAGCCAAATAGCAATATGGAATCTTCTTCTATCTATAAAAATTTTCAATAGGACCTCCTTCTTGGGTCTCTTAATCTCATCAATGTCAAGGTCTATCTTCAAGACCTATAAATTTCCTTCTATTTTGAATTTACTCTTGGAATAGGTAAATCTTCAAACTTCACTGGTTTTCCTTCAACACAATGGAAAATACTATCTTCCCTAGTTTTATTTTCTAGAGGTAATTTTTTTCAACTTCACTTGTTTCTCCTTAACCAGTGGAAATCTCCTTTGCAACTTTAAAACCTGTGCAAGACAAAACCTTGTTGTGGCTCTGATACCACTGTTAGCTTTTGAAGCTAAATACTTAAGATAAAATAACCACAAGATCTAAAATAAAGTTGCAATATGAAATATAATATAATGGAAATATTCTAAACATATAAAACTCATAAATAACTTCTACAATAACTCATAGAATTGCCATTAACAAATGCTCACAAAAATTGTATCTCCATTGAATAAAGATCTCAAATACACCATACTTCCACACACTCTCATTCTACAAATCTCTCTCTCTCTCTCACACACACATATACATATATATAATGGAATGTGACTCTTCATATGGAGCACTCTTGGCCTTCACTCTTCTTGAGACTCTTCACTATCCTACTCTATGGACTCATGTGCACATGGACTATTATGCACATTTACATTACCAAAATACTTTGCACACTTGTGCATTTATTACATTGCATAAAGTAAATACTCACACTCTAATATAAGACACTCTCCTAATCTAAAGATGTACCCAAGGTGGTACATTAGCATGTACCAAATAATGTAATATATTCCAATATTTTTACATTTGAGAGAAGGGAAATATTACGTTTTTTATTTTGCATCCAACAAAAAATATTTTAGTCATTTTTCAATGTTTGTGGGTATTTTTTATGTTTACATATTTGTACAGTGCTTTCATGTCTATACAATTTTATTGCAGCCATTTTATGCATGTGTATAGAGAATCCATATGCCACTATTACAACTATGCAATGATTTTTTCTTTCTTTTATTATTATTTTGTGGGCCTATATGGTGTATTTGTATGACACTATTACATCTATATCTTATGTACATATGATACATCTATGTTTGTATGGTACTTTTTTAAGCACATGTGCTTCTATATTTTTAGTTGAGCATGACTGATAATGTGGTAATAGAAATGCAATATGATTGAGTGGTGTTTGATTGGAAGACAATAATACTAGGTTGGTTGTACCAAAAAATCTATCATATGGTGCATATAGAAAACAATTTGATGTGTTGCACAATTTTATAGTTTTCGACATAGGAGCATCTGGTGATCATGTGACCATCAGTTCTCCTAAGGAGAGTGGACAATTGGCAAGTACCTATGTTGTTAATATGAGATCAACACATTGAGATAGGATGGGATGAGTTGGTTGAGATGTGATTAACAATCATAAGGAGGTCTATTGATAACCTTCAAGTAGAATAGATCATACGGTAACCATACCAATAAGATATGTGTTGTAGTTATTGTACATGCCACCTAGCCTAAGTTAGATGGGTGAGGTTGTTAGTGGGGATGTAGGATGAGATGGAGTTAAACCACTTTGATCAAGTGATGTGACAATTTGATTAAGTACAAGATTTTATAGAGGGACCAATGTGGTTTAGGAGATCCACACAAGAGAGAGAAGTTGATGATTCTCTTGATTCATATAGTTTTAAAATGATGATGCTTATGACCCATGATCCCATTTCTTGGGCAATATGATCTATGTGTGGTTAAGGATTATTAGTGTTGGTATGAGGGGATTTGGTAATAGTGGCCAACAATGCCTAGGGGAGAGCCATCAAAACCATAATAGTAGGTTGATTAGTCTTACAAAGGTACTTAAAAGAGATATGGAGGAAGCAAAGGCATAGGCGTGTTCTAGTAGTAGTATCTCTACTTCATATACCACCATCACAAAAGAGTCTAGTGGAGGAGGTAAGTGGTAGTAGGTCACCTCCTATAAGTTTTGATATAGAGCAAGAGATAATGCTATAGTGGATACCTAAGATAGAGGTATATGGATGTGTTGGTAGGATAGTTGGTAGCATATCAGCTAAAGGAGGAGAGGAATAGGTATATAATATAACTATAGATCAAGATGAACTAAATGACTAAGGAAAGAGAAAGGTAAGTGGTTGAGGTATAAGGAGAGATATTAATGGGAAGAGGAGACCATAATGATGTAGTAGACTATTTAGGATCTAGCTATTAACAAAAAAACTATAATAGCATATATTGTAACTAAAGAGGGAGATATAGTTTAGATGCTTTCAAGGAAACTATCTTAGTTATAGGGATAGGTACGATAGATGTAGATTCCGAAGGGTCAATCACAAGGAGAGTTTTTTTAGGTGCAGGGCAAGTGGAGTCAATCCCTAAGGGATCTACAAGCAATACAAGAGGAGTTGTAGATCACATAATATGATTTATAGGTAGATATAGAGTAGGTATCCCATTATAGGGTATTATACCATGCAATAGTTTCTATAGAGTGACAAATTACCTCATCCACTAGGACATAGACTCAAATGTACTCAAGGTCAATGACTTGATCCACCTAGTGGTTAGTGAAATTGTTTTCACCAACTTATAGAGAAGAGGTATTTGATACATGGTATCTATGTTAGAGGGCGCAAGTGATATGATTTATCATTTTTTCTATGGCATTGTAATTAAAATAATTAATATTAATATATATTTATATTTAATATGATTATAGTCCAATTTTATTGTGTAATGCTTATTTGATGTTGACTTGTTATATAATTGTTACTATTAATCACATTTAATGTGAATGACTTTTGCTAAGATGACTAATAATTTGTCTAGATGATGACTCTATATGTGATAATTAGGAGATTGAGAATTGGTAATGGGATAAGTGATGATCAATGTATTTATGGGATGTTTAATATTAGTGATGAGCATGTAATGCATTTTATCATGTGCTAGTTAGGTAGAGTTGTTTCACATTTATGATTATTTAATGCATGTGATTCCAATATGTATGATTAATTAATTGAAATGGTTTGTGAATAATGAGTGTTGGGTTAAATTTAGGGTCGATTAATATTTAAATAAGGGGTTGGAGAGGGGGCTTTAAAGAGCATTTTTGTAGGAGGAAAAAATCTAAAGGGTATTTTTTTGGTAATGAATATAAAGAACATTTTTGTTATGGGTTTTCTTTAAGTATAGACTTAAAGAATATTGTGTTTTTTTATTACCTTTTAAGTGTAGTCTTCAAAAAAATTCTTTTGTTGTTAATTATGCTTAAGGATAGACTTAAGGATATTTTTTTATTATTATCTTCAAGTGTGGACTTAAAGTAAATTTTTATGGTTGATTACATGAAATAGAAGGACCCTTTAAGTAGAAATTTAAAGGACATTTTTGTTAGTGAATACCTATAAACTTAAAGAAACTTTTTGTTATAGATTACCTTTAAGTATAGGTTTATGTGAGTTTGAAAGACCTTTTTGTGAATGATTACCTCTAAGTATGAACTTGAAGGAGTATTTTATGACTTATTACCTTAAGCATGAGCTTAAAGGAGCATTTGTAATTGATTGTGTTCAAGTGTGAACTTGAAGAATCCTTTGCAATTGAAAATATTGCATATTGTTGCCATAGTTGTTATGAGATTGGACACATGGAAAGAGTTTACAAAGTGAAAACTATGAAGAAAGATTTAAAGAATTCTAGCCATGAGATAAACTTTAAGATGAAGCAAGGAAATTTTATAGTAATAGAAGCTAGATCAAATCAAGGATATTCTACTCTAAAATATGAGGTAAAGAAAGCCGATCTACAATATCATTTGGTAAGCTTAGAAGGAATTAAAGGTGCAAAATAATATGTGGAGATAAATCCTAAAATAAACATGGCAAAAGAGGTCAATTTTATTCCATATAAATCATCTTTTTTTTCTTCAAGTAGTATAGAATCCTCTCCAAGTAATAAAATTGAAAGTGGTGAAGATGTTATCCCTTGCACTTTAAGGTTTCAAGAGCAACATAATAAAGAAATGAGGATGGAGGAAACCCATAACAATTTAGGGTTTTTAGGGTAGAATAAGAAGGTAATTGCTACAAAAGAGTATCTTTGAACTTTAGGGTTTCTAGGGCAACATAAATAAGATTGTGCTTTTGAGGTTATTCCTTGAATTTCAAATCCTTTAGAACAAGGAAAACCTAAATATGATAAGTTGATAAGTCTTACTATGAGTAGTGTGAGAAGATTGAAGATATTGATGAAGATAAAAGTATTGCTATGAATGAAAAAGAGAGGAAGACCTAAGAAGCAAAAACAAAGAGAAAAATAAACCTAGAGAGATATTGATATGAGAAAACAAAAGCAAATATCACAAGTGTTAACAAGAAGTGGAGCTAAACCCACAAATAAAAACAAATAGCAATGAAAATAATATCTTGAAATATTAGGGGAATGAATGAGAACCCTAAACGAATGTATTAAGAAATTGTGAGGTTGTTATAGAAAATATATTTATAGATATAGAAGTTGGGCAACAAATATTTTAGCCATTCAATATGGTGAATTTAATCTTGATAGAATTTTAATTTCGAAATGCATTTGATATAAAAGTTGATTGCTCAAACTTAGCAGTTTGAGCAAGATAGAGAATATGCTAGATAGAAAGGCAAATAATGTTAGCGTACTTAATAGCTATTAGTTATTTTGTCTTTATTTAATTATTTAGCTCACTGTTACAACCATGTAACAGTTTTGTTTCAGCCGTTCAGCCGGTGTGCTATTTCGGCATTGTAAACATTATTTAATCTGCAACATTCAATAAACAACATGTTCGCAATTTTATCATGGCATTAGAGCCAGTTCTGTGATTTTTCTTCTGGGCAGAGGAATTTTTGTTTGCAGAGATTTTTTTTCTTGCATGCAAAGGCTGGAGAAAAGAAACACGCCGCGCATTTTAAAAGAAAAAAAATTTTGTCGCGCAGCTACGGAAGGGAGAAGAATTTAAAAAAAAAAAAAAAAAAATTCCAGGACGCAGCGCAGGCATCCCTGCAGGACGCTGCGTGCGCTGGAAGTGTCGCGAACGCGCAGAGGGAAGGACTGCGCTCAACGCAGACCCCCCACCTCCCTGTTCACGGACGCAAATTGACGTCCGCGTGCAGACGTCTGTCGCGACGTACAGGCCATGCGCAGTCGCGACAGGACGGTACGTTCGCGAGCAGACGTCTGTCACGATGCAGGGGGACGTCTGGTGCGGAAGCACAGGAGGGGAGCCCGCAACCCCCCCCCCTCGCAACCCGTCCCAGCGCGATTTGCGTGCTTCGCTCCGCCCCCCCCACCCCCCCGCGTTGGAGGACGGGTTCGACGCGATTTGCGCGCGTTGGAGGACGAAAAAGAGCAGGCGGACCCTGCGCGTGTTGGACGAAGACACGAAATTTAAAAAAAAAAAAAAAAAAAAAACGACTTGCAGAGGAGGCCAGCCACAGTGAGCAGCAGCGTGCGACGGGCAGACTGAGGTTGATAAAGGAGAGGAGCACCACTGTTCCAAATGGATCAGCCCGCTAGCTCACTTGGCAGTGAGCTGTGCGGTAAGGCTCAGGGAGCCTGCAGGTCGGGGGTTCAAATCCCGCCGACTCCCCCCTAAGGTATAATTTTTTTTTTCAAAGTTGTTTTTTTAATTATTAATTTTTAGTTAAAATTTTTTAATTTTAATTTATTTTTAATAGTTTTTAAAACTTTATAAATTAAAATTTAATTTTAATTTATTTTTTCATAAGGTTTTAAAACTATATAAATTAAAATTATTTATTTTAACTTTAAATACATAATAATTATTAAAATGCTTTGTTAAAAAAAAAGAATTTTTTAAGGGGGGATATTTTTTCAAAAAATCAAAGGGGGAATGTGAGTAATTTTCTGAAAAAGCAATTTGGCGAATTGTAAAAGGTGCATTTTCGGCTGTGCCCGACACCTTGTGGGTTATTCTTGTGGGCAGTTTTTTTATGTTGTATGTTGCATATTTCATTTTTGCACTATAACATTAAAAACTTAAAAGCAAATTCACTCCCTAAGTCCCCGAAATAATTAAAACCCATCTGTGCAATTTATTTGCACCACAGCGTTCGATAAAAATGGTACCTCTGGCCCACACTTACAGGTAAAGCTGTCGTGCTTTGGGCTACTGTATCTATCGCCTAATATAGCTGCAACAACGACGTCTGAGCTTGTTCTCTATAAATCGTCGGGGAGGAATAAGTAAGCCATTTTTGCATTTTTTTACTCCATCCACTACCCTTTATCGCACTTGTGTTTAGGCGTAAATCCTGACGAAGTATTCTTCATAGTGTTTAGGGAAGTTACGCCCCACGCATGAGAAGAATCTTCTATGGTAGGTGCCATCAACAAGGCGATTCCCTTTCAGTACCGCTTATGTTCCACATATCGTATGATCTCTAAAACTCACCTATAGTCTCCCTCACGTAAGGGCGGGTGATTTTTGTTGATCTTTCTAAATACCTATAGTTTCCCTCACGTAAGGGTGGGTATTTTGTACGGTATAACGGCCTAGCAAAAGGTATATCGAAAGGGGGACCAATTGGTGATATAATGAATCTTCACTATGGCCGCTGTTGCAAAGTTGATGACTGATCCGCATCAGTTATTGAAAGGTCCAAATTATACACCATGGAAACATAAGATGAAGGCAATTCTCCAAATGGAATATTTGTGGGATATTGTTACTGGAGTAGCAACTAGGCCTTCACCAATAGCAGGATCCACAGGTCCTTCCGCAGATCAGATAACTTTTGATAAGAAAGACATTCGAGCAAAGGTGCTCATTTTGTTTGCTATTTCAGATGAAGTGCAACCTCATATAGCTGACAAAGCAAGTCGTAAAGAGGCATGGGATGCCCTTAGAACCATCTATGAGGGAAATAATGATTCAACTATTCTTCATCTTCAACAACAACTTCATAACCTGAGTTTGATACAGGGAGAAACAGTTGAACTCTTTATGTGCAGTGTCTGAATTGAAAGAGAAATTGAATTCTTTGGGAGATACTATGGATGAAAAGCTTCTCATTTCACTTGTGATGAGAGCTTTACCTTCTTCATTTGATATGTTGATAACCTCCATCCAGGTGTCTCAACGACAAATTACCTACATCGAGTTGGTCAATCTGCTTCAACAACAGGAGGCACGCCAACTTCACAAGGATGATTATTCCAATATAGCCCTATACACCAACAGGCAGGGTTCTAGGAAGAAAGGTAATGGGAAGAAAGGAGGCAACTTTCAGAAAGGAGGAAATTCTCAACAGGATACGAAAGGAAAAGGCAAACAACCTCAACAGAAGAAGAGGTGGTGCAAGATCTATGAGAAAGACAACCATGACACCAACAGGTGTTGGCATAAGAACAAGAAGAAAGTCCAAAACAAACCATAAAATAAAAACAAGCAACCCCAGGTGAATGTTGTTGTTGAAGAATCTGACTCAGATTCTGAATGGGCACACAAGGTGCTGATGACTACCACAGATTCCACATAGAGGGATCCTGTCTGGTATGTCGATTCCGGAGCTAGCAAACATATGACTGGCGACGGATCGTGGTTTGAATCATTTGTGGCCAAAGAGGGCAAACCTGTCACCATTGCTGATGATAAAACCTACAGGGTTCAGGGAGAGGGTATAGTTTCAGTCACTCTTCCTGATGGCAAGTGTCAGATTGACAAAGTCCTCTATGTTCCGGGATTGGCCAACAATTTTTTGTCAGTGACACAAATCCTAGATAGAAATATGGTTGTCAACTTTCGTGTTGAGAATGGCAAGAAGTGTTGTACTATTACCAGGAAGGGTAAGCAGATTGCAACGGCTTCATATAAGCATGGCTTATTTTCCCTAGATGCTATCTCTACTCCACATGTTGCCATGATTGTCTCTACCAAGGAGGCAACTTCCCTATGGCACAAGAGATATGGGCATCTTAGTTCGGGCTACTTACTTGAGCTCAGTAAGTATGAGATGGTAAAGGGTCTTCCTTCCCTTTCCGCCACATTGCCAGTGTGCTCGATCGCTGGCAGGAAAGAAGCATAGAGTACCATTTGAGAAGAGCTCAACAAGAGCACGAAAACCTCTGGAGTTAATTCACACCGATCTATGCGGTCCTTTCACACCCAACAGTTGTGGAGGGAAGAGGTATTTTCAATTATTCGTAGATGACTACTCACGAAAGATGTGGGTTTTCTTTCTCCAACTGAAATCTGAAGCTTTCGCATTCTTCCAGCAGTTCAAAAAATCCATTGAGAAGGAGTCAGGAGCTTTTATTAAAACCCTCCGCTCAGATCGAGGGGGAGAGTTTACCTCTAATGAATTTTTTGCATTCTTAGATAAGCATGGAATCAAGATACAGTTAACAACTGCCTATACTCCTCGACAAAAATGGAGTTGCTGAGAGAAGGAACCATTCTATCATGGAAATGGTTCGTTGTATGCTCATAGGAGCTACTCTTGGGCAACAATATTGGGCAGAAGTTGTCACCACTGCAGTGTATCTATTGAATAGGGCACCCACAAAGGCCCTAAAAGGAATGACTCCACAGGAAGCATGGAGTGGTCGAAAACCCTCCATATCTCATCTTCGTATTTTCGGATGTCACGCTTTCATGCACATACCGAAAGAGAAAAGGAAGAAGCTAGATGAGAAAACACTGAGATGTATTTTTCTTGGTTATGATGAGCACTCTAAAGGATATCGGTTGATAGATCCTTTGACCAAGAAAATTCATATCAGCAAAGATGTTGTCTTTGATGAAGCTTTCACATCACAGAGCACATATAAAGTACACCTAGATATTGTGGAATCTAAGGAAGAGAAGATTCCTTCGTCAACACAGACAGGAGGTCCTTCTACATCTTCTTCAACTCCACCGAAGAAGAATCCAAAATGGTGTACAAATACAATCAGAGACGCAAATTTATCCACTCCTCCCAATTTGAACTTGGATAGACCTCGTACACGCAAGTATGGCTCAAAAGGAAAAAGAAGCCAAATAAAACTGGTGAGGTTGATGATCTTTGTCAATCTTTTGAGGAACTTTCTGTAACTCCACGTACAGAAGCAGAGGATATGGATATTGATGATGATAGGGCGTTCATGTCTACCATAGATGATCTTGAACCTGCATCAATGCAAGATTCTCTTAGTGAGCCTCAGTGGAAGGCCGCTATGGATACAGAGTATGAGTCTTTGATGAAAAATAAAACTTGGAAGCTTGTTGATTTTCCGCATGGAAAGAAACCCATTGGCTACAAATGGGTATATAAAGTCAAGTACAAGGCAGATGGACAATTGATAAGCATAATGCCCGTCTTGTTGCAAAGGGCTATTCTCAAAAGGAAGGCATTGACTATGAGGAAACTTTTGCACCTACTACTCGGATGACCACAATTTGAGTTATGTGTGCTATGGCAGCACAATATGGGTGGAAAGTTCACCAGATGGATGTCAAAAGTGCCTTTCTAAATGGTGATCTCCAAGAAGAAGTCTACATGACTCAGCCTGAAGGATTTGAAGTGGAAGGCCAAGAGCAGAAGGTTTGCAAATTGGTCAAATCCTTATATGGTCTGAAACAAGCTCCTCAAGCTTGGTATATAAAAATGGACAATCACCTTATGCAACATGGATTTAAGAGATGTCCATCAGATGCAAACCTCTATTTCAAGAAACAGGGTTCTGAGATAGTGTTGTTTGTACTCTATGTGGATGATCTACTCATTACAGGGAGTTCAAAAACTATGATCTCTAATGTCAAAAGAAACTTGTGCAAATATTTTGAGATGACAGATCTCGGACTTCTCCATTACTGTCTTGGTCTGGAATTCAGCCAGAAGGAGCACTCCATCAAAGTGTCTCAGAAAAAATATGCCAAGACATTGCTGGAAAAATATCGCATGACTGATTGCAAGCCAATGGCAACTCCGATGGAGAATGGACTTCAGTTATCACGATATGATGATTCACCTCAGGTATATGGTACTCTCTATCGATAGTTGATTGGGAGTCTCATATATCTGACCAATACTAGGCCATATCTCGTATTTGCTGTCAACTATCTTTCGAGGTTCATGCAGCAGCCTAAGACCACTCATTGGAAAGCAGCAAAACATGTTCTTCACTATGTCCGGGGTACTATGGAATATGGCCTAGAATACAAGAGGAACAACAAATTCTTCTTGCAAAGATACACGGACTCCGACTATGCCGGATCGTTTGATGATCGCAAGTCAACTTTTGGATACATTTTTCATCTGGGATCCGGTCCTGTCTCTTGGCACAACAAGAAGCAATAGGTGGTTGCTATTTCATCAACAGAGGCAGAGTATCATGCCGCATGTGAAGTTGTGTGCGAAGTGATATGGTTGCGTCGCATTCTGACAAGTATGGGCCATCCATCAAAATCTCCAATACACTTGTTTTGCGACAATCAGGGTGTTCTGAACCTCGTCAAGAATCCAGTCCATCATGAAAGAACAAAGCACATTGACACACAATGTCATTTCATTCGAGATGAAGTTCCAAAGCACCGAATTCAGCTTCAGCACATTCCCACCCATGCTCAAGTTGTAGACATTTTCACTAAGGCACTTGGACGTGTCAAATTTGAATTGTTTCGCAGCTCTCTTTGTATTGCAAAATAATGTAAGGGGATGTTAGTAGTCTAGTATAGCTATTAGTTATTACATTACCCAAATAATGTAATAAAGGGGGATGTTAGCGTACTTAATAGCTATTAGTTATTTTGTCTTTATTTAATTATTTAGCTCACTGTTACAACCATGTAACAGTTCTGTTTCAGCCGTTCAGCCGGTGTGCTATTCCGACATTGTAAACATTATTTAATCTGCAACATTCAATAAACAATATGTTCACAATTTTATCAAATAAAGTAGAAATACAAATAAATAATATATTTAATAGAAAGGCAAAGTTGAATATAATTTAATTAACTTATTAGAAATGTAATAAAAACAATATAATGTTTTATTTTTATAATAAATTTGGTCCAAATAAAATCTATATATAACTTATTAAAAACAAAAAAAAAACATCTCCAATATAGTTACACATATTTCTTTATTTAATGTAATTAAAAAACCACCCAAGTATACACAAATTAATTGAAGAACTAATTCATATTCATCTTAATATTTCCATCCCTATGAATATTAAGGACCCGAGCCATCTAACTTTAGAGTGCGAAAAAATAATATTAAAATAAAGAATGCCATATAGGAGAAAGGCATTAAAGCATGTCTTATAAAAGTCTATTGAAAATGTATTCAACTATTTATGAATTTGGACCAAATATCCGTTAACTATAAGTTTCATTTAAAAAAAACAAGTGTTTTTTCACTATTCTCTACTATACAATTGGATGGGAAATCCCTTGACCATATGTGCCATCGGAAATAAGGATATGGTATCATCTTCAATAACATTCCACCTATATAATTATAAAAAATTGAGTTAACATTAGAAGCGATCAAATACAACATAATAAATAGAACATGTGCATTTCTAAGAATTATTTGATATATATAAAATAAATATTAAAACCTTTTAAATGGTAAAAGAGATTTAATAACATAATTTATAGATAAGGGTTTAAATGGATACTATCATACAATATGTAATTGTTGTTGACATTTTTTGAAGGATCATTTTTTAATTAATAATGTTATAGAATTTAAATATGCTACTATGATTCAAAACTAAAAAGTTAAAAAATATTTAATATAATTAAAACAAATAGTTTGATAATATTATCATATGACAATATTGTTGGAATTTAAATTAATATTATAATCTTATCTCTAATAGATAACACATTTATTTTCGATCATAAGACCATAAAATATAAATCATGACTATTATACTTTAAGAAGGTCGTTGGTTAAAAATGACATGATTGAAGATCTTCTTCGTAAGCAATGCTCTATATTTACAATAGATTATTATAAACGCATGGATTACTTACAATAGAGGTGTGGGTGCATTCACGATGAAGGTTTGGAATATTTCATTAGCATATCTAATTATTTATTTCTCTTGTAAAGGAAAAAGCCTTAGGCTTAATTTTGGATAGTATGAAATCTTGTTCACCAAGTTGGAAAGGTAAGTTTTTAATGGTAGTTAGAATACTATAACTTATACATGGTACAATGCAATCTATTCCCAGGTATGTGATGCTACTTTCAATATTGGTGACAAACATAACATTTGAATACAAACATATTTAAAGAGCTTTTCTTTGGAAATAATGTGAGAAAATATAGTTTATCTCTTTTTAAAATGAAAAGGATTTATAGAGGAAAGAATATTTGAGGGGCAGGATTTCAAAATTTTAAACTTACAATTTTAATATTAGAGGAAAAAATCAATTAGATACTATTCAAAGGTTAAGAAAATAATTGAATAGTTATTTTATTTCAAAACTATATTGGTTATAGTGATAAAATACAATTATTGATGAAATGAACTCTCCTTAAGTAGTTTTCAACATGTAACCTTATAATAAATAGCTTGTACTTAATCAATAAATAATTTTAGTGGCTAGTCAGTGAGAGGAATGTTGTAAACTTATGATCTGATGCTTTGTTGAATCCTGATCATCTTATTGTTTTATCAAAATGACAATAAGTGGTATGGGTCTATTTTCTTATAGATATTAAAGGTCAAAAAATTAATGTTAACAATAATTCTATATCTTGGACTTTTATTGGAAATTTGGTTGATGAAGAAGATATCAAACTATTAATAGATGTGAGTTTAAAAATACTAAAGAGTTTTAGTTTCTATTTTTGTGTAAAAATATGAGTTTGTTTAAAATCTATCAAAAAATGATGGGTAATCAATCTAAGATAGGATATAAAGTTTTGGAATAGTCAATATTTCCTATTCCTATGGATTTTTCTCATAAGAATGTTTGATCACCTAAGTCCCTCCATAAAGCTTCAATATTCCATTGGTTAGTAGTTTGAAGGAATATTTATATAGGTGATAGTTTGAAAAGAAGAGGATATCATGGACCTTTTAGGTATGTATTTGTTATTAAGAAGCTAGAAACATGAAATCATCCACTTTTTCATTGTCCCTTTGCTTACACCACTCAATGCTACTTAAAAAAAGTAAAACTAATACATTAACCAACTCTATTAATATTGAAGAGTTGATGAATTGTTATATTAATTATTGCAAAGCTAAATTATTACATGTTACATGAAGAATTGGTCCTACCACTATTTATTTTAATCTATGGTTCAAAAGGAATAATAACTGATTTTTAAAAACAAATATCAAGATCATATACTTGTTTAGAATTTATCATAGCCTATCCTATAAAATTTTTAGGATATGATTCTCATCATGGGATATCTCAAATTTGATTTGGATTTTTGGTTACTCTAATTTAAATATACATCAAATAGTCATATGAAATAATAGAGTTAGTACAAAATATTTGTTTGAATTCATGGAAATATAGAAATATTTGGAAGCTATGTTTATCACAATTGATTTTGATGGTACTTCCAAGGAAATTTGATAGAGTTGGCTTCTTTTAAAATAATGAGGAAAAGTTTCCATCAGGTCTAATTAGAATTATATGAAACTTCAACTAAAAAAATTGCATAACCGAGGATACTTTTTATGTAGAAAAATATTTCCATTAAAATTATGGAGATATATTTCAATTGAATGTTATTACAAATGAAGCAAATCTATCGAAAATAATAAAATTAACATAGAATATATGCACCAAAATAGAAAATTAAGTATGAATTTTATTAATTTCTTGAAATATTACACTATCATGGGCCACCTCAATGGGGCTACCTTTTTTAGGCATCCTAATACAAAAATACATTTTTCTTCCTTGTTCTCTCATTACAATACAATATATAATAAGAAATTATATAATTTATTACAAACCCTAAACCTAACCCTAAATAGACTTTGGGTCCCACTAACTAGGTACAACACTAACTACTACCCAAATTTTCAAATTGGGTCCAATAATAATAGATTGACCCAACTTGTTAAATTTTGGTTAATGCACCCATGTAATCTTCATTTGCACTAGGCCTAGAATGAACAAGTAGATTCCTACTTAATTCTTTCTAAGTAGGTGTACCAAAGGTATTCTCAAACCATTGATACCAATAAATGGCTTCATGCTACAAATTAAAGAAAATAATGGATATATTTTGTCAAATTAGGGTGTGATATAAGGAGAAATATTGTTTAGTATTGTAAATCCAACTAGTGTATTCATCTCCATCATATCAAGGGAAGTTCAACTTATTTGGTTTTTGGTGGGGTGTCTGAAATATGGGAATGCCAAGCCCTAAAGTGTGTCCATATCCTAGGCCTAAAGTTGATCCCTATCCTAAACCTAAACCTAGTTCGTATCCTAAACCTAAAGCTTATCCCTGTCCTAAATAATATTGTCTTATTAGTGGCAATTGTGAGAATGCATCCTATAATTTATCCTATTTAGTGCCAATTCCAAGGGTCTTAGACTCAGTTTCCTCAATTCGATCTAGTTTATTTAGTTTACTTAGAGCTTAGAGGTTTCACCTTTTCCAAGGAGAGATCTTGAGAATAGGTAGTTGAGGTCATATTGGGCACAAAAAGTGAGTCCAAAAAGTGCTAGTAGGGTTATATATAAAATTATCAACTCAAAGAGGATTGCAATGGGATAGGTGCTAAAAACATTTAAAAAACCCTCAAAATAGGGTTTCTATTGACATTAAAAATTTGAGTATTTTGGGGTTTTCTAAATTTATGGAATGAAGGTAGGACAATATTTTTCTAAAGTGGAAAATTAGTGAATAGGAAAAATTTGTAATTCCAAAATATTTTTGAGTTGTGGGATGCATTTTGAAAATAATAAAATTAATTTTCTAGCAAGGTCTAAAACTCTAACTTGCATGATATTTTTTAACCCTAGATATTCATTGACTAGAAGAAATTCATTATGCATGATGAAACTTTATTGGATTAGATTTTCATAGCTAAATAAAAACAACCTAATGAATTGAATGCTTTGAGATGTCTATAACTACTTCAAGATAAACATATCAAGAAATGAGTAACATACCCTCAATTGCGACTTCCTAGGTTATGAAAAACTCTTACCAGCTATAAATGCTATCTATGTGAGTAATTCTCTTTAGGTATCAACAACTTACTTAATCTAGGTAATTTTTTTTGGTAATCTAGCCACAAATTTATCTCCAAATGACAATTCTCTATATACACTCAAAAATGAAAAAACTACAAACATTATATGTGGTCGTTGATCCCTTTCATTGGTGACACACTTAGATCTAGCTACTTGGGGTTTCTTGAGGTATTCCTCAAGATGAGGTTTTAGGTAGATTTTGATCCAAGTGCTTCTTCTAGTTGAGCAATCGAGAGTTACACCCAATCTTGCAAAAGGGTATAACCTATTGTAGGCATAGTTTAAGAACTAGAATGAGTATTTTTAAAATTGTGTTCTTTGTTGCAACACAATTTGGTTACTTGATGCTATAAAAATCATAATTAAAAATTACTTTGGTACAAAATGAAACAAATATACCTACAACAATAAATATAATATAAAAAATAAACATCAAAATGAGAAATAAAGCATAAATTTTATTTATTGCTTGAAACATTACATTTTCATAGGCCACCTTAAGGGGACTACCCTCAAAACTCCTAATAAAAAAATACAATTTTCCCACTCTTCTCTCAATAAAATCCAACATATAATAAGGAACCATATAATTTCTTACAAATCCTAACCCTAACCCTAAATAGACTTTAGGTCTCACTAACTAGTCACAACATTAACTACTACTAATAACATGACTAATTATAATAATTAAATACTTAGGACATAAAGATCCTAACAAAAAATTATTATTATTTTTAATGAGTTTACACAGGTTTTATGAGGGGTCCCAGTACCCTCATACCGAGTGGGGTTTGAACCATGGACCTCTCAAATATAGTCCAAAGCCCTTACCACTTCAGTAAGCTTAAAACTCAACAAAAATGTATTGTTATTATTATCAGCGTGATACGTGGAACGTACAACAACCACCTCTCGCTACCATTGAGGGATGGGATGCCCTAGGTATTTAATAACATAAGCTTATACTAAGAGGGGGGTGAACAGTATAGCACCCACTTTTTACTTTCTTTCCAAACCAATATCAATTAGTGTCCTCAATTGTAATAACCAAATATAGCAGTGTGCATTAATAACATAGATAGCAATATTAAGCAAGTGCACAAATCATCACACACAATTGAGACACAAGATTTAACATGGTTCCCCCAATGTGGGGTAGTCCACAATATATTATCCTTATAATATTTCACAAATAAATAGGGATCCTTATCCCAATACAAATGATTACTTTGATCTGCTCAAAGCTAGGTTGTCATGATCTACTCAGGTGGGCTCCACTGATCTGCTCAGCTAGGATCTCCAATGATTTGCTTAGCTAGGCTATCCACTGATCTTCTCAGCTAGGCTATCCACTAATATGCTCATCTAGGCTATCCACTAATCTACTCAGCTAGGATCTCCACTGATCTTCTCAGCTAGGCTCTCCATTGATCTGCTCAACTAGGCTATCCACTGATCTCCTCAGCTAGGCTATCCACTGATTTTATCAGCTAGGCTATCCACTGATCTACTCATCTAGACAATTGGTGTTGATGTGTTTTCTATTTCTATCATATCTCTTTCACTACTCACAAATATGCCCCAATTACTTCTCACAAAGCTCAAACAATCCTTCTCAAATAATTTCCCAAATTTTTCCTCAAAGCCTTCACAAAATGCTCAAACAATCCTACTCAAATGTTGTCCCAAATCTATCCCCAAAGCCTTCACAAAAGGCTCAAACAATCCTACTAAAATGTTGTTCCAAATATGTTCTCAAAGCATTCACAAAAGGATCAAACAATCCTTCTCCTCAAAGCCTTCACAAAAGGCTCAAATAATCCTTCTTAAATTTTGTCTCAAATCTGTCCACAAACCTATCCCAAAAGCCTTCCCAAAGGCTCAACCAATCATGCACAAAAGCTATCTCAAATATGTCCATAAATTTTGTCCCAAAAGCCTTTCCAAAGGCTCAACCTCACATGAACAAAAGTTGTCTCAAATATATCCAAAAAAAATTACCCAAAAGCCTTCCCAAAGGCTCAACCAATGACTCTCAAGTAGCACTCAAATCTCAAGCACAAATCAATGAAGGCAAGGCTCAATGATGAACTCAACAATGGATAATAAATGAATGATGATAATACTCAAAAATATGCTCAAAAATAAATAGCAATGTACTCTTCAATGGATGACAACAATGATCCATAATGATCTCAACAATATATGACAAATTATCTCTCAAATGGATGACAACAATGCTCAATAATATACTCTCAAATGGATAACAACAATGCTCAACAATGTACTCTCAAATGTATGGCAAATGAGCTCTCTAATGAAAACCTCTCTAAGAAATAACAATGAGAACTTCAACCAACCAAGTACAATCTCCACAAGTGATAGCAATAGGTTCTCAATAATATCTTCCTCATGCAATTTCAATAAGCTCTCAAGAAACAAGCACAACTCCCTCAAGCAAAGAGCTCTCAAATAGCCATCAATGATCTCCTCAAAATGTAAGACAAATTTATCCACAAGTGACTAGAAAATGATCTCCTCAATGGTCTCAACTAATGGAAATATACTCAACAAGTAACCAACAATATGCTTCTCAAGGAAATAGCAAAGATCTCCTCAATAATGGCAATACTCCATCCACTTCCTCTCAATAGCCAAGGCACATAATCAAGTAATTTGTCTTAAAATTCAAACCCTAACTCATGTCCATGTCTTCTAACTCAAAGTAGCAATTAACTAGGTCTCAAGTTCCTAGTTTAATTTCATAATTAAATCATGCACTAGGACATATAACAAGTTCAACACTTTTCAACCTTATGACTCCCTAATTTCATTAACACATACAACAAGCACCTATGCTTTTATTTTTAATTCCACACCTTATAACTCCACATATAGCAATCACAAATATTTATTTTCACACCTTATATCTCCCTAATCACACACAATAATAACAAATATTTAATTCTATACCTTATAACTCCCTAAGCACATTAACACATACAATAAGCATTTATTTCCCTAAACTCCTTATAACTCCCTAGTTATCACAAAAATTATTTTAATGCACCAAAACTTTGGTAATAACAAATATTACCATGCGTTGGAGATAAATACCTTTATTCGAAATTTGCTGCCTTCACAACCTTTGAAATTGATAATTCCTTTTCCAAAAATCAATGTGCCTTCACACCTTCGAAATCGTCAATGCCTTGCCAAAATTAATGTGCCTTCACACCTTCGTGGAAGTCAAACTTCGTTCCTCTCGCTTAGTGCTGTGAAGCACTTACCACATGGGTGCTAGCCCATGTTAGGATTTTAATCCCAAACACCCAAATTTAACCTGTGCTCAAATCTAAAACTCGATTTTACTTTCTTAGCAAAACACTTTGCCCTTGGCGAGATTCGAACAATGAACCTGCCTTGTGCAAAGTTCATGCGCTACCAACTATGCTATAGGCTCTTGCATGATGTCACTTTCCTGCACTGTTTACTTGACCTTGCTCTCAAATCGAAAGTTATTTATCCTTCTTTCTTCGCTGCTCCCATTTCGATGACTCTCTCTCATGCGCTATATCAAGTCTTCAATAAACAAAGGTTTTTCACCTTTTATTTATATGCACCTCCATCCTTCGAATGACGTCGACAAATATTTATTAATCTCCCCAACCTTTGCACATCGACGGATAATATAATACAACCTTAGACCTTAGAATTATTAAATAAAAATTTAATAATTCACCTTTTAACTTTGAATTGGGATATCTCCTTCATTATTTTGAATTTTGTCATGAAAATTTTTACACCTAGGTTTTATTGGAAAACCTTTTCATCCATCATAATTTGGAGAAGTCTTAGCATAGTGGTTTTAATGAAAAACCCTTTCCAATGGTTTTAATGAAAACCCTTTCCGTTGGTTTTAATGAAAAACCCTTTCCAATGGTTTTAATGAAAACCCTTTCCGTTGGTTTTAATGAAAACCCTTTCTGTTGGTTTTAATGAAAACCCTTTCTGTTGGTTTTAATAAAAAAACTCTTCCATCAATTTTAATAAAAACCCTTTCCAATGGTTTTAATGAAAACCCTTTCTGTTGGTTTTAATGAAAACCCTTTCTGTTGGTTTTAATAATAAAAACTCTTTCGTCAGTTTTAATAAAAACCCTTTCCAATGGTTTTAATGAAAACCCTTTCTGTTGGTTTTAATGAAAACCCTTTCTGTTGGTTTTAATAAAAAAACTCTTTCGTCAGTTTTAATAAAAACCCTTGTCATTGGTTTTAATAAAAACATTTACCATTGGTTTTAATAAAAAGCATTAATATAATATTTTAAAAAATTAAATATTATATGCCTCTTGTGCCACAAAACCCTGTAAATATCCATGCTCTCCAAAATATCATAAATGATTATTTATGAAGTGCTTTTGCCATAAAAACTCAATGTGATCCATGTCACATCAATGACAACACAAAATAACTCAAATTGCCAATAGGTATTAATGAGAATCATGCCCACTCTGGATGGTCACGTACCCTGACTCCCACTCGTTGTATTCTTGGCTAGGGAGAGGATCTAGAGGAGGATCACTGCAACAATTATGGATGGGATGTGTCATCCATCCTAATCTCGGACAATCAATGATAGCATATGATGGATAGTGAGATGCCAACCAGGGGCTCCTCCCACAAGGCACCCTAATGCACATATGCTTTTATTCCTTTTTGATATGATGGTCACTGGCCCATTTTTTGTAGCATTTAAAGAATATTTTTGCTTTTCTAACCCGTAATTAGGGTTAGTGTGAACTCCACAAGGGTGTGATTATTTCACCTACCCACTTTTTGATTGTAAAAACCTTTTAATTTTCAAATAATTAAATAGCCTTTTTCATCAACAAATTTATTATTATTAATAATATTTTCAAGAAATTTACATGTGAGCTAATCAACAATATACCTATCAATTATAATTGGAGGTAATATGTTAAAATAGTCATCATGTCCATGTAGAAGGATTCAAAGTACAATATAATTTAAACAATAATGGTGTTAGTTTTTATTTGGGCAAAATACAAAATTGAGAAGAATAGAGAAAGATCTTAGCTCTTAAATAAAAACATATGAACAAGTTGATAGACAAAACAATTTGAGAAAATAAATATTATTAATAGAATGACATGTTGGATATGACCTAGTTGACTTAATAGAAAATATTATGTGTTGACATTTTAATGGTATAAACTCGATCAAAACATTATGAAAAGAATTTGAAAAACTTATATTAAAACAAATATCATTTACAAGTTGGGATGAGACTCCTCCCAACCTTATCCAAAGAGAACATATGTTTACAACAGTAAAAGAAGATTTGCATTGGAGCCAAATCTCCTAAACCATATTTCTACAATGGTTGTCCACCTGTTTACAATAGTAAAATAAGATCTGCATTGGAGCCAAATATCCTAAACCATATTTCTATAATGGTTGTCCAAATTAGCTAAACACTAGATTTGCTCACCAACCTTCCTAATCCTCTCATCCTTAATAGCCATGTCATTGTCCCACTAAAACCCTACCTCCTTCTCAGTACCCATCTTAGCCAAGAAGTCTACCACTTTATTTAGATATCTACTCACATAAAATAGAATCACTTCATCTAATTCCCTCTACAATTACTTAATTTGAGTGATAAGAATCCTCAACCTCCATGTCTTCAAAACAAATTCCTCATGTAATCTAGAGCTCCTACCAATATTTGAGAATCTAATTCTAGGATTATCCTCTTGTAACCTTAAACTATTACCCAAATAGAAGTATATTTGATATCTAAGGCTTCTACTTCATTGTTCATGGCCCTTCCTAGACCTTTTAGTTCCCAATAAAGCATTGTCCCAAAATAATTCATGCAAACCACTCCAATTCTAGCTCTACCTAGATTGCCTTTTACAACTCCATCAATAATAATTTTAATCCAATATTCTAGGGGTGGTTTTCAACTAGCTCTATCCTACCCCTCTTGCACTTCAACTTCTTTTTCCATTGTCCCTATATCATCTTGAGTTTCCTCTTTAGCATACACTACCACAATTTCCATGACTTTGCTCCAAATGACTTGCCAAACGCCATCTAAGGATGAAAAGGTTTCTCTAAAAATTTTTCCATTTCTTTCCAACCACACTTGCTACCAAATGAAGTTTAATCTATGATTCCAACCAATATAAAGAGTGTTAGATTTATATCTACCCCTTTTCCATCCTTCCCAAATATTAATTTGATTCAAAACACCATTGGCTTGAATTTTATAAGATAAAAACCATCACTCCTATATCTAGAGTGTGAATGGGCACTCAAACATCAAGTGGTTTGATTTTTCCTTGCTCTTATAGCATAAAACACATTGATATGGACTATTTTCCTACATCTTAGATTATCAAAAGTAAGAATTCCATTGTGCATGAATTATCAGGTAAAGAAGTTTACTTTTGGCCAACCCTTGGACTGCCAAATGTTTCTACATTACTCAACCTGATATGCATGAGGAGGAGATTTTGTAAGGATATTATCATATACATCCTTCACTGTGTAGACTCCAAGGCTCCCATAGCCCCAAGCTAATTCATCCAACTCACCTTTACATATGAGAAATATTTCTACCAAGATTTTAGTCATGATGGGTGTCAATTCTAAAGGGATTGGAATTTGCCATTCATCCAACTTCTTAAAATTCTTAAAATTATAATCCCCTAGCTAAATAGTGTTGAAATAACTTTCAATCTATATCCAATCCTTACTTTCCATGGCTATTTTTACTAGTTGTAATTTTAGGAATTCAACAATGATAGGTGGGTATTGATCCCATGAGTCTATCCAAAATCGTGCCTTCTCCCCTCTCCCCACTTTTCAAAATAATCCATCTTTCACTACTTGATATCCTAACTTTAGAGCCTACCACACTAAGGACCCATTACCATATAAAGGGAAATGACTCACCTCATTCAGGTTCACTTGTCCCAAATATTTACTAGTTAAAACTCTAATGAATAAAGAAGTTGGTTGGGAAATCCACCTCTAGTAAAGCTTTCCAACTAAAGATTTATTATTTAACTCTGAAATCCTTAGTCCCAAACCTCACTTTACCTTGTGTTGGCTTACTTTATCCCAATCTAATAAGGCCCATTTCCACTCTCCTTTTACTCCCCCCATAAAACTTTTCTAGCCATCTTGTTACACTCTTTCCATATGGTATGTGGGGCAGCAAGGATAGAAAATTTATAAATTGGCATGACCTTAATGACTAACTTTAAAAAAGTTAATCTACCCCCATAGCTTAACCATTTGCGAGACCAATAATTAATTCTTTCTTTGATACAATCCAAAATATTCCCCTAGTTTTTTAAATTCAAAGGGACCCTCAAATATACCACTGGAAGATAAGTCCTTGTGAATCCCAAGATCTCTAAAATTTTATCCTAAAGCTTTCAATCAAGATTGAAAAATACCACTTTGGATTTTTGTCATTGACGACTTGGTTTGTGGCCCTAAGGTAGAAATTAAGAGTATATCTAATCATTATTGCTCCCCTAAAGTTGGCCACTCCCACAAATCTAGTGTCATCCACAAACTATAGGTGAGTCAAAACTTCCTCACCCACCTTGATACCTATCAGCAAACCTTGTTGTATTCTACTCAAGATGAGTCTACCCAAGCCTTCAGCTAATATGATAAAAAGATAAGGGGAACAAGGATCTCCTGATGATGGCCTTGAGTAGCTTCAAAAGGTTACTAGGGAAGGCCCTTGATTAACATTGAGTATTTTAAAGTAGAAACATAGCTCAAGACTCATTCTATTCAATCCTAAGAGAAACCAAAGGCTATCATCATCCTTGAAAATAAGCTCCACTCCACCCTATCATAAGTCATTGACATATCCAATTTTATGAACATTCCCCTATTGACAAATTTTTGCTTTGAATGGATTGCCTCCTGAGCTAGAACCACACCATCCAAGATTTTCCTACCCTCTACAAAACACCCTCTCTTCAAGGATATAATGCTATGTAGAAGAGGTTTTAGCTACTCAACCATTACCTTTGTGATTATTTTATATATGATATTTCATAAGGTAATAGGTATAATTGAAATATGCACTCCCTCATCCCCTTTTGAAATTAAGGTAATGAATGTATTATTTAATGCTATAAGAATTCTTTTACTACCTTTGGAATCCTCTATAACAACCATTACATCCTCCAAGTTGTCCTAGAAGGCCTGAAAAATCTCAATTGGAAAGTCATTTGGCCTTGGTTTTTTTCTAGTACTCATTCCAAAGACTACTTTCTTTAGTTCATTTCTATCAATAGTCTTAAGTAGGGCCTAATTTTCTTCTTCATATATAATAGAGGATATGAGAGCAAAAAATTATTTTTTAGCCTCCTCATCTTGCGTCATACTTTCCTTAAATAGTTTAGAAAAATAATCCATTGAATGGAAATGAAACACTGGGATTGTATCAAAGGAGTACCTGTTTTCACCCTAAAGAGCTTCCATCTTGATCGTTTGTCTCCTAGAACAAGTGGTTTAATGGAAAGTTTTGGTATTTTTATCACCTTCTAATAACCAAGTGGTTCTTGCTCTCTATTTCTAATAGATATCCTCTTGGTTGTAAATGTCCTCAACCACTTTACACAATGCATTATCCTCTTATTTGAGCTACTCTATAATTGTTCCTTGCCTAAATTATTTTTGAACCTCATCACATCTAGCCACCAATGGATCTCTTTGGAATTGGAATTTTGTCTTGTTAGCTCACCTCCATTGTTTCAATTGATTCTTGACATAATGAAGTTGCTTGTGGAATCTAAACATTGTTATCCCATATGTCAAGTGTCCCTCTTCCCACATCTATGGAATTTTATTTCAAATTTCCTCTTTTTTAAACCAAAATTTTTCAAATCTGAATGGTTTGTGATGTTGCCCTGTCTTGATACTTTTTTTTAATAAAATGAGAAAGTGATCAAAAACTAGACCCTCCAAAATTTGAAATTTTAGATTCCATTTCACAAACACCTCCTCTGAAACCAAAAAAAAATTCTAACTTCACCTTCTTACTATGTGGCTTCCTCATCTTATTAGTCCAAGTATAGTTGGTTCCAAGACATTTAATATCCACCAAGTGTAATGCATGGACTTGGGCAATCATAAGTCGATCCCCTAGATCCAAAATTGGGGTTCCCTCTTCCTAATTTCTAGAGGATAATTTAGCATTAAAATCCCTAGGATAGGAGGAGGTGAAAGAGGGGCTTGAACATGGTTGATATTATTTTTATTATTCTAATCCACTCCTTCCATGAATTATTCTTCTTCCTAGTCCACTAGTTTCTTGAATATCTCATACCTATTAGAGGGCTTGAGCTGGGTTTGCTCTTTGCCATATTTTTTATTTTACCTTCTCCTTCTTTAGGGTTGTTCAAAATCATCTACCTATTCTTCTCTACCCTGAGAAATATTGGTTGTTTCTTTATTGATTATTGACTTACCCTCCTTAGTAATATTCAACAATCCTGGAAGAGCCTCCATTTTTGTATTCATATTTTTTGGATAGGATCAAGCCAAATGCTCGTATTTTTTGTAAACTCTACACTTGAAGGACAATTCTTTATAATCCAGTTGTTGAATCCAAGATAGTCCTGCAAGTTCGAGTTCAACGTCTACCAACAAATGTTGGCTAAGATCCATTTCCATGCATAATCTATCATAAAAGACTATGTTTCCTTCCATTGTATCTCTAGAAACATCCAAATATCTTTCATGGAAATTACCGATGATTTCCAATACTTGCTCACTCTAGAACTCCATTGGAAGTGCATACAAATGGATCCAAACCGGGATAGCAATGGGTTCAATTTGGGGATCAAATCCCACTCTCTAGGGCTGAACAAATAATCTTGTCGAACCATGATTCCTCTTTTCTAATTCGAAAGCCCTATTTCTATTGGAAAGTGAAGAAAAACTAACAATAAAATATCCATTACTAATAAACCATAGAAAATACTCACCAAGAAGCTCTAAGTTTTACCGAACCCAAGAATACAAAAAAAATAGGGTAGAGCAAATACCGATGAATTTACATATCAAATCATGATTGGTTCTATATAAGACTAGTTCTTCTACCATCTTTTGCTCAATAACAATCATTGACCTTGATTCTAACTATGACAAGCATCCAACGACTCTTTGAGATGTTGATCATTTTTCAGCAATCATAAAGAGCATTTTTAATGCATAATTTTGTGCTTCTTTAGACTTTGCTGGAGATTTTTCCTTCAACAAATCTACAAAAAAATTATGTCTCTCTAAAAGAGGATCAAGAGGTGTCCCCATTGGGTCCTCCTAGAAAAACAATCTTGTCTTCAATTCTACATCAACCAAAAATCCCTTCATCTACCCAATTGATGCCCTAGTTTTCTGTTCCAAAGCTCCAGGTTATTTTTCCAAAATGCTTAGCTCTAGGTTGTTTTTCCTAAATGCTTAAAATTTTAAACCGGTGTTATAAGAGAATTTATAAGACTGGTTATAAACTCTATCAAAATTAGATATAATTTATTGAAAAATATTTATCAAATCATATTTAATTATTTATAAGTCCTTTAATAATATATCTAGTCACTAGACATTTATCTTTAAATATAATAAAATATTGGAAAAAAATTACTCTGTAAATTTTAAAAAATAGTTTACCTTCTCTTAAAAAAGGCATATTTAATTATTTTTAAATATTGATTTAGCTTTTGAAAAAAGCTCAAAATATTTTATACATTCATTTCTCTTATAGCTAGCATTAGCTTCTGAACTTGTTTCTTTTGAGATAGCATTACATAGAGAGGCAATTTTTGTCAAGGTAACAAGATGCGAGGAGGGTAGTATACCTGAATCGAGTGACAAAGTGGTGAAGAAAAAGAGAGATCTGAAGCCTGGCCAGCGAAAATCCTGGGCAGAGCCTAACACCTCCTCCGAACGGCATCAGATATTCTTCTTTTCTCCTACTCTGCACAGATTGTCATCTTTGAGTGGATTATCCATCTAAGTCTACAACTTTAATTGTTTGTCAAGTTTTCAAAAGACACGTTATTTTACTTCGAAGTCGTCTGATTCCCAACGCCATGGGTTGAATGTGAGGGGTTCAGAGAAGTATCTCTCATCCAGATGTGTTGCTGCCATAAACACCTGTATTATCGTGCCCTTCCGAATGTGATAACCTGCAAGGACATTAAGCATCGTTTTGTATATAATTTAAGTGAGGCTAAGGATATTATTCGAGTGGGTTTAACTTTAATTAAAAAATTTAAAAGAATATACACTATATAAAATTATATTAAATAAAATTATTTTATAAAATTTTAAACAATATTTATTTTATATAATCTATACAAACTATAACATTATCAGCACTAAAAACAACTTTATTTTTATTTTTATTTTTATTTTCCCCACACACGCTACCTTTTACTTCGAGATCTTTCGTCGTTTCTCTTTCCACAAAGCACGCGATATTTCCTACCCGAAGTGTCTCGCTGATAACCTGATTACCATGACCGAATTTTTAAAAAAAATACACATCATTATTGGAAATAAGAGGACTAGCTAGGCAAGAATGTTATCTTACACATTGAGTGAATTTCATTGATTGGTAGTCGTCCCACGTCAGCTTCTGATCCATGGCTTTTCCCTTAATCAAAGCGTCATGTTCATCCTGTAGGAGGCATCCATATATTACGGGAATTGTTATTTTTTTTAATATTAATATTATTTATTAGTATTATTAGTAGATATGTATATGTATAAAAAGTATTTACTTAATAAAAAATATTATCTGTTGACTTATCTTATCAGTTGAGAAGGTTTTAGAGTAGGACGAAATTCTAATATAGGAATATATCAGTAGAAATAAACAATTTGTATAAGAACTAGCATCACATAAACCGAGTAGAAAGAAGTCCAATTACCCCACACATACTGCAACTCTATGTTAATAAGAATACCACTCAATGTTAATTACTCAGATGGGACCTTTGACAAAGTACCCTCTAAATTAAATTATTAATACACACCCAACCTCATGGTGTAAAACTACTCTTAGATTTAATGGGAATGAAATTGGGTACTCACTCTGAGCTGTAGCAATGCAGTGGGACAGTCGGTGAGATATTTGATAACGAGTGCCATAGCTCTGGAGGATGTTTCATGCCCTACAAACAACATGAATAGCAGAAAGTCGGCCATCACATCATCAGGCAAGGAGTATTCTCTAAGAAGTTTCGTCAACAAGTCATTGTGAACGACGCCCGGTTGGCTTCTTCTCTCCTCTATAATGGCATAAATCTTCTTCGTTAAAAGTTCCCTCGCCTGTCATAAGCAGCAACATGTTAGAACCCACTACACATGGCTAACTAACTCATAAAATTATAACAACTGTAAACTAACCTGACAGCCTTTGGCATATGTTGAACCAGGGATTTTGAAAGGAACCGACAGAAATGCCGCCACATAAGCCGTGAATAAACTATCAATCTCATCGGTTTCTTTGACAAACGATAACCCCAGCACTTGCTTTGCCATCAAGGCTGAATTCATCTAAATCACAATGAAGAAAACTATAAATCAAATCCCATGATTTCAATCGGTTATATTATTGGATTTGAAGATACCTAAGTATCGATTGTGAAATCAATTTCAAACCCATATAATCTTACCTTATGACACTCCTTTTGGAGAAGGATATATTTTCCAGTCCACGTGGATAGATGCTTGTGTATAATAGATTGGACGTCCTCTATGAAGTGGGTTCGCAGCTTTTCAAGTTTGAGTAAACTAACAGCGATGGCGTGGAACCTCCTGTGGAGATCTCCATGGATATTCACCATGCCATACTTCCCTACTAACTCCATGACGGTCTTACTGTAGGAGACTCTGCACACTCTTCCTTCGTTCTGTAATAGATATTTGTTGAAATCGACATCGGTAGAAACCATAACCTTCCTCCCAAGTAGATGAGACGAGAAAATTTCCCCATATCTGCTTTCATTTCTACCGTGTCAACACATTACAGTGAACAGAAATTGAAAAATGCTTACAAGGTAAATGTGATCTAACAACATTTTCTATTACACTGAACAATAATGGTAAACAAATTTATGAACATAGCATATACATCCTATTACATTAATTCTATGAATTAGTGTTGTAGGTGAGTTGAGAAGAGAGGGCAATTCTTCAAGAAAGGTCTAAGGTTTGAATCCCCACCCTACCAAAAAAAACTAAATTGGGTACCCAAAATCCAATTGATAATATTAGTGCGGGCAGGGCTGGGCGCAACCCCCGGATAACTTTAAACGATGTAGAACTCCTGGTTGTGATCTCTCAGACCAAGGCTACCTGTAAGGGTTTTTTTTGCCTTTAAAAAAAAAATTCTAGAATCTACTTGGCTTATAATACTTACCGACGCTGTCGGGGTGAGATGAAGTCTAGTGGGCGGGCGGCAGACAAAGATCGGTAGAATGTAATTGTCTCTCCAATGAAGGGCCATCCGATGGATCCTGGTGGACTCGCAACGCTAGATTTCCCATCTCCTTTCTTAGATCTTTGAAACCACATAATACAGAAAAAGCCCAACACAAATGAAACCAACAATTGCAGCATCGTGCTAATGAATTCAGTGGCCATTGCAAAAAGAAAAAAAGAAAAATGTCTCTCCTTCTGCTGGGCCATGCATATAAAGTTCACAAAAACCCTATGCAATTTTTCTATAGTATAAGAAGAACATTATGCTTTTGGTGGATAGTTATGAATAGAGCATTTTACATCCTATATTGTTTTATTTGATGTATGAATTCGTTAATTCTAAAAATCTACTTGGCTTATAATATTTACCGACGCTGCCTAGGCGAGATGAAGTCCAGTGGGCGGGCGGCAAACAAAGATCGGTGGAATGTAATTGTCTCTCCAATGAACGGCAATAGTATAAGGAGAACAGTATGCTTTTGGTAGATAGTTGATGGCGGATGTTGAACCAGGTTCAACAAGAATGGTATTGATACCCTTTTTGTTTTTGTCTTATGAGAAATTACGTTGAAATCGATGATCATTTGTCTTTACCAACGATGCCAAAAATCTCGTTTGGAAACTAAATAAAAATTATGCGGTTGGATTCGGTTCAAGATATTTTTATAAATTAAAAAAGTATTAAATCCCATTTGTAGAAGATTGCAAACTGAGATTAAAAGCATTCCTCTGTGGGCGTGGAGTTTTCAGCCGGGCAAAGTTGGAGATACTACGTCAATACTTGGTTTTCGATGGTTGATTTTCGTTACTGCATAATGAATTAGTGGATTTGAACGGTTTAGTTGTAATTTTTTTTTTTTTGGTTCTTACTAATATTAAAATAATGATATTTATCATAGTGATGTGGTTTATTGGTAAGGACGTCACTTGTATTATAGGTGATGTGACCCGGGTTCAATCTCACAAGAAGTATTATTCAAAACAAAAAAATAATATTTTTTTAAAATAAGGTTTTGAAAAGATTGTTTCTTTTTTAAGGTATTATAATTTTTTATTATTTATTTTAATTTAAGTGGGATTTTAAAATGTTATTTTTACATTGATTTAATTAAGATTTAAATTTTAAAGTTTACTATCTTAATTATTTATCTCAACAACCAAATTAATATATTAAAATAATAATATTAATTAAACTTTTATAATCTAATTTAAAAATTTAACATTGTTAATATTAAAATAATAAAAATTGTTATCATCATTAAATTTTCACAAACTATTTCAATTTTAAAATTATTAATATTAAAATAATAAAAAACTACCAAAATCTTAAAAACAAAACAACAAAAATCTCAATCGAAAACAACACAAGTATTGAATTCAAGACATCTTTATAATTAAATCTCATTCGCTGAGATGTTACAAGTGAAAAGAAATTGTTCAAGGAAATGCATAAAATTTAGACAAGATGTTACAAGTGAAAAGCAATTGTTCAAGGAAATTTATAAAATTTAGACAAAATGTTTAAAGAAGAGGGAGATTCTTCTCACCGGCCATGCAATGTCTTTTCATTTGTATGATTAGCGAGTAAATCACCATCAACTTTAACGAGCTTTATATATTATATATTTTTTATATTATAATTTTTTGATTTGTAATTCTTTGTATTTGTATATAGTATATCTGTAGTATGTGAAGGGAGAGATTTGAACATGGGACCTTTCGATTTTAACTAGAGAGTTTTAACTACCCACTTGCTTTCCAACCCCTCTACATAAACTGATTTTATATTATAATATTAATTGTGATATTAATGAAAAACGTATTAATGAAATTTTTGATGAAAATTTTTAGTTCTCTTATTTTTTTGTTTTTTTATATTGATTTAGTAAATTAAAACTGATTAAAACTGTTTAACGTTAACTTTAACAGGTTTAAAGATATAAGTCATTGTAATTTTTTATTTGTATTATTATATATAGTTAAAGAGGGTTGTGAATTTTTTTTTTTTTCATATTGATTTAATGAATTTGAACTGTTTATAGTTAAGTTAACTTTAGTAGGTTTATACGTATAAATTATTGTATTATTTTTTTTTTTTTTTTTTTAAAGTTCAATTTTTCAAGATGTCATTTTAAGTAAGATTTAAGTAAGTAGGGGTATTTATTTTGTTAAAAGACGTTCAAGGTTTGTATTTGGCTTACTCTTTCATAGAATTAAAGAGCATGTTTAAAACAACAAAAACACAAATGACAAACGATAACAAAACACAAAAATACACATAAAAAAACACAAAAACAACAAAATAACACAAAAACTACAAAAACACACATACATTCAAGAAATAAAGGAACGAAAAAACATATTACATCTAAGGGCAAACTAACCAACAAACCTTTTAGCCAAGAATAACCAAAAGAAACAAAAGAAAAATCTATTTGAGCTAGAAACTAAAAAATCATGACTAAACCAGAGAGAAGCTAATACAAAGAAAAAAGGAACAGGGTAACTTTATAATTGAAGCCATCTAGAGAAAGGATAGAAAGAAGAGCATCCCTGATTTGCAAAGCCCACTAGTCTTTTCATCCTTGATTTGCATTTTCCCCCAATATTTTCATCCAAAGGCCTGTTGAAACCAACTTTTTCCCTTCTTTTTGAATTTGAACCACATTTGTTTTCCTTCTTGCCTTTTGGTTTGTATCCAACTTAATTTTTTACTGGAGGTTTGACTAACTCCTGATGGCTCTAGATTTAAATCTATTTTTTTTGATTGAGAATACATGACTAAAGCTTGTTTCATAGATCCCTAGGATCCTCCTTGAAAACTAAAGTCTTGTTTGACCTTCTCTCCATTTTATGCTTTTGTTGGTGAGTTTTCCTTTGTTGAGGACAAATCTCAGAATTACTATTAACCAGACTAATGGCTTTCTCTGAGGTGTCTTTGACTATTTTTGGGTGGAGAATCTATGAGCTATCCAAAAATTGGGTTTCCAAAATCTCTATCTCCATAGAATCATCCACATCCTCTAAATCATCTTCCACTACAAGTTTTAAAAATGTACTATTTGACATACTACAGATATACTATATACAAATGTCCCATGTTCAAATTCACTAGTTAAAACCGAAAGGTCCCATGTTCAAATCTCTCCCTTCACATACTACAGATATACTATATACAAATACAAAGAATTACAAATCAAAAAATTATAATATAAAAAATATATAATATATAAAGCTCGTTAAAGTTGATGGTGATTTACTCGCTAATCATACAAATGAAAAGACATTGCATGGCCGGTGAGAAGAATCTCCCTCTTCTTTAAATCAACTTCTTAGCAACATATTTTTTTTAGGAACTTGAAATTCCTTTTGACCTTGATCCTACTTTGTTTGTTCCAAGACTACATATTTGCAATCTTTTACTAAGTGATCGCATTCATGATAGACCCAACACCTAAAGGGAATGTTTTCATAATCAACTTCTTGCTCCCAAGTTTCTTCCTCAAACTACAAAGTGACTATTTTTGGTAGAGGGTTATTAAAGTCTATGAGCACACAGATTTGAGCATAAATAAAATGCTCAAACCACATTGTGCTATCTGTTGTCATCATGTAGGTGCCTAAAGTGTTACCAATTATTGAGAAGACTATAGGATTTCAAAATTTAGTTGGTAAACCAAAAATTCTGACCTAAACAGGTCCTACTGAAGGTATTTTCTCATCAACCTTAAATAAAGCATGCCAAGGTTTCATGAACAAACTAGCTCGACCAAAATAATAAGGATCACCTTGGAATATTTATTTTCTATCCTCCTCATTAGCAAATAACACCAAAAAATACCCATTAGGATAATATGAGATACTAAACTCACATGGAGTTTGCCATTGCTTCAAAGCCCAACTTTTAAAAGTAGGTAAGGATGGCTAAAAGCCTAAGAATCAATAGATCAACCCTCATTGCTCCATTGTAGCAATTCCATCGTGAATGTCATATTGTTGTAGATTAACAACTAGAGATCTGTCTGTCGCTCACTAGAATATTTGTTTTCATGTTATTTTTGTTCTATTTTGTTTTTGTTTTATTTTTTATTTTTGGTTTTTTTGTATTTTTTGTTTTTTGTGTTTTTTTTGTGTTTTGTTATTTTTGTTTATCGTTTGTGTTTTTTTTTGTTTATGCATGCTCTTTGAGTGTGTCAAATGGGCTAGTCCAGATGCGAGCCTTGGGCATATTTTGGTAAAATATATACCCCTGCCTCCTTGGGTCTTACTCGAAAGTGGCACCTTAAAAGGGGTGTTTTCCACAAACAAAAAATATTAATTTTTAAAAATATTAATAATACTATTTTGGAACAAAATTGTTAACAAATTTGTTAGAAGATTTAGAATTTGTTTTAGTGAACTAATACAAGTAATAATAATATTATTATTTTAAATTATTTTAATAGGATTAAAATATATAGTATTCAATTTTATTTTATATTTTGATTTTTAAATATTGTTAAGTATATATATATATATATAATATGAAAACAAAAAAAAAATTATACAGGGTCCCAAAACTTGTTTACATAGAGTGAGATTTATAATGCCAATTTATAAAATATGACCAAAGAACAACAAAATTGTTTGTTCCATATCTCAATGACCAACGATTAAACACAATTTGCAACCTGGATAGTCTAGTCATTTTTCTTTCCAACTCTGTTTTGTTTGTTGCCCTTCCCACTTTCACCTTTTAAAGCTCATGCAAATTTAATGAAAATTGCTTCAATTAACACCTCTGAATCCTTAGATAAATTTTCTCTCTACCATTTGTACTCCACACATTATGACTCCAAGTTTTTCCATTTGGGTTTGGTGACTAGATTGGAGGTAGGACTTTATCTCATTTTCTATCATGGTTGCTGCAATTCATTTTCATTACAAGCCTACAAGTCTTCCTCATCCTCCACTTTATTCTTATCCTCCTTCTACAGTTTAAGGCTTACATTTTCATCAATAATGGTTTTAATCCTCTTGGATAGCATATTCTCATCAAGCCTTTCTTCCCTAAAAATACTTCTATTATGTTCCTTCCATATGGCCCAGACATAGTGCGGTAAGGCCATATCCTACTAGGAGCATTGTTTCTTTAGTCTTTTTAGAATCTTCCATTGGTATACCAGTTGTTGAAACATTTGAGGTAGGACCCATGTGATTTGTAGATGTTGAAACACTTCCTAGAACATCCTCCTAGAGTAGTTGCAATGTAGTAGCAAGTGATCCACATATTTTGTTCATCTTAGTGGCTCAATTGTGGGGGTGTGTGGACTCTTGGCTCTGGTAGGTGGTGGATTCTTAGAGGCTAAATGGTTATCTACATGTCAAGATCCTCTCCTTGTATTAGATATGTCTTAGGTATAGTTGTTTCAAATCCTCTATATAAGTATGCTCCTCACGTATTATTGATCCTTTCATCTATCTGATCATATGACACCTAAGTATGTACTTTGTACCTAAACATTTTTGGCTCTGTCTCCTTTAGTAACTAGGAAAGCCCATTCTCCTTCAACCTTGAATGCTAGAATATGTTCCACATGATGCATATGGAAGGGTTCAAAAGAAATTTTCATCTTAGATCCATGGTGCATTATAAGGAACACGTGGATCCAATCCATGGATAAGTGAAATCATAGGAAAGAAAATACCAAATGACATGGGTGAATTAATTACTACCACCTCCTAAACAATAGCCACATTAGGGTAAGCATATAGAGAGAGTTGTAAGTCTTTTATGAGGCTAATGATAGGTATTAGAGTCCCGTCTAGCTGCACTACTCCTTATTTGACCTATTCATAGGCCAACTCTAAGGCACTAGCCACCCTTTTAGGTATGACTAATATGCTTTCCCTTGAGCCCACTAGGAAATTGTGGATGAGCTTTTATCCACATATAAGTCTTAGGTAGAATTGTTTTGGCTGGGCCTACTAGGATTGGGCCTATATATGTAGAATAACCTACTCTTTCTATCCCTCGATAATATTTTATTTCTCTAGAGCTTGCTCTAGTTGCTTCATCTACTCTAGGAGTGTGAGGACATCCCATAATGGCACAGGTGCAATGGATATCTTAATATGCTCTACCATGTTTAAGGATTCGAACAACTAGGCCTTCAATGTGTTGTTCAAGATCCACTATGGTCTGGGTCTCTTAATGCTAAAGTGGGATACCTAGACCAAACCTAGTATGAGTTTTCTTGGTGCTAGTTGCTTTGGTGTTGAAAACCTTGGATAGTTTTTGCTTATCCCTCAGGCTTGATTAGTCTCTAGTCTTCTAGCTTCTAATATTGGTTCTTGCTACCTTGAAGACTCCTCCACCACTCTACTTTTACTTCTTGTAAGAACATTGGACTGAAACTAGACCCGGTCATCCAATGGAGTGTTTTTCCATCTAGGGATGATAAAATTATCCATCATCCCACGTTACTAAAGTTTGTTCTAGTGCCCTAGTTCGTAAAACTAAGGGGACTTTTGATGGAAGGCTCTAGATGGTAAAGCTCAATATTTGGATAGTACTATTCGAATATGTGGATTGAGGTATTAAACATATCACATATTGAAGTATCCAATAGTCTGTATAGTAGGGATCAGGATAGAAATATTGCCACCCATAATAATATCCTATATAATTATTTTGAGCAGGGACCATACCCCTTACTATATTTGAGGGCACTAGTTGCATAGGGATAGGCACAGGTATCATTTGTCTCCTAGGATATTTTAAAGGATCAAACTCTCTATTTGATGGAGGTGGGTACCTTAGGTATTCATTTGGTGGAGGATGGTATCCTTGATTTCCTTGCTAGAAAGAGAGCCATGGATAGCTATAATATCCAAACCTTTGGAAGCTCTACTAATGCTTTAAGGATATAATCTCATTGTTCATTTTTCTCATAACACTTTGCATTATTTCTATTTCTATGGATTGAGATATTGAGAAGGTATCAGTAATGGAAGGTGGGAATGTTTTCATAGGGGCTTGATAGAAATAGTGGTTGTCTAGAAAGAGGTTGGTTGTATGGTCATATGAGGTTGATATGGTGGATAAATATATAGGAAAATAGGCATAGGTGGTCTAGGGCATAACATCCCAATATAAATGATATCTCTCTTAGCTTGATTGGCTATCCCATGGGCCATTAGTAATGAGTTGCCTCCCCTAGTTTTTACCATCATGGCTATTTTACAATTGATTGCTTTTAGTTAGTATATGAAAGCCATATCTAGTATGGTCTAGATTTATTTTGGACTTTATACCAAGACTTCTAGAATATGGTGTTGAATTCATCCATGAATTTCATATGAGTCCTTTTGATGGTTGCCAATTGTTCTAACAATTATACTCCATCTACCTTCTCCCCAAAATGATCAATGATATGGTTTGCAAGTTGGTCCTAATTAGTGATGGAATTAAGAGCAAGGGATACATGCCACTCTCTTGCTTTACCTCTAAAAGAGACCACCAACATTCTGAGTGTAACATTTTATTCTCCAATACTATAAATAATGTACAAGCCATGTGTTGGATATGCTTAGTTGAAATCTTTGTGTCCTCTCTAGTAAAGTATGTCAGGGATTTTTTAATGGATTCTAGGACCTCATTCTAGGTAGATGGTACTAGTGGTGGTTGTAAGGGATCTCCACCATACCAAGCTTGGATCATTTGATTTAGATTAATTGGGGCAACCATGTTCTATCATTTATTTCTTCACCTATTGCCTATATTAAGAGGGGAAAAAAGCAATTAGGAATTTTCTCTTATGGTTGATCTTGTAGTGGGCCTTATGTTCATATAATAGTAGCCTTGCTTCTTACTATCCTATTTGGGTTCTTTCCTTTTCGTTTATACAATAGAGTCACCAAGTGGTGATTTTTTTAACAAGATGAAGGTTCCCACAATAACCTTCATCCATAATGGTAAGTTCTTCAGGGTATTCTTCTTGAAGTGGAGTTTCCAGGTGAATATTCTAGGTGCTTCAACAAGCTAATAACTTAGGCCTTCACTAGAACCTTATACTGACTTCTCCCTATGGATAGATTATAATTTGGGTCCTATTAGTCATGCTAATTTGAGTTGTTGAGGGCCTAAAATTACCCTTATACCCCAAGCATCATGATCCCTATGGATGTGGTTATCTCTCTATTGAGTGGGTATGTTTGGTACCATATGCCTCACTTGGGGTGCCAGTCTTTGGAAGTTATAAGAGCATGGGATGCGGCTCATTTGGATGACCTATGAGATTTTTTACGAAGACTAGCTCCTTGATTTGATGCTATATTTTGGTGTTTCTTCCTAGGTTAGCCTACCCTACCAGATGCTTTAATAAAGAAAAAGAGAAAATAGGAAAGCAATAAATAAATCACAGTAGATAAAAAAAAGTAGGGAAACCTATCTAGCCTAAGCTATGGTTGGCGATGTGCCAAGGGACTGTAATTCTTATTCTACATTTCAATGGGATGAGTGAACACATGAAATAACATGATAGTAAAATTGAACACATTTTCTATTGCATAATATTATAAACCAAATAATCTCATATGGAATCCAAGACATAAATATAGGAGTAGTCACAACCTTCCATGGAAATATATGTAAACACTCAAACCAAGATAGGTATTTCATAAATAGTCATAGATCCTTGTATTTATGTTTAAGCACATTACATCAACATACAATTAGAAGAGGCTCAATGGCCTATACATACATTAGCCCAAGGCTTGACTCCAAACTAGAATACAAAATAGAAAAGGGAGGGAGAATTGATATATATCAAATTATAGACACAACAATAATTCAACCTACTTTCCTTACCTTGAAGATAGATATTTACAATATTAAAAACAAAATTTAAAATTCAAAACTCCCCCTAAAATAGGAATGGGTGTGAGCATCAACATTATTGTTTATTACTATATCAAAGGGACTATATTGCATTTAATTTTGGGTGGTCTGGAGTTTTTTAAGGGGTTAAATCACCATAAATACCTCCATGGGAGGTATAGTCCTCATTTTAAAGTTTTCTTTAATGCATCCATCTCATACCATGTTAATTTGAGATTGGTTAGTGGTATTTAATGATGAAGGTCCACTCTAGTGCTTGCAAACTCACACCTCCTCAATATCTAGCCTATCTTGATGACTTACCCCTTCATGTGTTAGCTCACTAGATTCTATTAGTGGTTATGCCTTATACCTCCCCTTTGGTACCTAGTTGTACTAGTGGCTCCTATTCTTGTGCTTTTGGTTAACCCCTATCCTACTTGATGTTACTTCTAATGTTTTCATGTTACTTTTGATGGTTGATTTTCTAAATATACTTCTACATAGAATTCCATTGGATCTCACTTTATGAGCATGCTTTTGGTCCTTCATGGCTTGTCCATGCTATTTTTTCCCTTCCACATCTATGCCTCTTGGGGATCTATATGTGGATGAAAAATATTTATTGATATTACTAAATCCTCACTCTACTCATCCAATACACCTTACTATTTCCCTCCAATGTCCTTGCATTTTTCCTTATGGATGTGTTGCTTATGCCATTGAGTAGTTGTCCCTAGGTGTATGGAGTGCTGCAATGCAATTAACAAGGAAGAGTAGCTTTGTTCTAGGGTCTATAGATCAAATTGGTAGGTTGTTCCTAATAAAATGAGTTGTTAGAAGCCTCATCATCAATGAAATACTTTTAGTCATGACTAGGAAGGTTATGGGGTTCCTATTTATGATGGAATGTGGATTAGTCACCATTTAAAAGGTTGTAGTCCTTTTTTGGATTGATTTGGATGAATGAATTTGCCTCGATGTGAGGGGATCTTTGAGCATATTATTAGTCTTTGGCATAGAGTATCCTTGGTTGGTGCCTTCTTCAAATTAGCTACTTATTATGTGGATGGAAATTTAGGAGCTCTTATTTGATTAATCATGATGATGGCTTTGCTTTTCTTCATTTTGGGGTGGATATCTACCCTACTATAGTGAACTTTTCACTAAACATTATTTAGTAGGCAAATCACCATTTTGTTGTAACAACAAATCAATAGTTTTCTATTAGATGAATCACCATATTACAAACATATGTATTTTTTCTCAAAATATTTGGCCAATTCTGGCATTATTCTTTCACAACCAAGTCATTTAGGTATCACACTATATTTTCCATGTACCTTTACTCTTTTGAAAATTGACTTTCATTAATTTATTTTGCCTTCCTTTTGCATAATTTATTCTTATCTATTATGCTATGGTAGTAGTTAATATACTATAATAAGGATTATAGGATATCATAGTAGTGTTAGGGATCTTTTTAATTGACATTTTCAATTAATAATTATTATGTAACAAAAATTATATTTCTTTTATCTACAATGATAGCAAGAATAAATACTTATGTTAAACATGAATATCAAATGCAAGATCAAACTTGTGCACTCATACTTTTTTTTTCTAGAGAACAAGGGGTTGTACTCAGGTCCCCCACCCTTTAAAAATCATAACTCTCTTCTTTAAATCTTGAAATTTTACTAATAGATTCACTTATCATCTCAATTGAGATGCTATAGCTAGAAAAATACACCATTTTACATGAAATGTTTGAATTCTTGATTTTCATTTTTTGAAAATTTTCAAATTTCTGTGTGAATACAAATATTCTAGAATTTAGCATCCTTCTTGGAATTTTCCTATAGTAGCCTTCACAATACCAAAACTTCACCTCTACTATCTATCCTTTACATATTACTAGAGTAATAGTTCTAAAACATCACACTATCATAGTTTGCTTTACAAAATCTAGATTACTAGTTTTCTTCCTAAAGCACAGGTGCAACCATAAAAATTATAATAAATAGTTTATATTAAAACACACTAATGTTATATAATAAAGTAGATAATACCAATGGAAACATTAAAGTAAATCTTAATCACTATTTTATTCATGCAGTTAACATTTTCTTGTTATTTTAAGCTAAACTTACTACTTCCTCTAACCATGGAAAAGAGAATTTAACTTCATGATCCTCAATTAAAAACCCCTCTATTGGCTAGCCTATCTGCACATTTTTTTTCTTCCCTTAATGTATATATAAACTTGATGTCTTCAAACTCTTTATAAAGATATTGAATTTCCATGATTATCTCTTGTATGTTCCGCAGAGCCTTTGCTTTCCTCAAGATTACATTTATTACTATGAGTGAATCACCTTCAATCCATAGTATGTTCCATTTCATTTTTTTGCATATTTTTAACCCATCTAAAGCGTCCCAAGTTTCAACTTCATTATTTGTCTTAAATCCACTATTGAAAGCGTAATGAGATAAATATATCCTCTATTATTTTTAATTATTCCTCCTCCTCTTATTGGTCTTGGATTTCCTTTAGATGCTCCATCATAATTTAATTTGATAAACTCCACATCTGGTGGTTTCCACTTTATATTATTTTCCTTTTTTTTTTTTCTTCTACACCAAACATCATAATTTCATTTGATGACTTGACTCCATCTATCAAGGCACTTTGCTTCCAAATTAGGGATTAGGTTAGTTAATAGTGTTAGATTATACTCCTCTATGGATAAGCATATCTTCATTTTCATTACCTCTAAATTGTTTTCCTTTCCTTTAAATATTCTACTATTCCTTTCCAGTCATGTAAACTGAAGTATTGTATCTTTTGATATATCCCAAATTATTTAGAATTCCTCAATTTTAAAAGTGCTCTACCATCCAAGTTCAAATCCAAGTTAATTTCGTATACCATATCAAAGTTCAAATCCATCCAATTATTATTATTATTAGTATTAGTATTAGTATTAGTATTAATGTTATCAATATTCATATTATTTTAACCTATGATAATGAGCACCCTTACATGTATAGTGTGTGAGGGTAATGCTCATCAATATAATCAATGGGATTATTCAATGAAGAATATTAAGGAAAATCATGGAGAAAATATCTATATGATGGTACATTTAACTTCTACTTGAATATGTTTGTAATGAATATTAAATGAGGTGTTATGGTTTAAGCACATGGCTAAATAATGAGGAGGTATACAATTGGAAAACCCTTCATAAGAATCTCATCATATATTGAATAGTCTAAATTCAATATTAGGTTCTCATAAAGGAACATATCAATATCATTACTTCACTTAATTTTTTTAATAGTGGTAATTTTGATTACATAAATATAAAAATCATAATTATTGATGATCAAGAATTTTGTAATTAATAACCACTCAAAATATTACATTTTTGGTAGTACAAAATATAATCTTAGAAATATAATGTTCAAGCACATCATAATCTAAGTGTTTTATATGGTCTCTTATCTTGAGTTGTTATGTGACTTACTTCCACACTTAGTAGATATTGGGTTCAATGATTTTTTAATAGGTATATTTGATTCAATTAATTTATTGACATATATGCATCACAATTATCACTAATAAGATGTTGATTGGAAGTTCCAATGATATTTAATAATATGGATACAAATTCTTCATAGTTTGAATAGACTAGTGTAATGAAACATGAGATGGTTACAATTAGACTATAAATGTCCTTTGAAACATACACTATATGAGGTTTTACGATGTTTTCTTGGTTACTGGATTTAAATTGGATATTAATAAAACATATGATAGGGTTTTGCAGTCCTTCCTCAATAAAATATTGAAAAATTTTGGCTTGCATGATCATTGGAGACAATGGATTGAGACCTGTATTTCTTCTACCATGTTCTCTATAATTGTTAATGGGGCAATTGTAGGGTATTTTAATAGTGAGAGAGGCTTAATACAAGGAGAACCTATATTTCTATATCTTTTTATTATCATGGCATAAGCATTAGGGAGATCATTCTCTGTAGCTAGGATTTCTCCAAGGCATAATGGTTTTAAACCAAATTCAAATCTTGAGGAAATTACTCATCAACAATTTGTTGATGATACCATTTTAGTGGAACACGTTTTGGTAATTGAAACGAGGGAGATAGAATACATTGTTGAAACTTTTGAACATGATTCTAATAAAAATATCAATTTTGTAAAGAGGAAGGTTTACTTTATTAATACTCTGATAATGAAACAAAAAATAATTTCTAGACTTCTCCACTATGGAGTAGGGGATTTCCCTCCTTGTAATTAGGGATGACCATGTTTAAAGGTAGAATGAAGGAAGAATTACATACTGTTATTTTGGATAAATTCTAGAAAAAACTAGCAAGGTGGAAAGGCCTAATTTTAAGCTAAGCTAGGAAGCTTTAGTTGTTTAAGACAACTCTACAAAGCTCATCTAATTTAATACATGTCTTTATTTAAAATGTAGGCTAAAGTAGTAAATAGGTTGGAACAAATTTAAAGGCGATTCTTATGGACTAGTGCAAAGGAAAAATAAAGAATATCCTTGGTAGCTTGGGATAGGGTTTGTAATCCTAAAAAGGAAGGAGGATTAGGACTGAGAAAAATGAAAGGTTTTAGTAAAAAATTGGTTAACAAAATTGGATGGAAGTTGATTCAAGATAATGAGGCCTTATTGATAAATATAATAAAAGCTAAATATCTGGTGAGTAGTAACTCTTTTCTAAGATGTGCAAACCCTCCTCTAGGTTCCTCTCTTTAGAATAATTTGATTAAGATGAGACCATTCTTTGAAAAATGATTCAATGGAATGTTGTAGATGGATCCTAAATTGATTTTTGGAATGACTCATGGCTCATGGCAGGGTTATGCATAGTGGAGAATATTCACAAATTGGGCGAATATTAGGATTTCCAAAATTAAAAATTGGCGAATATGAGGACCCTTGACGTTGGCACATTCGCCTAAAATTTTTGGGACTAATTTTTCTTAAGTTCAATTCGCCATAATATATATTCAAACATAGGTATATTTGTACTCGTTGGAAAGCTATTTTTGAGCTTGATCTAATGGTGGTATTTTTATAAAGTTATAAGATGATTTAATAGGTCAAAAGTTGCCCCAAATATTAAATTACTTTTTAGGGCTTCAAATTCCCCAAATTTTGGTGTGAAGATGATTTATTTGATTTTCTTAGGATTCACCATGATTCACTTTGATTTTGATTAGGATTCACCATTTTTTTACAAGTACATTTCGAGTCCAATCCCTTATGCATAACCCTAGCTCATGGATACTCCTCTAGTGTTGATTGATGAGTTGAATCCTACTAGAACATTTTGGTCAATTCCTTTGGGACAAAAGTTAAAGATTTTACAAATAGAGGAATTGATATCAAGCAATGGAAAAAGTTTGATAGGAATTCTATTTGAGGGATATTCAACAAGAAATTATGAAGATAAATCAATTGCTACAAACCCAGGTGTTGTAGGTGAGTTGGAGAGGAGAGGGCAATCCTCCAAGGGAGGTCCCAAGTTCAAATCTCCACCCTACCAAAAAGTTGAATTGGGTATCCAAAATCCAATTGATAATTTTGGTGCAGGCAGGGTCGGGTGCGACTCCCGGGTGACTTTGACGGTGTCGAACACCCTGTTCGTGGTCTCTCAGACCAAGGCAGCCCCGCAAGGGGTTTTTCATTTAAAAAAAAAATTAATTGCTACAAGGATATCATTTAAGACAAAATAATGACAAAGATACTATTATTTGGGCTCCCAATCTCTCTGGGTGCTATTCAATTAAATTAGGATATGAATCCCAAATATCTCCCTCCCTAGGTAGATTTGATGCAAATAATATTTGGAGCAAGTTTTTAATTCCAAAGATTACCTTCTTCTTGTGGTTGGTTGTAACAAATAAGATTTTAACACTAGATAATGTAATGATAAGAGGATTTTTCTCTCCCAAATAAATGTGTGTTATGTCTTAAAAGAAAATAATTAGTCAAGCATATGGAGTGCCCCTTCTCTTTAAAGGTTTTTGAATTTATGATGAAGATATTTAAAATTTAGTGGATGAAGCCAAAATATGTTACAAATTTATTAGAATAATGGAAATATCCCTTTTCCAATTTAGGGTTATCTCAAGCTTGGAAGCTAGTCCTACCTCACTTTTTTGGGGGTATTTGAAAGGAAAGGAATAACATAATCTTTAAGGAAATGTACAAGAATGAAATCTCAACCTTCAACATAATTATGGCTATAGTTAAGTATTATATCTCTATTATACCTCACCATAATGATGGAGAAAGGGTAGTGGAAGCCAAAATTGCTTTAAAATAGGGCTTTCCTCCTAGACAAAATTATGATATTGACCCCAAAAGATTGGCTGGATGGAATACAATCTGGAAACCATGTCAACTTGGTTGGATTAAAGTGAACTTTGATGGGGCAGCTAAGGGAAACCTTGGCAGGGTAGGAGGGGGGATTTTCAAAAATCCAAGTGGAAAGATCAAAGCAATATTTGTAGAATCTTATGGCATTCAATCCAACCATATGATAAAAATAAAGCTCTATTCACATGCATAAGCTTAATGAAGCAATTGAATATAAAGAGGGTCATTGTTGAAGGTGACTCTTTAAATATTATTAATTGCTTAAGAAGTATGAATGAAGTTAGTTGGAACATATGAAACATTATATTAGATACAAGAGAGATCATTGTAACCTTGGAGGAGGTTAATATAGTGTATATTTATTGAGAGAAAAACCAAGCAATAGATTGATTGACCAATAAAGGTGTATATAGTATTAAAATAATTATATGGAGGGATGATTTTCCTAGTGAGTTGAGGAGTATAATTGAGAGCGAGTTGCAATATTCTGATATACATGATTATGGTTAAATTATTAATCAGTGGTTGCAAGATGAATTCATCTCTTATAGCCATAAGAAGTGAAACATTTATATTTTATTTCTTATAAGGGGTCTATGTGACTTCTTGTCTTGTTTAGTTGCTACTCTTTATAATTGTAGATTTTTTATGCCTTAGTTAATTTTGTTTTTCTAATTCCTCATTGTTTTATTTAATGTAGAGGAATGGTATTATAAAAAAGAAGGTTACGGCCCTTTCAAAAACCTCTTTTTTCACCCTAAAAATATAAAAACATACACTGTATGATATATATTTTATAATCTTATTAAGAACCACAATCCCTATTGAAAAAAACAAAATATCTAAAGTAATACATATTATATTCAAACAAATAAAAAAATAATAATAATAAAATATATTATATATATAAAATAATAATATCTATCTTATTATTTTTATTTTTTTATTTTTTATATAAATACTTATGTTATTTTTTAATCACATATTTATGAATATTATAAAATTAAAAAAAAGTTAATCATCAAAAAAAATTAAAAAATATATTAAAACAAATTTGACTTGATGAACAAAACATAAAACATCTCCAATATAGTTACACGTTTTTCTTTATTCAATGTAATTAAAAAACCATCAGCTATCCGCTCATGTAGAGGAGTTGGAGAGCAAGTGGGTAGTTAAAACTCTCCAGTTATCGAGAGGCCCAGGTTCAAATCTCTCCCCTCACATGTTGCGGATATATTGTATATAAAAAGTTCCTCATCAAAAAAAAAAACCATCAGCTATACACAAATCAATTAAAGAACTAATTCATATTCATCTTAATATTTCCATTCGTGTGAATATTAAGCACCCGCACCATCTAACTTTAGAGTGCGAAAGAATAATATTAAAATAAAAATATTTTGAATATAGGTTTAAGGTACAATATAAAGTTTAGGTTTTGGTTTTTCTTAAAAATTTAAATTTCATTGTGTGGGCAATTGTGTGATAGTTATATATATTAAATTTTAGACATATAAAGATTATAATTATAGATCGATGGTAAGAATTTCTTACGAATGCCAGCATTAACGCATGCCTAATCAAAGACTATTGAAAAATGTGCAACTATTTTCGGCTATGCATTTGGACCAAATGTCCCTTAACTATATGTTTCATTTAAAAACAAAAAAGCTTTTCACTGTTCTCTACTATACAATTGGATGGAAAATCACTTGACCATATGTGCCATCGCAAATAAGGATATGGTATCATCTTCAACAATATAGTTTGAATAAATTGAGTTAGCATTAGAAGCAGTTAAATATATATAATAAATAATTTATGTGCATTTTTAAGCATTATTTTATATATATAATTAATATAAAAAATATTTATGTCTAACATTTTAAATGATTAAGAGAGATTTAATAATTCAATTTAAAAAGGGTTTAAATTGATATTATTATATAGTGTAACTATGGTTGATGTTGGAAATAATAGAGAGGAAGTTGCGGAGAAAGAGGCTATTGTTAATTGGAATCTGAATCTAGAGAATTATGTTTTTGTATCCATTATTCAAAAATATTGGCTACTAGATAGTATAAACCAACTAAAGGGTGGGTTATTCTAAACTTTGATGGGGTGTCCAAAGGTAATATGGGGAGGGCTGGTGGAGAGGGTGTTGTGAGAAATGATAAAGGTGAGGTCATTTGGGCTTACGCTGAAGATTATGGTATTCAAACCAACCACCTAGCTAAAGCTAAGGCTATTTTCTGAAGTATTCACCAGGTTTTTGAAAGGGGCTTCAGAAGATTTCTTATTCAAGGTGATTTCTTGAACATCATTCGTGATATGAGGTTGGAAAGACTAACAATTGTTTTATCCTGAATATTATTAAGGACGCATCAAATATTTTGGAAAGTATGTTAGAAGTTAAAATTGAGCATATTTATAGAGAAGGTAACTAGGTTGCTAATGTTATGGCCAATTTGGGGGTGGATAGTGGCCAGTTCAGAATTTTGGGAAGACAATTTTCCTTCGCGGTTACTGACAATTGTTTCTTTGGAAGCATTGGGCCTACCTATCCAGTAGGTATTTTTATTATCTTTCTGCTTGGATGAGATCTCAGTTTTGTTCTAGTGATCCTTTCTTTACGGGGTGTTTTTTGGGAGACTGGCCCTTTTGTTCCCTAATGGTTACCATTCTCAAAGAATATGCTTGGTGTTTTACCTTCTTGCTCTCTAAGTTTGGAGTTTTGTTATTTGCATCTTGATGTTCTCCTTTATGCCATGTTGAGTGGTGGGCTAATCTTTGCTTTCATATGGATGGTTGTTTTAAAATAAAATGATATAATGCAAGTAAAATTTATAAGCTATAAGGGTTTTCGCTTCTCTTTGAGAGGTTTAAATTTCAAACCCCACTCAGTACAAGGGACCATGACCCCTCATAAAACCCTGTGTAAACTAATTAAAAAAAATTGTTATAAGTTAGGATTTTGACTTCTCTTTGAAAGGTCCAAAGTTCAAACCCCACTCAGTACGGGGACAAATACCCCTCATAAAAAGTTGTGTAAACTAATGAAAAAAAAATTATTGTTGACAATTTTTGGGACGAGGACCCCTCATAAAAACTTGTGTAAACTCATTGAAAAAAATGTTGTTGACAATTTCTGGGATCATTCTTTAGTTAATAATGCCATGAAATTTAAATATGTTATTATTATTTATAATTTAATAATAAAAAATTCAAAAATATGTAATATAGTTATAACAAATAATTTAACTTTATCATCTATAAGGTTGTTGGAATTTAAATTAATACTATAAGCTTATCTCCAACTATATTTTTTTATCACATAGAAGATTTGGTTATAGCCACTATTTTTATTAACTTGCTAGCTCAGGGTTCAAACCACAGGGATTGCTCCCAACAAACCTATCCATCTCGTTCTTGTTGATGTGAGATGGCGATCACAAGTTGCTTGAGGTTCATATTGTTGTTGTCAGTCTAGAGATTACATAGAAGAGTTGGTTACAACCACTATTTTTATTAATTTTCTAGCGCAGGGTTCAAATCACAGGGACTGCTCCCAACAAACCTATCCATTTCGTTCTTTTTGACTCAGTGTGAAATTGCGATCACTGGTCGCTTGAGGTTCATATTGTCATCGTCAATCTACCACGCAAACAGAGGATTCAAAGCAGACTACTACCTTTGCAAAGGGTTGGCTTCCCCCAAGGTTCCAAGGTTTGAACCTAAGTCTCTTCTTGGTAAGTGCTTAACCACACCTGCACTTACCAATCCACCTAACCCTTGGAGATAGCTTATCTCCAACTATAAATAACATATTTTTTCCCAATCCTTCCTCGATCATAAAAACCATAAAACATATATCACAATTATTATGCTCTAAGAAGGTTAGATTAATATGACATAATTTAAGACCTTCTTGGTAAACAATACTCTAGAATAGATTATTGTAGAGGTATGGACGCATTCAGGTTGAAGGTTTGAAATTTTTAATTAGTATATCTACATATTTCTTTCTCTACATATTTCTTTCTCTAGAAAATGCCTCAATTTAGATTTTGAATAGTATAAAATCTTCTTCACCAAGTTAGAAAAGTAAATTTTTAATGATAATTGGAAGACTATAACTCTAAATATATCCCTAAATATGATGTTACTTTCAACATTGATGACAAAAATAACATTTGAATATAAACATGTAAAAAGTTTTTCTTTGAAAATAATGTTTGAAAATTTTAGTTTGTTTCTTTTCGAAATGGAAAGGATTCGTAGGTGAAAGAATATTCGAGCGGCAGTATTTCAAAATTTAAAACCTGCAAGTTTGATAGTAGAGAAAAAAAACCAATTACATACCATTCAAAGATCAATAAAAGAATTGACCAATTATTTTATTTCAAAACCTCTTCCTTCCTTCTGTAATAGATATTTGTTGAAATCGACATCAGTAGAAACCATAACCTTCCTCCCAAATACATGAGACAAGAAAATTTCCCCATTCCTTCTGTAATAGATATTTGTTGAAATCGACATCAATAGAAACTATAACCTTCCAGATAGATGAGACAAGAAAATTTCCCCATGTCTGCTTTCATTTCTACCGTGTCAACACATTACAGTGAACAGAAATTGAAAAGGCTTATAAGATAAATGTGATCTAACAACAATAATGGTAAACAAAGTTATGAATTTTAGCATATTACATCCTATTACATTAATTATATTGTTTTATTTGATTTATGAACTCGTTAATTTTAAAATCTAATTACCGACGCTGCCGGGGCGAGATGAAGTCTAGTCGGCGGGCTGCAGACAAAGATCGGTAGAATGTAATTGTCTCTTCTCTTTTTTAAGATTCTACACCATTATTAACATTAAAATAATAAAAATTGTCAATATCTTGAAAACAAAACAAGTATTAAATTCAATAAATCTTTATAATTAAATCTCATTCGCTGAGTTGTTAGAGCAATTTTTCAGGGAAATGCATACAATTTATATAAAATGTTTAAAGAAGAGAGGGAGATTCTTCTCACCGGCCATGTAATGTCTTTCGTTTGTATGATTAGCGAGCAATCACCGGTGTACATATTCTTCTCACCGGCCATGTAATGTCTTTCTGTATGATTAGCGAGTAATCACCGGTGTACATCGACTTTAACGAGCTTGTCAAATGTTTTAGTATTAAGGTTATTATTGGTTGATTTGTACATTATATATATTTTTTATTATAATCTAAATTGTCATATTAGTGAAGTGAGACTTTTGATTGGCAATGTAATTTTTAAAAATATTAGTAATATTAATTTGAAAAAAAAAATTGGCGACATATTTGTTAGAAGATTTAGAATTTGTTTAAGTGAACTAAAATATTTATTGGAAGATTTAGAATTTGTTTAAGTGAACTAAAATATTTGTTGGAAGATTTAGAATTTGTTTAAGTGAACTAATATAAGTAATATATTATTATTATTATAAAAAATTTTGGGGTAATATGAAGATATGGGGGTTTTGATCAGGAATCCTCCAACCTGTTACAACAACTTCACCAGGGAGACACACACCCAACCCCTCACACACTCACCCACGTCATATTATTTTAAATATTGTTAATAGGATTAAAATATGTAGTATTAAACTTAATTTTATATTTTGATTTTTAAATATTATTAAGTATATATTTATGAATATGATAATGTATTATAAGTTAAGAATTTATATAATTTTAAAATTTTATGTTTTTAATAGATCAAATGGCAAAAAACTATAAAATCAAATTTATAATATTAAGTTTAAAAGTATTTAAAAGAATTCATTTACTACGATCAATAGTTAAAAGATCTAAAAATACATAATTCAACCACAACAATATGGTTATCATTTTTGTTATGAAGCAAAACTTAAGGGTTGTGAAAAAATGTAAGCCTATAGCACTTTTGATGCAGAAGCATCCAAGTGGGAACATGGATTTGTTTTGTGCATATGATTGTAGGTTTTGAGCATGTTTTGTGTACATTCCTACATCAGACACCCTAGATAGCAAGAAAATATGAGCTCTTACTAATAGAGCTCCAACCATTCATCTTTTTGTTTTTAAACCACTATGGGTTTCAATCCTAGGACTCATGGGTTATGGACCTACCGTGCTTCTACTACACCATTAATAATAAATATGCTCGGATACCATTCGACACAATATAAAGGAGGGGTCCTTAATGAAAGACAACCTCTTCTAGCAACCAAAACATTTACATGCCAATACAAAAAAGCAATATATAACACAATAAAAAATATTTACAAAAAACAACGTTATTTTTTCAACATAAACCAATATACAATACATCAATAATTTAATATTTCTTGATAGCCCCCTTGGTTTTCCCTTGCCAATCCCTTGTTGGCTCTTGCTAACTCCTTACTGGTCATCTTGGATCTTTGCCAACTCCCCTTTACAATCTTTGACAGTCCCTTGTCAATTTTTTATCAGCCCTATTCAATCCTTTTCTAGTCCCCTTTGTTGGTCATCCTAGATCCTTGTCAACTTCCTTATTAATATCTGTTAGAGTTACAATATATTACATCATTTAGGTCATTTAAATGTACCACCTTTGGTACATAGTTAGAATAGGAGATTACTTTGAGGGGAAGTTAGCTAGTTATTCAAACAATGTAATAAGTGCACAAGTGTTAATGTGTAAGGTGTCCACTTGTACATCTAGGTAGCGTGTTGACAAAGAAATATATCTTCCTATATAAAGGGTCTTATAGTGATATATTATAATAAGCTCATATCAAGATTATATCAAGTTTCTATCAAATCCATTATAGTAGATAGGAGTAGAACTCTTTGTATGGAGTACAATGTAGTTCTCTACCTGATATTAATAGAATGACCATTACCCCCATACTAAATTATATTTTCATCATTTCTATTTATAGTACGTTTCACTCATATTGTAGAATCACTTTCTCTCATATTTACTATATCTTATTAGGACCTATGTTATATCTCTCTTACTGCATATATCCTCAAAATCCAAAAGTGGTATCAGAGCCATGATGAATCAAGATAAAATTCGGGAGAGTTACCATTACTACTATGGGTCTGCATCTTTGCAAATTAGATTTGTCATTTTGCGTCATTGCATGCAAAAGTTATCATTAGAAATCAATTGATAGAAAGATCCACAGTAGATTCAATAGGAATAGAGAGTTATAGAAAATATTGAAAGGACTGAAATAAATCTCAGCTGCAAAAATTTTGAGATTACATCTAGCTAGAGTATTTCCACAAAGTTGTAGGAAAACTTGTGAAGAATAGGACTCAACATTCATTCCACTAGTTTTATGGATCAACTAGTGAAGACTATTTAAGGATCTGAATCTTTTCATGCTAACCATTATCTAAAGTTCTTTGTTGTAGAAAAATAGACATTGCAAAAGAGACTCCAAGAGTAGATTCTTGCTGAAGTTTGGATATTGAATATCATTACTAAATTGGAAAACTTCACATTGCAAAAAGGTCATAAAAACCTTGATCCAAAAGAAGGACATAGAAGCCTTGATCCAGAATTATAAATTATTTCATTCTAGTTTCTAGCTACTTGTTGCAAAAAAAGGAGATTTAGGAAAAAATTTGGAAAGCTTCCTACAAGAGAGTTAGGAAGAAAATCTTATTAGAATCATTCTAGAACCTACAGAAATAAGGTAAATATTGAATATTATAGAGACCTTACAAAAAATGTCCCATTACGAGAGCTAAAAATCCTACAAATTACAAAAGTAAAGAAAAGACAACAATAGCCTTATAGCAGACACAAGGAATAAGAGACTCTATAAGATGAGTCAAGGAGGAGATAGGATATTGGTGATCTCCATTCAATAGCAATACCTATAGAGTGTAAAAGTAGGAAAGGCCAAAAAGCCTTAATTTTGAAGAAGACTTTAGAAAAGAATTTTTTATTCAGAAGGAGAATTTATGATTCATAAGAAGACTCTAGAGAATAGTCCATGAAATAAGAGAAATGTGATCTCCATTAAAGCCTACAAATTGTAGAATAAAAGGGCCAACAAAATCCTATTTTAGAATCCAAAAGCAACAAATTTTAGAGATCTGAGAAGAAATCTCATCAACAACACTTCCATAAGTAGAAGGTTGAAGAAAAAGTCTCATTTGGAAGACCAGAGAAGTTAAAATATAGAAGACCTTGGAGAGGTCTCAAGGAGAAAAATAATAATTCTTGGAGAGCCTTGTTGTAGAGCTCGAAGAAGTATCATCAAAATATTTCCTAGGAGAACTCATTAGAGAAATCCACTACCAAGGAGAAGCTCCCGATAGTGAATGACTTGGAACAATTGTCGTCATCCAACAACAAGCCCAAGAGAAGAAGAAATTGGTAAGGAGTATCAAATATCAGAATAATAATCCAATGAAGACCTCAAGATTTTCATAATCGTGAGAAGAAAAAGATCTTGTTTCAAGTCAGAATTTGACAAGAAGATTGAAGGAAGATTCAGACAGAAGAAGCCTACCAAATCTAAGAGATTTGGATATTGTCTCTCACAACAAGAAGGCACATTTCAGAGAAAATATTTATCTGAATCTACAACATAAAATAGAATATCACTAGAAGAATAAAGCCACCAAACTGTAGGCTCAAGATAAAAAGTTCAAGACCACAATTTGGTGAAGCAAGAAGTTGTTATGGACAACCAAACAAGAAGCTATGAATTTATCTACTACAAAGAAGCAGCTTGGTGAATCAAAACACCAATATCTACATCTACTACATAAGTCATTAAAGGTAAGCAACTAGGATGTATTTAGTTGAAATTTAAATTAGGGTTCATTATCAAATTCCATTAAGCGTCATATTTGGATTAAAGTTGCAAGGAGAATGGCTCATATTATAGTCCTTAAGAAAGTGCAAAAATGAGAATTCATTTTAAGATATATTTGCATATTAAATAGGGGTTGGATATTTTTTGAAAGGAAGAAAATTATCACCTACCTATTATCTATCTATAAAGCAAGAAAACTTTATCCTACAATATTGATTGTAGTAAAAAATTACAGAATATTCATTAAGGGTTCATTACAGATTACTCTAAAAATTTATAGAGATTATTAAGTGCATTTGATATTGTTTTGAGATTTCATTTACAAGAGTAATAATGTGAGATTATTGTTACCTTTAAAGTGTATTAAGTTGGATATATTAATCCATTAGCACTACACTAGTTAATATTTAACTAGTTACTCTCAAAAGGATTAGTTTGTGTTTGATTGTTAAATATCAAGAGCACAAAACCAGCAGATTATCAAAGTGTCTAGAGACACTATTTGATGCACATAACCTACATAATTGTGTGTCCCAAAGAAGCCACAAAAATCAAATTAGATTCCTCCAAGGAGTGTATAAGAAATCCACCATCAAAATCAGAAAAAGAAGCTACAAATCGAGACTTGGTGAGTCTCAGATTTGAAATGCACTAAAGGTTTTTATACAGGTGAAAAGTAGTGCAAAAATTACATCCTTTAAGAGCTTCTATCTACATGGTTATTACCATATTAATCAAGCAAAAGGAGATATTTGTCCAGCAAAGGAGATAGTGTCAAATCAACCCTTGCCTATAAGAAAGCCACCACTAAAACCAACAAAAAGAGATTGCAAAAGGAGGTGCAAAAAGATATTGTATTTATAAATTTTATTTACATTGTCTTGCACCATGATATTTTTTTCTACGTAGAAAAAAGTACCAATCTTCAGTGTCACAAAGACATATTCTTCACAAGGAAGAAGCATCTCAAAGCATTCATATAAAAGCATCGTCCAAGCAAGGCTATAAGAACCATCACAAGGCTCACACCACCCATGGTTTGGACAACCATAATAGGTAACCTGCAAATACACAAATAAAGCACAAGGAAGGAGATATATCATTCACAAAGGAAGAAATCTAGCAACTTGGAAGCAAGATAAAATCAAATCAAGTAATACTAGAGCTAGATGTAAGTCCAAGGAGCATTCTATACCATCATTGGGGCATTACAAAGTATCCACTAAAGTGTTACTCATTTCTCTAGCTCAAAGCCACTCGAGCTCCATCGAAGCATCGCTCAAAGCCACTCAAACTCCACCATAGCATTTCTTAGCTAGAACCAACTCAACACCATCAAAACACAACAAAGAAATAGGTGGAAACATACATTGGAGAAGCTTGCAAGAATATATTAATAAGGCTAGGACATGCAAAGGAAATAAAGTTCCACTTTTCACCTTAGAAGAAACCCTAACACCTTCAAAATAATGTTTGAATTTCCACATGTGTGAAAGGAATAATCTGAAGAAGAATTACATAGGTCAGCATTGGGAATATTAAAGAAGGGGTGAAACTTGTAACCAAGGTATTCAAGAATTTATATAAATACTGTAATGTCTCCATTCTACAGCAAATTCCAAGTATATAATAGCATTGTTGAGCATTAAAAGAAACCACCATGACACTTTTCCTTCTCAAGAAGATCATCCTCCTATTTAATGCACCTAAAATCGAGGAAACAACATTCAGAAGCATTCAAAGTAGCAATGAGTTGTAGTAAGAAGAGCATTAAAAGCTCTCGGTCAAGATATTCAAAGTAGGTCAAAGAGGCCAGACTTGAGGCATCACCATTCAATAATTTAAGTCAAGGGAGAATAAAAGTCTACCATTGCTCACAACACCCAAGAAGAACATTGAAAATTACTACCATACACATCTAAATCCATCGTCGAATACATAGAGATTTGAAGCATCATAAAGGTAAGAATTTACCTCATCTAATTTGCTTTCATTAAAAGGGAGTTATAAGGATATAATATAAGGTTGAAACATTAAAGGAAATCAACCATATTTAAAAGCAATATTAAAAGAAAAATATATATTAAAATAACTTAATATTTGCAATCTAAAACATAGGATAAGGATTTCTACCTTGAAAAATTAGAATTTTTATTATTGCAAATATTGTTGTTTTCTAATATTCCATATTAGGGAGTTATAAGGAATACTACACCAAAGTAGGTTATTGAAATTTAGAAACATTTAATATCAAAATATCAAAGGCTATAAAATAAGGTTTATTAAGGAAAAATAAGAGTTGGAAATAAATTGGTAGACTTGTCTCAAAACCATATTAAAGGGATAAAAAAAATCCAACCAATAGAACCTCATCAAATTAGAAAGTGCTTAATTTCAATAGGAGTAATAAGGTGTAATAGAAGTTGATTTATTGCTACTTATAAAACATTACAAAATCAACTCAAAATTGAACTACTATTCTCAAAGAGCACTTTATCAATCATAAAGCATATCCAAAATCACTAGGGAGATATAAGACATTCTACAAAACTTGATAATAATAGCATTCATCAAATATTATCAAGTACTTAATCCATTTGGGAGTCATAAGGTTTCTATAATTTCTACAAAATAATTCTTTAAGAATTAAATCAAATTCACATATCATAACTAGGGAGATATAAGGAAGCCTACAAAACCTAAGCTCTATAAAGTTTTTATCAAATCAAGCTCACATTCTAAACTAGGGAGTCATAAGGTAGACCACTTAGAAGATTCTATCTAATCAGATACAAGCTCCATCAAAGCACTCTATACTCTAATCCAAGAAGCTAAAATAATGTCTACCTCAAGTAATACAATGAACAATGATATGAACAACACTATTATAAATGAAAGAGCAAGTGTCATTAAAAGTGGAATCAAGAATTCACTTACAAAATCATAAGTAAACTTAGATCCCATCTCAAAAAGGATACATAGTGAAGCTCTAAAAGATAAGTTTGAAACAATGGAACATTATCTAAATGCTCAACTCACTGAAGCAATTGATAATGGAAAGAATCAATTTCAAATTCCTTTAGAATATGAAAGCATACTATACATGGCACTACTTATACTCAAATTTTATAAGGATAAAAATGTGAAACAAAAAGGATTGATATAAATACTTCAATTGAATATAGAAATGGATTAAACAACTCTAGAAAAGATATTTCAATCCTCATGCAGTATCGACACTTCAAGTTCTACTAACTCAAAGTCTTATCATGATGCTCTAAGTGTATGTTCAGAAGCTTCTATACAGGACACATAGAATAATGACAAGGACAAGGACAAAGGCAAAGAAAAATACTCTTGCAAGAATCAGGTGATAGTACATCCACCTATGAAAGTACCAACTCCAATAAAGAAGAAGAAGCAAAAGAACCAATTCAAGGAGGCATATAGTATAATGTGAATTGGAGAGAATACAGAGGATCAAATCAATTTGAAGAACATTTCTAGATAAAGATCCATATTGAAGATCGAAATATTCAATACCCAAATAATGTAATACAAGGGGGTGTTAGAGTTAGAGTATATTACATCATTTGGATCATGTAAATGTACCACCTTTGGTACACAGTTAGAATAGGATATTACTTTAGGGGAAATTCAGCTAGTTACTTCAAGCAATGTAATAAATGCATAAGTGTCAATGTCCAAGTTGTAATGTGCAAGGTGTTCGCTTGTACAAATAGGTAGAGTGTTGGCCAAGAAATCTATCTTCCTATATAAAGGGCCCCATAGTTATAGATTATAACAAGCTCATATCAATATTATATCAAGTTCCTATCAAGTCCATTATAGTATATAGGAGTAGAACTCTTGTATGGAGTACAATGTAGTTATCTAGCTAATATTAATGGAGTGACCATTACCTCCATACTACATTGTATTTTTGTAATTTCTATTTATAGTATATTTCAATCATATTGTATAATATCTTTCTCTCATATTTATTGTACCTTATTAGGAATTGTGTTAGATCTCTCCTACTACATATATCCTCAAAAGTTAACAGTATCTTATTGGTCCCTTGTCAACCCCTTATTAGTCCTTTTCAGTCCCTTGTTATCTCCTTGGTTGCTAAAATTAAGAGCCACATCTCCACTCATGACCTTCTAGTAATGAGAAACAAAGCTAGAATATGGGTAGTTTTGTCCCTGTCTCTTCTCTTTTATAGCCAACCAAAGGGACAAAAACCATATGCACAAAACCAAAAACCATGTATACAAAAAAAAACAATCATATGCACACCATATGCACAAAATAAATCCATGACCCCACTTGGATTCTCTTGCATTAAACACCCCAAACGCATCCAAGTGGGATAATGGTTTTTTGCACATGGTGTGTACATGTGGTGCACATGGTTTTGATTCCTTTGGTTATCTATAAAAGGGAAGAGGAAGGAATACAACTTTAAATCTTCTAGCATTATTTCTCTTGGCATACTTCAAATGGGTTTCAGATGGTTCATTCATATACCTTGAAACAAGAGAAATGACATAAGCAATATGTGGTCTAGTTTTACAAAGAAATATCAAAATTCCCACAATACTCCTATAGCATGGTACATTTACATTCTTAGCTACATCATCCTTGCACAACAATACTCTATGAGTAATTGAAGTAAGAACAAGTTTACAATTATCTATACAAAAATTCTTCAACTACTTTAACATACTTTGTGTTTAAAATAAACATTTCATATTCACAATTATGAATCTCCATTCCAAGGAAGTAATTCATCAATCCCAAATATTTCATTTCAAACTCATTCATTATAGCATTTCTAAATTCATATTTCATTTTTGAGCTACTAACTATTTAAATTAGATCATCTACATATAGACATACAAGAAGAATATTATTGTCTTATTTCTTGGAATAGAGAGTAGAATCACTCTTGCCCATTTTAAGATCACTTTGCTATAAGTATCCATCTATCTAGGTATACCATACCCTTGGTGCTTGCTTGAGGCCATACAAGTCCTTATTTAACTTGTATACATATTCTTTCCTTTAACCTTAAAACATTGTGGTTGTACAAATACTCCTTCTATGTACCCATTCAAGAGTACAATTTTTACATCCAAGTGATGCACACTCTATCTCCTTTGGTATGCCAAAGCAATAACCAATATGACTATTTCTTGCCTTATTAAAGGTGCAAATATTTCTTCCTAATAAATTCCATACCTTTTTGTAAATCCTTTAGCAACAAGTCTACACTTATGTCTTTCAATACTACCATCACTTTTATACTTGGTCTTATAGACTCACTTGGATCCGACATATTTCTTACCATTGGGAAGTTTCATAAGCTCCCAAATAGCATTTCCTTGAATTCAATTGATCTCTTCTTGCATTTATTGCATCCACACATCATTAGTACAAGCATATTCAAAAAAAGAAGGTTCAAACTCAACTTGAGACATCAAAGCAAAATTAACTGACTCACCTTTAAGGTCTTCTTCATCATCTTCATATATGTAAAACCTTTCTAATCTTGAAATAACTTGATAAACTTTTTAATCTTGGCATCTTGTAATCCTCTCATAAATTATATTAATCATTTGACTTGGTCGATGAGTTTAAATAGTTTTCTTCCCCTTCTTAATATTTGTAATATAAAAAATGGGTTATGAATTACTTGAAAAACTTGATGAACTCTCCTTAGGACTGCTTGAAGAACTATATGAAGGACTACTTGGAGAACTAAATTAAGGAGTAGCCACACTAGTGGGTTGTTTGCCACAAAAACTACCATTACCAACATCGACTATCTTATCAACTTAGCCTTTTTGATGACCATATATTCTTCCTTCATCAAAAATCGCATCTCTAGACACCCTCACTTTATTAAATTTTTTTTTTTTTTAAAAGCAAAAAACCCCTTGTGGGTCCGCCTTGGTCTGAGAGACCATGAATAGGGGGTTCTACATAGTTAAAGTCACTCGGGAGTCGCTCCCAGCCCTATCCGCACCAACATTATCAATTGGATTTTGGATACCCAATTAAACTTTTTGGTAGGGTGGAGATTCAAACCTGGGACCTCCCTTGGAGGATTGCCCTCTCCTCTCCAACTCACCTACAACACCTGGGTTCCTCACTTTATTAATGTTTGGATTATAGATCCTATAATCTTTGCTATTTTCATAATAGCCAATAAAAAAGCAAGGCTCATATTTTGAGTCAATATTCTTCCTTTTCTCACTAGCAACATGGACGTAGGATAAACAACAAAAAATATTTAAATGGTTAACATTGATTTTCTTCTCATACCATGCTTCAAAAGGAGTCATATTATCAAGAAAACTTGTGGGACTCATATTAAGAATGTATGCTAGTATATAAATTACATCATCCCAAAAGGAATTGCTCATCCCCTTGGTTTGAAGCATACTTCATGTCATCTCCACCATAGTATAATTCTTTCTCTTAGTCAGTCCAATTTTTTGAGGTGTGTAGGCAATTTTAATCTACCTCTTGATCTCATTCTTATCACAAAAATCTATAAATTACCTTGAACAACACTCAGCACCATGATTAGTCCTTAAAAATTTAATTATGTATCCATTTTCATTTTCTATAAAGTTTTTATGTAACAAACCTCCTTGGTAAGACTTGTTCTTGACAATGAATTATGTGTTGATATGTGGATGTCTAATGCATTGTTTTATTTCATGTTGTCAATAAGAATGAGTAGTTGTACTTTACGCTTTGATTCTATTCTTGGAATATGGTATTGTTGATGTATTTGTGGTTGTAAGACCAGGGACTCTCACAAGTGGATTTATATGGTATAACCACTTGAGTTGAGAGGAATTTTGGGAATGATAGATGACTTGTTCATTAACAACTCAGGGGTAACAAAATGTACTTCATGTAGATGCATTGCATTTGTGCTTGTTGTATGGTCACACCATTGGGCTAGGAAGTAGTTGCGGAATGAATCTCCTCAATAGGTTGGTGATAGCGATTGGTTATCTTAAAAGAGCCACCTGCTTAATGGTGTGCAATATTATCTATTTGAATGGATTTTATGCTTGTATGTTGTAAGCATAGATTGATGGATTAAATCAATAAAGTATTAATATGTTGGTAATCTTAATACTTGAAAATATTAGTATCAATGTTAATAATTAATATTAACAATTGATATTAATTGATAAGTAATTAATCTAAATACCTTATTGCTAGAAATAATAAGGTTAGGATGGAGTTAATAGATTAATTCTTATAGTTGCTTAAAATGGTTTATTTGCTACCCAGGTGTTGTAGGTGAATTGGAGAGGAGAGGGCAATCCTCCAAGGGAGGTCCCAGGTTCAAATCTCCACCCTACCAAAAAGCTAAATTGGGTATCCAAAATCCAATTGATAATGTTGGTGCGGGCAGGGTCGAGTGCGACTCCCGGGTGACTTTGATGGTGTAGAACCCCCTGTTCATGGTCTCTCATACCAAGGCGGCTCCGCAAGGGGTTTTTCGCTAAAAAAAAAAAAAAATGGTTTATTTCCTCATAATTTGCTTTATTGGTACATTAAGAAAATAATGTGATTGTTTGAATTACTAATGTTGAAAACATTAGGAATATAATATTGCATAGTTTTGAAATTATTAAAGAAAATTAATATTCATTACCATGATTTAAATAACCTAAGATAATCTTCATGAGCATTTTTAATATTGCCAGCATTCATTAAATAATGTTACGAGCTGAAGGTGGCCAGCTTTAGTGGAAATCATCATGGGATGAACGCTTGGTTCTTTGAGAGCCACCCTTGGGTATTTGAAGGAAGGTTTGGATGAGTTTTGGGGGATTTTTTTTTAGAAACAATCTAGAGCTAGAAGGAAGGCACACACAAGGACAAACCAAAGGAATCCATTGGATTTAGTGTCGAGAGGTAATCTACTTTGTTTTGGTGGGCATTCAAGCTTTATCTCTGTTTGGATGGCTTTAAAATTGGACTTGTATTTGACCTGCTCTTTGGTTATATTTTAGCTATGTGAATTGAATTTCTTCCTTTGGTTTGATTTTAGAAAACCTTTTGATGCTTGTTAATGAGTTTTATTTAGTGAGATATTTTTTGGTTTTTGTTTTGGTTATAGTTTAGTAGGTGTAGCTTTCTATATGCCTTACTTTCCTATTATGTTTCTTTCATAGATAGTAGATGTTGTAATAAGTAGCATGCTATTAGGGTGCTTCCATGCATAGGTTTTTCTTGGAGTGTTTGTTTTAACCCAGGCACATCTCATTGTTTTTAAATCTTCATAGGGCCATTCATCTTAGGCAGTGCAAGTAGAGCCTAGGTAGTTCATGGATTGCCTATTGGTGTCATCTAATTCCTTGTGTGTTCTTGGATTGTTGCATGTGATGTTGGTCTTGGTTGCCTGAGAAAATTTCTATGTTGTTAAGTCTTTGTTTTAAGCAATGTTAGTCTTCCTCTCTAAAATTTTAGTCAATCTTGTTTAGTGTGGTGGTTTGGGTGGGTGCTTAACTTTTTAAAACTATGATTGAAAAGCATGTTTTGGAGATCATCTTTTATTGTAGGCTTGGTATGTTTTTTGGTGATTTGTTTTCCTATTATGATCTAAAATTACCTTAATTGTAATAAGTGAATGGAAACGTAGGCTTAAAGGTAACAAGTGAATGGATTCATAGGCTTTTGTAAGCAAAGGAATGTTTTGATTTGGAATAAAATTAGATTGATTAAAGAAACTTTTCTAATGGTAAATAGAATAAGAAAAATAATGTTGTTTTACACATGATCAAATTTGGAAAAGGATTCTGGTTTAGAAGGGAAATGATTATAATGGTTTCTTGAGACTTGATTAGGTAGGGAAACCATTATAAATTGAAGTATGGGATTATCTCTTCAGTTGATTTAAATGACTTTTGCAAGTTTACCTACAATTACATAGAGCATGTTAAGTAGAGAAGCATGAGACCTTCTCTTGTTTGTTAAAAATGTATTATGCATTTTTTCTACAAATACATAGAGCATGTTAAGTTGCATTTCATAAAGAGTTGTCATGATCCCTAAGTGTTGCTCAAGTTTAGGGAAATTTTCTTTCATGAAGAAGATCGTGAAATAAGGTGAAGCAAAGACCACTTAGATGGGTTATTTTTTTGATATATTGGAGAAGGGTGTTTTGAAATGGATCCCAAAACCTTTTACACTAGTGGATGCATAAAGATATGGTATCCACAAGACCAATAGCAATAAAATACTAGTGATTTGGATAAACCCAAGACATCATCCTGGAGTAGCACGAAGGCACCAAAAAAAATAGAGAGGCTCTTCCAAAGACATTAACAAGAGGAACAGGAGAACTCAAAGGAATGTAAAAGTAGGGGATGAAAGACCCACAAAGGACAACAAAAAATAAACATATATAGATAAGGTGGCTACTTGGATTTGTGATTTTCATTACTTACATCGTGCTCCTTACCAACCACCTGGGTGCAAATATCCTTCTGAAACTTGAGATCTTTGACCATCTTTACAGCCTCCTAAAGAATATTCCAAGTTATTTTGGTTGCATTAGATGTATAGGTTAGCACCTTAACCATGCCCTTGATGGGTCAGTGATAGACCTTTGATGGGTGTGATGTCCACTCAGGGAATTTGCCTCCTTAAACCAAACCAGGGCTTCTTCGGTCTTATATTTATTTGGCTTCATAGGAGAATCCTTCAGAACCTCTTAGCCTTGCTCTATGGTGATGGTAGTATTTTGTTTCCCCTGGCATTTTTCCTCTAGAATAACGTTGATGAGGCTCAAATTTTATCAACTAAGGAGTATCATCAAAGTTCGAGCCAAATATCAACTTCCTTCTAGTCATAGTGGTATCCATAGAGGCTATCTCCATGGCTCCTCCCTTGCTCATGGTGTCCTTATGAGGGATTTATTGGCTTATTTCTATAATAGGAGGGGGATCAATAGGGTTGCAGATGCATAACATAGTGGCTTTCTAGACCTCTTTTTAGAGTGTACCTATAAAGAATTAGATGTATGCCTTGATGAATAAAATGCATGGAGTTTCCCTTCTTGACATTATAAATGAAGAGCTCCATTGACCTGTACAAATATTTGGGGATATTTATGAACTTAGTATCCTTGAGATGGTTCAATAAGGCCAAGTGGTGTTGAGTGGAAATTTTTCCCAATTGCAAAATCACCATCATAGTCATGATTTTGATTAGAAAACCCTCTCTTTCAAAGAAATAGAAATTTCTCCAAGGTTCCTTTTACTTAATGTGTGCTTGTAATCTTGTGAAGATGTATCAAATAAGTGCTAGGAATACCTTAGTGGTTTGCAACTAACTGTTAACAATGGGGTTGTGTTGGTATTATTTTATTGCTATGTTATTGATTGTTCATGAAACTTAAAAGAAAATAAAAACCAGTGTGATTGGCCCTCATATGACCACGATGTAAATGCCTTAGTTCATTTTATCTTGAAAGGATTTTAGGTAGATTTTTTATTCCTTTGTTAAGCATATTTTAAAAAGTTTTATCTTCTTCAAACCTTACTTTGAGCACGAAATAGAAGACTAAAATATATCTCTAAAATGTGTACAATAAAATGATGATTGGATTCCTTTTGTGTTGCTTTGTTAAACTTTAAGCATGAAATAAAATAATGAAATGACTAGCTTTAAAATGTAGAAGCCTTTGATATGATAAATAAATTACCCCTCTTTAATGAAATTGGAATTTTCATAAAGAGAAGTTAATTTATTGCTTTAAAAATAATGGCCTTTTGAAATGCCATATAAATCACCCCCCTTTAATGAAATTGCAATTTTCATAAAGGGAAGCTAATTTATTGCTTGTGAACAAAAATGTAGAGCTTAAGATTTGATTTACCTTCAAAATGTGAAATTATGTCTAAGTTCAAAATTACAAAATTCCTGAGCACAAGGTGGTTTGACCATAGGACAATCTCTTGTATTTGCTTGATAAATTTATGTAGCATATTTTCTAGGAGGTTGTTTCATTGGGTTTTCGGATTTGATTCATGGAATCTAGCTTAGTATTTCTTGATTTTTTATTGCTATATATAAGGTTTGGGGGTGCCTTTCAAAACCCTACTTGTAATAGGTTTGGGGACCCTTTTAAAACCCCTTCTACTATCAATAAAAAAAAAGAAATTACAAAATTCCTTATAAAACAACTTTGAATAATTTTTATAATTTTGAAATGACTTCAAAATGAAATTAAAATTGCTTCAAATGAAACATTAAAGCTTTTTCTTCACATCTGTGCATTTATTTTTGGAATTTTATTTTTTTCCGATTTTTATTTTTTTTAATTTTTTGAATTTACATGGTGGAATCAGTAGCCGCCACAAATCCAAGTTGGTTGTCCAAATTTTATGGCTGCCATAGTATTCTATGTTGTCTACCCCAGAATTTGCCACACATATATTCATGTAGTGCACCCCTATAACCACCATGCCACAATCATTTTAAACCTTTTATGTCACTGAAAGCACTAGGAAAGGGACAAGCGTTCAATTCGACGAGGCTCAAGATCTGAACCTTGGACCTCCGCCCCCCTTACGGGGTTTGGTCGAACCAAATTTTTAATTTTTTATTTTAATTTCCAAAGTTTTAAAAAAAAATGCAAAAATAGAAGGTTAGAAAAAATAAAATAAAAGTCTAGAAATGGATCAGAATGCTGAAAATGTTAAAAGATAAACAACTAGCAGTGTGATGCTACCCTATACCACAAAACTAAAGATATGAGGATTTTTTAATGTAACCTAGTCTAAGAAAAACTGCATTCACACATTCTAAGGTGTAATATTCAAAGGGAAACCAAATAAATCCATGTTTCTAGACATTCGACAATTGAACCATTACATTGCATTAAAAATTGTCTATAAGCCTAAAAAATGGACAAGAAAGGTAAACATTAGCTCCAAAACATCCAAAAACAAATATCCTTTGTTCTTGTTAATAAAGTGTAAATTTCTACAGCATTTTACATTAAAACAAGAAGATAATATTCTTGTTATATTAGTGTTCTAGCATTTTTTCAAAAATATCCAGCCTCTCTTCCTCTGTTCCAATATGGCCTTTAAAGTATTCAAAACTATTTTTTTCGCTTCATTTCCCTCCTACACTTGGATTTGAAACACTCTCTTCAATAGATCATTTTCGTATTCCAATTCCTTCATTCTCTAACTATGGGTTTCCTCACATATTCTTCCTCATGGCGTTAAGGTAAATGACATGGAGGCAAACTTTCCCTGCTTGTAGCCGCCACTACGACCATTTCTTGTATGTTACAAATTTTGGAGCACATGCAAAAAACATTCATATATTTTTTTTCTTCTGTTTAAACCCTTGTGATACACCTTTTCACCACCACAGCTAATCTTATCTATGCATTTTATATAGGAGGACACACTGTATACATCCGAGTTAGGCCATGTCCATGGTTCCCTCCTTTTTGAGCCACATATTTATCTTCATTTAGTACTAATATTTCCTTTATTTCCCTAATGGATAGTCTTTCCTTCCTAACAATATTCTAAATGCAAAAACCACAACACATGGAGATGCATTTTGTAAAACTACCTTTAATGGGCAACATAAAACTAACCATGCATCACAAACTTTATTACTATTCATTCAACTAATACAACTTATCACAAACGTATGATGATTTCCTTTCATTCGCGTAGCCTGGTTGGTCAATGCCAGCACATACAATCAAATTTGGTTGTACCATCCTACGTCCTCTTTATAATGTAAAAAGAGAACAAACGTATACAACACATGTCCTCCATTTTTGGTGCTATATTCATGTATATGCTACCTAAATTCTACGTCTGCTTCACATACCACTATGTAAGCATTGAAAGATTCAATTTATGTAGTGCTCATTGACATAACCTACAACAACACCCATGAAATCCATAGTCTATTACGGTCTCACCTTGCCCACTGCTACTTTGAAATCATGACCAACTTTTGACACTCGTCTCCATGTTGGTATTCCATGTATACCTAGTGCCAACACTACGCAATCATCCTATCCAATGTTGTTACCGCTCTTTGACTGTGAAATAATATATCCTTAATATATTGTTGTTGTTCCTTTCTTGGAAATCGCTTTTCCAACCAGCTGTGTAAATCGGACCTCGATCTGAACCAACCTTGAAATATCTTCATAACTTGGCTTCAACTTTATTATGTGTTATGAATCATCTCCATAGATAGTGTTGTTATCATTATGCTTTTGTAGGTGACATGTTCCTCCATGAATTTGCCCTACCTGGCTTATCCACTCACCTGTCTACGTGCATGGCCTGAGTTGCCTTTCTTTGTTATGCTACAATTTTCAAATATCGTGTTTGAGTGTATAACAAAGTAATTACCACCTACTATACACTCAAACACGATGAAAGCAGACGGTGCTACTACAACCTTTATCGACTACCTTGTCTACTAATGTTGGTCGCTATCATCTGACTTGTCCTTCAATCCACTCCAAATGTGAATAAAATATAAAACTACATTGTACCATATAATAGCCTTCACATGTGTCATCCACACCTGTTCCATCCTATGTGGTCGACTTGATCGAGATGTACTTCCATTGTGTCATATTGTCACTCGTTATTTTAATGATTTCCATTGTAGTGAGAGACAATAATGCTTTGTAGTGGACACCCTACATGTAAACAAATTGATAATATTCATAAATTGAGGGGGTAAATAGTAGTATTCTATCCACATTATCGTCATGGGGGACGATAACACATCCAACCACTACCATATGCTCATCCCCAACATCGTATTACGATTGATTGTCGTATGCTCAACCTTATCATGGTCCATTTTACCTTGTTGAAAACCATACCATGCGATCCAATCCATGTCAGAGTGTTTATATTAAATCTTTAGCCTATTAGGTCTCTATCTAGCGTGTTTGAATCTTGTCACCAGGTGGATCCATCGTCATAGTGAACCCCCATGTCTCCATGCATCACTTGATTCGGTGTCATTCACGTTATGCATAGTCAACCTGTGTTATTATTCCATCCACCTAGTTTCTACCATACAAGCCCACTTATTATCCATAACATCCACTCCTTGTTGCGTCTAGCTATCGATTGTCTCAACGACATCCAATTCGATATCCATGTTAGCATGTCAAATTTGGGGTATCCACATTGCTCAGTAGTAACATCACCCAATGGAGCATCAAGACTTGCCTCCGAACATTACTCCCAATATTATTATGACCTGCAACATAAACATAACGTAATTATTTTAATAAAACCATTGAAATCCATGTAAATACAACCCAATAAAAAAAATGAGTAACTCCCAACTCAACTTAAATATAAAATAAAAAGCTTCAGAACGTATTTGTAATGTGTACAAGGAGCAAAATGCTATCCTTTTATTTATTTTATTTAACTTTCTTTACATATATATATATATATGTGTGTGTATTTATCTAGATATTTTAATTTTTTTTTTTTTTTTTTATATTAGGGTTTACCTATCCTCCCTCTATACAAATGTAATATACATATGTATAGAGATATTTTTTTCGAATCAATCAACTTCAAAAAATTCTAACTATTAAAACTCAAAAAGAGCAAGGAACATTTAAACCTAACATATAAAATTTAAAATAAAATTCGAACCTATCAAACTAACTCAAAACAATAAACACAAAAGAAAAAAATTAAAAGAGGACACTAGCTAAAATAAATAAATCACTTTAAACAAAGACAAGACAACACTCCCCACAAGGAGCCTACAATACCTCCTCATGGGTATGAACATACGAAAAATTATCACTCAAGGACAACAAAATTCCCAAAACTCAAAAGTTTAAAGGTGGATCCCCAAATTTGGGGCTAGTTGTGCAATGGCCACAACAAATGGTGACTCTACTGGGAAATAATCCTAAGAATTTTGGATGAAGAACCCAATTCTAAAAAAAAAAACAAACCAAAGATCAGGAAATTGTACGTCGTCTAGAAAATTCAAAAAAAATGGGGCTAGATCGCTTCAATGAAAACACCTGAACCTTTGCTTTAGCTTAATGTGTGTAAGTGATTTCATTTTACATGCTTGAAAAACATTATAACTCCATCACCTGATTAGAATTAGGCTATGAAGTATTGCTCCCAAAAATAAATTTATAGATAAAGCCCTATTTCCAATTAGAATTCCATAACCCCGGTAGAGTTTATCTAAATTACCCTTATGTTTGATTGATATTTTGCAAGGCCCCCCTTTTGTTTTTGAACAAGCTTTGTCTAGAAAAATCCCTATTGCCAGTCATGCGTCCATAGCCCTCATAGATTTTATATAAACCTGGTGATTGATTTTAGCATGTTTTTCTTTGCTTACCTTATTTTTTTTAATAAGACCTTGCAAAATTTTATGCACCACATGGGTTAGAGAATATTTGAAGTTATAGATGGAGCATATTATATTTTCACCTTAATTTGCAAACCAAAATGACTTCATCCTTCAAGATTTCAAAGCATGCCCTTTAATATGATGTGTTCATGTGTAGCTTTAGCAAAATGATTCAATATTCCAAAATTCACTATCTTAGTCCTAGAATCTAGGAGAGGTTACTAAACAACTTCATACTCTTTTCCTTGATTCATGTGATAGGTAATTTATCCTTCATGAAAAAGGAGCGCAAAAAAATTCAAGAGGACATTAGTAGCTACCACAAAATATTACCTCAAATCAAGGAAACAACCCAAAACACAAAACTCGTAAACCAAAACTTAGAAATAAATCCACACCTAACCTAAAGCAAACTTGACAAGAAAGTGAATACAAAACTTTCCAAACCAAAAAAAAAAATGATAAAGCACAAGAACAAAAAACCAAAAATAAAAACGTGAAAACCAAAACTAGATACAAATCACAAAACAACAAAACCAACAACAAAAGCAAGAAAACCAAAACTATATACAACAATATACAATAATATACAAGATGATGCAAAAATTGGGTCATCACTTCCCTAGATCCCAAACACAATTAGCACACTTTAAAATACATCTAACATGATACGCATGCCAAGCCTTACAAAAATCCAACCAAGACAAGATTAAGCCCCACAATACAATACTTCTCATTTTACCTCTTTTATCCCACCAATTTGATTCCATGGTATTAGAAATTTCATATTGAAGCTTCAAATCATTAAATTGATAAGACAATAATTGATTTTCAATTCTTTCTTGTCTATTCCTTAAAATACCGATTTCACAATTCAATTCATGATTTATAATTAGGATTTCCTTTTCAAATATGAGGTCTTGCAAGCAAGAGCCTATTTATAAAAATTTCAAATCCAAGTCATTTTTCACATATTTAGATCAATCATGCTTATGGAACAATTTACAAGCATCTATGATATCTATTAAATGAGGATCATTATAGGTTTTTATCCTAGATTCCATTATTAATTGTTGATGAATTTGATTCAGCACTTCAAGCACATAAATTTATTTATATTTCATTCAACAAAGCAATATAATTAGTGGTGTGAGTAGAAATCAACTCTAGTTCTTCATTCACCTCCAATGGCATTTCGTCATAAATAATATTTGAATCCCATAAACAATTAGGTAAATTTTCACCTAGGGTTCACATGGTTGTACATAAAACATGAGATTCTACCTTTTGTGCACTTTAATTTACCAAGACTTGGTGAAACTTTGTGATTTACTCTTTTCCTCATGGTCTTTATCTTCATCATCCTCTTGTAGTGCTTCTTCTTCATCAATTACCCGTTCATCAAAAAAAAAAAAAATAGGCACCCAATCAAAAGCATATCCATCCTTTTCAAAATATAACTTTTGTTGATCAAGGGATGTGTCAAATAACACATCTCCATTACTAATTATTTTAATTGATTCGAATAAGGCAACATTTTTATCATTTGGTTCTCATTCCTTGTTAACCATCCATGGTTCTTCTTCCTTAGAGTATTCAAGATAATCATAAGAATTTGTACCCAAGTTTTTAGTATTCTAGGATGAAAGAGGTGGTTTTACTTCTTCATGATCCCAAATAATTGAATCATAAGAAATATTTACCATTTCTTTCTCTTCTATTTTAGCCAGGTTTTACATAAATTCACATTCAAAATGATTAAATTTTGGAACCTTCTCTGTTTATGAAATGAGTATGCCATTTTCTGCTTGTATAGGAGTTACAAGATCTTCATGTGAGATAGTGTTTTTAGCATCCTGTATGTCAATAGAAATTTCATCAATAGGGGTGTAAAAAACCAATGATTTTTCATATCTTCCCCAACTGTTATAAAAATTATCATCTAAATTCATGGGATAAAAATCTATTGTATATGTGGTATGATATTCAGATTCATATATCAATTCCTTTTCACCTTTATCCACCTTAATTTCATAAAATTCATCTTCTTCAAATTCATGCTCCTCAATTTCAAAAAATTCATCTTCCTTAGATTCATATTTCGGTGGTTCAAGGGTTTCTTTAGTGGGATCAATTTTTGTATTCAGCTCTCTATGAATGTCCTAATCCTCTTTTTTGAATAATGACTCAAAGCTTTTTATTTTTAAAGGGTCATTATTTTAAACATGTTGGCTTCCTTGTGCAACCACTACATTTAATTCTATGGAATTTCCTTACCTGTCATATGTTTCAATACTAGTTAGATCTAGGACTCCTCCCTTGCCTAAAATCATATTATTGTGAAAATCATTGAAATTTATCTTAGGACCATCATTCGAAATATGATCAATATGATTATCTTGAAATTGATTCACGCTTAATAAATATGGTTGATTTTAAATGGTAGGTTGTGGTGCACAAATTGTTGGATGGGTAAGGGAGGTATTAAATGGTTGAATATTATACGATCCAAAACCTATACCATAATTTTTATAACTCAATTATTGTTGAATTGCCATTGCTTGAGTATAATCTTGGGATAATGATGTGATTCACGTAGCTTTTAAATGCTTGAATATGTTCTTCTGTGGACCTCATCCCATTAGACACAAATCGAGGAAATAAATGGGTAAACTATGTTGGACTCCAGGTATGTTCAATGGGTTACCTATCATCCATGGTGCAAACATGGCCAATAGTGGACCTTAAAGAATACAACTTTAATACCAATTTTGTTAGTCAAAGAAATATCTTACAAAAAAGCATGAAATGACTATCAAATCTCAAATGTTTCACATATAAATCATCATGTTCATAAATCAAAATACATGCATCAAATAAACCATGATGTTAAAGAATATTATCAAATTTGTAATAGGTTAGCATTAATGCATCATAAATTAGAGAATGTTTAAATCAATGAAAGTGATCATAAGTAAATAAAACCTTGTTAGGAAATACCAATGCCTTCAAAAGAAACTTTCAAGTAACAATGAACAATTTAGCATTTAAATAGCAATAAAGTAAACCAATTTAGGCCCTCCTTCTAATGCCAATTATGTTGAGTGGAAATTTTTTCCAATTGCAAAATCACCATCACAGTCAAGATTTTGATTAGAAAACCATCTCTTGCAAAGAAATTAAAATTTATCCAAGGTTCCTTTTACTTAATGTGTGATTGTAATCTTGTGAAAATGTATCAAATAAGTGCTAGGAATACCTTAGTGTTTTGCAAGTAACTGTTAACAAGGGGCCTGTGTTGGCATTATTTTATTGCTATGCTATTGATTGTTCATGAAACTTAAAAGAAAATAAAAATTAGTGTGATTGGCCCTCATATGACCACGATGTAAATGCCTTAGTTCATTTTATCTTGAAAGTATTTTAGGTAGATTTTATCTTCCTTTGTTAAGCAGATTTAAATAAGTTTTATCTTCTTTAAACCTTACTTTGAGCATGAAATAGAAGACTAAAATCTATCTCTAAAATGTGAACAATGAAATGATGATTGGATTCCTTTTATGTTGCTTTGTTAAACTTTAAGCATGAAAGAAAATAATGAAATGACTAGCTTTAAAATGTAGAAGCCTTTGATATGATAAATAAATTACCCCTCTTTAATGAAATTAGAATTTTCATAAAGAGAAGTTAATTTATTGCTTTAAAAATAATGGCCTTTTGAAATGCCATATAAATCATCCCCCTTTAATGAAATTACAATTTTCATAAAGGGAAGCTAATTTATTGCTTACGAACAAAAATGTAGAGCTTGAGATTTGATTTACCTTCAAAATGTGAAATTATGTCAAATTTCAAAATTACAAAATTTCTTATAAAACAACAACTTTGAATAATTTTTATAATTTTGAAATGGCTTAAAAATGATATCAAAATTGCTTCAAATGAAACATTATAGCTTGTTCTTCACATCAATGCATTTATTTTTGGAATTTTTTTTTTTTTAATTGTCGAATTAAAAAAAAAAAAAAAAACTGCAAAAAGGGAAGGTTAGAAAAAATAAAATAAAAGTCTAGAAATGGACCAGAACGCTAAAAACGTTAAAATAAAAACAACTAATAGTATGATGCTACCCTATCCTACAAAACCAGATATGTGAGGATTTCTAAATGTAACCTAGTCTAAGTAAAACTACATTCACACATTTCAAGATAAACTAGGTGTAATCTTCAAAGGAAAACAAAACAAATCCATGTTTCGAGACATTCAACAATGCAACGATTACACTGCATTAAAAATTACCTATAAGCCTAAAAAATGGATGAGAAAGATAAACATTAGCTCCAAAACATCCAGAAACAAATCTCCTTCAATCTTGTTAATAAAGTGAAAAATTCTGCAGCATTTTACATTAAAACAGGAAGATAATGTCCTTATTATAATAATTTTTCAGCATTTTTCCAAAAAGATCTAGCCTCTCTTCCTCTGTTTCAATCCGGTATTTAAAGTCTTCAAAACCATATTTTTCGTTTAATTTCCCTCCTGCACTTAGCTTCGAAACACCCTCTTCAATAGATCCTTTTCATCTTCCAAGTCCATCATTCTCCAACTATGGGTGTCCCCACCTTTTATTCCTCCTGGAATTAAGGCAAATGGCATGGTGGCAAAATTTCCCCATTTGTAACCACCACTATGACCATTTCTTGTATGTTACAAATTTTGGAGCACATGCTGAAAACGTTCATCCATTTTGTTTCTTTTGTTTAAGCCCTTGTGATAACACCTTTTCACCATCGTAGCTAAACTTATCTATGTGTGTTATGTAGGAGGACACATTGTATACATCCGATTTAGGCCATGTCCATGGTTCTCTCCTCATTTTTGGGCCACATATTTATCTTCATTTAGTATTCATATTTATTTTATTTTCCTAATGGATAGTATTTCCTTCCCAACAATATTCTAAATGGAACCATAGCCCACAGAGATGCATTCTGTAAATAAAACTAATCGCCCCTCGCAAACTTTATTACTATTCATTCAACTAATAAAACTTATCATGGATGTGTGATGATTCCCCTTTGTTCATGCAGCCCAGTTGGTCAATGCCAGCATATACAATCAAATTTGGTTGTACCAGCGTACGTCCTCTTTATGAAGTAAAAAGAGAACAAAGATGAACAACACATCTCCTCCATTTCTAGTGTTATATTCTTGTAGGTGCTACCTAAATTCTGTGTTTGCTTCACATACCATAATTTAAGCATTAAAATATTCAATTTATGTAGTGATCATTGACATAACCTATAGCAAAACCCACCAAATCCATAGTCCATTACGGTCTCACCTTACCCACTACTGCTTTGAAATCATGATCAACTTTTTATACCCATGTTCGTGCTGGCATTCCATGTCCACCTAGCACCAACACTATGCAATCATCATATCCAATAATGGTATCGCTCTCTGACTATGGAATAATGCATCCTTAATATATTACTATTGTTCCTTTCTTGGAAATCATTTTACCAACCAACTATGTAAAGTGGACCTTCATATGAACCAGCCTTGAAACATCTTTGTAACTTGGCTTCAACTTGATTCTATGTCGTGAATCATCTCCATAGACAGTGTTGTCATCATTCAACTTTCATAGGTGATATATTCCTCCATGAGTTTACCTCACCTGGCTTATCTACTCACCTGTATGTGTCCACAGTCTGATTTGCATTTCCCTATTATGTTGCAATTGCCAAATCTTGCATTTGAGTGTATAACCAAGAAATTACCACCTATTTTTGTGTTTATGATAAACCAAAATATTCATGATGAAAGCAACTACTTCCATTGTAACCTTTATCGACTGCCTTATCTACTGATGTTGACCGCTATCGTCTGACCTTTCCTTCAATCCACTTTAAATGTGAACAAAATATAACACTACGTTGTATCATTCGATAGCCTTCGTACATGCCATCCATGCTTGTTTCATCCTATGTGGTCGACTTGATCGAGATGTACTCCCATTGTGTCATGATATAGCCCATTATTTTAATAATTCCCATTGCGATGACAGACAATAATACTTTGTAGTGGACACCCTGCATGTAAACGAATTGATAATCTTTATAAATTGAGGGGGAAACAACATTCTTCTATCCACATTACCATTGGAGGGGATGATAACACGTCCAACCATTACCATATTGCTAATCCCTAGTGTCGTCTTATCATTGATTTCCGCATCCTCAACATTTTTGTGGTCCACTATACCTCATTTAAAATTGTACCATGTGATCTAGTATGTATCGAAGTATTTACGATAAGTATTTGGCCTATTAGGTCTCTATCTAGTGTATTTGAATCTTGTCACCAGGTGATTCCACCATCATAGTTAATCCCCATGTCTCCATGAATCACTCGATTTGGTGTCATCCATATTATGCATAATCAACCTGCATTATTGGTCCGCCCACCTAGTTGTTGCCATGCGGGCCCACTTACCGTCCATAGCATCCACTCTTTACCACTTCTATTTTTTGGCTACCTTGATGACATCCAGTTCGATGTCCATGTCAGCATGTCAAAATCGGGTCATCCATATTTCTCAGCATCTAGACTTGCCTTCGAACATTGTTTCCAAGTGTATTATGACCTACAACATAAATATAACGTAATTATTTTAATAAAACCATTGAAATCCATGTAAATACAACCCAATAAAAAATGAGTAACTCCCAACTCAACTTAAATATAAAAGGAAGAGCTTCAGAGCATATTTGTAATGTGTACAAGGAGCAAAACGGTACTTTTATTTATATATATATATATTTATTTATTTATTTATTTATTTATTTATTTATTTATTTATTTATTTATTTATTTATTTATTTTTATTTTTATTTTTATTATTATTATTTTTTGGTTTTTATTTTTATATTAAGGTTTACTTATCCTCCCTCTATACAAATGTAATATACATATGTATAGAGATATTTTATTCAAATCAAACTTCAAAAAATTATAACTATTAAAACTCAAAAGAGCAAGGAACATTTAAACCTAACACCTAAATTTTAAAACAAAATTTGAACCTATCAAACTAAATCAAAACATTAAACACAAAAGAAAAAAATAAAAAGAGGATGCTAGCTAAAATAAATAAATCATTTTAAACAAAGACAAGATGACACTCCCCACAAGGAACCTACAATACCACCTCATGGGTATGAACATACAAAAATTATCACTCAAGGACAACAAAATCCCCAAAACTTAAAATTTTAAAGGTGGGTCCCCAAATTTGGTGCTAGTTGTGCAATGGCCACAATAGGTGGAAGCTTCGCAGGAGAGAATTGATCTTGTCAATAGTGAAGTACTACATTATAGGGATCATCACTCTATTCCAAGGAATAGTGATGACTTTCTTATGATTACCCCCTTATCTCTTCCTAACTTCTTACCCTTGTCCATGAAGATATATAATCTTGAATTTGAGACTGTGGATAAAAACTCACCCATTATCCCATGTTTGAGTAACTTCATCAAAAAAAATTTAGTCACTTTCATATAATTTCCTTAGGAAGGCCATAAACCTATGATTGGTTAGGATTTTACCAATTTTTGCATCGATATAAAGGAACTCAAGCTCCAAAATTTCCATCTCCAATAATTGTAGTGGAATTGTAGTAGACTCCCACCTCGAACAAGAAACTAGATAATTTTTTTGCGATGAGAATATGTGATCCTAAGGGTGGATTTAAAGCATGTAGAGGAGGTAAAACAGTCTAAAGCTTATGAGGTATGGATGTCATTTATTTTGGAAATTATTACTCTTCAAAACTATTGATGGGCATCATTTTACCTAGAGAGCTTAGACTCGTGTGCCCAACCTAGCTTGAAATCTTCACGACCAATGAGAATGAGGATGACTTTGGAAATAAAATTAATAAATTTGATTGTGATATGCAATATAAAGGTAGGACTAGCCTGAAGGGCCTCTTGGGAATGATTAATATTAGAGGTTCTTCACAAAATATTGATGACAATGAGGGTGGCATGTGTTATCTTACCAAGGGGGCCATCATAAAAAAATAAGGATCAGCTCATGGTGAAATGGAAAATCAATGCCAGGGTGGAGATGAACTTCATATCCCAAAGGTGGGTTCTACACTTGTGTAGGCTCAATGGGTGAATCTCCAAATAGATGAGCTTAGACAAAGAACTAGAGTTTATGACATGGATTATATCGATATTTCCATGAATTCTATAAATCCAATTATGTCAAAGGGTATCACTACAATAATGTGGCACCTTCTCTAATAATGATTTCAATTATGGATTGAGGAAAATTTTCTTGCCACACACGGATAGTCTCTTCTTTCAGGCCCAAGTTGGCCATAGTTTTAGCATCTTTGTTGCCTTCTCTATACATGCATTGGATTAAGATATTATTATGGTTGCACAGGAGCCTCTTGGATTCTTTAATGAGGTTGTAAACTCTCCAAGCAGGTATTTGGGACCCCTTGAGGTAGTTTATGATATTCAATGAGTCTCCTTCAATGATTAGGTTGTGAGGATGAAGTTCATTTATGATGGATAGTCCTTAGTATAGAGTTATGGCTTCTACCACATGATTGTTTTGAATGCCAATGCAAGTATTATTATGTCATTGTCATCTATAACAATGCAACTATCTCTAGCCCTTCCAATATTACCTTTGATTGCCCCATGAAATTTGAATTTGATCCATCCAACTAGGGGGAATATAATTGACATTAGCTCTATCAAATAAAATAACACAATATTGGGAAGGAGCCATGGATAGCTTAAGCAAAGCAATAATTTTGGACTCTAATATTGGTCCAAGAACCTCGAGATAAGGAACCAATTGAGCATTTTCAACAACAACACACAACACTCGCATCCCAACCAATAGAGGATCCTTATAAACTCTAGATAAGGTTCTAATATTTCTCTCTAACCACACTTGCCACAAGAAATGCAGAAGGAAAATAAACCAGAGGGACTTGAGGTATTGGTTAATGAAGGGGTTAGGCCAATGGAGAAACAACTCAAGAATGGAATTAGGTTGGACCCACTAAATGCAGAAATACAAGAAAATGACACTCAAGACATTGAAGGAGAAGGGGTAATCCAAGAATAGGTGGTTTGATGACTCCCAACCAGATCGACAAAGGAAAAAATAATTAGGAACGATCATGCCTCTAGAAAGAAGATTATCAATGGTTAATATTTTATTTTTAGCAACAATATAGGAGAAAAAACAATTTTGGAAACAAGGTGATTAAGCCAAATTAAACTGATCGAAAGCCAACTGGTAGAGGGTTTGTTTTAAATATAATAAGTTGATTTAACGAATAACTACCTATTTTCATTGGCATGCCAAATTGAGTTGGGAATTCACAATTGCAATGATGTAGGTTCTAAGAAGGGTGGTCAATATCTTGGAAATAACAACCTGGTATTACCTAAGACCACTAAGATGGATAGACTTCCAAACCTATATTTGAGTGGTCACACTAATTAAATTGTAGATTTTATCTCTAAAGATATTATCTGTAATATATTTCAAGATGGTTGGGTTGGGATCATCAAGCAATAGTTGATCAATCAACCAAGGTTCATTCTAGAAATTGATGTGGTACCTATTACCAAGCTACCATTTGAGCCTTTTTTATGATGGGTTTGGAATTGATGACTAAATTCCAAAATTTTGATCCCCTTGGGATAGGGCCTTCATCAATAAATCTATTTTATTGAATATATTTACTTTTTATAATTACAACCCAGTTAGATTTTGCATTAGTGAAGATTCTCCACCCCTTCTTGGCTATGAGGGCCATATTCAATTTGCTTACCTTCCTGAAGCCCAAACCTCCTTGAAATTTTTGGTGTAGATTTTATCCCAAGCTATGAGATGAAACCTTCTTTGGTTCTCAAATCCAAACCACAAAAATTCTTTTTGAATCTGCTCTAATTTTTGACAGACTATGGTAGGGGCTTTGAATATCAATATGAGAAAAAATAGAATGCTCTAGAGGTAAGCTTGCACAAGGGTGGATTTGGTATCTTGACTTAGAAGGGCTCCTTTCCAATCGATAAGATTTTTAAAAAGCCTTTAAATAATACTATTCCATAGTTTTCAGATGAGTTGATGAGGAAGAGCAAAATCCCATGGTAGATCTAAGGCAAGCTGGAGATGGTGTAGCTAAGAATTATAGCAATCTTGATTTATCTATCAATGGGAATGTTGAGATTTTTTTTTGCTTTTTAAGAAGTTAACCTTTTTCCCTACAACTTCTTCATAGAAATTAAGGATAACCTTGATAGCTTTGACTTCAATAATGGATGATAAAGTGGCTAATATGGTGTCATCGATAAACTATTGGTGATTTATGGTATTGAGGATAGATGAGGCCTTGATACCTAAAATGGATGCCATGGAACATGCTACTTTGAAGGATCTACCAAGATATTTCATCACTAGGATGATGAAGAGGAGAGGTGATAGTGTATCACCTTGCCTTAATCCCTTGAAGATTTTGAAATATCCTATAGCTGACCCATTAATGATGATTGAGAACCAAGTAGAAGTAAGGCACTCCTTGATAAGGGTGAAAGACTTTGTTCATGCTGAGCTTGAGGAAGAGGCTCGCTTTCTTGCTTTTGAAAATAGAGTGGATGAGCTAATGGATAGTGATAACTCCATTAGTAATAATTCTATCCTAAATAGTGCTTCCTTGGAATGGGTCTATGATGAAGGTAATGATTTATTTCATTCTATTAGTCATGAACTTAGTGATGATTTTGTAAATTATATTACATAGATTGATCGATCTGAAGTTTGAGAAATATCAGCTAATATGGGACTTCAAAATGAGAGCAAAGAAGGTTGAGTTGATATCTTTGGGAATAAATTTATTCCTTTGGACTTCCTAAATAGCCTCAATGATATTTTTTCTAATAATACTTCAAAAACACTAAAATAAGCATAGAGGAAACCCATCCAAACCAAGGGCTTTATTAGATTACATAGAAAAGAGGGATTCTTTTATTTTATCTTGAGAAACGGTTTTGAGAAGACATGCAATAACCTCAAGGGTAATGCGGTAGAGAATATTCTAAAGAAGAGAGTTAAAGACCTGAGAAAATCATAGGTGGTAGGGACCAATAAGACTCTTGAAGTGGGCCACTGCTTTATATCTGACCTCTAATATATTATTGGTGATAGACCCATCATTATTTATCAACTCTTTGATTTATTTAAAGTTGCAGTGCCTGAGATTTGAAGTATAAAAAAAATTGGTGTTAGAATCCCCTTATTTTAGCCATAGGGATATTTATTTCTATCTCTAGAAGACTTCCTCTTTTGCTAGAATATTATGAAAATCTGGAAAAAACAAATTTGATCACTTTTGTATTGAGATGATGAGTTTCTAAATTGGACCTATTCTTCAATAGTTTCTAGCTAACTCAAAATGTTCTTTTTATTTTTTGAATATGTTGCCAAAAACATACTTGTTTCAATAACAGAGGTTGAATTTGATGAATTTTTATGATTTGGAATATGAGAGGACTTGAGAATATTTTACTCCACCATTTTGTAATATGATTTTTGAGGTCTAGGTGTTGGAGCCACAGGACTCAAACTTGAAGGGAGTTTTATAAGTAAAGTCAATTAAATACCTTCAATAACAAGACGATTATGATATGAGCCTATCTTATGAGGGGAATTAAGGGAAGCATCACCAAATAGTTGAAGGGATTCCTTGGATAGGAGGAATCGATCAAGTTTGAGTTGGATGAGTTGGTTGTCTATCCTATTGTTTATCCAAGTAAATTTAGTTTTCTTTAGTTAAACATCCATTAGCTCATTGTTGTCAACAAACTCAAAAAATTCCTCATAGCATCTTGGGGTAATATTTTCCCCTCCACTTTTATCAAAAGGATGAAGGGGGAAGTTGAAATCTCTGGCCAACATCCAAGGTTCATTTGAGAAGATGTCTCTCATCTGACTCAGGGTATTCCATAATTTCAACCACCCTAATAGATTATTAGGAGCATAAATATTTGATAGTACCCACTTTGCTTTGTAGTCTTTACAATAGAAGAGAATATTTGTAAATTTTCCTAATGAAGACAAGAGTCTCCCTTATATTGGGTTGGACTAGAAATGAATTCACTATTTTCCATATGGCTTTAACAATTTTTCCCACACCATATTCATCAACTTTGGTCTCTTGGAGCAATATAATACTAGTTCTAAGGTCTTTCCTAATGGATGGCACCAACCATTATTTGGTTAGCCCAATGAGGCCTCTCTCATTCCATGAGAGGATATTCATCTATAATTTTTGTAGGAAGGTCTTTTCACCCCCTTGCCATGAGACAAGGGAGGTTTGGTTCACTCTTTGTCATCTTTGGAAATATTTCCAATGGGAAGTTCTACAAGGTATGGAAAGAGTATAGCTTGGTAGCCATTGGTAATGTTGCCCTCTGCTTCTTTTTGCCTTCTCTCTTGGTTATAAGGTCTCCCTTTCTTTTTATTATTGCCTATGATAGTAGATATTTTCTTCTAGTTTTTGGTTACCTACTTGGGTGGACTAAAAGGTTTGTATAGATCATTAGAGAAATGATCACCAAGATGGGGTGAAGTGAGATCAACATGAGAAGAGATGTCATTGAGGGGATCCAAAGAGTTTGGACCAAGAGGAAAAAAAAAAGGGACTCTCAAACTATGTTACATATTTATTAGAAAAATAGAAATTTCCCTTTTCTAATTTAGGGTTATCTCAAACTTAGGAGGGTAGCTCTGGCTCACTTTTTTGGGGTCATTTTGAAGGAAAGGAATAACATAATCTTTAAGGAAATGTATAGGAATGAAATCCCAATCTTCAATATAATTATGTTTGAACTTAATTATAATCTCTATTATATCTCATCATAATGATTGAGGAAGGGTAGTGGAAACCATAATTGCTTTAAAATAGGGCTTTCCTCTAAGCCAAAATAATGATATTGACCCCAAAAGATTGCATATATGGAATACAGTCTGGAAACCACCTCAACTCAGTTGGATTAAAATGAACTCTGATGGGGTAACTAAGGGAAAACTTGGTAGGGTAGGAGGGGATTTTTTAGAAATCAAAGTGGGAATATCATAACAGCATTTGTAAAATTTTATGGTATTCAATCCAACCATACAGCAAAAACAAAGGCCTTGTTCACAAGCATAAGCTTAATGAAGCAACTAAAAATAGAGAGGATCATTATTGAAGGTGACTCTTTAAATATTATTAATTGCTTAATGGGTAATAAAGAAGCTATTTGTAACATATAAAACATTATATTAGATGTAAGAGAGATTAGTGTAACCTTGGAGGAGGTTAATATAGTGTATATCTATTGAGAGGGCAACCAAGCAACATATTGGTTGGCCAATAAAGGTGTAGATAGTCCTGAACCAATTCTATGGAGGGATGATTTCCCTAGTAATTTTACGAGTATAGTTGAGAGGGAGTTGCAATATTATGATATACATAATTATGGTTAAATTATTAATTAGTGGTTGCAATATTTATTCACCTCTTATAGTCATAGTGAAAATTTTCTATTTTCTCCTATGCGGGATCTATGTAACTTCTTGTATTATTCTATTGCTACTCTTTGTAATTGTATATTTTTGATGTATTAGCTCCTTTTTAGTTTTTCTAATTCATAATTGTTCTATTTTATGTAGGGAAATGATATTGTAAAAATGGTTGGGGCCCTTTCAAAAGCTCCTTCTTTTCACCCTGATAAAAAATATATATGCACTATATGATATGATTTTAATAATCTTATTAGGAACCTTATGTATGAGCTTATCTCCACATATAACTATTAGGTAGAATGGTTGTGGCTTCGAACTTCTAGGATTGGGCCTAGATATATATAGAAGGATCTATTATTTCTATCTCTTGGTAATATTTTACTTCTCTAGAGCTTTCTCTAGTTGCTTCATCTACACTAGGAGGGTGAGCACACCCCTTAATGGTACAGGTATATTGTACTTCTTAATGTGCTCGATCATGTTGAAGGATTCTAATGGATAGGCCTTCAATGGGTATTCAAGATCCATTATGGCCTAGGTCTCCTTATGCTAAAGTTAGATGCCTAGACCAAGCCCATAATGAGTTGTCTTGGCACTAGTTGCTTTGGTGTTGGCAACCTTGGTTAATTTTGGCTTACCCCTTGGGCTTGATTAGTCTCTAGTCTCCTAGATTTTTATATTTGGTTCTTTCTACCTTTGAGCCTCCTCCACAACTCTCTTTTTTCTCCTTATGATACCTAGGCCTGGTCATCTAATGGAGTGCTTTTCCATCTAGGAATGTTGTAGAGTTATCTCTCGTCCCATGTTACTAAAGTTTTATCTTGCGCAGTTGTTCCAAAAATTAAGAGGACTTTCAATGGTAGGTGCTAGATGGTCAAGCTTGATGTTTGGATAGTATTATTCTGATATGTGGGATGACACATTAGATATGTTACCTATTGGATTATCCCATAGTCTAGATAGTAGGGATTGGGAAAGTAATATGGCTATTCATATGAAAATCCTATATAATTGCTTTGAGAAGGGACCATGTCCCTTACCAAATTTTATGGAACTAGTTGCATAGGGATGGGGATAGGTACCATTTGTCTCATAGAATCTTGAGAAGTATCAAAATCTCTATTGGGTGGAGGTGGTTACCTTGGGTATTTATTTTGTAAAGGTCAACTTCCTTGGTTTCCTTACCAAAAATTGAGCCATGAGTAGCTCTATTATATAAACTTTTGGAATTTTTGATGATGCTTGGAGGATATAATATCATTTTTTAGGTCCCTCATTAAAATTTGCATTCTTTCAATATCTATAGATTAATAGGATAAAAGGTATTGGTAGTAGAAAATGGGTATGTTTCCATTGGGGCTTGACCAAAAATAGTGGTTGTCTATACAGAGTTTGGTTGTATGGTTAGAGTAGGTTGATATGGTGGATAAACACCTATAAAAAGAGGCATAGGTGTTATAGGGGCTAACCCATCAATATGAATGAGATATTTCTTATCTTTAGTGGTTATTTCATAGGTCGATGTTAATGATTTACCTCCCCTAGTTTTTGTCATCATGGCTATTTTAGAATTGATTGCTTTTAGTTAGTATATGAAAGCCATACCTGGTATGGGCTAGATATATTTTGGAATTCTATACAAAAACTTCTAGAATCTTGTGTTGAATTTATTTGTGGCTTTCATAGGATCTCATTTGATGGTTATCAATTGTTCTAACAATGATACTCTATCTGCCTTCTCGCCAAACTGATCAACAAGATGATTTTCAATTTGGTCCTAATTGGTTATGGATTTAGGGGTGAGGTAGATGTACCACTTTATTGATTTTCCTTTTAAAGATACTTCCAATAGTCTAAGTGCAACATTTTATTCTCCAATACTATAGAAAACATACAAGCTAACATGTGTTGGAGATGCTCGATTGGAATCATTGTGTCCTCTCTAGTAAAGTATGGTAGGGATTTTTGAATGGATGCTAGAACCTTATTCTAGGTATATGGTATCATTGGTGGTTGTAAGGTACCTCCACCATCCCAAATAGAGAGCCTTGTTTAGTTTGGATTTACTAAGATAGCCATATTCTATCATTGATTTCTTTGTCTATTTCCTAGATTGAGAGGGGAAAAAATCAATTGAGTATTTGCTCTTATAGTTTATCTTGTAGTGGGACTTAAGTTCATGAAACAATAGGTTTTCTTATTGTTTCCCTATATGGGTTCCTTCATTTTTCTTTATACAATAGAGTCACCAAGTGCTAATTTGTTTAACAGGATGAAGGTTCCCACTATAACATTGATCCATAATGGAAATTTTTTTAGGGTCTTCTTCTTGTAGAAAAGTTCCTAGGTGAATATTCTAGGTGCTTCAACAAGTTTACAACTTAAGCCTTCACTAGAACCTTATTCTAACTTCTCATTAGGGATAGATTTTATAATTTGGGTCCTATTGAGCATGCTAGTTTGAACTATTGGGGGCTTAAAATAATCCTTGTGCCCTAGGTGTCATGACCCTCCATGGATGTGGTTGTCTCTCTACTCTGTAAGTGTGTTTGGTATCCTATGACTCGCTTGGGGTGCTAGTCCTAGGAAGTTTTAGGAGTATGGAATGTGGCTAATTTGAATGACCTATGAGATTTTTTACCAATACTAGCTTCTTGACTTGATGCAATATTTTGTGCTTCTTCCTAAGCTAGTCTACCCTGCCAAATGTTTTAACAAGGGAAAAGGGAAAAGAGGAAAATAATAAATAACTAAAAGTACATAAAAAAGTAGGGAAACCTATCTAGCCTATCTAGCCTAAGCTATGGGTGATGATGTGCCAAGATACTACAATTCCCATTCTGCATTCCAATGGGGTGAATGAACACATGAACTAACATGAAAGTGAAATTGAACATGGTACTAATTACATGATATTATAAAACAAATAATCCCCTATGGAATCCAAGATAGAAATACAGTAGTCATAGCCTTCCATGGAAAGATATGTAAACACTCAGACCAGGGTGGGAATTTTATAAATAGTCATAACTCCTTGTATTTATGTTTAATCACATTATATACACATACAATTAGAAGAGGTTCATAGCCTATACATACATTAGCTCAAGGATCAATTCTATACTAGAATATGAAATAGAAAGAGGAAGAACTACTATAGGCTAGATTCTAGATACAACAACAATTCCAACTACTTCTCTTACCTTGAAGATAGATATAATATTTAAAACACAATTTAAAATTCAAAATTCTCCCCAAAATAGGTATTGGTGGGAGCATTGATGTTATTTATAGTTACTGGATCATAGAGATTGTGTTACATTTAATTTTGGGTATTTTGGAGCTAAATATAAGATTGAATCATCATAAATACCTCCATAGGAGGCATAGTCCTTTTTTAGAGGTGTCATTAATACTTCCAACTCGCCCCATGGAAATTTGAGCTTGGATGGTGGTCTTTAGTTACAAAGGTCTACTTTGGTGATTACAAACCCATGCCTCCTAAATATTTGATTTATCTTGATGACTTACCCCTTCATGTGTTAGTTCACTAGATCCTAGTAGTGATTTGGCCTTGTACCTCCCCTCTAGTGACCCATTTTCTCTGGTAGATCACATTCTTATGCTTTTGGTTAGCCTCTAGCCTAGCCTCTAGCCTAGTTGATGTTGCTTTTGATGTTGTCTTTTTCCTTTTGATGGTTGATTTTATAAATATACCTCTACATATAATTCCATTGGAACTCATTTTATGAGCATGTTTCTGGTCCTTCATGGCTTGTCCATACTTTTCTCACCCCTCCCATCTTTGAGCCTCTTAGGTATTTGCATGTGGATCAACAATATCTATTGATCTTACTAAGTTCTTACTTGACTCATCCTCCCATTATTCTTTCCAAGATCCTTGCATTTTACCTTATGCATGTTTTGTTTGTGCCATTGAGCAATTGTCCGTCAGTGTATAAGTGTTTCAACCCAATTAGTAAGGAAGGGCAGCTTGGTTTTTGGTTCTAATTATCATATTGATAGGTAGGTCCTAGTAAATTGATTTGTTAGAGACCTCATCATCAACAAAACCCTTTTAGTAATTACCAATAATGTTATGGTATTTCTATTGATAATGGGATGTGGCTTAATCACCATAAAAAAGGTTGTAATCCTTTGTTATCTTGATCTAGGTGAATGACTTTACCTTGAGATGAGGGGATATTTACACATGCTATCATTATTTGTCATAGACTATCCTTGGCTGGTGCCTTCTTCAAATTAGCTACTTGATATGTGGATGGATATTTAGGAGCTATCTTCTAATTATTTGTAGTGGTGGCTTTGATTGACTTCCTTTTGGGGTGGATATCTACCCCACTATAGTGAACGTTTCACTACACATTGTCTAATATGCAAATTTCCATTTTGTTGTAACAACATATCAATATTTTTCTATTAGATGAATCACCATATTACAAACATATGTATTTTTCTTAAAAAATTGGCCAATTTTGGACTTATTCTTTCACAACCAAGTCATTTAAGTATCACCCTATATTTTCCAACTACTTTTACTCTTGGAAATTGAGTTTCATCAATTTTTGTTGCTTTCCTTTTGCATGCTTTATTCTTATCTATTGTGTAAAGGTAGTAGCCATTATATTATAATAAGGATTAAAGGATATCATAGTACTATTAGGGATTATTATTAATTGAAATTTTAAATTGATAATTATTATATAATAATATTGATATTTATTTTATCGACAATGATAGAAAGAACAAATACTTATGTTAAAAATGAATATCAAATGTATGATTAAACATGTGCACTCATTAATTATTAATTAACAATTCCATAGATAGTAAATATCATTTTATTAGGTTCAATTTATATTTAATCAACTTTTTAAAGAACTTTATAATCTCACTTATACTAGGTAATGTGGTACAAGGATGAAAATAGTGGCATTGAAAAATTAAACAATGCCACTAATCACTATAGTTAAATATCTTACAAATTCTTATGTCAAGAAGCTTAAATATGTGATCTTTTAGATAATATCTAGATTTTATTCAAATTCACATAGCAAATTAGTATAATACATCAAATTATAATAAAAATTATTATTGTTGTTGTTGTTGTTGTTATTATTATCACTATTATTATTAGTCTTATCAATATTAATATTATTTTAACCTATGATAATGATCACCCTTAAATTTATAGTGTGTGAGGGTAACCCTCATGAATATAATAAATGGGTTTAGTCAATCATGACTATGAAATAAAATCATGGAGAAAATATCTATATGATGGTACTTTTCTTTTATTGATAGAAAATAAATTTTAAAAGGTACCCCAAACCTTTTACAATAAGCACAAAAAAAAATTAAAATGATTAAAATATGCAAAGGAGAAAAACCTGAAGGAAAACGTCTTAACCCCACAAAGACAAGGGCAAAAAACTAACACAAAAAGGAAAGAAGCAAAAACAAAGTTGGGACAACATTCCACAAGGTGAAAGGGGAGAAGGCAAAAGTAGGGAGAACTAGCACAAAAGCTCAGTCTATGCCTTTAGACTTCTTCTAAAGAAACTTTAGCTCCTCACTAGGAGCAATATAAATCATCTTTTCTTCACATATTCCAAGTGGGTTATCACCTCCTCCACCATCATTCCCACCATCTTATTAATCTTGACTATAGACTGATTCAGATATTTTATAATTTCATAGCTTCTGTGTAGGCCAAAAAATTTGGGAATCCCACTAAAAACTTTCCACCCCATAAAAATAATTTGGGAATCCCTACTTTGAGAATAACAAACTTGAGCCCAAACCATTTGAAAAACAACTTTTCTTAACAACTCCCATAAAATTACCCAAGTCCAAATAACCTTTAATGGGAAGACCAGTTACAAATTACTAAAAGAGTTTTCATTAATCTCTTGTGGATATATTTTCTATATTTGAGCAAAAATTAGGTCCCTAAAAAAGACTTCTAGGGTAGATGAGGGAAATGATGAATGTTCAAACTGGGAATTGACCCACTGAATCCTCAAAACTAGAGTGTTCACAAAAATCCCCATATAACCTCATTCATATTTCTTTTCAAACACATATGCCTAAAAATGTGTTACCCTCTAATCCAATTACTTTGCTTGGGGACTCTTTTTTGCCCAAAAATGATAATTCTCCTACTTGTCAAATATTTAAGGAGTAGGTCCCTCCTAGGTTGATCCCACCATCCAAGCTAGGACAAGCACCCCCATGTTCTCCAAAAGATATGTTTGTACATTTAACTTCTATTTGAATATGTTTGTAATGAATACTAAATGAGGTGTTATGGTTTAAAAACATGGCTAACTAATGATGAGGCATACACCTAGAAAACCCTCAACAAAAATATCATAATATATTAAATATTATAAATTCATTATTAGGTTCTCATAAAGGGACATATCAATATCATTACTTCAAACAGTTTTAATAGTGGTAATTTTGGTTACCTAAACATAAAAATCATAAATATTGATGATCAAGAATTTTGTAATTGGTAACCACTTAAAATATTACATTTTTGGTAGTAAAAAATATCAATCAAAAAAATATAATCTTAGAAATATCATTTTCAAGCACCTAATAATCTAAATGTTTTATATGGTCTCTCATCTAGAGTTTTTATGTGACTTACTTTCACACTTAGCAGATATTGGGTTCAATGAGTTTTTAATAGGTATATTAGATTCAAAGAAATTATTTACATATATCCATCACAATTATAACTAATATTATGTTGAGTGGAAATTCAAAGGATCTTTTAAAATATGTATACAAATAGTTCATAGTTTGAATAGACTAGTGTAATGAAACATGAGATGGTTAAGTAGTTTGGATTGTAGACATCCATGTAATTAGACTATAAATATCCTTTGAACATAAACTAAATGAGTTTTTAAGATGTTTTCCTAGTTATTAGGTTTAAACTAGATATGAATAAAGTGTATGATAGGGTTTCATGGTCCTTCCTCAATAAAATCTTGGAAAAAATCGACTTTCATGATTGTTGGAGATAATGGATTGGAACCTATATTTCTTTTGTGATGTTCTTGATAATTGTTAATGGGGAACCTACAAGGTATTTTATTAGTGATAGAGGCTTAATACAAGGATACCCTATCTCCCCATATCTTTTTTTTTATTAGGGAAGAAGCGTTAGGGAGAGCATTCTCTATAGCTAGTGTTTCTGCAAGGCTTAAGGATTTTAAAACAACTTCAAATCTTGAGGCAATTACTCATCATCAATTTGTTGATGATACCATTTTAGTGGTACAAGCTTCAGTAATTAAGGTCAAAGAGATCAAATATATTCTTGAAACTTATGAACAATATTCTAATAAGAATATTAATTTTCTTAAGAGCAAGGTTTACTTCATTAATACTATGATAAAGAAGCAATAAAGAATTTCTATACTTCTCAATTGTGGAGTAGAGGAGTTTCGCTCCTTGTACTTAGGGATGCCCATATTTAAAGGTAGAATAAAGTAAAAAATATGGAATCCTATTCTAGATAAATTTTAGAAAAATATAACAAGATGGAAATAGGTGTGTTTAGGCACGGCTGAGAAGCATCAGTTGGTGAAGACAACTATGCAAAACTTGCATGTTCACTACATGTATTTATTTAAAATATCGACTAAAGTAGCAAATAGGTTGGAAAAAATTTAAAGAAGATTTTTATGGACTGGTATAGAGGAAAAATAAAGTATATCCTTGGTAGTTTGGGATAGGGTTTTTAATCCTAAAAATGAAGGAGAATTGGTACTGATAAAAATTAAAGGGTTTAATAAAGCCTTGGTTAGCAAAATTGGATGGAGGTTGATTCAAGATAATGAGGCCATATGGATAAATATAATCAAAGCTAAATTTCTAGAGAATAATAACTCATTTCTAAGATGTGCAAACCCTCCTCTAGGTTCCTCTCTTTGGAATAATTTGGTTAAGATAAGACCACTTCTTTGGAAAGAGATTCAATTGAAGGTTGGATATGGATCCTAGATTAATTTCTAGAAAGACTCATGGCTCATGGATAGTCCTTTAGGGTTGATTGATGAGTTGAATTCTACTAGAAACCTTTTGATTGATTCCTTCAAAATAAGAGTCAAAGATTTTATAAATAGAGGAATTGATTTCAAGCAATGAAATAAGATCGATAGGCATTCTAATTAGAGGGATATTCAATGAGAAATTAAGAAGATATATCAATTGCTACAAGGATATCACTAAAGCCAAAATAAGAATAGATATACTATTACTTGGGCTCACAATCCCGTATCTATTTAGTTAAATCAAGATATGAATCCCAGATATCTCCCTCCCTTAGTAGTTTTGATGTAAATAATATTTGGAGAAAGTTTTTTAATTCCAAATATTGCCTTCTTCCTATGGCTAGCCATACAGAATAATATTTTAACACTGGATAATTTAATGAGAAGGGTATTTTCTCTCCCTAATAGATGTGTGTTATGTCTTAAAAGTAAAGAATTAGTCAAGCATATGTTTATGGAGTTTCTCTTCTCTTCAAATGTTTTCAAATTGATGACAAAGGAATTTGAAATTAAGTGGGTGATTCCAAAAGATGTTATAGATATATTAGAACAATGAAAATATCCCTTTTCCAATTTAGGTTTATCTCAAGCTTGGAAGGTAGCCTTGCCTCACTTTTTTGGGTTATTTGAAAGGAAAGAAATAATAGAATCTTTAAGGAAATGTACAGGAATGAAATCTCAACCTTCAACATAATTTTGGCTATAGTTAAGTAGAATCTCTCTATTATACCTCATCATAATTATGGAGGAAGGTAGTGGAAGCCAAAATTGCTTTAAAATAGAGCTTTCCTCCAAGAAAAAATCATGATATTGATCCCAAAAGATTGACTAGATGGAATTTAGTCTAGAAACCACCTTAACTTAGTTGGATTAAAGTAAAATTTTATGGGGCAGCTAAGGGAAACCTTGGTAAGGTAGGAGGGGGAAATTTTAGAAATCCAAGTGGGAAGATCATAGCAGAATTTACAAAATATTATGGCATTCAATTCAACTATATGGAAGAAACAAAAGCCCTATTCATAGGCATAAACTTAATGAAGCAACTGAAATAAAGAGGTTCATTATTAAAGGTGACTCTTTAAATATTATTAATTGTTTAACGGGTACGAATGAAGCTAGTTGGAATATATCAAACATTATATCATATGCAAGAGAGATCAGTGTAGCCTTGGAGGAGGTCACTATAGTGCATATCTATCGAGAGGGCAACCAAGCAATAGATTAGTTGGTCAATAAAGGTGTAGATACTCCTGAACCAATTTATGGAGGGATGATTTCCCTAGTGAATTGAGGAGTATAGTTGAGAGGGAGTTGCAATCTTATGATGTACACAATTATGGTTAAATTATTAATAAGTGGTTGCAAGCTTATTCACCTCTTATAGTCATAGGAAGTGAAACATTTCTAGTTTTTTTTCTTCTTCTATAAAGGATCTATGTGACATCTTGTCTTGTTATGTTGCTATTCTTTGTAATTGTAGATTGTTCATGTCCTAGTTCCTTTTTGTTTTTTCTAATTCTTAATTGTTTGATTTAATTTGTAGGAATGGTATTGTAAAAAAGGATTGGGACCCTTTCAGAAACCTCTTCATTTCACCCTAATTAAAAAAAAAACATACACTATATAATATTTTTTTTATAATCTTATTAGGAATTACGGTCCCTAGTGTGGAAAACAAAATATCTAAAGAGATATATTATATTCAAACAAATATTAAAAGAAAAAAAAAAAAATCTTTTATATATATAAAATAATATTTTTGTCTTTAAGATAAAAAATTTAAATTATTATTATTATTTTAATCTCTTCCTATTTATATATAATATTATTTTTTTAACCACCTATTTATAAATATTATAAAATCCAAAAAGAATATTAAAATAAATTTATACCTTCAATGAATATACTCAAAATAAATAGATAAACAAAACATAAAACCTCTCCAATATAGTTACACATTTTTTTATTCAATATAATTAAAAAAACCACCAAGTATACACAAATTAAAGAACTAATTTGTCTTATAAAAGACTATAGAAAAACGTATTCAAGTAGTTTCTGCTGTGCATTTGCAGCAAATGTCCCTTAACTATATGTTTCATTTAGAAATTAAAAAAAAAAAATTGCGTTTCACTATTCTCTGCTATACAATTGGATGGGAAATCCCTTGACCATATGTGCCATCGGAAATAAGGATATGGTATCATCTTCGACAACATTCCACCTATATAATTATAAAAAAATGAGTTAACATTAGAAGCAATTAAATATAACAAAATAAATAAAATATGTGCATTTTTAAGTATTATTTTTTATATATAAAATAAATATTAGAACTTTGAAGTTTTTCATTTTAAATGGTGAAAAAATATTTTATAATATAATTTAAAAATAATTCTCTTTATGTGAATGAGCTCTGGCGAACTAACGGGAAAATTTCTGAGCAGGCGACAGGCGATGTTCTAGGGTTTGTGGAGTGAAGGAAAATGTGGGTTGCCATAGTGTTATTCTGGTTACTGTGGATCTGAAGGAACGTCTGCTGCCCGAGGAGGGCCCAATGGGGTCTCCTCCAGATCCTCTCTCCGGGAGAAAGAGCTCTTATGCTGAATTGCTAAAAGAAAATTCTTCGTCTTCCAATGACGAAGCTCAGAGAAATACTCTTCATACGCTCTTCAAGAACGCTGGCAAGAGTTCATCAGCACATCGAGTTAATGGATGCCTCCCACAATCCACCTCAAGACCCAAGATTGTCATCGAACCAAAGATGGTCGAAGACACAATCATATACAGAGCTAACCATGATCCGATCAGCAAATTCATGGGTATCCGACCTACCCTAAATTTCTTGCATACACGGGTCGGACAGAGCCGGGAGCCTCATGGTGAGTACTCCTTATGGTTTATTAGCAATGGGTATTTCATTGTTAGTTTTTCTTCTCTAGCCGATAGAAACAGGGCATTTGAATCAGAAAAGAGGAACCACGGTCCGGCGGGGTTATTTGTTCAACCCTGGAGAGTGGGTTTCGATCCTCGTATTGAACCCACGGCTGTCCCGGTTTGGATCCGGTTGTACGCTCTTTCGATGGAGTTTTGGGGTGAGCAGGTTCTAGAAATGATCGGTAACTCCCTCGGTAGACATCTGGGCATCTCCAAGGACACCATAGAAGGTAACACAGTTGTCTTTGCAAGAATTTGCGTGGAAATGGATATTAGCCAGCCTCTACCGGTAGAGGTGGAACTTGAACTGGCAAGACTATCTTGGATCCAACAGTTAGATTATGAGGCTCTGCCCTTCGGATGCGAGTTTGCCACAAACATGGGCATTTGGCCCGGTTTTGTCCAAATATTTTGAACACAAAAATGGAGGCCCCGCTTGGAATGCCAAATCGCCCCGGAGAGGGTAAGTCTACTCTTGCCAAAGAACCATCCAATACTCCTCGGGGTAATGATGTTTAGAAATATGGCTTTGAACGACCCAAAAGAAGGAGAAAGCAAAAGAAAAATGGTAAGGAGCAATCACAACTCAAGCCAGCCAATAGATATGAAATTTTTAAGACACTAGTGGATCAAGAGGATCAAGTCATGGAAGGAGTGGATGGGAATATTGAGGATAATAACATCCACACTCATGCTTCTCCTTCATCTCCCCCTGTCTTAGAACAGGTGATTGAGTCCACTGAGTTACCGCAACTAGATAATGTAGGGGCATTGATAGTGCAATCCCAAACACATCCAGTAATTAAGGATGTCGGCATGGGAATTGCAGAAAAAGAACGAGAGAAAGGCCAGCCCTAGGGATAACTCGGGTGGAAAAGAGATCCAAAAATAGCAACTCTCAAGGAGCGGGCAAAAAATCAAATAAGGACCTGCTAGCGAGTTCAAGGAGACAAGGCCGATCACTGGAGGATCGGTGAGGACAATTGATTCTTACTGCTCTCAAGGTTTTCAATGATTATTCAATCTTGGAATGTTAGGGGTTTAAACAGTAGAACCCATCAATCTGCTATTCAAAGACTCTTAGGAAAATGTAAAACAGACTTTTTGCTTATCCGGGAGACAAAAATGTCTTTAGATCTTATGTGTAAAACAGGTTAATAGAATCTGGAGGGGCGTTGGTCATATGGATGTGGCTGCCCAAGGTGCCTCAGGGGGGATTGTTACTCTTTGGAACCCTCTGGAATGGACTGCAATAGAACATATAGCTTGGAGGGGTGTTCTCACATCTCATTTTAGGAATAATGTCACAGTTGAACATGTTTTAATCACAAATTTTTATGGGGCTCAAAACCTTGATGGCCAGAGGCTCCAATGGAAAGTTAGTACATAACATGAGGTCCTCAAGGGAAGATTTAGACTCGGATTATTCGTTGGGGATTTTAATGCTAAATTATCTGCTCGAGATCGGGGAAGGTGGAACCCCAATTTTGGATCCGGGGGACCGGCTTACGATTGCCCAAGTCCAGGCCTTTCACCTAGTGGATATTAAAGGCCCTGGAACCTACTTTACTTGGACTAACAAGAGGAGGGAGCCACACGGCAGGAAGGTAAAGCTAGACCATTTTTTGGTCTCAGAGGAGGCATTTGTAAAGTGGAATATTAAATTCCAGATTTTGGAGGGCCCGGTTTCAGATCACTTTCCCATTTTGTTGGAGGGAGGGACTATGACAGGGCAGCATCACAAACCTTTTAAATTTGAGAATTTTTGGTTACAAAAGGAGGATCTTCGAAAGAAAATTCCGCGAGTGGTGGGAAGAAGGTCGTCTACCTTTTGGGACAACAATGTTTAGATTCCACAAACAGCTTCATTTTGTCAAAGTTCAAGCTGAAACAGTGGAGGCAAGCTAATAAGTCAGATTTCCGGCGCCAAAGAGCTCCCTTGGTGGCCGGATGGGAAGAGGTTCAAAAACACTTCGGGGAAGGAACAATTCCTGAGCAGCTCAAAACCGAGGATGATGCCTTGCGCAAAGCGGTTGAGGACATTGATAACCAAGAGGAGACTTACTTGGAAACGAGAGAGCAAGAACCACTTGGTTATTAGAAGGTGATAGAAATACAAAAATTTTCCATCGATCGACTGTGCTAGGAGACGGATGAATAACATGGAAGTCCTTCAAGATGAGAATGGACACTCCTTTGATACTCTTCCTGGTATGCATTCCCATTCAATGGATTATTTTTCTAAACTTTTTAAGGAAAGTATGGAGCAAGATGTAGAGGCTCAAAATGAAGTTATTGATGTCATACCCTCTGTTATCTCCGAAGAAGAAAATCGAGGCCCTTCTTAGACCCATTGATAGAGATGAAGCTGAAGAATGTGGTCTTTGGAATGAGCACGGCAAATCTCCGAGTCCGAGATGGCTTTCCTATTGAGTTTTTTAGGCCTTTTGGGATACTTTGGAGGAGGATGTTTTGGTCATCACAGAGGAGTCCAGAACTAATAAAAGAATGCTTAAGGCAATAAATCATACCTTCATCACTTTAATTCCAAAAGGGGAGGAGGGGGCTCATATCTATGATTTTAGACCTATTGCCTTATGCAACGTGATTTATAAAATAATCACAAAGATAATGGTTGAACGGCTAAAACCTCTCCTTCATAACATCATTTCCTCAGAGCAAGGGGGTTTTGTAGAGGGTAGACAGATCTTGGATGGGGTGGTTCTCGCTCAGGAGGCAATCCATACAATGCAAAAATCTGGTAATAAAGGAATGTTCATTAAAGCTGGATATGTCCAAGGCTTATGATAGGGTGGAGTGGAGTTTCTTGTCAAAGATGATGGCAGCCTTTGGTTTCTCTCGATATTGGATAGATTGGGTCATGAGTTGTGTTTCTACGCCTTCTTATTCTGTTCTAATCAAGGGTCTTCCCTCGCAACCTTTTGGAGCCACACGTGGTCTTCGTCAAGGGGACCCTTGCTCTCCCTATCTTTTCCTCATTTTGGCTGAAGGATTAGGTAGACTTTTCTTGAGGAGAAGACATCAAGGCCTGCTAACGGGTATCAAGGTGGGGGAGGAAATTTTGACTCACTTACGGTTTGTGGATGATACGAGATTGGTTGGAGTGGCCGGCTTCGGGGAAGCTAGAGGAATCGAGAGATACTCTTAATGTCTACCTTAGGGCTTCAAACCAAGTCATCAATGATAAAAAATCCAAAGTGGTCTTCTTCAATCTTGACCAAAGGCTACAAGACGAGTTATAGAGATCTTGGGATTCACTAGGACCTCTCTTCCAGTAGTTTACTTGGGGGTTCCTTTGCATTTCAAAAAATTAAAAATAGATATCTGGAAGGATCTTTTGGATGGTATCAAAGATAGAATGAATCATTGGTCTCATAAATGGTTAAGCTATGGGGGTAGATTAACTTTCTTACAGTTCGTTATTCAGGCCATGCCAATTTATAAATTCTCTATCCTGGCTGCCCCACATACTATATGGAAAGAGCTGGACAAAATGGCTAGAAGATTTTTATGGGAAGGAGCAAAAGGGGAGAGGAAATGGGCCTTGGTTGGTTGGGATAAAGTTACCCAGCCCAAGGAAAAAGGAGGGCTAGGACTGAGAAGCTCCAAGCTTAATAACAAAGCTTTGGCTGGAAAACTATACTGGAGGTGGATTTCCCAACCAACATCCTTATTCAGTAGAATCCTAACCAGTAAATATTTGGGTCATGTTCACCCCAATGAGGTGGGCCGTTTCCCTCTGGATGGTACTGGATCCTTAGTGTGGCAGGCTCTCAAGCTTGGATCTCAGGTTATTAAAGACCAATTGTTTTGGAAAGTGGGGAGAGGGGAGAAGGCACGTTTTTGGACTGATTCATGGGACCAGTACCCACCCATCATTGCTGAGTTTCCCGAATTACAACCAATTAAATCCGCCATAGAAGCCAAGGGTTGGGTCCAAATTGAAAGTTATTTCAACACTAGCCAAATGGGGGAGTATAAGTTTAAGAAGTTTAAGAGGTTGGAGGAGTGGCCAATTACAATCCCTCTAGAGTCGGCACCCATCTTGACCAAAATCTTGGACGAAAGGTTTCTCACGGGGAGAGACGAGGAGGATGAATTAGCTTGGGGCTATGGGAACCTTGGGGTATATACGAGTGAAGGACGGATACGATAAGATCCTCCCAGAGCCTCCCCCACATTCATTTATGGTTCAGGATTGGAGGAAGATATGGCATTCCAAGGGTTGGCCGAAAGTGAATTTCTTTGCCTGGCAGTTTATGCACAATGGAATTCTCACTTTTGACAATCTTAGAAGTAGAGGAATCATCGGTCCATCTCAGTGTGTATTATGCCACAAGAACGAGGAAACAGCTGATCATCTGATGTTTGAGTGCCCTTTCACGCGTCAGATTTGGAAGCGTTGGTTCTCTCACTATAAACTCCAGGCTAATGGTGATCTGACTCGGACCAATATTTGGGAAAGATGGAAGAGGGGTAGATTTAAATCTAAAGCTCTTCGAATTGGTTGGGAGCTTGGCTTACTTTTCATCTGGTGGCAAGTGTGGTTGGAGAGAAATGCTCGTATTTTTAGAGAAACTTTCTCCTCGCTAGATGGAGTTTGGCAGGTCATCTGGAGCAAAGTCACAGAAACTGTTGCCATCTATGTTTGAAGAAGAAAATCAGGTTGGTCTTAGGTCTTTGGAAGAGGGAGCTGAAGAGCAAGAGAGACAGGACAGAGCTAGTTGGAAACCACCCCCAGAAGGTTGGATCAAAATCAATACTGATGGAGCTGCAAAAGGCAATCCGGGTAGTGCCGAAATTGGTGTAGTTTGTCGGGATCATGCTGGTTCAGTGCTCTATTGGGAACTGCAAGGCTTGGGAAGAGCCACAAACAATGAAGTAGAAGCCATTGCTATCAAATCTGCTTCCATCTGGGTTGTTAATCAGGGCCACAGGAGGATAATTCTCGAATCTGATTCTCAAATTTTGGTTGGCGCTCTAGATTGCATGAGGAACTTTGCTTCAAAAGCATGGAGGTTGCGGATTCTGGTCTCTCAAATCAAGGAACTATGGAGGGAATTAGATGATGTGATCCCCATTTATGTGAGTAGAGATTTAAATAAAGCGATCGATTTCCTTGCGAAGATGGGTGCTAAGAAAGAGGTAGGGGTGCAGCTGCACAGTGACATGCCTTTGGAGGATGAAGTGATTAGGCAGGGTCTTGAACGATCCTTGAGACAATGAGCAAAGATAATGCTAAGGGTGGTTTTTGTCGCGATATCGCGACCTGTTGCACCGTCGCGGCCTTTGGAGGGAAGTTGTCGCGATATCGCGACATGTTGCACCGTCGCGGCCTTTGGAGGGAAGCTGTCGCGATATCGCGACATGTTGCGCCATCGCGGACTTTGGAGGGAAGCTGTCGTGATATCGCGACATGTTGTGCCATCATGGACTTTGGAGGGAAACTATCGCGACATGTTGCATCGTCGCGGACTTTGGAGGGAAGCTGTCGTGATATCGTGACATGTTGCATTGTCACGGCCTTTGGAGAGAAGCTGTCATGATTTCGTGACCTGTTGCGCCGTCACGGCCTTTGGAGGGAAGCTATCGCGATATCGTGACCTGTTGCGCCGTCGCGGCCTTTGGTTGGAAGCTGTCGCGATATCGCGACACTTTTGGAGAATGGGCGCCAAGGGGGAAAATCGTCGCGATATCGCGACACTTTTGGAGAATAGGCGCCAAGGGGAAAAGCCATCGCGATATCGTGACACTTTTGAAGAATGGGCGCCAAGGGGAAAAATCGTCGCGATATCGTGACACTTTTGGAGAATAGGTGCCATGGGGAAAAGACGTCGCGATATCGTGACACTTTTGGAGAATGAGCGCCAAGGGGAAAAGTCATCGCGATTTCGTGACACTTTTGGAGAATGGGCGCCAAGGGGAAAAGTCGTCGCGATATCGCGACATTTTTGGAGAATTGGCACCAAGGGGAAAAGCCGTCGCGATATCGTGACACTTTTGAAGAATGGGCGCCAAGGGGAAAACTCGTCGCGATATCGCGACACTTTTGAAGAATGGGCGCCAAGGGGAAAACTCGTCGCGATATCGCGACACTTTTGGAGAATGGGCGCCATGGGGAAAAATCGTCGCGATATCGTGACACTTTTGAAGAATGGGCGCCAAGGGGAAAACTCGTCGCGATATCGCGACACTTTTGAAGAATGGGCGCCAAGGGGAAAACTCGTCGCGATATCGCGACACTTTTGGAGAATAGGCGCCATGGGGAAAAGTCGTCGCGATATCGTGACACTTTTGAAGAATGGGCGCCAAGGGGAAAACTCGTCGCGATATCGCGACACTTTTGGAGAATAGGCACCATTTGGAAAACTCGTCGCGATATCGCGACACTTTTGGTGAATGGGCGCCAAGGGGAAAAGCCGTCGCGATATCGCGACACTTTTGGTGAATAGGCGCCACGGGGACAGGCTGTCGCGATATCGCGACATGTCGCGATTTCGCGACTTGTTGCTCTGGCACGGCCAAGGATGGATTGTTGTCGCGATATCGCGACATGTCGCAATTTTGCGACATGTTGACTTTTTGCGGTCTGTGGTGGAAAGTGTCGCATTTTCGTGCCTTGTAATCATGTGCTTTCTTTGTTCTCGGCTGGGATGTGTCTACTCCCAATTGTAACTGATCTTTGTTTTAATACAAGTTTTTTTCAATTTTTTCAAAAAAAATATATAATTTAAAAATAAGGGTTTGAATTGATACTATTATTATACAATGTGTAATTGTTGATATTTTTGGGAGGTCATTCTTTAATTAATAATGTTATGGAATTTAAATCTATTACTATGATTTATAATTTAATAATTAAAAGTTTAAAAATATATATATAATTAAAATAAATAATTTAATAATATCATCTTAAGATAAGGTTGTTGGATATCTCCAATTATAGATAACACGTTTCTTTTTAATTATCTCTAGATCATAAAGGCCATAAAATATAAATCATGACTATCATGCTATAAGAAAGTTGTTGGATTAATAAGACATAATTAAAAACCTTGGTAAACAATGATTTATATTTACAATAGATTACTATAAAGGTATAGATTGCTTACAATAGAGGTATGGATGCATTCAGGTTGAAGGTTTGAAATTTTTCTTTAGCATATCTACATATTCCTTTCTCTAGTAAAATAAAAATCTTGAGGCTCAATTTTGGATAGTATGAAATCTTGTTCACCAAGTTGGAAAGATAAGTTTTTTATGGTAGTTGGAAGATTATTATTCATAGACTCTACAATGCAATCTATCCCTAGGTATGTGATGTTACTTTCAAAATTGGTGACAAAGATAACACTTGAATACAAACATATCTAAAGAGTTTTTCTTTGGAAATAATGTGAAAAAAAATTAGTTTTCTTTTCAAAATGGAAAGGATTTGTAGAGGAAAGAATACTTGAGGGGGTAATATTTCCAAATTTTAAACTTACAATTTTGATATTAGAGAAAATTTTATTAGATAGTATTTAAAGGTCAAGAAAAGAAATGAACGCTTATTTTATTTCATAACTATATTGGTTCTAGTGATATAATAAAATTATTGAGGAAATGAACCCTCCTTAATTAGTTGTCAACATGTAACATTATAATAAATAGCTTGTGCTTAATCAATAAATAGTTTAATTGGTTGGTCAATGAGAGGGATGTTGTAAACTCATGGTCTAATACTTTGTTGAATCTTCATTATCTTATTTTTTATTAAAATGGTAATTAAGGGCATGGGTCTATTTTTCTTATAGAATTTAAAGGTCAAAAATAAAATTAATGTGAACAATAATTCTAGATCTTGGATTTTTATTGGTAATTTGGTTGATGAAGAAGATATAAAATTATTAATAGATGTGAGTTAAAAAATGCTAAGGAGTTAAAAAGATGAGTTTGTTTAAAATCTATCCAAAAATTATAGGTAATTAATCAAGTTAGGATATAAAGATTTGGAATAGTCAATATTCCCTATTCCTGAGGTTTTTTCTCATAAGAATGTTTGATCACCTAAGGCCCTCCCTAAAGCCTCAGCATTCCATTGGTTAGTAATTTGAAGGAATATTCACATAGGTGATAATCTGCAAAGAAGAGGACGTCATGGGCCTTTTAGGTATGTCTTTGTTATGAAGGACCTAGAAACATCCCTTTGCTTACACCACTTAGTGCTACTTTTTAAAAAAATGTAAAATAATACATTAACCAACTCTATTAATATTAGAAGAGTTGACAAAAATTTAGATTAATTATTGCAAATCTAAAGTATTACATATTACATGAAGAATTGGTCCTACCACTATTTATTTAGAATGCCCTTCAAATTGCAAAAAACAAAATTACAAAGTGCACAGGATTAGGTTTTTTTCCTAAAAAATATCTCATCTTTTAGGATCCATATCTTCGTGAAGAGTTATCCGATTCAATTGATTCTTAGACCAACTTGTGCAGAATTTGAATAGATTTAAAATGAATGGTCATATACAAAAATCCAAGAAATATTGAGGGAGATATAACCTTGTGAAGTCAACCATTCAGAATAAAGGTAGTGATGATTTTTCAAGTCATGAAAAATGAAATTGCAAAGTGCGAAGGATTAGGGTTTTTTCTTTAAAAATATCTCATCTTTTAGGAGTCATATATTTGCGAAGAGTTATCCGATTCAACGGATTCTTTGACCAAATTGTGCAAATTTTGATTAGCTTTAAAATGAGTGGTCATATGCAAAACTCTAAGCAATATTGAGGGAGATACGACCTTATGAAGTCAACCATTCGAAACAAGGGTAGTGACGATTTTTCAAGTTGCAAAAAATAAAATTGTAAATATTTGCCAACTAGGGTTCGAACAATGGGAAGAGCAATGAAGGGATAGGAATTAAAGGAGGCAAGACATTCTATCTGGGCAAAGAATTTTTTAGCTAAATTTTTTCCCTTTCTTTATCTTACAAATTGTGCATGAAAATTTATAAAGTTTTTATCAAATATTATATTTGCTTAGGACTTTTAGATAAATGTCAATAGATTTTGAGTTTTAGTTTCCTTTCCAAGGACCTATTTATAGTTAAATTCTTAGAATCATCTCTAGTAGTATATTTTAGTGAGCGCACCTCAAAGAGATCCTCATTGCTCCAAGATAGGGCAGTTTTTGGTCATTTTAATGGATATTGGCTGGGGGCTTCAGCCTTGAGAAAATGGATTGATAGGAGTTGGAAGTTTCCAAAAGTGATTTTATCATTTCTTCCCAAAGTTTTCTTCCTAGCCATTTTTTTTCTAGGGAAGAAAGAGAAAAATCCTAAAAGGGAGCCCTTCATTTATGGGAAGAGTAGGACTCTTCCTTACCTGCTAGTATGAAGGTTTTTCACTTGAAATGTAAATATATTCCTAGTTCCAGTTTGGGTTAGGATGTTTGGGCTATCCATTGAATTTTAGGAAATAGATACCTTCAAGGCAATAGGAAACACTCTACGATAATTCCTTGATATTTCAGATACAACAAAAAATGAATTTTTGGCTATTTATGCTCAAATATTGGTCATGATTGATATAAGTAAAGCTTTACCATAATCAATCATTCTTAAGTATGGGGATAATATGTAGACCCAAACTATATATTATGAAAACATATTTTTTATATATATAATATGTCATGAGGTGGGGCATATTGATATCATTCCCTAAGAAGAGCCCAGCAGATTCATTTGTATAAAATCGTAAGAGAAATTTACAAATCGTTATGGATGAAGATATGGCAATGGATTCTTAATATTTTTGGCAAATGCATGGTGATGAATAGTAAAATTGAATATTTTTTAAAGCAATGGCAGAGCACTTATAATAGTGGTTATTTACAGATAATATGGGATATATCAAAATATACAATACTTTGGACTATATGGCTAGAAAGGAATAGAAGAATAACTAAAGGAAAGGAAATAAATTTATATGTAATGAAAAATAAGATATATTTAGCCATAGAGGAGTCTAAAACAACTCCATCAACTCACCCAGTCCGTAATTTGGAAGGAAAGAGTCTTGATAGATGGATTCAAGTCATTAAATGGAATTATGATGTTGGGTACAAAAGAAGGAAAAAGAAGGAAAAGAATGTAAAGTGGAAACCACAAGATGTGGAGTGGGTTAGAATTTTGATGGAGCATATAAAGGAAATCCAGTACTAGTAGGAGGGGAAATAACTAGAAATAATAGATGAGATATTTTGTCTCATTATGCTTTCAATTGTGGATTTAAGACAAATAATGAAGCTAAAGCTTGGGTAGCTTTGAAGGGTTAAAAATATGTAAAAAAATAAAATGGAATAAAGTATGGATGGAAGGTGATTATTTCATAGTAATAAATTCAATTTTGAGGAAAGCAAAGGCTCCATGGAACATACAAGAGATCATTGTGGAAATTCAAGATCTTGCTAAAGAGTGAAGAAATTAGGTTTACACATTTATTAAAGGAAGGAAAAAAATGTGCAGATAAGCTAGTCAATAGAGGGGTTTTGATTGAGTATCATGAAGTTAAATTCTCCTTTCCATGGTTAGAGGAAGTAGAAAGTTTAGTTGAAGCTAACAAAAAAATGTTGATTGCCTAAATAAATTAATGATTAAGATTTATTTTAATTTTTCCCATTGGTAATACCTACTTTATTTTTTAATAATAATGTGTTTTCATTTAGACTATTTGTTATAATTTTTGTGGTTGCACTTGTGTTTCAGGAATGAAACTAGCAATCTAGATTTGGTAAAGCGGACTATGATAGTGCGATGTTTTGGAAATATTACTCTACTAAGATGCAAGACATAGATAGTAGAGGTGAATTTTTGGCATTGTGAAGGCTGCTATAGGAAAATGTCAAGAAATATGCTAAATTTTTAGAGAAATTGTATTCATACAAAATTTTGAAAAGATCCGATAATGAAAATCAAGAATTCAAATATTTTATGTAAAATGGCGTAGGTTTATAGCTATAGCATCTCAATTAAGATGAGAAGTGTATCTATTTATAAACTCTCAAGCTCTAAAGAAGAGAGATGTAATTTGTCAAGGGTGGGGGACCTAAGTACAACCCCTTATTATCTAGCAAAAAAATATATACTTGTTTATAATTTATCATAGCCTCTCTTATAAAATGTTTTAGGATATGGTGCTCATAAATATCTCCATAAAAATTGATGGAAATATATTTCAGTTGAAGGTTATTACAAATGAAGCAAATTTATCCACAATAATAAAATTAACATAGACGATATGCACCAAAATGGAAAATGAAGCATGAATTTTATTAATTTCTTAAAATATTACGCTATCATGGACCACCTCAAGGGGAATACCTCCTTCAAGACTCCTAATACAAAAATACAATTTTCTTCCTTGTTCTCTCATTACAACACAATATAATAAGGAACTATATAATTTCTTATAAACCCTAACCTTACCCTAAATAGACTTTGGGCCCCACAAACTAGTAACAATATTAACTACTACTAATAACATGACTTATTACAATAATTAAATAGTTAGGAAATAAGGGTCCTAACATGTCCTCCCCCTTCAAAATATTTATTCTCAAACCTTAAAAAGCTGAAAATATTATTGAAGTTGGTGGAGTGACTCCCATGTTACATCTTCCACCTATAAAAATTGCTAGTGCACCAAATATTCAATGAGAATATGGTTGAAATATTGGATGGATTAACAATCCAATATTATTGCTAATTTGGGAATAATTGACCATTAACTATCAAGCTTAGGCAAGGTTGATTGTAAATGAACATGTTGACTGAGGACCTTCTTCAAATGGGAGATATAAAAAATTAGGTGGATCTTGGAAGTGGATGGAAGGTCCAATTTATAAGCCACTGATCTAGTGCATTGAAAAATGTGATAAGGCCCATAGTGTTGGGAATAGAGGTAAACAATGAAATATTTTTGATATCACATTCAAAAAGTATTGTGTTATATTGCATTCATTGAACTTATTACAATAAAATCCCATATAGTTTATTACAACAATAGGATAATGGGAAACCCTATGGGAAACTACCTAAAATAATTTAACATGAAGGATTATAATATAATTACAAATAATATGAGTCATGGTTATGGACCTTTATACCCTAATGTCTACCCTTATTACATTATTTGAGAGATCAAATAATGGAATAGCTAGCCCCTTGAATCTATAGAATAGGAATTTGATAATGAGTAGTCGGTCTACATGCTCTAGTACTATCACTACCTTAGGCTCTAGATCTAGCTCTTGCTTTTGACTAGAACCTTGCTAACAAAGTAAAAAAGTAGTGCCCAATCACCTAGCTTATATTTATTATTCATTATGTGGCTATCATGCCACACATTTTGTTGCTATTAGATGATTTTTGTGTGATGAAGAGCCTCTAGGTGAATTTCATCTAGTTCATTTAAGTTCCACATATTTATACCCATGGGAGTACTTCTCATCATAATTATAACACAATCCCTTTCTATGATGACCCTTCATTTCATCCTCATTCAAAAACTTGATAGGTATCATGTGTATGTGTTTTTAATAGATGCATGAAAAGGTCATAGATTTCTAAGTGGTGGTGGTTTATAGGTATATCATTGAGCAATAGATTATCTTGAACTAGTTTAGCTAAAGCTAATAGCAGACATTATATATTAAGGGTTGAACATGTTCACTTCTATCTTGATGTCCTCCTTTAACCTACTAATTAAATAACTATGAAATAATGTGTCATATAGACATTCTATTCTATTTGCCAACTTTTAAATTTGGGTTTGCTAATCATAGACTGACCCAATTTGTTGAAGTTTGGTTAATGCACCCATGTAAACTTTATTTGCATTAGGCCTAAAATGAACAAGTAGATTCCTACATAATTTCTTCTAATTAGGCACTCCAAGGGTCTTCTCAAAATATTTATACTAGTAAATGACTTCATGCTCCAAATTAAAGGAATTAATATATACCTTTTGTCAAATAATGGTGTGATATAAGCAGAAATATTATTTAGTCTTGTAAATCCAACTAGTGGATTCATGTCCATCAAAGCAAAGGAAGTTGATAAGGATTAATATTATATTCTCTAATATTATTCCTTTCACACGGATCATGATGTATTGCATTTAATACCCACATGGATCATTCATATTAAATGCCTACTTATAAAGAATGATAGGGATTAAAATTATATTCTCTAATATTATTCCTTTCACATGGATTATGATGTATTGCATTTAATACCCACATGGATCATGCATATTAAATGTTGACTTGTAAAGAATAATAGGGATTAAAATTATATTCTCTAATATTATTCCTTTCACATTGATCATGATGTATTGCATTTAATACCCACATGGATCATGCGTATTAAATATCAACTTGTAAAAGCAGGCATGCATATAAATATGTTTTTGGTTGAATACAATTATTTATTTTCATTGTGCCATTCTTGTGTTCGTATTTTGAGTGTTCTTACCACATCATTGGTATCAAATTAAGGTACAAGGAATTTTGGAAAATATCCTCTTCCTAAGACCATATTGGTTTAGAAAGGAATGAGAAATCCAACCCTTAGATATTGATGGGTGAATGTTATTTCCCTACTGTGAACACTTTCGAGCACTCTTATTTTTAAAAACTCTTAACTAGGGTCCCTCTAACTCCTAACCCTTAGCTAGCTAGGGTCCCTTTGAATCTTGACCCTTAGATATTGATCCGAGCATTCATCTTGGATTTATCTTTTTTTTATATTTTTTGTGCTACATATACTTGTGTCTTTGGAGGTGATCTTATTTTTGGTTTGTTTTTCATATCTGATGATATGATGTTGAGTTTGACCATTTTTTATGAGGTATCTAACCAAATTATCAACCTCACCATAAAACTTCAATAAATTCAAGCAAATATGATTACCACCTTTCAGCAGTTCCAAGTTGAAATCACCGCTATAGTTGATGAAGATCTCGTTGATGAAGAACCTGATCCTGAACTGGTTCTAGATATTAAAGAATTTGTAGCAACACCTAGAATCAAAATAGGGTATCTGAGTGGTATGCCTAGCATCCTACCATTAGATAATATTGCTCTTGAAGCTGTTTTTGTTATATATTAGGCTCCTACAAATATTGCAGATCTAAGCTCCCTAGAAGTTATTATAGTTGAAGAACAAGTTGCTCTCTCTATCATTGTCATCATACCTACTGCATCTCGTGTCCTACAAGTTCATCCACAACCTCTCCACTATCATTTTCTTTATTGGTAGTCCTTCTTGCAGATGCTGGTTTCCTATTTTTGCATACCAATACATCACTTTCCAACATTTCCATACATTTCATGCCTTTATCTAGTATCTTCATAAATTTGGAGTTCCAATATCCTTCCAGAAGTTCTATTTTTGTCGTTGCCTAATTCGATATCATCCGGCCTCTGCATCCCTCGATGTCTGCTGCTTGAATTTCATTGCAAACAACCTTTGCATATCATGACCCTCATTGATTCACAATTTTACGATGATGATCTCCTATTTTTGAGTGTTGATTCATAGTACATGACCTTTGCATCATCTTCCTTGGTAGCCCCTCAACTCCTCTACTACTCGTCAACTCCTCCACATGCTCTTGTTTTTTCTGCAACTGATCTGACTCCTTCTAATGAGTTGCATGTTGGCCACCTGGTTCCACAACTTTACATCATCATCATTTTTTCAATGTAACCAATGGTGTTTCCACCTCCTCCATGGCCACCACCACACTAGATCTATATTTTTTGGTGCTTGTGGGGTGGATAAAATATGGGCATGCTAAGCCCCAAAGTGTGTCCTTGTCCTAGACCTAAATTCGGTCCCCATCCTGAACCTAAAGCTAAATCCTATCCTAAACCCAAAGATTGTCCCTATCTTGAATAAGATTGTCTTTGTAGTGGTAATTGTGAGAATACATCTTATAATTGGTTCTATTTAGTGCTAATCTCAAGGGTCTTAGACTCAATTTCTTTAATTTGGTCTGGTTTATTGAGTTTGCTTAGAGTTGAGAGGTTGTACTTGATGTTAAGATTTTTATTCATCTTTTCCAAGGAGAATTCTTGAGAATAGGTAGTTGAGGCTATATTGGGCACAAAAAGGGAGTCAAAAAAGTGTTAGCAAGGTTATATATCAAGCAATCAGCTCAAAGAGAGGATTGTGATGGGATAGATACCAAAATCACTTACAAACCCTCAAAATAGAGTTTTTATTGACTGTAGAAAATTGAGGATTTTGGAATTTTTTCTAAGTTTAATGGAATGAGGGAAGGATGATATTTTTATAAAGTGGAAAATTAGTGAATAAGATAAAGTTAAAATTTTAAAATATTTTTGAGTTGTAGGATGCATTCTGAAAACAACAAAATTGATTTTCTAGCAAGATCTGAAACTCTAACTTGCATGATATTATTTAACCTAGATCTTCATAGACTAGAAAAATGTATTATGCATGATCTTGAAGCCCTAGCCTATATGAAACTTTGTTTCCTTATTTGCATAGTTGAATAAGAGCAATCTAATTAATTGAATGCTCTCAGATGTATATAACTACTTCAAGCTAAACATATCAAGAAATGAGTGATAGACCCTAGATTGTGACTTCCTAAGGTTATGAAAAAATATCACTAGCCACAAATGTTATGTATGTGAGTATTGCTCTCTAGGTATTAACAACTTACTATATCTAGGTAGTTATGTTGATAATATAGCCATAAATTTATCTCCAAATGATAACTCTCTATATACAATCAAAAAGAAAAAAAACTACAAACAAGGTATGTGGTTGTTGATCCCTTTCATTGGTAACACACTTAGATCTAGCTACTTGGGGGTTCTTGAGGTATTCCTCAATATGATTTTTTAGGTAGATTTTGACCCAAATACTTCTTCTAGTTGAATGATCGAGACTTACACCCAATCCTACAAAAGGGTTTTAACTTATTGTAGACATAGTTTAAGAATTGTAATGAGTTTTTTCAAAATTGTGTTCTTTTTTGCTACAAAGTCTGGTTGCATGATGTTATAAAAAGCATCCCTAAAAATCACTTTGCTACCAAATGAAACAAATCTACCCACAACAATTAAATAATATAAAAACTATACACCAAAATGAGAATAAAACACAAATTTTACTAAGTGCTTGCAAGATTACATTGTCATAGGCCACATAAATGGGACTACCTTCTTCAAAACTCATAATACAAAAATGCAATTTTCCCCCTCTTCTCTTATTACGATCGAGTATATAATAAATAACCATACAATTTCTTACAAACCCTAACCCTAACCCTAAATAGACTTTAGGTCTCACTAACTAGTCACAACACAACACCAACTACTGCTAATAACATGACTAATTACAATAATTAAATAGTTAGGATATAAAGGTCCTTACAATATTGTTAATAATAATTATTATTATTATTATCAATAAATTTACATATGAGCTAATAAACAATGCACCTATCAATTATAAGTGGAAGTAATATGTTAAAATAGTCATCATGTCCATGTAGAAGAAACAAAGTAACATATAATTTAAACAATAGTGGTGCTGGCTTTTTTTTGGGGGCAAAATTCAAAATTGAGAAGAATAGAGCAAGATCTTAGCTCTTAAAGAAAAACATATGAGCCAGTTGATAGACGAAACAATTTGAGAAAACCAAAAATATTATTAATAGAAAGACATGTTAGATATTATCTAATTTGTTGGAATTATTAAACCAACACTCATGCCCGTAAGCGCTTCGGTGCGAAGCACTTTTGAAACAACTTTGAAAAATGCTTCACCATGAAGTAAAATCAACCTGCCCTCGAAAAATGCTTCGCCGCGAAGTAAATTCATTTTGCCCTCCGAAGTGGAAATCAGCCAAAGCAAAAATCAAGCACGGGAATCGACGCATTAATTTCTCGACCGTGCGAGTAGTTGGGGTTGTTCGGCAATTGGTCGAAAACCCATTTCGGCATTTAAATTATGTCAGCCGGTTGGTGGATTTATCCCGCCCTTTTGTCCTCATCCCCCGTCTATAAATACCGGGGCATTTGTCATTTTGTGAGTAGGGAGAGGGAGGATAGCGGAAGGAGGAGAGCAACAGAGAGGATAGAGAGCACAGAGCAGCCGCAGAGCTAGGGTTTCGACCAGACAGTAGCAGGTAGAAGCGACGACCGCCTTCAACCAGAGAGTGGAGTAGCAGTCTCTAAGAAATCTCTGTGTGTTTATCCTGCAAAGTTTTCAACTTGCAGAAGTTTGTAATCGCTTTAGAAAGAAGCTTTGTAATCCGGCAATATTTTAATATATAAAAATATTTATTCTGCAGATCTGGGTCTCTGTGTGTTTGATCTCGGCCTTGAAGTATTGTTTAATCTGTAGACATTCTTCAGCTAGGGTTTGCCCCGAAGTGGCAAAATACCCATTTCGATCCAGAAGGGAATCGCATTTATTTGTTTGTGCCGAAGCACATTGCGGGACTTTGTCTCCCCGAAGTTGGACCCTGGAGCCATTTCGCCGAAGCTGCCGAAGTTGCCGTGTGCTACAGAGCTTCGCAGCTTTCCCGTCCGAAGCATCACTTCGGCTGGAAAATTTCCGAAGTGATTTCACTTCGGAGCCAAACTTTGCGAAGCAGCAGCTTCGCTGGGAAATTGCCCGAAGTAGTTTTACTTCGGCAGTTTTCTCCCCGAAGTGTTTACTTCGGGAGCTTGTTCCCCGAAGTAGTTTTACTTCGGCAATTTTTTCCCCGAAGTGCTTACTTCGGGAGAATTTTCTCCGAAGTTCCTTCCGAAGCCAATTCCTTTGCGAAGTGTTTGCATTTGACGCGATTTAATTTGGAATTTGGGAAGTGTTTTTATTGTCGCGATTTCAACGCGATTTATTTTTAATTCCTACAAATTGGTATCAGAGCATGTGGTGTCGTGACGCGGAGATAGAAGCATGGCTTCCGAAACAATTCCCTGTAGTTGCAGATCCCACGATTTAACGACAAGAACTACGATTACTGGAGCATCCAGATGAAGATCCTCTTTGGGTCTCAGGATTTGTGGGACTTGGTCGAGAATGGTTACCCGAAATCGGCAGATGCAGCAGCACTGGCCGCCCTCTCCCAAGCTGACAAAGATCTTCTAAAGGAGAACCGGAAGAAAGACCAAAAGGCCCTGTTCTATATCATGCAAGCGGTTGAGGAGACCATCTTCCCGCGGATCGCATCAGCCACCAAGGCCAAGCAGGCCTGGGAAATTTTGGCCAGTTCATACCAGGGCACCAACAAAGTGAAGTTGGTAAAACTACAGATGCTCAGGAGGGAGTTCGAGAACCTGCAGATGAGTGAGTCCGAGTTGATGAGCGACTTCTTCACCCGGACGACAGATGTCATCAACCAGATGCGGTTGAATGGTGAGATTGTGCAGAATCAAAGGATCGTGGAGAAAATTCTGCAGAGTCTGCCAGCAAAGTTTGATTCTGTGGTAATTGCAATAGAGGAGTCAAGAGATTTGACAACCCTCTCTGTGGATGAACTGATGGGTTCTCTGCAGACACATGAGCAGAGGCTGAGCCGCTCAACTCAGTCCTCTCTGGAGCAAGCGTTTAAGGCGCAAGTCTCAGTCCGAGACAGCAGCAGACAAGACTCCCACCAAAGCGCCTCTAGTTCTCAAGGTGGAAGAGGCAGAAGCAGGCATGGGAGAAGTAACAAGCAAGGAGGGAGATCAAACCCTCATGTCAGTGAGACCAGCTGCAACTTTCATCAGCAAGGAGGAAGAGGCACTAGCAAAAATCAGCAAGGTGGCTCTCAGCAGAAGGACATGTCAAAGGTCCAATGCTACTACTGCAAAAAGTTCGGCCATTACATCTCACAGTGCAGAAAGAGGATGGCGAACGAGAATCAACAGCAAGCCCATTATACGGATGAAGCTAGAAATGCGGTAGGAGGAAATATGTTGCTGACTTGCAGTGTTGAGGAGGAGAGCAAGAAAAACATTTGGTATCTTGACAAGTGGGTGCAGCAACCACATGACTGGGAACAGAGAGATGTTCTCACAATTGGATGAAACAGTCCAATCCAAAGTCAATATGGGGAACAACAACAAGGTTCCCGTGATGGGGAAAGGAAAAATCCTCATCCGCACCCGACACGGAGAAAGAAAACAAATTTGTGATGTTTATTATGTGCCTAGGTTGAAACACAACTTGCTAAGTGTTGGACAACTTGTGTAGAAGGGACACACTGTGCAGTTCAAAGACGGTGTCTGTTCCATCAGAGACAAAGTGCATGGACAAATCGCAACCGTGTCCATGACAAAAAACAAGATGTTTCCACTGTAGATTCAGAATGAATCTTTAATGTCTCTGAGTGCAGTTGTGAAGGATGCTACCTGGCTATGGCATCTCAGATTAGGTCATCTAAGTTTCAGTAACCTGAATTTGCTGCACAAGAAGAAAATGGTGAAGGGTTTACCCCTTATTGAGCAACCGAACCAAGTTTGTGAAGGTTGCCTGGTCGGTAAGCAACATAGGGATGCATTCCCTATAGGACAGTCTTGGAGAGCATCACAACCATTGGAGCTGGTGCACTCAGACATTTGCGGTCCCATGCAGACTAGCACATATGCCGACAACAAATACTTCCTGACCTTCATAGATGACTTTAGCCGGAAGACATGGGTTTATCCCATTAAGCTGAAGTCAGAGGCATTTGCGAAGTTTAAGGAGTTCAAGGCTCTGGTTGAGAAACAGAGCGGGTATTACGTGAAGACTCTTAGGACAGATGGAGGAGGAGAATACATCTCCAACGAATTCCACAACTTCTGCAAGCAACATGGAATTCGAAGGCAGTTCATTGCCAGATACACACCGTAGCAGAATGGTGTAGCTGAGAGGAAGAACAGAACTATCATGGAGATGGCACGGAGCATGTTGAAGGCGAAAAGTTTGCCACATGAGTTCTGGGCAGAAGTTGTGTCATGTGCAGTTTATCTGCTGAACAGATGTCCCACCAAGAGTGTGAAGGACAAAATTCTAGAGGAAGCCTGGAGCAATCTGAAGCCAAGTGTGGCTCATTTGCGAGTTTTTGGGTGCATTGCATATGCACATGTTCCAGATGAGAAAAGACGGAAGCTGGATGACAAAGCTGAAAAATGCATTTTCACAGGGTACAACGAACAAGCAAAGGCATACAGGTTGTACAATCCGGTGACGAAGAAACTTGTCATCAGCCGAGATGTGAAGTTCTTGGAGGATGAAGCCTGGAACTGGAAGTCAAAGACTGGTCAGCCTGAACCAGCAATTATTGAACCTGTAAACTTGGAGGAAGATAGTGTGCAACCACCTGTACCTTCAAGCAGCAATAGTGGTGCCAACAGTAGCACAACCTCATCATCCCGGTCACCTCCACTTGCAAGTAGAATTCAAAATTTGAGGACACCTGCGAAGACTCGGAGCTTGCAAGACATTTATGAGGTAACCCGTAATCAGATAGATGAAGAATATTCTGACTTTGCTTTATTTACTGAATGTGATCCAATGGAGTTTGAAGAGGCAAGTTAGAATCGCAAATGGGTAAATGCAATGGATGAGGAGATAGCAGCCATTGAGAAGAATGAGACATGGCAGTTGACTGATCTTCCAGCAGGAAAGAAGACCATTGGGGTCAAGTGGGTGTATAAAACGAAGTTCAACGCCCAAGGAGAAGTTGACAGACATAAGGCCAGATTAGTGGCGAAAGGCTACAAGCAGAAGTCAAGAGTTGACTATCATGAGGTGTATGCACCTATAGCCCGACTTGACACAGTCGAAATGATTCTGGCACTAGCAGCTCAAAAAGGCTGGAGTGTGTACCAGATGGATGTCAAGTCTGCCTTCCTGAACGGAGTGTTGGAAGAAGAGGTCTACATAGACCAGCCACCCGGATATGAAATACAAGGGCAAGAAGACAAGGTCCTGAAGCTGAAGAAGGCCCTGTATGGGCTGAAGCAAGCACCCCGGGCATGGTACAACCGGATTGACGACTATTTTTAGGAGAATGGGTTTCAAAAATGCCCATATGAGCACACCCTATATCTGAAGACAAACACAAAGGGTGAGATGATAATCATCTGCTTGTACGTGGACGATCTGATATATACTGGCAATAGCAGCAGCCTATTTGCGTAGTTCAAAACAGCCATGAAGACCGAGTTTGAAATGACAGACATGGGGCTGATGAAATTTTTTCTTGGCATTGAAGTTGACCAATCAGCAGATGGCATCTTCATTTCTCAGGGCAAGTATGCAAAGGATGTCCTGAAGCATTTTAAGATGGAGGACAACAAACCTGCCATCACCCCGATAGCCACTGGTTTGAAGTTGAGCAAGACTGACAACAATAGAAGCGTTGACCCAACTCTCTATAAAAGGTTAGTTGGAAGCCTGATGTACTTGACTGCAACTCGGCCAGATCTGATGTTTGTCGTGAGTTTAATCATTTGATTTATGGAGTCACCCAAAGACACTCACTGGCAAGCAGGAAAGAGAATCCTGCGATATGTCAATGGCACGAGGAACCACGGACTTCACTATGCCATACAAGACCAGCTTGAGTTGATTGGCTACACTGACAGTGATTGGGCCGGTAGCGTAGATGATCGAAAGAGCACTTCGGGATATGCCTTCCATTTTGGATCCGAGTTGTCTCTTGGTCCTCGAAGAAGCAGCCAATTGTTGCTTTATCTACAGCAGAGGCAGAGTATGTTGCTGCCACCTCAGCCGCCTGCTAGGCAGTCTGGCTGAGAAGAGTTCTAAGTGAACTACATCATCCGCCCAAAGCAGCAACAACAATATTTTGTGACAATAACTCTGCCATCGCGCTCTCGAAGGACCCAGTATTCCATGGCCGGACGAAGCACATAGATATCCGATATCATTTCATCAGAGAGCTGGTGAAATTCGGCGAAGTACAGTTGCAGTTTTGCAGGTCCAAGGAGCAGCTGGCTGACATCTTCACAAAACCCTTGAAGGAGGAGGACTTCGCCAGACTGCGAGAAATGTTGGGCGTCAGAGAACTCGTGAATTTTGGTTTAAAGGAGGGTGTTGGAATTATTAAACCAACCCTCACGCCCGTAAGCGCTTCGGCGCGAAGCACTTTTAAAACGGCTTCGAAAAATGCTTCGCCGCGAAGCAAAATCAACACGCCCCCGAAAAATGCTTCGCTGCGAAGCAACAAACATTTGCCCTTCGAAGTGGAAATCAGTCGAAGCAAAAATCAAGCACGGGAATCGACGCATTAATTTTCCGAGCGTGCGAGTAGTTGGGGTTGTTCGGCAATTGGTCAAAAACCCATTTCGACATTTAAATTTTGTCAGTCGGTTGGTGGATTTATCCCGCCTTTTGTCCTCATCCCCCACCTATAAATACCGGGGCATTTGTCATTTTGTGTAGAGGAGGATAGCGGAAGGAGGAGAGCAGCAGAGAGGAACAGTGAGAGCGGAGCAACCATCGCAGCAAGGGTTTCGACCAACAGAGTAGCAGAAGGCGAAGTAGCAGCCGCCTTCAACCGGAGAGTGGAGCAGCAATCTCCTAAGAAATCTTGTGTGTTTATCCTGCAAAGTTTTCATCTTGCAAAAGTTTGTAATCGCTTCAGAAAGAAGCTTTGTAATCCGGCAATATTTTAATATATAAAAATATTTATTTTGCAGATTCGGGTCTCTGTGTGTTTGATCTCGGCCTTGAAGTATTGTTTAATCTACAGACATTCTTCAGCTAGGGTTTGCCCCGAAGTGGCAAAATACCCATTTCTATTCAGAAGGGAATCACATTTATTTATTTGTGTCGAAGCACATTGCGGGACTTTGTCTCCCCGAAGTTGGACCCTGGAGCCATTTCGCCGAAGCTGCCGAAGTTGCCGTGAGCTGCAGAGCTTCGCAGCTTTCCCGTCCGAAGCAGTCACTTCGGCTGGAAAATTCCCAAAGTGATTTCACTTCGGAAGAAAACTGTGCGAAGCAGTTGCTTCGCCAAAATATTCCCCGAAGTAGTTTTACTTCGGCAGTTTCTCCCCCGAAGTACTTACTTCGGGAGTATTTTTCCCCGAAGTAGATTTACTTCGATAGTTTTTTCCCGAAGTGCATACTTCGGGAGAATTTTCTTCGAAGTTCCTCCCAAAGCCAATCCCTTTGCGAAGCATTTGCATTTGACGCGATTTAATTCAGAATTTGCGAAGTGTTTTTATTGTGCGAGTTCAACGCGATTTATTCTTATTTCCTACATAATTAACTTAATAAAAAAATTATATGTTAGCATTTTAATGATATAAACTATATCAAAATTACATATAACTTATTAAAAATATTTATCAAAGTTTAATTATTTTTAAGTCTCTTAATAAATCATTTAACATCTATCTTTAAATATAATAAAATATTAAAAAAATTATTCTCTAAATTTAAAAAAATAGTTTGCTTTCTCTTAAAATACAAACATATTTTATTATCTTTAAATATTGATTTAGCATTTGAAAAAACTTTAAAATATTTTATACAATTATTTCTCTTATAGCTAGCATTAGCTTCTAAATTTGTTTCTTTTGAGATAGCATTATATAGTGAAGCAATTTTTGGAAAGTTAAGGAGATTCAAGGAGGGTAGTATACCTGAATCGAGTGACAAAGTGGTGAAGAAAAAGAGAGACCTGAAGCCTGGCCAGCGAAAATCCTGGACAGAGCCTGACACCTCCTCCGAACGGCATCAAATATTCTTCTTTTCTCCTCCTCTGCACAGATTATCATCTCTGAGTGGAATTTCCATCTAATTTTACAACTTTATTTGCTTTTAAATTTTTCAAAAGACAAAGTTATTTTACTTCGAAGTCGCCTAATTCCCAACGCCATGGGTTGAATGTGAGGGGTTCAGAGAAGTATCGGTCATCTAGATGTGTTGCTGCCATAAACACCTGTATTATCGTGCCCTTCCGAATGTGGTAACCTGCAAGGACATTAATCATCGTTCACTCTCTCTATATATATAAAATTTAAGAGGTCAAAGGATATTATTTGATAACAAGTTTAAGCTTTAAAGAAACGTTATACACCATATAATTTTTTTTTTTAATAAATAACATTTCTCATACAATTATTTTATATAATTCATATAACCTTATCAACATTTCCACACTACCACCTTTAATTTCGAGATCTTGCATAGTTTCTCTTTCCTATTCATATAGGATTATCAACACTAAAAACAACTTTATTTTTATTCTTATTTTTCCCATACACGCTACCTTTTACTTCGAGATCTTGTGTGGTTTCTCTTTCCACGAAGCACGCGATATTTCCTATCCGAAGTGTCTCGCTGATAACCTGATTACCATGACCGAATTTTTTTAAAAAGTACACATCATTTTTTTTTTTTTTGGTATATAGAAGCAATGGTTACAATCACGATTTTTAGTAACTACCAGCACAGCTGGTAGGGTTCAAACTATCTACGAAGGCTCCCAGGACTTCCACCGTCTCGGTACATGGTAACCCGGCGTGAGATGGGGACCGCCGGACGCACAGGGGTTGCACCGTCGTCATCAATCTGGCGCACCACTCAGAGGAATCAGATCTGGGCTACTGTCTGTGCATGGGCAAGCCCGTGGGATTGGAACCTAGGTCTCCTCTCGGTAAGCGCCCCAACTTACCAATCCACCTAGACCCACGGACAAAAAAAAGTACACATCATTATTGGAAATAACAGGCCTGGCTAGGCAAGGCAAGGCAAGGCAAGAATGTTATCTTACACATTGAGTGAATTTCATTGATTGGTAGTCGTCCCACGTCAATTTCTGATCCATGCCTTTTCCCTTAAGCAAAGCGTCATGTTCATCCTGTATTACAGTCATTGTTACTTTTTGAATATTGTTAATTGAGTTACCAGTTGAACTTAAGATTCATACTGCAGGTAATTCAAGTCATAAGGAACTTAGATCGAGCCTTTGACAAGGTACCCTCTAAATTATTAACACACACCTAACAGTAATAGCTGTATCCTAAATTCTACTTTGTCATGGTGTAAAAATACTCTCAGATTTAATGAAAATGGAATTGGGTACTCACTCTGAGCTGTAGCAATGCAGTGGGACAGTCGGTGAGATATTTGATAACGAGTGCCATGGCTCTGGAGGATGTTTCATGCCCTACAAACAACATGAATAGCAGAAAGTCGGCCATCACCTCATCAGGCAAGGAGTATTCTCTGAGAAGTTTCGTCAACAAGTCATTGTGAACAACATCCGGTTGGCTTCTTCTCTCCTCTATAATAGCATAAATCTTCTTTGTTAAAAGTTCCCTTGCCTGTCATAAGCAGGAAAATGTTAGAACCCACTACACATGGCTAACTAACACATAAAATTATAATAACTGTAAACTAACCTGACAGCCTTTGGCATATGTTGAACCAGGGATTTTGAAAGGAACTGTCAGAAACGCCGCCACATAGGCCTCGAATAAACTATTAATCTCATCGGTTTCTTTGACAAACGATAACCCCAGCACTTGCTTTGCCATCAAGGCTGAATTCATCTGAATCACCGTCAAACAAACTAGAAATCAAATCCCATGATTTTTTTTAATACTTTTTATATATTTGTAGTGGGAATTGAACTTAATAATGTAAGTGACGTCTTACCAATAAATTATTTGAAAAAACTTATATTTGGATCTTCACAAATAATATATAGATATGTAAAATCGATAAATAAAACATGTTTCAAACCCCTATAATCTTACCTTATGACACTCCTTTTGGAGAAGGATGTCTTTACCAGTCCACGTGGATAGATGCTTGTGTACAATAGATTGGACGTCCTCTATGAAGTGGGTTCGCAGTTTTTCAAGTTTGAGTAAACTAACAGCGATGGCGTGGAACCTTCTGTGGAGATCTCCATGGATATTCACCATGCCATACTTCCCAAATAACTCCATGACGGTCTTACTGTAGGAGACTCTGCACACTCTTCCTTCGTTCTGTAATAGATATTTGTTGAATTCGACATTGGTAGAAACCATAACCTTCCTCCCAAGTAGATGAGACGAGAAAATCTCCCCATATCTGCTTTCATTTCTACCGTGTCAACACATTACAGTGAACAGAAATTGAAAAGGCCTACAAGAAAATTGTGATCTAACAACATTTTCTTTTACAATGAACAATAATGGTAAACAAAGTTATGAATACATCATATTAATTCGGTATAGAATAAACATTAGGATAGTCGCAACCTATTACATTAATTAATTATATTGTTCTATTAATGTTAAAATCTACTTGGCTTTTAAGACTTACCGACGCTGCCGGGGTGAGATGAAGTCTAGTGGGCGGGCGGCAGACAAAGATCGGTAGAATGTAATTGTCTCTCCAATGAAGGGCCATCCCATGGATCCTGCTGGACTCGCAATGCTAGATTTCCCATCTCTTTTCTTATATCTTTGAAACCACATAATACAGAATAAGCCCAACAGAAAAGCCACCAACAACTGCAGCATCGTGCTAATGAATTCATTGGCCATTGCAAAAAGAAAAAAAGAAATATGTCTCTCCTTCTGCTGGGCCATGCATATATAGTTCACAAGAACCCGTAACTAAGCCAATTTTTGTATAGTATAATATAGATGATGATTAAAATAGTATAAGGAGAACATCATGTTTTTGGCGTTTTTGGTAGATTTTTGATGGCGGATCTTGGATCAGGTTCAACCAGAATGGTATTGATACCTTTTTTTTTTTTTGTCTTATGAGAAATTTCGATGAAATCAATGATCATGGACAATGTAGATGATGGAGAACATCATGTTTTTAGTAGATAGTTGATGGCGGATCTTGGACCAGGTTAAACAAGAATGGTATTGATACCCTTTTTGTTTTTGTCTTATGAGAAATTTCGATGAAATCAATGATCATGGACAATGTAGATGATGGAGAACATCATGTTTTTAGTAGATAGTTGATGGCGGATCTTGGACCAGGTTAAACATGAATGGTATTGATACCCTTTTTGTTTTTGTCTTATGAGAAATTTCGATGAAATCGATGATCATTTGTCTTTACCAACGATGTCAAAAATCTCATTTGGAAACTAAGTAAAAATTAAGCGGTTGGATTCGGTTCAAGATGTTTTTATAATATTAAAAAGGTCTTAAATCTCATTTGTAGAAGAGTCTAACCTGAGATTAAAGGCATTCATCCGTCGTCATGGAGTTTTCAGCCGGGCAGAGTTGGAGATCCTACGTCAATACTTGGCTTTTTATGGTTGGCTTTAGTGGATTTGAACGATTTACGGTCAACCTTAGCAGTTGTAAACTTTTTGTTCGTATTAATATTAAAATAATATAATAGGATTTTAAAAAGATTATTTTTGTTTGTTTTTTTCAATTGTTTAATTTGTTAAAGTAGGATTTTGAAAAGTTCATTTTTTGGTTTGTGTTTTTATATTGATTTAGTGGATTTGAACTCTTTACTATTAACTTTAGTAGGTTTAAAGTATAAGTTACTATAATTTTTTATTTGTATTAATATTAAAATAATAATGATTAGGTAATATTAGTTCAACTAGTTAAATTTTTGAGTATTTATTTAAGGAGAAATCATGAATCTTGTCAACCCACATGGATAATACTCAAGCTTTGTTATAATACCATTATATATGGTGATGATGTAATAAGGGTGAGGTCGTTTTAATCCCATAACCAATTGAAAAAAAATATCAAAATCATGATATTATTTTTTCATTTTTTATTTGAAAAAATTATCCTTTTCAAATAATGATATTATTTTTTTACTTTTTATTTTTTATTTAAGTAATAATAATATTATTATTATTATTATATGTTGTTATTAAAATACATTGTATTAAGTTGTTGGTTTGGTATTAGATGTAATATGTTTTTTCTTTCCTTTATTTTTTTGTGTTTTTTTTTTGTTATGTTTTGTTTTTTTGTGTTTTTGTTGTTTTTTGTTTTTTTTTATGTTTTGTGTTTTTGTGTGTTTTTCTAATGTTTTTGTTATTTTTTTATGTTTTGTGTTTTTTGTGTTACTTTGTTGTTTGTGTGTTTTTTGTGTTTTGTTGTTGTTGTTTTAGGCATGCTCTTTGAATTTGTTAAATGGGACAAGCCAAGTGCGAGCTCTTTGTATCTTTTGGTAGAATAGATACCCCTGTCTCCTTGGGTCTTACCCGAAAGTGACACCTAGGATGTTTTCCATAAACAAACAAACAAAAAGTTTGATTTTATATTTGATTTTTAAATATTATTAAGTATATATTTACAAATATGATGATGTATTATAAATTAAGGATTCATGTAATTTTAAAATTTTATATTTTCATTTAATTATTAAAATTAATGCTAGACCAAATGATAAAAAACTATACAATTGAATTCATATAATCTTAAGTCTAGAGGTATTTAAAATCTTTTATTTACCATGAACAATAGTCAAAATATCTAAAAATATATAATTCAACCCCAACAATGCGGTTATTTCTTTTTGTTTTAACCTATAAATATTAAGATTATGAAGCATAATTTAAGGGTTATGAAAAAATGTAGGTCTATAGCACTTTTGATGTAGAAGCATTCAAGTGGGGTCATGGATTTGTTTAGTACTTACTCATAGAGCTCCAACCATTCATATTTTTTTGTTTTAAACAACCACTATGGATTTCAATCCTAGAACTCATGGATTATGGGTCCACAATGCTTCTATTGCACTACTAAGAATCAATCTGCTCTAATACCATTTGGCAATCCAAAGGAGGGGTCCTTAATGAAAGACAACCTCTTCTAGCAGCCCAAACTTCTCCATGGCAACTCAATGTTATTTTTATTTCAACATAAACCAATACATAATACATCAATAATTTGAGCTTTCTTGATAGCGCTTTTGGTGTCCTTTGTTGGCCCTTGCCAACTCCTTACTAGTCATCTCAAATCTTTGTTGAATCCCCTTATTGATCATTGTCGATACCTTAGCAAAAAAAATTTGGCCCTATTCAATCCTTTTCTAGTCCCCTTTATTGGTTATCTCAGATCCTTGTTGAATTTTTTATCTATATTTTATTAGTCATTTGCCAACCCCTTATCAGTCCTTGTTAGTCCCTTGTCATATCCTTGCAACCTTATTTGGTTCTTTTTTGGTTGCTAAAATTAATAGCCACATCTCCACTCATGACCTTCCAACAATGAGAAACAATGTTGAAATATGGACAATTGTATTCCTTTCTCTTCTCTTTTATAGCCAACCAAAGGGATGAAAACCATATGCACAAAACCAACACCCATGTGCATAATACCAACAACCATATGTACACCATGTGCTCAAAACCCACAACCATATGCACACCATATGTATAAAAAAATTCATGACCCCACTTGGATGCTCTCGTTCAACATTGTTTCTCATTGTTGGAAGGTCATGAGTGGAGATGTGGCTATTAATTTTAGCAGCCAAAAAAGAACCAGATAAGATGGACCCTTGTATTCCTTTCTCTTCTCTTTTATAGCCAACCAAAGGGATGAAAACCATATGCACAAAACCAACACCCATGTGCATAATACCAACAACCATATGTACACCATGTGCTCAAAACCCACAACCATATGCACACCATATGTATAAAAAAATTCATGACCCCACTTGGATGCTCCCGCAAAAACCCCAAGAGCATCCAAGTGGGGTCATGGTTTTGTGCACATGGTGTGCACATGGTTGTTGGTTTTGTGCACATGGTTTTGGTCTCTTTGGTTGGCTATAAAAAGGAAGAGGAATTGTTTCTTATTGCTAGAAGGGCATAAGTGGAGATGTGGTTGTTAATTCTAGTATCTAAAAAAGGATCGCACAATGTCGAAAAGGAATCAACAAGGAACCAATAATTATCGATAAGGAGGTTGACAAGGGACTAACAAGAGACTGGTAGGGGACTCAACAAGGATCTATTATGACCAACAAAGAAATCTCAAATGGTTATTGTAATAGTTGTTATAGAGATAAATTGTCAAGTCTATGGTAATTTTTGCCACTATGGAATTGTGTAATATTTTATGTGATATAAAATATATGAAAATAGTATTTTGTGTTTTCTATTTTTCCTGTGTTATGTTATTGTTGTTGTGTAATCTGCTCTCTCACTTTATCTACTTGCAAATTAAATTCCTTAAAGTGACTAATTTTTTGTATGTTAACATAGAGATGTATTGAGTTGCTAAAAGAGGTTGTCTTTCATATTCTTATAAAAGGCATGCACATATTACGCTCATAATATTTTTATTTTTATTTTTTTTTAATTAGTTAATATTATCTATTGGGTTGCTAGTTTAACTTAAGATTCATAGTACAAGTAATTAAACACACGAGGAACTTAGATCGGGCCTTTGACAAGGTACCCTTTAAATTATTAACACACACCCAACCTCATGGTGTAAAACTACTTTCGGATTTAATGGGAATAGAATTGGGTACTCATTCTGAGCTGTAGCAATGCAGTGGGACGGTCGGTGAGATATTTGATAACGAGTGCCATGGCTCTGGATGAGGTTTCATGCCCTACAAACAACATGGATAGCAGAAAGTCGGCCATCACCTCTTCAGGAGGAGTATTCTCTAAGAAGTTTCGTCAACAAGTCATTGTGGACATCCGGTTGGCTTCTTCTCTCCTCTATAATGGCCTAAATTGATCAAAAATTCAAAATGATAATAACTGTCAACTAACCTGACAGCCTTTGGCATATGTTGAACCAGGGATTTTAAATGGAACTGACAGAAACGCCGACACATAAGCCGCGAATAAACTATCAATCTCATCGGTTTCTTTGACAAACGATAACCCCAGCACTTGCTTTGCCATCAAGGCTGAATTCATCTGAATCTCCGTGAAACAAACTATAACTCAAATCCCCTGATTTCAATCGGTTATATTATTGGATTTGAAGATACCTAAGTTTCGTTCTTCACAAATAATATATACTTAAACCCTTAAAAACTAAGATCGATTTTCAAACCCATATAATCTTACCTTATGACACTCCGTTTGGAGAAGGATATCTTTTCCGGTCAAGTGGATAGATGCTTGTGTATAGTAGATTGGACGTCCTCTATGAAGTGGGTTCGCAGCTTTTCAACTTTCTGTGGAGATCTCCATGGATATTCACCATGCCATACTTCCCTAATAACTCCATGACGGTCTTACTGTAGGAGACTCTGCACACTCTTCCTTCGTTCTGTAATAGATATTTGTTGAAATCGCCATTGGTAGAAACCATGACCTTCCCCCCAAGTAGATGAGACGAGAAAATCTCCCATATCTGCTTTCATTTCTACCGTGTCAACACATTACAGTGAACAGAAATTGAAAACAACATTTTCTATTACACTGAACGATAATGGTAAACAAAGTTATGGATACAGCATATTACATCCTATTACATTAATTCTAAAATCTACTTACCGACGTTGCCGGGGCGAGATCAAGTCTAGTGGGCGGGCGGCAGACAAAGATCGGTAGAATGTAATTGTCTCTCCAATGAAGGGCCATCCCATGGATCTTGGTGGACTCGCAACGCTAGATTTCCCATCTCCTTTCTTAGACCTTTGAAACCACATAATACAGATAACGCCCAACACAAATGAAACCAACAATTGCAGCATCGTGCTAATGAATTCACTGGCCATTGCAAATTGCAAAAAGCAAAAAAGAAATATGTCTCTCCTTCTACTGGGCGATGCACATAAACTTCACAAAAACCCTATGCAATTTTTGTATGGTATAATGTAGATGATGATTAAAATGGTATAATAAAATCTTTAATTATGACACCTCATTAAAGTTAGTGCACCTTATTATATCATTGTAACTTTACTAAAATTACATAGTCAAGGTTATACAATCAAAATGAAGTTTAAAAAATAAGGTTTTAGTTTATCAATCTAATATTTTTTCAAAACTACTAAAAGTATTTTTTTTGTTGTGTCTTATTATTATAATAATATTTTTTAAACCTTTCTCATTGTTCTGCCTTTAGAACCTCCAAGCAGACAATACCAATAGTTATTAAGTGGTTTGCAATTTATGACCTTATTTGAGATTGAAATGGGTCCCACAAATACTAAATCATGACCGCATAATGGCATTACAACAACTTGAAAATTATGCATCTATCCAAACTTGAGTCTCTCTCCTTGAAAGTTGAGGAATTTAACTAGTTGACCTAATTCCATTTGACATTATCAAATTATATATTTCTTATAAAATAACATATTTAAAATTTTAAAAATAATTTAAACAATAAATATTTTTTTTGAAAATTATTAATTTATCACAAGAGGTATGCTCGCCTCAAAAAGTATGATGATGGGAGTGATAGAACTGCTTCTCCGGTGTTCATATTCAACTTGGTCCAAAACACCATCCTTAGTAGCATCATCAGTGGCATGGATAGCATCAGTGCCTCCCTGAAACTGTTGGTCAAGAAACATGGCCAAAAGAGCTCTATAGCTTAAAATTATCGATGATTAGAGTTGGTTTGTTTTGTCTTTCGAGCTTTGTTCCCTTGCGTGGGAGTTTTGGTACCAATATATTTACCCTATGTGGGCACTAGTTTTCTTTTGCTTTATGTTCTCCTTAGCCCCTGTGTGGACTCTCTATTTCAATATTTATATTTTTGTTAAACAACCCCTTCATGGGTCTATTTTTTATCTGGTCTGATTCATGGAGTGACTAGGGTGTAGACACCATGTTTTGTGCTTCTCTACGTGCTTTTCATAATATACTTATATTTTTGGTTTTGGGCACCAGTTAAAACCCATATAATATAATATCTACCACCTATCAAAAAAATATATATCAAATTCATAATATTATAACACACTTGTTAATAATTTTAAATTATATTTTTGAGGGAATCATGGATGATGGTGGGAGACCTACTAGTGTTGGTGTTGGAGAGTAGGAGGAGAGGAATCCCTTGGACTAGGGTGGCCATATCAACTTGAAGGTCAAAGACCAAAAGCATAGTAGAGGTCGATCAAGATTAAAAAAAATAGCAATTGTTTGCACTTGAACCAATGAGGCTCTCATTGTCGAGTTTTGATCAACAAGGTCAAGAAGGAGAGGGCAGGACAAAAATTTCAAAAGATAATTTGATAGGAACTCTCAACCAGTGTAGACTTGACTCATTGATCACTGACAATGGTAGGATGAGTGAGTCAATGATGTATGAATAGGATGTAGTGGACTATAGTGAAGAGCCTAAAGAATATATGAAGGCCTCAATTTTTTTCTCTAAGGAAGAACCTTTTGACATCTAGCATAAGTGGGACAAGGTAAGTGGATGTCTTGACTTAAATACATGCTAGAAGGCCCAATCAACTTCAAACCCTAACCCTAGGTCATATAAGGGGGTTATGGTGAAGGGGAAGTGTCACCAAATGAACCAGAGGAAACACCAAAAGGTAGTAGTCTAGCTAGATTGGGAGATAAACAAACTAAGAAAAAAAGGGAGAAAAGAAAGAAAAAATGCTATATAAATTTATGGAAGGAGCTAGTCTGAATGGTTGTAGGTGAGGATTTGATGCTAGAGCAATTTTTATCACTAAAGGACAAGGCTTTGGTAGGTAGATTTATGGGTGGCTCCATTAAACTAAAAACTCTACGAGAATGGATCAAGGTTACCTAGTTGGAGGTTCTAGGATATACTCCTACATATCATGTGATGATGAAGGGTTGGATGGTTTTTGTCTTCCAAAAGGTAGAAGATGCTATAATCATAAAAATGGAAGATGGAGTTGGGGCTCAATGTTTTAAATCTAAAATTTTGGACTCTTGGGTTCAATATATGCTTTGAGAGGACTAATACCCAGCCTATTTGGGTCAAGCTACCCTCTTTACCCCTTGAATTCTAGAATGAAAGAATGTTGTGTGAGATTGGGAACTTCTTGGTAGTTTTCCCTAGAGTAGATACAAAAAACTTAAATAGTATCCAAAAAATGGTAGTTTGTATCTTAGTGGAGCTTGATCTTAGTTTAGAGTTGCCAAAAAACATGGAGTTCATGTCAAGAAATTAGACATATTTACAAAATATTATCTACATCAAGGTGTTGTTTTGATGTAGTAATTGTCATCATTATGATAATCTCAAGGTAAATTGTGAAATGGAAGAGAGTAGAGGGCAAGGGATTGTATAGAAGGAAGTTGGAGGTTCTTTTGTTCTAATAAATTCAAAGGAGGTAGTGATAGCCAAAGCAAATATATAAGAGTACCCACTCAAGACTCTTGAATCGCTTAAAGAAAGGTTTCATATCATCAATGTCCAAATGGAGGAGAAAGAGTTGGCTCCAAGTGACTACAATAGGGAAGTTTCATATGAGGGAATGAAGGCCATACCTATGATTGACAAAGTGCTTGGAGGTATTTTATCAGGCATCCATCAAAGCTCAAACCTAGTCTTACCCTTTTCTGGGAATGGGGGATTGAATTTTGATAATGATAAACTTGCTATATCATCTTGTCCTAGACTAAGTCCCTATATGGAGGTCTTGTCAGACCATAGTTCTAATAAGACTTTGCAAGAGGGTGGTGTTGTTTCTTCATTTTGGGAAGGCAGGGAGGAGAAATCTTATGATCAAAAGGAGGAAGGGGAAGGGTTTTAAATCCAAGGGGGACTCTACAACCTCTTTCTATCAAGGGCTTAGAATAAGTAGAGGAGAAGGGTGTAAAACATAGTAAGTTATTATCCTCTTTAGATAGTGATATTTCAGGCCAAGGAAGCAAGTAGGGCTTAAACAACCCTAGTAGGTTCTCTTCCCCTCCAAGTCCTCCAAATCACTATAATACAAGCACATCATCTGACTGATATGCCCTAAGAGCCTTGAAAAAGGTAAAGAAGATAATAGGTATGGTCAAGTATCAAGGGACTTAGGTCATGAGACAAGTCAATCTCAAGAGTTTATAGTATGAAGGAAATGCTACTTTAAAATTACACAAAAAAAACTAAGAAGGAAATCTTATTTGGCAAACAAAAATCCATAGTTGGGGTCGTTAGAGTAGGACATCCCTAGGGGAAAGGGAATCAATGATCATCCTCTTTTCTTTCAGTTAGAAAAATATCAAGAGAAACTTGTAGGACCTTTCAAGTTCAATGTTATTTGGTTAGAAGATGAGGAATTTATAAATATAGTAAAAGATGAGTGGAGACATATTGACCTAACCATAAAAGAGACAACTATGTTTTAGTTTTCTAAAAATTTGAGGAGAATCAAATCCACTACAATTGCATGGGCCAAAGGTAAATATTAGGAAGCAAAGACAAAGATAGTTGATATAGAATCTAAATTGAATCAGTTGTATAGTCATGAAGGCAATGAGGTTTTTTTAGATAAGGAGAATTTGCAGGTCAAGGAGCTAGAAAAAAAGAAGAGGGAATAGCTAGAATGGGAAGATATAAAGTGGTTGACCTTGGCTCTAAATTAGTGGGTGAATTACCCAGGTATTGTAGGTGAGTTGGAGAGGAGAGGGCAATCCTCCAAGGGAGGTCCCAGGTTCGAATCTCCACCCTATAAAAAATTTTAATTGGGTACCCAAAATCCAATTGATAATGTTGGTGCGGGCAGGGCCGGATGCGACTCCTGGACGACTTTGACAGTGTATAACCCCCTGGTCGTGGTCTCTCAGAACAATGCGGGTCTACAAGGGGTTTTTCTCTTAAAAAAAATAGTAGGTGAATTGGAATATGCTCAAGTGTAGTGTCATCATGGTATATCTCCTCCAATCCTCTTAAATGTTTTGCTTCCTCCTCAATTACCTCAAGGTTCTCTATAGTAAACTCTAGGATCCATAGAACTCTTGGTAATCCAATCAGAAAGTGGATCTAGCTTATCCAATCAAATTGTCTAGTAAGATTCACTACCCTCCACGTGTGTTTTACAAAGCCTAAGATTATATTGCACAAAGACAAGGTCATTAAAGTGGTCTTGGCTCAACCTATTACACTTTTGGTGTGTATGGCCTCAAATAGAGACCAATTGTGCTCAATATAGGTGAGGCATGACAAGGAGCATTACATGACTCAAAATGAAAAGTCTCGCTTACATCAAAAAATTCTTTATAACTACTTTGTTGGAAATATGAGCAGAATTTGTTGTCATTGATGTCAAAGGAATACTAAGAAAATGGCAAAAGAATGTTAAGCAAATGGTTCATGATTGATTTTCTAAGAGGTAAGGATATAATATTTAATTTAAATATTATATGGCCGAAGCAGCAAAAGAGAAGCAAGAAGGATAACAATATTATAATATTTGGGCAAAAGAAAAGGGTTGAAAAGATATCTCTGTTCCATGGTGGTTGAAAGAAAATAATAAGGTTATTTTGCTAAGGTGATAATGGCAAAAGGTTCCCCTAAAAAAGGCCTAAGGAAGTGTACATTTTATTTTATTTAAAAAGGCCCAAAGGACATTTAAATATTTAATTATAATATTTAAATTCATTTTGAATTTAAATAATTATAATTAAAATATTATTTTCGAAATGCAAAAGTCCAATTTTCCTATCCATCGACGTGAAGGTAAATACCTTTGAAAGGTATATTAATAAAGCCTAAATCAAAGGCTTAAAGTTGTAATTTGAAATCGTGCATTATTTGTTGTGCTTGTCGATCAAACGTGGAAGGGAGAAGAAACGTGCGTAGTGCTAACATCGAGGAGAGGAAGGCATAAAAGGGAGCGACACCAAATTCATAGCACCATCCGGGTGGCTAGCCCAGATGATGATTGGCTTGGGTGCTAAGTTGTAGCATAGGGGAGGTCTCGGGTTCGAGACTCTATGGCAGCGAAAGGAGGAAGCTTTTTATTTTTAAAAGCTTTTGGTGGTAGCGTAGGGAATAAGTGTGTGTGGGCACACTTAGGTCCCACGTGAGCACCTAGCTCATGCGGTGGTTGAAGTCGTGGCTAGGGCGCTAGTGGAAGCGCAACGTGGGTTCGATTCCCACCAAGGGCAAAAGGTATTTAATTTTTAAATTCAATTGTTTGTCCTAAGGTTTGTTTGGCATAAGATTTTTAGGGAGGTATAAGGTTTATGAAAATAAATTTTATATTGTGATTTTTGTGATTAAAGTGGTGAAAGGAGTAATAAGGCTTTAGAGGAATTTAAATATTATTTTAAAAGAAATTCTTATTGGGTTTAATAGTTGAAAGGAGTAATAAGGCTTTAGAAGAGTTTAAATATTATTTTAAAATAAAGTCTTATTGGGTTTATTAGTTGAAAGGAGTAATAAGGTGTAATTGAGATCTAATGTTTTTATTGTGAGAATAATTTGTGAGGAAGTTATTGAATGAAGTGTTGAGAAGGTTTTTGCTAACTAACCCTTAAGATTGGCAAAAGAGTAATTGTGATTGAGATAGGTTTTATAAGGTCAATTCTTCATCAAACAAAAGGTATGGGCACATCTTCCTTGTGAGTGATTGTTGGATATTGTGAATGCTAAGTTGGAGAGAAAAGGGTTGTTTGATAAGCATTGTTGAGTTTGATTGTTAAAGGTTTTTCTGAGTGAAAGTTGATGATAAAAACCTTGTTTGATAAGCATTGTTGGAAACATTGAGTGAGCCTTCATATGCATGATTAGGGTTTGTGCAAGAACATGAGTATCATTGTTATGTGAAGTTGAGAACTATCTTGAACTAGGGTTTGTGCAAGATCATGAGTATCATTGTTATGTGAGATTGTTTGATAAGCATTATTGGAAATAATTGAGTGAGTGTTCATATGCTTGGACTAGGGTTTGTAAGAAAGGAGTGTTTCATTGAGTGATTGATTGAGTGGAGTTGATTGAGCCTAGTCAAGTGGAAGTGTTGAAGTGATAGTTCTAGTTCTATGAAACAAATTGTTCTATATTCTAAATTGATTTGAGAAAGAGATTGGAAGTGATTGAGTGTTTGTGAGTGTGAAGCATATTGAGTCTCTAACAATTCTCTATATATTTCTATGAGTTAAACAAGATTCTATGTGAAACTTGTTTATGTGATTGAAGAGGTTTTCTATGATAGAGTTGAGTTGTATAAAGCTTTTGTGAAAGCTATTGGACAAGTTCTAGTGAGGACTTGTTAAGCATATTTGAGGTAAGTCTTAGTGAAGACTTGTTGAGCAGATTGGACAAGTTCTAGTGAGGACTTGTTGAGCAGATTTGAGGTAAGTCTTGGAGAAGACTTGTGGATAGATTGGTGTGAGCTTTTGTGGAAGCTTACAATATAGATTTGAAGATAGAGATTGAGAGCAGATTGGATAAGTCCTTGAGAGGACTTGTGGATAGATTTGAGGCAAGTATTTGAGAAGACTTGTGAGCAGAGTTGATTGATTGATTTGTTCAAACCTTGAGTTAAGGTTTGGAGTAGATCTAGCAGAGTTGATTTGTGATTGAGTCAAGATTTGTGTTAAGGCTTGAGGATAGATTTGAGGATAGATTTTGGTGTAGATTTGAGGATAGGTTTGTGCCAGACTAGAGATAGATATTGAGTATATTTGTGCTAGACCGAAGGACTATGTTTAGTGTAGATCAGAGATAGATATTGAGTAGATTTATGCTAGACCTAAGGACTATGTTTAGTGTAGATCAGAGATAGATATTGAGCAAATTTGTGCTAGATCGAAGGACTATGTTTAGTGTAGATTTGAGATAGAGCTGAGAGTAAGATTTGGAGGTGATAGAGTATAGAGGATGATAGTCTCTAGTGGATAGAGGTCCATTAGCCAGGGTAGTGAAGATAGGTCTTCTGAGTGAGGGTAGGAGTCTTCAGTGGATAGAGATCCATTAGCTAGTGTAGTGGAGGCAATAGTTCTTCTAGAAGATCACCAACCAGAGTAGAGGAGAAAGGAGTTCTCCTATGGATAGAGATCCATGAACCAGCTGAGGAGATTGGTGTCTCCTATGGATAGAGATCCATGAACTTGATTAGGGGATTGGTGTCTCCTTTGGACAGTGGTCCATAAACATTGTAATAGGGAAAGGTTTCCCAAGAGATTTGTTGAGAAAATTTTAGTGAAATATTTTCTCCGTGGAGTAGCCCACATTGGGTGAACCACGTTAAATTGGTGTCTCTATTGTGTGTGGTGATTTGTGCATTAATTTGATTACTATTATTGATATTACCATTGATATATTGCATAATATTATTGGGAAAGAAAAGTAAAAAGTGGTCTTATACTATTCACCCCCTCTCAGTATAAGCTTGTGTTCTTCAATTGGTATTAGAGTGGGTTCCTTCGAAAGAGTTTAACAGCTTGAAGGAAAATACTTACAAGAACACAAATGGATTCTAAGAGTGGATCCTCAGATAATTCAGCACCAGTATTTGATGGGAGCGATTATGTATTTTGGAGTATGAGAATGAAGATTCACCTGATGGCACTTGGAAATGAAATATGGGAAGCAATTGAAAATGGATACACACCACCAGCTACTCCACCTACAGATAAATATGGTAAGCTTCTACATCATTACAATTCAAAAGCAATGAATGCAATTTTGAAAGGTTTGCATAGAACAGAGTTCATAAAGGTTATGCATTGCAAATCAGCAAAATAAATTTGGGATAAGTTGCAAAGCATATATGAAGGAGATAAAAAGGTCAAAAAGGTAAAGTTGTGAAATCTCAAGGGATAATTTGAAGATCTAAAAATGAAGGATGAGGAAAACATTAGTGCTTATCTACTTCATGTAGATGAGGTTGTTAACTCCATGCAAGGACTTGGACTTGAAGTTCAAGAATCTGATGTTTGTGATAAGATTTTAAGGTCACTCCCAAAAAGGTTTAGTGAAAATATTTCAGCTATAGAGGAATCAAAATATAGTGATATTTTGACAAGGGATGAATTACTTGGCATTCTTACAACTTTTGAGATGAGAACAAAAGAGGAACCTAATCTTCAAAAAGAAGCAGCCTTCAAAGCTACTAAGAAGACAAAGGGTAAGAATTCAGATTCAAGCAATGAGTCATCCAGTGATGAAGAAGCAAATTATGGCAGAAGGAACAAGGATCCAAGAAATTTTAAAGATACAAAATTTATTAGATGTTTCAATTGTGGAAAGTATGGTCACTATGCATATGATTATCAAGAAGCTGGAAATAGCAATGATGAAGAAAAATAGGATCATAAGAACAGGGAATCAAAAAAATATAGGTACCAAAAGAAAAGTAGGGATGGTCAAGGCAAGCAAGGAAAGAAGTTCTTCCGAAGACAGAAGAAGAGTTTCTATGCAGATAAAGCAAGTAAGTATTCAAGTAACAGTGATGAAAGTTCCTCAGAAAATGATGAAGTACTATTTTTGGCAAAAGAAAAAGAAGTGGTTAAGAAAAGGTCACCAATAATCCTCAAGTGTTTTAGATGTGGTAATTTTGGTCATCTTGAAGATAGTTGTACAAGAAGTGGTTTCAGTTTCAATGATGATGAATATGAAGATACACTTGAAGGACCAGAAGAGAATCTACTTATGGCATTAGAGGAAGAAGGAGGTGATCCTATAGAAAATAAGTTAGAAAAGAATGAAGATATTTTCAAAGGTAAACAAATAGAGGAAGAATCAGAGAATGGAGAAGTTGATCTTGAGGGTGAGCTTATTCATGCCCTTGATGCATTAAGGGAGGTAAGAAAGCAAAACTCAAAACTCAAGCTTAAATTTCAAGAATGTGATGAAGAGAAAGGAAATATTATAGAGGATCTAAATAAGTCAATGGCTAAGACAAGGAGATTCAAAGAGAAGTTAGAGGCTAAGGTTTTAGAATGTGAAAAACTAGAGCATGAAGTAGCTTCACTAAGGAAGGAAGTAAAAGAGTCTAAGGACAAGTTACACAAGTTTGGAAAGAGCTCAAAAATCGTAGATAAGATGATCAAGGTACAGAGATGGTCATCAAACAAAACAGGACTTGGATTTGAATAGGAACAAAAGAAACAAGGAGAGGAGTCAATCTCAAGTTCTGAAGAAGAAGAAACTTCAGAAGAAGAAAGTGTAAGAGAGAGTGAGACTTTTGAGGATGAGTTGGACAATAAAAAGTTCAACAAGGAAAGGAACAATGCACAAAAGAGGAATAGATGGAACAAGAACCAACATAGGGTAAAAGAGACTAAGAGACCAATGGGGTCAAGGCAAGGTAATTTCAATGGACGATGCTTCTCATATCATAGGTTTGGGCACAAGGCTACATAGTGCAGGACACATGAAAGACAAGAATATGGGAAATTCAGAAACATGTAACTTTTTCAAGGGTATTGCTACTCTTGTAATCAGTTTGGTCACAAGGCAATGAATTGTAGGGTTCATGACAGGAATAGATATGGCTTCACCAGGAGAAATCCCAAGACATTTGCACCTCCAAGAAATAATAACATTAAGTGTTATAAGTGCAATAATGATGGACATACAACAAAGTGGTGTAGAGCAAAAATTCCAGAGACAAATAGGAACAGGAATAGTCAGAGGAATCAGAAGGATCAGATGAGGAGGAAAGTGGACAAAGGTAAAGATCAGTGCATGTTGGGAGTAGAAATACTCCCACCCTAGAATTAACCACCTCAAGAGGAGGTGGGGGAGGGGCTAAGCTAAGAGTTTCATTCTTAGCCCCAAGCCCCAAAGGTGACCCTTTGCCATTGATGACAAAGGGGGAGAGATTTGAGTAAGGGGGAGAGATTTGAGTTAGGAAGAAAGCATTCAGTCAGGGGAGCAGTTTCTCAGGGGGAGCAGAACAGAAAGAGGTAAAGGAAATGATAAAAGGTAAATGGGTTGCCATCAATGACAAAGGGGGAGATTGTTGGAAATATGAGCAGAATTTGTTGTCATTGATGTCAAAGGAATACTAAGAAAATGGTAAAATAATGTTAAGCAAATGGTTCATGATTGATTTTCTAAGAGGCAAGGATATAATATTTAATTTAAATATTATATGGCCGAAGCAACAAAAGAGAAGCAAGAAGGATAACAATATTATAATATTTGGGCAAAAGAAAAGGGTTGAAAAGATATCTCCGTTCCATGGTGGTTGAAAGAAAATAATAAGGTTATTTTGCTAAGGTGATAATGGCAAAAGGTTCCCCTAAAAAAGGCCTAAGGAAGTCTATATTTTATTTTATTTAAAAAGGCCCAAAGGACATTTAAATATTTAATTATAATATTTAAATTCATTTTGAATTTAAAATAATTATAATTAAAATATTATTTTCGAAATGCAAAAGTCCAATTTTCCTATCCGCCAATGTGAAGGTAAATACCTTTGAAAGGTATATTAATAAAGCCTAAATCAAAGGCTTAAAGTTGTAATTCAAAATCATGCATTATTTGTTGTGCTCATCGATCGAACGCGAAAGGGAGAAGAAATGTGCACAATGCTAACACCGAGGAGAGGAAGGCATAAAAGGGAGTGGTGCAAAATTTGTAGCACCATCCAGGCAGCTAGCCCAGATGATGATTGGCTTGGGCGCTAAGTTACAGCAGAGGGGAGGTCTCGGGTTCGAGACTCTACGACAACGAAAGGAGGAAGCTTTTTGTTTTTAAAAGCTTTTGGTGGCAGTGTTGGGAATAAGTGTGCGTGGGTACACTTAGGTCCCACGTGAGCACCTAGCTCACATGATGGTTGAAGTCGTGGCTAGGGTGCTAGTGGAAGCGTAGCGTGGGTTCGATTCCCACCAAGGGCAAAAGGTATTTAATTTTTAAATTCAATTATTTGTCCTAAGGTTTGTTTGGCATAAGATTTTTAGGGAGGTATAAGGTTTATGAAAATAAATTTTATATTGTGATTTATGTGATTAAAGTGGTGAAAGGAGTAATAAGGCTTTAGAGGAATTTAAATATTATTTTAAAAGAAAGTCTTATTGGGTTTAATAGTTGAAAGGAGTAATAAGGCTTTAGGAGAGTTTAAATATTATTTTAAAATAAAGTCTTATTGGGTTTATTAGTTGAAAGGAGTAATAAGGTGTAATTGAGATCTAATGTTTTTATTGTGAGAATAATTTGTGAGGAAGTTATTGAATGAAGTGTTGAGAAGGTTTTTGCTAACTAACCCTTAAAGATTGGAAAAAGAGTAATTGTGATTGAGATAGGTTTTATAAGGTCAATTCTTCATCAAACAAAATGTATGGGCACATCTTCCTTGTGAGTGATTGTTGGATATTGTGAATGCTAAGTTGGAGAGAAAAGGGTTGTTTGATAAGCATTATTGAGTTTGATTGTTAAAGGTTTTTCTGAGTGAAAGTTGATGATAAAAACCTTGTTTGATAAGCATTGTTGGAAACATTGAGTGAGCCTTCATATGCATGATTAGGGTTTGTGCAAGAACATGAGTATCATTGTTATGTGAAGTTGAGAACTATCTTGAACTAGGGTTTGTGCAAGATCATGAGTATCATTGTTATGTGAGATTGTTTGATAAGCATTATTGGAAATAATTGAGTGAGTGTTCATATGCTTGGACTAGGGTTTGTAAGCAAGGAGTTTTTCATTGAGTGATTGATTGAGTGGAGTTGATTGAGCCTAGTCAAGTGGAAGTGTTGAAGTGATAGTTCTAGTTCTGTGAAACAAATTGTTCTATATTCTAAATTGATTTGAGAAAGAGATTGGAAGTGATTGAGTGTTTGTGAGTGTGAAGCATATTGAGTCTCTAACAATTCTCTATATGTTTCTATGAGTTAAACAAGATTCTATGTGAAACTTGTTTATGTGATTGAAGAGGTTTTCTGTGATAGAGTTGAGTTGTATAAAGATTTTGTGAAAGCTATTGGACAAGTTCTAGTGAGGACTTTTTGAAGTGATGTAAGTTCTAGTGAGGACTTGTTGAGAAGATTTGAGGTAAGTCTTGGAGAAGACTTGTGGATAGATTGATGTGAGCTTTTGTGGAAGCTTACAATACATATTTGAAGATAGAGATTGAGAGTATATTGGATAAGTCCTTGAGAGGACTTGTGGATAGAATTGAGGTAAGTCTTTGAGAAGACTTGTGAGCAGAGTTGATTGATTTATTTGTTCAAACCTTGAGTTAAGGTTTGGAGTAGATCTAGCAGAGTTGATTTGTGATTGAGTCAAGCTTTGTGTTAAGGCTTGAGGATATATTTGAGGATAGAGTTTGGTGTAGATTTGAGGATAGGTTTGTGCTAGATCAGAGATAGAGATTGAGCAGATTTGTGCTAGATCGAAGGACTGTGTTTAGTGTAGATCAAAGATAGATATTGAGCAAATTTGTGCTAGATCGAAGGACTATGTTTAGTGCAGATCAGAGATAGATATTGAGAAAATTTGTGCTAGACCGAAGGACTATGTTTAGTGCAGATTTGAGATAGAGCTGAGAGCAAGCTTTGGAGGTGATAGAGTATAGAGGACGATAGTCTCTAGTGGATAGAGGTCCATTAGCTAGGGCAGTGAAGATAGGTCTTCTGAGTGAGGGTAGGAGTCTTCAGTGGATAGAGATCCATTAGCCAGTGTAGTGGAGGCAACAGTTCTTCTAGAAGATCACCAACTAGAGCAGAGGAGAAAGGAGTTCTCCTGTGGATAGAGATCCATGAACCAACTGAGGATATTGGTGTCTCCTATGGATAGAGATCCATGAACTTGATTAGGGGATTGGTGTCTCCTTTGGATAGAGGTCCATAAACATTGTAATAGGGAAAGGTTTCCCAAGATATTTGTTGAGAAAATTTTAGTGAAATATTTTCTCCGTGGAGTAGCCCACATTGGGTGAACCACATTAAATTGGTGTCTCTATTGTGTGTGGTGATTTGTGCATTACTTTGATTACTGTTGTTGATATTGCCATTGATATATTGCATAATATTGTTGGGAAAGAAAAGTAAAAAGTGGTCTTATACTGTTCACCCCCCTCTCAGTATAAGCTTGTGTTCTTCATACTTGTACTAAAATTACCTATTTATGTGACAATATGTATAAAATCACAATATAAATAATTGTAATTAATCATAATGTAGACACCAAATTACAGCCACTAATCCTCCATCCTAACCGTTCCACCACCCACTTGTCCACCATACACCCTTCTCACCAATTATTTGGCCCAATTCCACCCTTCCCGCCTTCAAAAGGCCCATTTTAGCCCTTTTTTGCCATTTCCTAGCCTAATTGGGATTATTTTAATATTATTTTATATTATTTAATATAATATTTTATATTATATTATAATATATTTATTATAAAATATGTATTTATAAACTCAATTAACCACAACTGTCTGATCCATCCTAATCTCCACTGTCCATATTCATTAATCCATGTCACATTCAAAAAGTAATCTCAACCATAGGACTAATTTAATCTTAGCCACACGATTAAAAGTACAAGGCTAAAACCCTAAGAAAACCCTAGGTTGGATTATAAATAAGGGTATTTTGCAAATGCCCAAACCCTAGAACTGGAATCCATTGGAACCTTGAGAATTAAACATTTGCACCCTGGAGGAATTATTGGTGAAGCCCTAGCATAGAATCTTGAAAATCTGAAGCCCTAGCTCACCGATAAGACTTATAATGTTCTAGTCGTCACCCATTCATCCTCCATAACCATCATAGCCCCCATCCATCTGTCGCATTCATCGCCATCACCTAGATCTGCTTCTATAGATTTTGCCCTAACCCGTAGGCGCCATCCAGAGCTTGTGAGGATCACTGCAGAGCCTATGAAGTGCTCACCAGATCCTGTTGTATATCGTAGGTGCTCTCTAGAGTCTGATGTATACTGTAGGAACTCTCTAGAGCCTGTTGTATACCACATGAGCTCTCCAAAGCCTGCTTTATCTTGTAGGTGCAAACTAGAGCCTACAAAGCTCGCATAAATACCTGCCAAGTGAGCGTTCGAGCCTGCTACAACTACAAAAACATGAATCTAAGCCTACTATGCCATACCACCAGCAATAACTAAACCAAAGTAAGGTATATCCCTTTTTTAACAATTTGTTGATCTTGCATGCTCTCTTGCTTCACTATTAAACTAGGGTTTTATTGATGTCCGAGGGCCTCACATTGTGGAGCCCTCATAAGTATTACTAACTCCCTTTGTTTTGTTTTGTGTATGCAGATCTACAAATTTCACACATTGTTTGACGGTTTTTGAAGCTGGAGTGGCCCAACCTTGAATATCTAAAGCCCACTCAACCTGTTGGAATCAAGGACACACCCAAATCTGAAGACACTTTTGTTGTTGTTAGCTAGGATTTCGAAGAACCCTAGCGCCATTGTAATCTATTGTATCAAATATTCGCATGGAACACTAATTGTAATAAAGGATTTTATCGGCTCCCCCCTATTTTATTGAATATATTCTTTTGTGCAATATTTGTGTCTCACTGTAGTATTTGGTTTCTTATTATTCTATTTTAAGTGTTGTGTTCTTGCATTCACACATAAAATATGCTTTATTTATAAATTGAGAAGATAATTTTATAATAAATATTATTATATAATATTTATGTTTATTTTATTTTCATAAATCGATGCAGGAGCCTATCTTTAGAGGGTTTTTTTAAAAGAAGTTTTAAAGTAGTTTTTTATTACTCAAAATGGAATTATTTGACGCAAAATATAATTTTCCAAAAATAGTAATTACTTAAAAAGACATTTTTGGTTGGAAAAATCAATTTGCCTAAAATAGTAATTTTTTTTTATTTTTAGGGTTTTAAGCTTTAGGGTTTTCTTTTAGGGTTTCTTTTAAGGCTTCAAGTTTTAGGGTTTCTTTGGGGATATATATTCCCTTGGTATTGCATTGTAAAAGGAAAAGTGAATCCAAAAATGAGAAAATAAGGTATTTATTGGTTTATTTCCATGTATTATAGTTTTTATGTGAATGGAGGTTTTTTATGATTATTTTCATTTATTGCAGTTTTTATGTTGGAGGGTTTTACATATTATTTTCATTTATCACAGTTTTTATGTAATGGGAGGTATTATGTTTTGACCTCTTGCAGTTGGATTCACATCATTTGGTATCAGAGCAAGTTGGATCTTGTTGAGAGGAGAAAAGAGAAGAGAAGAAAAGAGAAAAGGAGAGGAGAGCAAAGAGGCTCCAAAAAAAAAATTGGCACTCTATGTAGTGCTTGCAAAAGGTTTGTAAAACCTTGGAGATAGAAATTGGCACTCTGTGTAAGTGCTTGTAGGAGGTTTTTTTATGTAAAAGCCTCAGAAAAAGAGATTGGCACTTTGTGTAGTGCTTGCAGAAGGTTTGTAAAACCTTAGAGAAAAAAATTGGCACTCTGTGTAAGTCCTTGCAGGAGGTTTTTTTATATAAAACCTCAGATGGAGGAATTGACACTTTTTTTAGTGCTTGCAGAAGGTTTGTAAAACCTTAAAGATATAAATTGGCACTTTGTGTAGTGCTTGCAAGAGGTTTTTTTTTCATTAAAAACCTTAGAGGGAAGAATTGACACTTTGTGTAGTGCTTGTAGGAGGTTTGTTATTTTAAAACCTCGAAGGAATAAATTGGCACTATGTGTAGTTAATGCAGGAGGTTTGAGATATAAAACCTCAAAAGGAGATTGGTACTTTGAGGAGTACTTACAGATGTGTGGCACTCTATGGAGAGTGATTATGAGTTTGATCGGAGGAACTCGCAGGAGTAGAGTTCTTTTCAACCAAAGAAGAATGATGTAGGAGCCTATCTTTAGAGGGTTTTTTAAAAAGAAGTTTTAAAGTAGTTTTTTATTACTCAAAATGGAATTATTTGACGCAAAATATAATTTGCCAAAAATAATAATTACTTAAAAAGGCATTTTTGGTTGGAAAAATCAATTTGCCGAAAATAGTAATTTTTTTATTTTTAGGGTTTTAAGCTTTAGGGTTTCTTTTAGGGCTTCAAGTTTTAGGGTTTCTTTGGGGATATATATTCCCTTGGTATTGCATTGTAAAAGGAAAAGTGAATCCAGGAATGAAAAAATAAGATATTTATTGGTTTATTTCCATGTATTATAGTTTTTATGTGAATGGAGGTTTTTTATGATTATTTCCATTTATTGCAGTTTTTATGTTGGAGGGTTTTACATATTATTTTCATTTATCGTAGTTTTTATGTAATGGGAGGTATTATGTTTTGACCTCTTGCAGCTAGATTCACATCATAAATTTATAATTTTATCAAGCAAAATAAAAATTATAAAATCACAATCCATTTTATTTTTATAGAGTTGAATCCAATATGACTTATGAAAAACTTATTTAATTTTTCTTTTTTTAATCTTATAAACATGATAATTGTAATTTATAGTTTGTCATTGATAAAACAAATAATCTCATGTTTTCAATGCACTTTTAAATCCAATATGAGGACAAGCTTCTTATTAGGTTTTTCCGTGGTTGGCCAATTTAATATTAGGTATTCACTCATTTTTTTCATTATATTTAAAAAAATAAAACTATATATCATAAAAAAAATTCTTGTAAACATCAAAATTAACTGACATAACTTTTTCAAATAAAAAAAAAACTTACATTATTTTTACCACTACCTTGATGCCACTTGAATCCAATACCTCTACCACTTGTATCCAATACCTCTCCCATGTTGTATGGAGCAACCCTAGAAATAGTGAACATGGAAAACAAACACATTATCAATGGTAGTGAGTGCAAAAAAAAAATTTCTTTAATTAATACACTTAAATATATTTTTTACATGTAACCCCCTCCCTTGTCATGCTTATCCCCTGCCTCGATCCCATACAAGTCTCAGCCCCTACCTCTATTTGTAAGAGTCGCAGTCCCTGTCTCTCCTCTACCTCGATCCCGTACAAGTCTCAACCCCTGCCTCTATTCGTACGAGTCTCAACCCCTACCTCTCTCCTGCCTCAGTCCCTACCTCGGTCCATACGAGTATCGATAAGTAATCACTGAGTACTTGGTTAATAATGGCCAGGTAACTCATCTTGAGTCAACCAATTACTTGGCTTGAGTTTTTATTAAAAAAACTTGCAAGTCCCACAGAGTCACAAGTTTCACGGGTACTCGTAGTTAACCTACGAGTTTTTAAAAACTGATATAAAGTTCACAAAAATCCATCATTATGCAATTTATGTATAGTATAATGTAGAATCATAGATTATGGTTAAAATAATATAAGGATAACATCATATTTTTGGTAGATTCTTGATTACAGATCTTGGATCTTTGTCAACTCCCCTTATCAGTTATTGTCAATCCCTTGTCAATTTCATATCAACCCTATTCAGTCCTTTTCCAATCCTCTTTTCTGATCATCCTAGATCCTTGTCTACTCCCTTAACGGTCTTTTATTGGTCTCTCATCAACCCCTTACTGGTATTTGTTAGTTATTTGTTGTCTCCTTGCAGTCTTATATGATCCTTATTTGGTTGCAAAAATTAATAGCCATATATCCACTCATGACCTTCTACTAATGAGAAACAATGTTGGAATATGAATATTTGGGTCCCTTCCTCTTCTCTTTATAGCCAACCAAAGGGATCAAAACCATGCACACAAACTATGTGCACAAAACCAACAACCATGTGCACATCATGTTCTCAAAACCGATAACCATATGCACACCATGTGCACAAAATATACTCATAACCCCATTTGGATGTTCCTGCATCAAACACCCCAAAAGCATCCAAGTGGGATCATGGTTTTGTGCACATGGTGTGATGCACATGGTTGTTGGTTTGTGCACATGGTTTTGGTCCCTTTGATTGGCTATAAAAGGGAAGAGAAAAGGATACAATTTGTCATCTTCTAGCATTGCTTATTATTACTATAAGGGAATAAGTGGAGATGTGGTTGGTAATTCCAACACCTAAAAAAGTACCAAACAGGGTTGATAAAAAATTTTCAAGAGACTAATAATGACTTGCAAGCGGACCAACAAAAGACTGATAAGAGATTTGTAGGGGAGTTAGAAATGATCTAGTATGACGGACAAATAAAGCTCAAATGGTTGTTGTAATAGTTGTTGTGGAGAGAAATTGTAAAGTCTTTGACAATTATTTCCACTATGGAACTATATAATATTTTATGTGACAAAAATATATAAAAATAGTGTTCTATATTTTTTGTTTTTCTCGTGTTATGTTGTTGTGTAATCTGCTCTCGCAGTTTATCTACTTGCAGATTAAATTCCTTGAAGTGACTAATTTTTTGTGTGTTGGCATGGATATGTATGGGTTGCTAGAAGAGGTTGTCTTTCATTAGACCCCCTCTTCTAGACTACATCTTGTGATATCAAATAAGATTAATTTCTAGTTGTGTAGTAGAATCATGCTGGACCCATAACCCATAGGTCCCAAGATCGAAGCACAAAGTGGTTGTTAAAAAAATTATATTATAAGAGCTTTGTGAGCATGAGCTCATATTTTATTGCTACCTAGGGTGTCTAATGCAAGAGCATCCAAGTGGAGTCATGGTTTTTTTCACATGCTTGGTGTGCATATGGTTGTTGTACACATGGTTTTTGATTTTGTGTACATGGTGTGGTTCACATGGTTTTTTGCACATGGTTGTTGGCTTTGTGCACATATTTTTGGTCCCTTTGGTTTGCTATAAAATGGAAGAGGAAAAGACACAACTTTCAATATTCCATCATTGTTTCTCATTGTTATAAGGGCATAAGTGGATATGTAGTTGTTAATTCTAGTATCTAGAAAAGGACTGGATAGGTCCGATAAGGAATTGATAAGGGATCGACAATAATCGATAAAGGGGTCATTAAGAGACTGACAAGAGACCGATAGGGATGTCAGCAAGGATTTGTTATGACCAATAATAAAGAAAGCTCAAGTGGCTATTGTAATGGTTGATATGAAGAGAAATTATGAATTCTATGAAAATTATGGCCACTATGAAATTGTGAAATTTTTATGTGGTAGAAAATATATAAAAATAGTGTTCTATATTTTCTATTTTTCTTATGTTATGTTGTTATGTTATCTACTCTCGTGGTTTATCTATTTGTATATTAAATTCCTTTGAGTGATTTTTCTTTTGTGTGTGTTGGCATGGAGATGTATGGACTGCTAGAAGAGGTTGTCTTTCATTATATCCCCTCCTCTAGGCTACTTAAACTTTCAAACAGCATGTTGCAAGTGCTACGTGTTTCAAATAAAGCATTGCAGATATACAAGTTTTAGATAAAATATTGTGGGTGCTACAAGTTTTGAATATTGCACTACAAGCACTACAAGTTTTGGATAAGGGGTTATGAGTGCTATAGGTTATTTATAGAGCATTGCAAGCACTGTAGGTTTGGATAGGATGTTGTGGGTGCTACAAGCGCTATGTGTTTTGCATAGAATATTGTTATGGGCATTACAAATTCTATATTTCAAATAAAATCTTCATAAAATACTTTTTGACTTTTAAAAAAACCTACCTATAAGAACTACAAACTATTTACACAACAAAAAGGTAAAAAACATTAATGTGGAATATGCACAATTTTTTTTATTATAACACCTAGTAAAAATCCATAGATAAAGTATTCTATTTTTTATTCTAACAACACACACACCAAAATCTATTCTTTCCTACAATTACAAGAATGCCTAGGAACATGCATAGTTGCAGTTACAAACTCAACTAAGAATATAAACAACTATAGTTATAAACTCACCTAGGAATCTACACAATTATAGTTACAAACTCAATTGGAAATTTTCATAGCTACAGTTACAAACATAGCTAAGAACTCCATAGATGTAGTTACAAACATATTATCTAGTTACACTCATCAAACCACTTAATAAATCAAAATCACTTTCCAACATTCTCCCCCTTTATGTTGAGGGGATTCACAAGTATGTCTCTTAGCTTTAAAAATTGAGCTTTGGAAACTTCTTTTGTAAACACATCAGCAAAATATTCTTTAGTGCTATAAAACTTCAACTCTATTCTTTTCCTTTGTACCACATACTTGATAAAATGATACTTTAAATCAAATTGTTTGGACTTGTTATGATGGATGATATTCTTTACCAGTTGAATTCTTCCCATTTTGTCATAAAAATGATTATAGAATGACATTGCTCCTCATCGTTCTCCTCCAATACCTTCCTAAGCCATAAGGATTTTGCGCTAGCTAAAATGGTTACTATATACTCAGCTTCTATAGAGGAAAGAGCAATTGATCCTTGTTATTTGAGGACCATGTGATTAGTCCAAAACCAAGAGCAAACAAATTGCCAAAAGTAGACTTCTGGTCATCCAAGTTGCTACCCCAATTAGAATCACTAAAACAACAAGCTCCAACTTCTTAATTGCATAATAATGAATGAAAAAATAAAGAGTGTCTTTCATATGCCTCAAGATTTTCGTGGTAGCCTTAAAATGGATTTGAGATGGTTCATTCATATACCTTAAAATAATAGAAATGACATAAGCAATATTCGGTCTAGTATTACTAAGAAACATCAAACTTACCACAATGTTCCTATAGCCTGACACATTAACTTTCTTAGTTGTATCATCCTTGCGCAACACTAATCTATGAGCAATTAACGTAGGAATAGGTTTACAATTTTTCATATAAAAATTATTCAACATACTTTATCATACTTTATTTGTAAAATAAAATATTCATCCTCACATTTATGAACCTCCATTCCAAGGAATCAATGCATCAACCCCAAATATTTTATTTCAAAAACATTCATTGTGGAATTTCTAAATTCATCTTTTATTTTTGAGCTACCACCTATATAAATCAGATCATCTACATATAGACATACAAGAAAAATAGCACTGCCTTAATTCTTGAAATAGAGAGTAGGCTCACTCTTGCCCCTTTTAAAATCACTTTACTATAAGTATCCATCTATCTAGGCATTACCATGCTCTTTGTGCTTGCTTGATATCATACAAGGTTTTCTTCAACTTGTATACATATTATTTCTTTAACCTTAAAACCTTGTGGTTGTACAAATACTTCTTCTATGTACCCATTCAAGAATACATTTTTTACTCTCATTGTCTCCATCCTATAGATATATGGTATAGTTAGGAATGTCCTATGTGCTGGTAGAGGTCGACAAGGCTCCATTCCTCCTATGCCCAACCTGTTGAAAGTGGCACCTCAAAAGGGGTGTTTTGCACTATAAATTAGTTTACCCAGGTGTTGTAGGTGAGTTGGAGAGGAGAGGGCAATCCTCCAAGGGAGATCCCAGGTTCAAATCTCCGCCCTACAAAAAATCTGAATTGGGTATCCAAAATCCAATACATAATGTTGGTGCAAGCAGGATCGAGTGCGACTCCCGGATGACTTTGACGGTGTAGAACCCCCTATTCATGGTCTCTCAGACCAATGCAACCCCACAAGGGATTTTTTGCTTAAAAAAATACATTTTTTATATCCAGATGATGCACACTCCATCTCCTTTGGGTTTCTAAAGCAATAACCAATCTGAACTTTATTATCTTGCTATAGGTGCAAGCATTTCTTCATAATCAATTACATACCTTCGTGTAAATCCTTTAGTAACAAATCTACACTTATGTCTTTCAATACTACCATCACTTTTATACTTGGTCTCATAGAAATCACTTCGAACCCACATAGTTCTTACCATTGTGAAGTTTCATAGGCTCCCAAGTATCATTTCCTTGAATGCAATTAATCTCTTCTTACATGTCTTGCATCCACACATCATTAGTACAAGCATATTCAAACCAAAAAGGTTCAAACTTAGCTTGAGAAATCAAAGAAAAATTAATTGACTCACCTTTAGGGTTTTCTTCATCATATTCATATATGTATAGATTTTCTAATATTGAAATAACTTTATCAACTTCTTGAGCTTGGCCTCTTGTAAGCCTTATTTCAAAAATACCATCAAGCATTTGACTTGGTGGGTGATCTTGAAGATTTTTTTTCTCATTCTTAGTCTTTGTAAGATCAATAATAGATGATGAATTATGTGAAGAACTTTATGAACTCTCCTTAACACTACTTGAAGAACTACATGAAGGAACGGTTAGAGAACTAAATGAAGGAGTAGCCACACTAGTGGGATGTTCACCACCAACACTACCATTACCAACATCAATGGTCTTACCAACTTGGACTTTTTGGTTTTCAAAAATTGTCTATAGGTTGGAAAGCATACCATGGTGGATGAGCTAAAAAGGGTGAATCCCATAGTGAAGTCTAGGTTATTTTTGAAAAGGGTGGGGTCCTCAAATGGGTTTGACTAGGATTTATCCATTAAAATTTCCCACTCTTATCAAGAGGGCAATGTCAAGGCAAAAGGTCTAAATTTTGATACTACCATCCCTCTTATTTTTTAAGTTACTAGTTTATCCATTGTTGGTGAATGCATTAATAGGGAGAAACATTTCCTTGCCAAGGAGCTCAAGATTTTCAAAGGAAAAGGTGAAAACACAAAAAAATACCAAAATGGTATTATGTGGGAATCCCTCCAAGTGTCATAGGAGAGTTACCATAGTATAGTGATTATGGAGTTATTCACTCTCGACAATCACTTTGCAATTGTAAGAAGCTTTCACTTAGCCTTTTTGTATCATCTTCATCAAAATAAGATGATGAATATACTATCTTTCTTGTTAAAATTTATTGAAAAAATGATTATATGGGTCCAAAGAGGTGATATGATGGTTCCTATGCACTAAGGGCTACTAAAAATGATTTTTGAGCATTTTGTAAAAAAAAGGAGACAAGATGTGGGGATTAAGCCTAGGGCCTGTGGTTGGAAACCCCATTGATGTTGTAAAAAAAGTTATTTCTCCTGTGAATTTGGAGAATAAGAATTTAATAACTCCCTCCCCTAATCCTTCTAATCATATTTTTTTGGAGAACAAGGCTTCTCTAGGTAAAGAGAGGGTCAAAATAAAAAAGGAACTGGGTGGAGAAACAGTACAATTGGGAGACTCTAGAGGCAAAGAGTAATTGAATAGACACTCTAAGCACCTAAAATAAATATTGATGAAGACTCATAAATCCACTCACATCATCCCAAACTCAAAATATTATAAGGACTCTTCTCCTACTTCTTCAAAAACAAAGAAACCCAAATATTATGGGGGTGTATCTATGGTTAAAGGAAAAATGCCTATAAAATATCAAGATCCCCTAAAAACCCCAAAAATTGCTATGAATACAATCAAATATTTGTTAAGATCCTTAAGGAGCACGCTCAAAATGATTGCCATGTATGCAGTTGAAGTTACCATGATGATGGGTAGGATTCAGAGGAATCAAAAGGACTCGGAGGTGGAGGATGATATTTCTAATGAGGAAGAGCAATATCAGGTTTTATGGAGTTCTTTAATTTCCTTGGGTTCTCTTTGTTCTTCTCACTTCTTCTTTATGTTGTTTTATGTTTCTTTGTCCACTAGTTTGGATTATTCTTTGTTTATCCTATTCCATTTATACTTTTTGATGTATTAATCTCTTGTTTTCAAAAGGTTCAAGGACCCTTTTAAAACCCCTTATTCTATCTAATCAAAAAAAAACTTGGCCTTTTTTATGAACATATAATACCCCTTCATCAAAAATCATATCTCTAGACACCACCACTTTATTAATATTTGAATTGTAGAGCCTATAAGCTTTGTTATTTTCACAATAGCCAACAAACATGCAAGGCTAATTTTATGGGTCAAGCTTCTTCATTTTCTCACCAACAACATGGACATAAGATAAACAACCAAAAACTTTAAAATGGTTAACATTTATTTTCTTCTCATATCATGCTTCATAAGGAGTCATCTTGTGAAGAGCACTTATGGGACTCCTATTAAGAATGTATACTAGTGTAGCAACAACATCATCCTAACAATAATTTCTCAACCCCTTGGTTTAAAGCATACATAATTTCATCTCCACCCTAGTTTATTTATTTCTCTTAGTCACTCCATTTTGTTGAGGTGTATAGGCAGTTGTAAGCTACCTCTTGATCCCATTCTTATCACAAAAATTTGTAAAATATCTTGAAAAATACTCATTACCATTATTAGTCCTTAAGAATTTAATTATATATCCACTTTGATTTTCTACAAAGGCTTTAAATATCTTGAAAACTTCCAAATCCTCATCTTTATTCTTCAAAAAATATATCTAACACTTTTTATAAAAATCAACAATAAAAGTAATAAAATGAGATCACTTACCCAAGCTTTTGATTTGCATTGGAAAAAATATCATAATGAATAAATTGGAGTGCACGTTGGGCCCTCTATGATTTTTCTCCTATAAACCTTTCTCTAGCATTCTTGCCTTTGGCATGGCCTTCACAAGCTTCTTTGTGATCTTCAACTTTGGGCAAACCAAAAACCTATTCTTGAGAAGTCAACTACTTCAAACTTTAAAATTTTAAGTGGCCATATCTTAAATGCCATAACCATCTCTTATATTTAATACCAATATTTAACAAGCTACTGCCATTACCTCCAAACTTCAAATGAAATATTCAATTCTTAGACATGGAAACAATAGTGATAACTTTATTCACATTGTTTTTATCATATATAATACATTGCTTAGCATTAAAAACTACTCTATAATTATTTTCACAAATATGGCCAACACTCAAAAAAAATATGCTTAAGCTTAGGAGTGTAATATATATCATGAACTTGGCTTTTACTTCTTTAGGATTTACATCTACTACACCTTTTTCTACCACCTCTAAAAATGTGTTATCACCAAGCTTGATCTTGGACTTGAATTTCTTATCCATAGTAGAAAACAACTCCTTATTTCCTATCATGTGGTTGGAATAGCCAAAACTAAGATACCAAGTCTCTTGAAGAGTCTTTTCATCCTTGTCATATAATAAGAACAAGCTACTTGAATCATTCTCATTCTCTTTTGCATATTTTACTCTTTTTCCTTCATTTGTAGATTTTATTCTACATTATTTTTCAAAATATCCATACCTTTTACAATGGTAGCATTGAATATTCCTCTTGTCAAATCTTCCTCTTCCTCTTCCTCTTCCTCTATCAATAAGTCCACTTCTTCTTCCTGCTCTTCCTCTTGAAATTTTTTTATTATGCCATTTGTCTTGTCCTTGTAATTGGCTACTTTTACTAGAACCATCACCCTTTGAGGATTTTACCTTTGAGGAAAAATCCTTTTATTCACCTTCACCAAAGGTGTCACTTAGCATTTCTTCATGTGATATAAGAAACCATCAAGATTATCAAAATAAAATTCTATCAAATGTTTTCTCTCTTCAATGATGATGGCTACATGATTCCATCTTGGTGTTAGAGTTCTTAACACCTTCTTCACAAAAACTTTCAATTCCATTTTTTTCCAAGAGTGGTCATTTTATTAACCATATATTTTACTCAAACACAATATTCATTTACACTTTCAGCATCTTGCATCCTCAATTTCTCAAACTCTATCTTCAAGGTCTACAACTTGACAAATTTTAGTTGGTAAATGCCTTGGTAAGCCTCTTGTAGAGGCTTCCAAGAATCCTTGCCTAAAATTACATATACAATCATTAGAAATAAGCTATTTTCCATAGTTAACTAAATGTGGTACAATTCCAAAGAATTATTTTTCATTGCATATTTTTATTATATTTCATTCTATAGGATAAAAGACTAATCTATTGGATCATCATAACTAGCCTCAATAATATACTAAAGATATTTCTCAGTCACCAATGTCCTAATATTAAAATAGTCATAATATTTCCCACTAAACTCTAGAATTAGAAGGGATTTATTTCTAGCCATGATCAATAGTTAGAAAGACTAGGAATATAAAATTACTCCAATCCCAAGACTAGCTTGTCTACCTCTGATACCAAATGTGAAAAACAATAGACCTATAGCACTTTATATAGTGTGTTGTAAGTGCTACAAGTTTCAAATAGATTTTTGTATATGTAACAAGATTTAGATAGGGTTGTGGGTGCTACATGTTTTGGATAGAGTGTTGTAGGCACTACAGGTTTCAAGCAATGTGTTATGCTATATGTTTTAGATAAAACAATGTGGGTGCAACAAGTGCTACAAGAACTACAAGTTTATGAATAGAATATTTTTATGGGTGTTGCAAACCTCATATTTCAAAAATTATCTTAATAAAATACTAGTTTATTATAATAAAAACTACCTATAAGAACTAAAAACCATTTACACAACAAAGAGGTATAATTTTTTAGCACAAAATATGCACCAATGTTTTTATTACAACACCTAGTAAACATTCATAGATAGAGCATTATAATTTTTATACTCATAACACACACACCAAGACTAATTTTTCCTTTAGTTAAAAAGTGTGCCTAGGCACATGCACAACTCTAGTTACAAACTTGGTTGGTAATATAAACAGTTATAGTTGCAAACTCAAATAAGAATCTTCATAGGCTATAGTTACAAACATAGCTAGGAACTACACAACTACAATTACAAACATATTCTTCAATTATGGTCACCTAATTGCTTGAAAATTTGACGTTACTTTCAAAAAAGGGTAACCTTTGATTAGAAAAAAATTGTGTTGTATTATATTAAAGTAATTTTACATTAAGCATGTTCCTAGGACCTTATGTATGATACTAATAATGTAGTAAAAAATTTAATCATTTATTGATGTTAATATAGGTTATAAAATGTTTGGTAGTTAATTGGTAAGAGGGGGTGTTTATAATATGTGACTATAATCAAACAAAGGTATGGAAAAATATTAATATTTATCAAATGAAATTGGCTCAAAGTGGTTGATATGTGAGCTTTTGATGAGGAGATCAACCTTCAGATTTTATCAAATGATATAATACTATTATATGTTTTATTGAAATGCCATGGTAACATGATGATGATGTAATACAATTAGGTATCACTTCAATTCCATATAACCAATTAAGAAACATGTGAATATTGTAGACACCAAAATCCAACCACTTGCAAGTCATCTATACCTTCCTGTCAGCCACATGTCGGTCATCCACCTTCCCGCCATTATTTGGCCCAAATCCACACTTTCCCGCCATTATTTGGCCCAATTTCACCTTTCCCGCCATTTTTCATCCCCAAATTTATTTAAATTAATATTTATATATATATATATTTTAATATTTTAATATTTTAATATATATATTTAAATAATAGTTTAAGTGATTTAATCTGAGCCGTCCATCCTTCATTTAATCTCATCCGTCCATCCATCTTAATCCATTTCACAACCTAGATTTATTCTCTACCCTTGGATCCACTTTAATCTTAGCCACACGTTCAAAGTGTCGTTAAAACCCTAAAGTGTGCCCTAAGAGTAGATTATAAATTGAGTCACCTTGATGGCTCAAACCCTATGTCTTTTGCTACTTCTATCCTGATCTTTTCTATCTTCTTAACTTCTTCTATCTCCTTTTTATCCCCTCTATCTCTCTTCTGCTACCCTTTCGTCGCATCCATCGCCGCTTTCGTCGTCGCTTTCGCCGCCATCTCTTCTGCAACATTCTGCAGAATCCCCCATTCTTGTCGCAAGTGCCCGCGGGCGTTTACCAAGTGCCCACGGGCGTTTACCAAGTGCCCGCGGGCGTTTACCCACGACCACAGACTCAGACCGGCGTCTGAAACCTTAATCCAGAAGCACGCGGGCGTTCAGCGAGTGCACCGGGCGCCTTCCGTAGCCGATTTGACAGCCACATTACTTCCAGGTGTCGCCTGGTCTAGCTGCGTTAACAGAGAACAGGGTATAAATTAGTTTAAAGCAAGTAACTTCTTTTCTTTTATTGATCTGTTATTGAATTCCTGCAATTCTATTTTTCTAGGGTTTTAGATTGTTTCTGAGGGCTCACACAGTGGAGCCCTCTTATTAATTTCTAACTCCTTGATAGTGTTAATGTGTGCAGGTTTTTGACAACGAGATCCGGTTTATTGATGGCGGTGATTAAGTCGGAGTGGTCCAAGCAAGGGATACAACAAAGCCCACTCACTCTGTTGGGATTGAAGATACATTCTTCGAAAGCGCCACCATTTGTGCCAGCTAGGGTTTCGGAGAACCCTAGCATAACTTGTAATTGTGTATCACAAATAAAGGGTTACAGGCCCTGTTGTATTCAAAAAGGAGTTTTTAAACTCCATCGATTAATAGAAATCGTTTGTTTTGTGCAACTATTCTGTACTCTATTATTGTGATTTTATTTATTTTTTGTTTGGCGTGTATTTTTAATCTACAAATGGCGATCACGGTGGGACCCCCTAGGGTTTCATATTTTTAATACTTGCTTTACTAATCTGTTCCTGTTTTTTGTTTTATTTTGCAGGTTCCAGAAATCGTGAAATTCGTTGTTCCAGCGAACTAGGGTTCTGAGTTTGCAGAAAACGCAGCAGACGTAGAGGGCGTCTGGAAGTCCAATACGAAACGCAGAGGTGCGTTTCAGCCTGTGCAGACTCCCGTGGGCGTTTGAAGTCAGTTTTACAGAAAAGCGTAGGCTTCCAAGTAAGTGTTGTACTTTTTACGTTTTTGGTTTTTCTGCCATATTTTGTTTCTTTTTCAGATCATTACTTTAAAATGAACAAAAACTAAGTAATCTGGAAAAGAACAGTTATTTTTAATTACATTTTTCTTTGCATTGCATTATTGATTGTTGCTTGCATTAAAAAAAAAAAATATTTGCATACCTAGCTGCATATTAGAATAGCTACGAATTATTTGTTTTAATTATCTAAGTAGGACTATTGATTGGATGTCAATAGTACTCTTGCCATTGGGTGATTCCGAGCGAGAGAAGTGGACGAACCTTCCGGTTGCTCCTTTGATATCTGATATCATTGGTAGGCGGGGGGTTTTAAACGGTGTACTCCACTTCTTCAGAGGAAATGACATGTTTTCAGTAGCCTCTTGCTTAGATCATTAGAACTTTTGATTTATAGCCTTGTATGTACACATTAGATAACTAAAACATTTAAAAAAAAAAAATTCATTGCATTTTCATATTGCATTTAAAACAGTGATATCTGGATTTCATCACCAGGTATTGCTTGAAGTTTAGTGACGGTGGAATTCATCTCCATCCATTAAACTTCTGCCTTAGACACCATAGGTCACCCCAGAGCAAACTTGCTTGGATTTCATCACCGGTAAGAATCTCGTTGTCCTTTCCTAGCCATAGTTTTTACCTTTTTTTGTGAATAATTCAAGATTAGATCACATGCAAAACTCATAAACCGGACACTTAAAATTTACTACAGATTAAGATCAGAAAATAATTAATTAACCGCAAGGTAAGACACATTGGTTGAAACCTAGGTTGTGACTGTTTTACGATAATTTTTGTAGTGTAAATTTATCATTCTAGTTTTGCATTCTTCTTTTCTGAATTTGTTTAGATTTATTGCTCTATGGTCTTAACAAGGAATCAATCTAAAATGTTAAATCTAAATAATCAAATGGGAAATTCACAGAACATCCCCACCACCAACATGGCCACTTATCCTAGTGAATTTCAAGGCGGAGTTCGCCTGCAGGTCTTTCACGTCCTTCTACCATCTACCACATGGCCATGCCCATGGAGGAAGACAATTCCTCTCATATTACCCACATTGATATGGCCCAAGTGCAAACTCACTTAAGAGATGGCACTGGTTATGTCCTTGAGCCAATCCAAGATTCCCCTATGCAAGATTCTATTTTTCAGCAGGATATTGCATCAACCATACCCGTTGGTTTCACTCAGGTCTACACTAACCCTTTTTTTGAGGCTAATGTGGTATCTGTTCAGTCGGCTTCATCTCCAACATCTTCCCAGATGCTCAATTGTCCTCCTTTGGAGACAAATGTAGTGTCTTCCCGACCACCTTCTCCTCCATGTACCGGGTGTACACCAATTCTCTTTATGAAGTTGGTGGAAACTCCTCTAACCATAACCAATTTCAACCCTCTTCTTCCCAAACCATTTATGGTTTCACCCTACCTGGGACACAATCTACTGTTCCTTCCCAGGTATCGCCTACTTCAGCCACCTTCATTGCCCCTGCTATGCAGTCTTCTGTGACTACCATGGCAGCCCTGCCCTCCACCTTCATCCAATCATCCCACCTCCCTTGGGTTAGAGATTAATAAGGTTAGGGAGTATCTCGACAAGTTGATTCTGCAACAACAGCAACAAAATGCTCAACCACCTATCGTAGTAAATCCTACACCCCAACCAATTTCTACCCAGCCAACTTTTATTAGCTCAGGCCCCACCTGGGTACCCCAATCTTCGGTGGTGTCCATTCCTACCCCACCTTTCTCCCAACCTAGTCCAGTTCATCATCCACCCCAATCACCTTCTTTTCGGTATCATCCATACCAACAACCTGTCCATTCCACACCGCCTAATCCAGGCAATTTCATCCCATCTCATCAATTTTCCACTCCTCCATTGCATCATCATAATCATCAAACGAGTCAAAATTTTCATGAAGATTCTCGACTCCATGCTATGCAACAACAGATTGACAACCTTATGCTCAACATGCCTGGCTCATCTAGTCAGAAACCTACGCTAAGGTCGTTGATCAATCAACCAATTCATCCTTCGGTACCTTCACCACCATATCCGACTGATTTCACATTACCGAAGTTTGACAAATTTCGAGGAACTGAGGATCCTCATGAACATGTGAGCTCATTCATGCATGCTTGCTTTAGAATCCAAAATAATGATGCTCTTATGCTCAGAAACTTTTCCTCAGACATTAGGAGGAGATGTTGTACAATGGTACAATCATTTAGCTCACCATAGCATTTATGCTTACGAGCAATTGATTAATCTGTTTTTAGAACGATTCTCCCTGAATGTACAAAAGAGAGTCTCATTGTCCGACTTATACAAGCTCAAGCAACATGACGATGAGACTGTTTATGACTTTGGAAACCGTTGGAGGGCTATCATTAATAAACTGCCATTCTCCCTACCAATGGAGGAGTTAACCAAAATGTTCACCCGAGTTGTCTAAAACCTATCTCTTGGTTACTCCAATTACAACAATACGGGACTTTTGAAGAGGCTTTGGCCCAAGCAAGTATCATAGAAGAAATTAAAGTCCAAGAGGGTGTTTTAAAACCCCGTAGAAAAGAATGGCAACAAAAGGGCCAACAACGAAATAATAATTATGGCCAAAACAAACAAGCACAGGCTAGTACGACCTCAAATGTTAACCAAGTTAATCAAGTGGTGGCGAGCCAGCCCGTAATGGCTCAACAACAACAAGTAATGCAAAGTCAACCGCAACCAATTGCTTATCATGCGGTACCCGCCCCTACTCAACCAGACTCCCAATACTTGGGCCAACCATGGAAACTCGACCTTGGCAAAACAATCGTCCCAAGCGACAATTCACACCTTTAGATGAACCATATGCGGTCATATTCAACAAGTTATATAGCACAAATCAGATAACTTTACCTGAGTTTAAACCTTTAGACCCATCTAGAAGGGGGAAGTATTACAAGGAGTACCTATTTTGTCCTTATCATAGGCAAAATGGGCACGATATCAATAATTGTACAACTTTCAAACATGTGATCCAAGATCTTATTGAGATTGGAGCCATTAAATTGGATAGCCCCTTAGCCCAACAAAATCAAAATCTTGGTATATTTCAAACACCCCTTCCACATCGGGAGGAAGCTCCAACAACTTCGGGGGGAGTAACTCGGGTAACTCCTCCTAATCAAGTCAACCATGTACAACAATACCAAGGTTTTGTGGGTACTATTAACGTAGTAACCCGGGGTCAAAGGGCGAACCAACCAAATCGAGGCTGAACCACGACCACCGTACAAACCCCGAGTCCACCTCGGGTAATGGTGACCCAACGACGTGCTAGTACTTCTCAACAACCGCTAAATCATTCTACTCAACGCCAACGACCCATCATGTCATTGAGTAGCCGGTTAACTACCGGTTTAAAAATGGCTTCCGCCAAGTTATCGATCTATGACCTCATTCAACAATCTCCCCCGCATAGAGAGGCATTAATGGAAATATTAAAGTCAATCGAGCTTCAAACTCAAGATACTAATGCCTTCAACAACTTTGTGGGGAGTATTCAAACATGCATGGAGCCCTCCATCACTTTCTATGATTTTGAAATCAAACCTATGTCAACAGAAAGTATAGATCCTCCACTACATATCATGGCCAAGATCGATAACAAGCCATTCAAGAGAGTCTTAATTGACACCGGTTCCTCAATCAATATCATTACAACATCGGCGTTGAGTCATCTAAAGCTGTCGCCATCCCTTATCACAAAGTCGACTTTTACTCTTAAAGCATTCAATGATGCTTTATCTTCCACGGTTGGCACGGTTATCTTGCCCATTGAGGTAGGGGCCCGAACTTTGCATACCTTGTTTCACATCTTGGAAGGGACCATGGCATACAATGTATTGCTTGGACGGCCTTGGCTTAGGGAGATGAGATGTGTCCCTTCTATATTGCATCAATGTCTGAAGTATGTATATGAGGGACGAGTTCATTGTGTACCTGCTGACACTGAACCCTTCAAACATTGCAACTATGTCTCAAATCCTTATGAGATTGTGTTGCCATCCACTCATCTTTTCTTGACCCCATCTACTTCTTCTATACCATCTTCTTCTAAAGCTCCCATTCCTGAGGAGCTACCCATCATATCGCAACCATCTTCCTCTTCCGCTATTCCATCTCATTCACCACTTTCTTCATCAACTAATCTTCCTTCTTCTTCATCAGTGACCACATGCACATGTGGCCATGACCAATCATCTCTTTCCACGTCATTACCCCCTTCTTCTACACCTTCTTCAACATCACCTATTATTCCTCCATCTTCCCAACCATCACCGGCTGATGTTTCACAAGTTAGTGAAGCATCAACCCAACCAAATCCTTCCAATTCTTCTATCCCACATTCTTCTATTCCATCATCTAGTCCATCTCCCTCCCAAGTCAAGGTCCATCTCACTGATGCGGGTATTGGTGAGTATGCCATTCAAGATGTCCACATCACACCGTTCAATGTGCAAACAGTTAAAGATTTTGGTCGTCCACATGACCAACATTTATCCATTGGATCGGTTTATAACATGGGTTCTATGCCAAATTCCATTAATTTTGTATATGGGGGAATAGAGTCATCTTCTAGTCCTACCACCATACTAGAACCTAAGCATCCGAGTCCCTGCCAATATCGAAAGGATGGAGGGTTTTCCCTCTCGCTATTTCCACGAGACATAATTGGCGGCAATTTGGCCTAGGTCGATACGAGCAAGGGAGTAGCTGAACGCATCGATATGCCATATCAGAGACCCACTGAGCGTTTTGGTCTGGGCTACCAACCACTTCCATCCCTTTCTTCTTTTGAACGAGCTTTTCAAAGCATTAATCTTAATTCAGAAGAAGAAATCCTCCACCCCGACGAATCCGAAGATGAAGCCTATGAAGAATTTGACGTCATGTCAAATGGTGATGAATCCGAAGAAGAGTCAGCGCCCATTGTTCCCCTCACTAAACAAGACGAGTTTTATCTCCAATTGTTCCCTCTCCAAGAGGCCATCTTTCGCTTGCTTCTTCCACAAGAACGAGGTGAACCACCCCCGCCACATCCATAAGCCATAATCCAAACTCGTATTATATGTATATACTAAAATAGTGGTTTTCACCACTACCAAAAAAAAAAAAAATCAGAAAATTCCAAAAAAAAAAAAATTTTTTAAGTAAAAAAAAAAAAAAAAAAACTGAAAAACTATGTTGTTTTGCACTTCAGGTCTTCCGAGGTCTTCACCGGTTTCCCTTCCATTTCGCCCATCCTTTCTTCCATAAGTCGACAATGAATTTTGAAGACTTATTCACCCAAATCCATAATCCATATGATCCGGATAAGCTAATCCCGATCAACCCAAGCCTGATTGACATGGATTGGATTTCATCCCCTCCATCTATTTCGAGTTCATCCTTTCGAGGAATTATTAAAGGCTTCCGCCAACTACATTCCTCCATCACCTTCACATTCACCTTCATCTTCTAAGCCGAGTCTTCCGAGGGACATAGACGAGAGCAAGGTCGTTATACACTTAAGAGCATTCTACGCATAGTTTGAATTTTATATGTACATATATACATGGCTTGTACAACAAAAAAAAAAAAACAAATAAAATAAAAAGAATTTGCATTTCATTGTTAGTTGCATACATCTCATTCAAAAACATTGCATTTCATGTGCATACATCTCATTGAAAACCATAACATTTCATTTTCAGCCATAGTTGCATATCATGTTAGAGACCATTCTATCTTTTGGATATAAAATTTGGTCAAGCAAAAGTCATGTTGCCTTAATCGGGGGCACCTTCATAAAATCCATCAAACCGAATTGTCATTCGTACACCCATTTTCCATTTGCACATATTTACATTGCCAAAATGTTTTCGAGTCACTCGACCATTCCTAGTGTTTTAAGCAAACTTTGAAATGCATGTCAAAGTTCTCTAGGGCCATATCACAAATTACACTAAATAAAATCTTGAGTATTGGGAAATGATTTCAAAAGCGGTCTTGAACCTATCACATTTTCACATCTTAAAAACATCTTGTGTCAAAGAGAGATAACACCATCCTTGGGTTGTGCCTTGAAGTGAAAAGGGTAATCCTCGTTTGTCCTATCATGCAAACATAGTCCATAAAATAGTGGTTCTTACCACTATCACAAGCAAATCACAAAATATAAATATAAACAGAGTAGTAAGGATAGGGTAAAATTCTCATCATACTTCGGTTGAGAATCCGATTCCCCAAAGCTCTAAGGAAATGAACATTTTTCACACACCACTGATCCCAAATAAGTTGTAAGGATCGTACTACTTGTCCCATCAGACGGATAGGTAGTCATCCCCAAGGCTTACAAAGGTCAAAAACAACATGGACTATGGAGTTAACCTTCATCGGGGCTATAGACGCTTGGCTGGCGATGGAGTATACTCATTGCGTGGCGACATGTCTCTCCTCAAAGAGAGACCTCCGAATGCTCATACGGACAAACTAGCTTCGGGGTCTTCTCCATAACGGGGTTACCTAATTTATGCAAGATGAGGTTAATGAACACACTTGCACACACACAGGTTTTTGATTGCCTAGAGTCACTACCATGCTTCGGATTTGGTTAATGAACTCACATGCACACACATTTGGTCCTAGTTGAATTAGGCGATATTAGTAAGTTTGTTTGATACCACTAGCATGTTTGAGTCTTTGTAAAACAGTCTTCCTCCATATTTTCTTCCATATCAACCTCCATATCTTCTTCCATATTCATGTCATTCCATACGTCATCCATTCACAAGCCACCAAGTTCGGTGCCCCTGATTAAACAATTATGATAACAGTTGGCTAAATCTAACTATCTAAAAGTATGAGTGCTTCTTAGTGCATATTTCATTTACTTAGTCTCGCATTAATCATCTATAACTTTGCATTCCATTCCATCACATATGTATTAAAACATATAAAAACATGCATCACAAAAACATAGGCATTCACACAAAAGAAAGTAAAACACCAAATAAATAAAAGCCATGTATATATATATATTGTATAAAGGTCAAACTGTACAATGAATGCCAAAAGGCTACAATATACAATAGAGCACCAAGGCTCATAAAGAGTGCATCTAAGCACTAAGCTAACCATCAAAAGAGGACCCCTGAGACCTAGTAGGAGCCCTAGACCTAGTGGTGTGCCTAGACTCACTACGCCTAGAGACAGAAGAGGATGGAGGATCAGGCAACACAATGTGATGCCTAAACAATGTGTCCTCCAAAGCCTCAATATAACGAGTCCTAGACCTAAGTCTAGCTATGTCTATCCCGTGTCATCGCTCCCGCTCTGCTAGCTCTGCCTAGAGTCTCGTCACCCTGTCATCCTAGGGCACCCTAGTCACTCCATCCAAGTCCACCTGCAGCTGGGCCATCCTCTCCTCCTGAGCAGCTAACAGGGCATCCCGCTCTCCGCCTCTACTCCAGCCGAGCTATCCTCTCATCCCGAGCAGCTAGCATAGCATCACGCTCCGCTATCTGCGCACGTGCCGGCTCGTCCTCGAGCCCGCTAGGGGTACCTCCCTAGCCTCTCCTGTGGCCTCTCCTAGGCCCTCTCCACCATCATCTCCGTCATCTTCGCTCCCCGAAGCCTGCCGTGCCATCTTCCCCTTTCACCTTCGAATCGGATCAAGGCGGGACCCTCCCACGCTTGGGAACCTCCACGGTTCCCTCGCCCTCTCAACCCTCCAAATGTAGAATCGGTCTCCTCTAACCAAAACAACAAAACAAAAATTGGTTACAAATTTTTCCCAAAAAAAAAAAAAAAAAAAAAAAAAAAAAACAAATAATAAGTACTTGCTTAAATAAACAAATACCTCAGCTGGCTGCACTGGCGCGTCCGCTCCCATCTCCGCCATAGCTCCCGCGTGCTTCACTCTCCCACACAACCTTTCACTTCACTTCACTCCACTCCCTCAGACGCACTTCTCTCAAGCTCGAACGCACAAATGAGCGAAATTCTCGCTGAAACTGTTTAAATAGCTGGTTTTGGCGCCCTGAAATGCGATGGGGCGTTTCATGGCGCATTCAGACGTAGTGGGGCATTTTCATGATGCATTCAAACACCGACGGGCGTCTCTGCCACCCCCAAATGCATACCGGCGTTTGGTGTCAGTATTGAATAAAGGAACAAAACTTACAAAATTGAAGCTTACCTCCTCCAAATTTCATCAAATTGCATCCATCCATTCTTCTTATCATAATAAAACATTTTGTGAAGGTTACAACGGTTTTGGACACAAATTTTGTCATTTCGCTCAAAAAGCGCATCATTCATCATTGATTTACAAATTGGGTTAAAAACATTCAAAACCTTCACAAAATTAACCACATTCATCAATTCTTCCGATCTATCATCAATTTCATTCATTCTTCTTTCATCATGCATATTTTTGCCAAATTAAATTAAAGTAAACCTCGTATCTAGTGGTATATTCTATCACCTTGGCGATTGCAACGATTTGCATCCATGCAATTCGGTAAGAGGATTAAACCACCATAAGGACACTTACCATTTATCATCATCAATTATTTCACTGTTTGAAAATTGGAAATCAATTTTGGGTATTCTACTTTTCAAGTGACCTCATACCAAGATTAATTTGCTCAACAGTTGTCATTGATGGCCTAGTTCATGGGGCCTTAAACGTGGACAATCTTCAATATCATCATTATTTTGAGTCTTGCTAGAGATTAAGGCTACCTAGGTTGATTGGTTCCGACCCGAGGAATTATCCATACAGTCACTAGGAGCATCTCTGAGTTCTGGACTCTTTTCATGCATATTGCATCTCTGCATATCAATGGCGCCAACAAGGCAATTTCATCAACAGTATGGATTCACCCACAGGAGTTGGGGCATCCGTTATCAATTTTTAACTTTCCTAATAGTGGAATTCATCTTACATGATCATGGAATTTAAAATTTGGCAAAAATCCCTTTATAACCGTTGGGGCAGAAAACGGTTCATCTTTCACATCACTCATATCGTCTTCAATCATATTCTTTTCTGGTTTGTACACCAACCCCTTTCTTGTTGGGACATAAACAGATGGTTCATACACCAACCCCTTTTTTCACCGTTGGGGCAAAAACGGTTCATTTTCTTCCGAATTTCTTCCAATTGGCTTGTGAGAACCATTCTCGCTCGCCAATTGAGGGGGTAAGCTGATAAATTTTAAATATTCTTTTATTCTTTGGTCTTCAAAGTTGTGCTTTAGTCTTGAGAGAGAGTTGCGTCCGATCCGACTTTTCGGGTGTCCTAAGTTTTTGTGCTTGCATTGTGTCTTCACACAAAGCAGCTCAAAAAGGGGCATCTGTAGACACCAAAATCCAGCCACTTGCAAGTCATCTATACCTTCCTGTCAGCCACGTGTCGGTCATCCACCTTCCCGCCATTATTTGGCCCAAATCCACACTTTCCCGCCATTATTTGGCCCAATTTCACCTTTCCCGCCATTTTTCATCCCCAAATTTATTTAAATTAATATTTATATATATATTTTTATATTTTAATATTTTAATATATATATTTAAATAATAGTTTAAGTGATTTAATCTGAGTCGTCCATCCTTCATTTAATCTCATCCGTCCATCCATCTTAATCCATTTCACAACCTAGATTTATTCTCTACCCTTGGATCCACTTTAATCTTAGCCACACGTTCAAAGTGTCGTTAAAACCCTAAAGTGTGCCCTAAGAGTAGATTATAAATTGAGTCACCTTGATGGCTCAAACCCTATGTCTTTTGCTACTTCTATCTTGGATCTTTTCTATCTTCTTAACTTCTTCTATCTCCTTTTCTGATCCCCTCTATCTCTCTTCTGCTACCTTTTCGTCGCATCCATCGTCGCATCCATCGTCGCTTCCGTCGCTGCTTTCGTCGCCATCTCTTCTGCAGCATTCTGCAGAATCCCCCATTCTTGTCGCAAGTGCCCGCGGGCGTTTACCCCTTTACCAAGTGCCCACGGGCATTTACCAAGTGCCCACGGGCGTTTACCAAGTGCCCGCGGGCGTTTACCCACAGCCACAGACTCAGACCGGCGTCTGAAACCTTAATCCAGAAGCACGCGGGCGTTCAGCGAGTGCACCAGGGCGCCTTTCGTAGCCGATTTGACAGCCACATTACTTCCAGGTGTCGCCTGGTCTAGCTGCGTTAACAGAGAACAGGTATAAATTAGTTTAAAGCAAGTAACTCATATTTTATGTATTAATCTGTTATTGAATTCCTGCATTTCATTTTTCTAGGGTTTTAGATTGTTTTCGAGGGCTCACACGGTGGAGCCCTCTTATTAATTTCTAACTCCTTGATAGTGTTAATGTGTGCGGGTTTTTAATGGCAGATCCGGTTTATTGATGGCGATTGATTAAGCTGGAGTGGTCCAAGCAAGGGATACAACAAAGCCCACTCACTCTGTTGGGATTGAAGATACATTCTTCGGAGACGCCACCATTTGTGCCAGCTAGGGTTTCGGAGAACCCTAGCACAAATTGTAATCTTGTATCACAAATAAAGGGTTACAAGCCCAGTTGTATTCAAAAAGGAGTTTTTAAACTCCATCGATTAATAGAAATCGTTTGTTTTGTGCAACTATTCTGTACTCTGTTATTGTGATTTTATTTTTTTTTTTGGCGTGTATTTTTAATCTACAAATGGCGATCAGGAAACACAATGTGATGCCTAAACAATGTGTCCTCTAGAGCCTCAATGTAACGAGTCCTAGACCTAAGCCTAGCTATGTCTATCCCGTGTCATCGCTCCCGCTCTGCTAGCTCTACCTGGAGTCTCATCACCCTGTCATCCTGGGGCACCCTAGTCGCTCCATCCAAGTCCACCTGTAGTTGGGCCACCCTCTTCTTCTGAGCAGCTAACAGGGCATCCCGCTCTGCTGCCTGTTGCTCCAGTCGAGCTATCCTCTCGTCCCGAGCAGCTAGCATAGCATCGCGCTCGCTATCTGCTGCTGCAACTATGCCAGCTCGTCCTCGAGCCCTATAGGGGGTACCTCCCTAGCCTCTCCTGTGGCCTCTCCTAGGCACTCTCTGCCATCATCTCCGTCATCTTCGCTCCCCGAAGCCTGTCGTGCCATTTTCCCCTTTCGCCTTCGACTGTCAGATCGAAGGCGGGGACCCTCCCTACGCTTGGGAACCTCCGTGGTTCCCTCGCCCTCACTAGCCCCACTGCCTCCAATATCTCCCAGTCTACCTGGTACAATGACCTCCTCATCCCCGGAATGATAGGGGAGAATCGGTGTCGCCCCTCTAACACCCTAAGCTACAAAACAACAAAACAAAATTTTGTTACAAATTTTTTTCAAAAAAAAAAAAAAATTATTACAGTTTCACAAAAATCCCTTTTCCGTTGGGGCAGAAAACGGTCAATCTTTCATATTTTTTTCTGGTTTGTACACCAACCCATTTTTCGTTGTGGCAGAAAACGGTCAATCTTTCATATTTTTTTCTAGTTTGTACACCAACCCCTTTTTCGTTGGGGCAGAAAACGGTCAATCTTTCATATTTTTTTCTGGTTCGTACACCAATCCCTTTTCCGTTGGGGCAGAAAACAGTCAATATTTCATATTTTTTTTTGGTTTGTACACCAACCCCTTTTCCGTTGGGGCAGAAAACGGTCAATATTTCATTTTTTTTCTGGTTTGTACACCAATCCCTTTTTCGTTGGGGTAGAAAACGGTCAATCTTTCATATTTTTTTCTTGTTTGTACACCAACCCCTTTTCCGTTGGGGCAGAAAACGGTCAATCTTTCATATTTTTTTTTGGTTCGTACACCAACCCCTTTTCTTTTGGGACATAAACAGATGGTTTGTACACCAACCCCTTTTCTGTTGGGACATAAACAGATGGTTTGTACACCAACCCCTTTTCTGTTGGGACATAAATAGATGGTTTGTAAACAAATCCCTTTTATGTTGGGACATAAACAGATGGTTTGTACACCAACCCCTTTTCTCGTTGGGACATAAACGGATGGTTTGTACACCAACCCCTTTTCGTTGGGACATAAACAGATGGTTCATACACCAACCCCTTTTCTCGTTGGGACATAAACGGATGGTTTGTAAACAAATCCCTTTTCTGTTGGGACATAAACGGATGGTTTGTACACCAACCCCTTTTCTCGTTGGGACATAAACGGATGGTTTGTACACCAACCCCTTTTCTCGTTGGGACATAAACGAGATGGTTCATACACCAACCCCTTTTCGTTGGGACATAAACGGATGGTTTGTAAACAAATCCCTTTTCTGTTGGGACATAAACAGATGGTTTGTACACCAACCCATTTTTTGTTGGGACATAAACAGATGGTTCATACACCAACCCCTTTTTACCGTTGGGGCAAAAATAGTTCATTATATTCCAAATTTCTTCCAATTGGCTTGTGAGAACCATTCTCACTCGCCAATTGAGGGGGTAAGCTAATAAATCTTAAATATTCTTTTATTTTTTTTTTGTCTTCAAAGTTGTGCTTTAATCTTGAGAGAGAGTTGCATCTGATCCAGCTTTTCAGGTGTCTTAAGTTTTTTGTGCTGCATTGTGTCTTCACACAAAGCAACTCAAAAAGGGGCATCTGTAGACACCAAAATCTAGCCACTTGCAAGTCATCTATACCTTCCTGTCAGCCACATGTCAATCATCCATCTTTCCCGCAATTATTTGGCCCAAATCCACACTTTCCCGCCATTATTTGGCCCAATTTCACCTTTCCCGTCATTTTTCATCTCCAAATTTATTTAAATTAATATTTATATATATTTTTTAATATTTTAATATATATATTTAAATAATAGTTTAAGTGATTTAATCTGAGCCGTCCATCTTTCATTTAATCTCATCCGTCCATCCATATTAATCCATTTCACAACCTAGATTTATTCCCTACCCTTAGATCCACTTTAATCTTAGCCACACGTTCAAAGTGTCGTTAAAACCCTAAAGTGTGCCCTAAGAGTAGATTATAAATTGAGTCACCTTGATGGCTCAAACCCTATGTCTTTTGCTACTTCTATCCTGGATCTTTTCTATCTTCTTAACTTCTTCTATCTCCTTTTCTGATCCCCTCTATCTCTCTTCTGCTACCTTTTCGTCGCATCCATCGCAGCATCCATCGCCGCTTCTGTCATCGCTTTCATCACCATCTCTTCTGCAGCATTCTGCAGAATCCCCCATTCTTGTCGCAAGTGCCCGCGGGCGTTTACCCCTTTACCAAGTACCCACGGGCGTTTACCAAGTGCCCACGGGCGTTTACCCACAGCCACAGACTCAGATCGGCGTCTGAAACCTTAATCCAGAAGCACACGGGCGTTCAACGAGTGCACCAAGGCGCCTTTCGCAGCCGATTTGACAGCCACATTACTTCCAGGTGTCGCCTGGTCTAGCTGCGTTAACAGAGAATAGGTATAAATTAGTTTAAAGCAAGTAACTTCTTTTCTTTTATTGATCTATTGTTGAATTCCTGAATTCTATTTTTCTAGGGTTTTAGATTGTTTCTGAGGGCTCACACAGTGGAGCCCTCTTATTAATTTCTAACTCCTTGATAGTGTTAATGTGTGCAAGTTTTTGACAGCAGATCCGATTTATTGATGGCAGTTGATTAAGCTGGAGTGGTCCAAGCAAGGGATACAACAAAGCCCACTCACTCTATTGGGATTGAAGATATATTCTTCGAAAGTGCCACCATTTGTGCCAGCTAGGGTTTCGGAGAACCCTAGCATAACTTGTAACTGTGTATCACGAATAAAGGGTTACAGGCCCAGTTGTATTCAAAAAGAATTTTTAAACTCCATCGATTAATAGAAATTGTTTGTTTTGTGCAACTATTCTGTACTCTGTTATTGTGATTTTATTTTTTATTTTTTATTTTTTTTGTTTGGCGTGTATTTTTAATCTACAAATATAATAGCCATTGTTTGATCCAATAGAAGTTGTTTGATATATGTTATAAACTAGTTGAATTATGTTCTTTTATTTTCATTTGAAATCATCATTGCATCACATGCTTTAGAAGGACCTTATCATAGTAGCAATTTTCCTTATATCAAGGTGTGCTACATGGTGACATATTGTCTCCTATGGCTTACTTATTCATATCCAATTTTAACTATGTTTCTAAGTTTATGATATAATTGCTTAAAGATAACACATGTAATCTTCACATAATTTTCAACTAGTTCAAAATATGAATAAACATTAAGGACAAGTTCAATCTTATAAAAACATCTAAAACAAGTGTATAAGTTGAAACATGTAGTGGATTACAAAAATTTCTTATAATTCCTTTCATTATCATTGAAATAAATTATTTGGATTACCCATAACATAAATCCATACTACTTATCCAATTGATACATGATATAATCATATACCATAAGATCCATAATATAAATATGTCCCCTCTTGTATAGTCATGATGTAGCATAAGTATAATCCATTCGTTATTTGTTACATAAATTTCAAGTGTTGCAAAAAGGATTCAAGCATCATACTTGGTATACATTGATCATCAATATTCTAGTCAAAATATAAAGAAACAACATTAATAGCATAAATAATGAGGTCTACATTATGGTGGGAATAATAATTTCAATCATGTGAGTATTTTTTTTGTAACCTATTCCAACTAAGTAAAGATATACATATATCCAAAGCCAACATGTGTTTTTTAAGGATTAATATTTTTTCTTTAGTTCATTTTAATTCTTTGATATGAATAATTCCTACCTCTATATGAGGTATTTACTCCATTATAATCCTTTACAATAAAATTTATTCACTTGATAATAGAAATCAAGCAAGTGATTAGCTCAACTAATTTCATATCCATCATGAGATGGTCTAGCATATTCATATTCATCACATAGAAACATATAGGATGATAAAAATTTAGATTTTTTAAAGGTCTTATCCATATGCATAACCATTATCATATTTATAAATAGATTCATACACTTAGTTTTATAGTTTGATAGGGATTCACTTAGTAAAAACTTGCTCAAAACGTCATGTTCATCGGATCTAAATATGACCTCCTAGTTCTTAAATTACAACCTTTTTCTTTTTAGTATCCTATTTTTTATTACCTCATCATTATTGATAATATATTCATTTAATAATTGTAAATAAAATATCCCTTGTATGCATTCACATAGAATTCACCATTTCTTATGTGTATCCCCAACAAGAAAATCCAACACAAGATCACATATAGCATAATTTGGATTGTTCATTTTATTGTTTTAGATATGATACATCAAAACCCTTACTAGATGCTTTCAACACTCGAAAATGATGCATGTAAATTAACACTATTCAATTTATAAGCACATAGGAAAATATCATATACTCAACAATGATAACATACTAGTTACCTATCATGATAATATATTTAAGGCTCATCAATTTTCAACATTGCAAGTAGAGAAAACATCCATCTCAAATGTTCTAATAAATGTATATAAAAAATACTCCAACTAGCCATAATGTACATAAATAGTTTTTGGGGGCTATAAGTGACCCGTTGTGCTTCCCGTGTGATGTGACCACCCACGATTATGGTTTTAGCTCATTTGCCTCTATTTAGTGGGTTCATCTGGTGCCCTGTACCTCATGCTAGGGGTGCTAGTCCTAGGAAGTCCGAGGAAGCATGGGATGTGACTTCACCAAATAACCTCCAAGATTTTTATAATGGTTGGATCCTTGTTAAGATGTAATATTTTGGAACTTGTATTCCTTGTGCTACACTATCCTAATAAAATTGATCTATTTAGGAAAAATGAAAAGAAGAAAAAATAGGAAATAACACAAAAAAGTAAATTGCTGAAAGTAAATTATAGAAAGTATATCCTAACTAGCATATCTATGTATGGTGATGTACCAAAGAAATAAATTTCAATGTTAAGACTCAATGGGATGAATGAACACATGAACTAGGCAAGATAGTGAGATTGAACATATATTTGACCATGCAAACTGTTGGAACATGACATTATTTCATGTTAACAAATCATAAACCAGGATCATAATATTATGCATTGAAACATAACAACATCAAGATAAGATCACACATGAAGATGTACACAAATATATTGAGATAAAAATTGCACAAAATAGATATCTCATTGTATTATTCTTCCATGCTCAAGGTATGATACAACAATGGAGAGTTATCTCCAATATAATACAATACATGACTTTTCAGTCCTCAAACTGTTGCTCTCCCCTACAAATCCAAGAAATGCAACCTTTCACATTCTTGTCATTAAGACAAGCTCTCAACATGCCACATGTTAATGTGACTCTTCATTCTCCTCTCTCTTTTGACACATTTCACTTTCACAAAGTGACACATACATTAGACCAAATAATGTAATACTCACAACACCCCCCTTTAGTACATTATTTGGTAAAAAACCTTTTACAAATTTTGATGATTACACATTCCCCCTTCATCAAAATTGTCTTCATTCTCTATGTGCCACTATCTCTATATCTTAGCAACTTTGAATCACACTTGGTTTCCTTTTGAAGAAACCATACAACATTCCTTTTAGCTTATCCCAAGCATTCATATCAATCCATCCACAATTTATTTTTAATCTACATTCTTTTATTTCTTTTTGTAGATAAAACATGTGTGAATGGTTATGTCCTCCACAAAATTTACAAGAATAGAGATTCCAACATTTCTCTATCCTATGACCATATTTACCACAATGCTCACATCTATTTTCTGTCACCAATTTGCTATCACTATTACCTGTTACAAATTTTGTGCTTGAATCATTTTGATTCACTTGTCCTGTGTACCCAAGACCTTCACATTTTGGTCTTATTATTGGTACAAATGGTTCTTTCATGCCTTGTTCATGCTTTCCCAAGCCTTTTTGTTTGTAGCCCATTTTTTGTAGCAATTTGGAACCAATTCCCTTAGTGTGCTTCTCAAAATGGCCAAAACCATCATCACATTGCTCAACACAAATTTGAGCATCACTATGTCTATCATAATTTGAGTCTATGTCCTCATCAATTACAATGGCATAGGCTCTCTCTAAACAATCATGAACCATGTGCAAGTCACTTTCATTTGGAAAGGGATCACAACATGCATCTTTTTCCTGCTCACAAAGATCATTAGTATCACAACATTCATCCACCATTATGGGCTTCAAATCATTAGTATCACAACATTTATCCACCATTATGGGCTTCAAATCATTAGTGTCACAAACAACATCCTTCATCAATGGCTTGTTTCCTTGTGCTTTGATTTTGGAAACATTAAGAGTAATTACCCCCTTATATATTATCTTCAATAAGCAAGTAGGTATAGTGATAAAATTTTCATGGCATTCATTTGCATCATTAATGACTCCTTGTATGCATTGTTGTAGTAACAAAAATTCTCCTTTTTGGACTTCTTCAAGAATGGGATTTAATTCTTTTATCACTTTATTTGAAACAAATTTTTCTTCTTCCTTAGCTTCTTGACAAAAATTTTTCAACAAACTTTGTTTCTTGTTTTTTGGCATTTTTTTCTTGTTCTTTCCCCCCTTTGATTTAATTTTTCCTTTGAGGTAGAAAACCTTTTACCTCCCAAAATTAAATCAATTCAAGAAAAAAACTTAATTTTTTTAATTAATTTTTTGTCAACCTTTGAAGTGGAAAACCTTTTATCTCCAAAAAAAGAAAATCAAATTGCCAAAAAAAATGCTTCCTTTTGGTCAAAAAAAATCTTTCTGCCCTAATAAAAATTTTGAATTTCATATTTTATTATTTTCCTTCCTTATTCCTCTTATTAAAAAAGTATTTAATGTTTTAATCCCCCTTTTCTTTCAATAAAACTTATTATAAAATAATTGTACTCCCCTTTGTAACCTTCCTTATATCTCCACTTGGTTTAAGTTTCAAATTTAAAATTTAAAATATTTTACCTTTACTCACTGTCATATTGCATGATTTAAAATTTGATTATGCTGCACCCTGTTAATGACTATCTTCCTCCAAACCTGCTACAATGTTATGGCTAACATCGACACTTGGCTAGAGATGCCCTTCTTGTGCTCATCGTGAACTATTTTTTCCTATTTTTTTGGTGTTGTCACTTATCTACCTCTTTGATTATTGACATGTAGACATTTTTTTGCCTTGTAATTTCCCTTTCGCTTGGTGTCCCCTCTTTTGAAAAAAATTTGGTTGGCCTATGAAATGGGATAGGAACGACAAGTATTCCCACCTATTACTCCTGCCGCTACGTGAGGTAATGTCTCTTCTATTGTAAATAGGACATGTACCTCTCCACATCCACGTGGTCACTCCACCACAATTTTACTACACTAGCCTGCAAAATGTTGCTCCAACAACTCCTTTCGCATATGCAGTAGGTGTGTAATCCCACTGTTTGGAGGCATATGAGGATATTTCTTGTTGTATGGAGGTGAAGGGAGAAAGTAAAAACATGCAAAAGCCACAACAAAATAAAAATTGGCACTTCGACTCATATGTTATCTTTGTCTCTCAATCTGCATATGACACAGGGAATCAAGAACCACCTTCTGCAGGGTTCAACAAGGGAAACTTGCAAGCAAGAATTTGCATTTTAGGGGCCTTTTGTACAAGCACAAAAAAGGAAGAGCCCTTTGAATTTTTTTTTTAACACCTTCTCAAACCAAACATAATTTTAAAACTTCAACAAGTGACTTGATGTTTTTTAACCTATCAAAAAAACTCCACAGTTTATCATTTTATTTTGGAGTAGTGCTCTGATGGGTGACCTCCTGGGAAATCTCAGTTTTTTGCACCTCTCAAACTTTTTTGTTGTTCCTTTTCTTTGTTTTCAACCTTTGTTCTTAATTCAAGTCTAGTTATTTTCTGCTTCCACTGGATCACTCTAATATCATAGAAATCTCCTTACCTTCAACACCTCAATGGGCATGTCGTCAGATGGCGAGGATTATCCCAAAAATATATGTTCACTCAAGCTCTCCATGGCTCTCTTTTTTATTGGTTTTCTCCATAGCTTTCTTGACCTTGGTTTCTCCATAACTCTTTCAACCTTGGTTTCTCCATAGCTCTCTCAACCTTGCTATGATACCATGTTGTAACTTGATACTATTTCATGTTAAAAAATCATAAACCAAGATCATAATATTATGCATTGAAACATAACAACATCAAGATAATATCACACATGAAATGTACACAAAAATATTGAGATAAAAATTGCACAAAAGAGAGATCTCATTGTATTATTCTTGCATGCTCAAGGTATGATACAACAATGGAGAGTTATCTCCAATATAATACAATTACATGACTTTTTAATCCTCAAATTGTTGCTCTCCCCTAAAAATCTAGGAAATACAACCTTTCACATTCTTATCATTAAGAAAATCTCTCAATATGCCACATGTTAATGTGACTCTTCATACTCCTTTCTCTTTTTGATACATTGCACTTTCACAAAGTGACACATAAATTAGAACAAATAATATAATACTCACAACACCCCCCTTTAGTACATTATTTGGTAAAAAACCTTTTACAAATTTTGATGATTACACATTCCTCCTTCATCAAAATTATCTTCATTATCTATGTGCCACTATCTCTATATCTTAGAAACTTTTAATCACACTTGGTTTCCTTTTGAAGAAACCATACAACATTCCTTTTAGCTTTTCCCAAGCATTCATATCAATCCATCCACAATTTATTTTTAATCTACATTATTTTCTTTCTTTTTGTAGACAAAACATGTGTGAATGGTTATGTCCTCCACAAAATTTACAAGAATAGATATTCCAATATTTCTCTATCCTATGACCATATTTACCACAATGCTCACATCTATTTTTTGTCACCAATTTGCTATCACTATTACCTGTTACAAATTTTGTGCTTGAATCATTTTGATTCACCTGTCCTATGTACCCAAGACCTTCATATTTTGGTCTTATTATTGGTACAAATGGTTATTTCATACCTTGTTCATGCTTTTCCAAGCCTTTTTGTTTGTAGCCCATTTTTTTGTAGCAATTTGGAACCAATTCCTTTAGTGTGCTTCTCAAAATGGCCAAAACCATCATCACATTGCTCAACACAAATTTGAGCATCACTATGTCTATCATCATTTGAGTCTATGTCCTCATCAATTACAATGGCATAGGCTCTCTCTGAACAATCACGAACCATGTGCAAGTCACTTTCATTTGGAAAGGGATCACAACATGCATCTTTTTCCTGCTCACAAAGATCATTAGTATCACAACATTCATCCACCATTATGGGCTTCAAATCATTAGTATCACAACATTTATCCACCATTATGGGCTTCAAATCATTAGTGTCACAAACAACATCCTTCATCAATGGTTTGTTTCCTTGTGCTTTGATTTTGGAAACATTAAGAGTAATTACCCCCTTATATATTATCTTCAATAAGCAAGTAGGTATAGTGATAAACTTTTCATGGCATTCATTTGCATCATTAATGACTCATTGTATACATTGTTGTAGAAACAAAAATTCTCCTTTTTGGACTTCTTCAAGAATGGGACTTAATTCTTTTATCACTTTATTTGAAAATAAATTTTTCTTCTTCCTTAGCTTTTTGACATAAATTTTTCAACAAACTTTGTTTCTTGTTTTTTGGCATTTTTTTCTTGTTCTTTCCCCCCTTTTGATTATATTTTCCTTTGAGGTAGAAAATATTTTGCCTCCCAAAATTAAATCAATTCAAGAAAAAAAACTTAATTTTTTTTTAATTTTTTGTCAACATTTGAAGTGGAAAACCTTTTATCTCCAAATTTTTTTTTTCAAATTGCAAAAAAAAAATTGTTTTGTTCAAAAAAAAAATTCTGCCCTAATAAAAATTTTGAATTTCAAATTTTATTATTTTCCTTTCTTATTCCTCGTATTAAAAAATTATTTAATGTTTCAATCCTCTTTTTCTTTCAATAAAACTTATTATAAAACAACTCTACACCCCTTTGTAACCTTATATCTCCACTTGGTTTAAGTTTCAAATTTGAAATTTAAAAGATTTTACCTTTACTCATTGTTACACTGCATGATTTAAAATTTGGTTCTACTACACCAGGTCAATGACTATCTTCCTTCGAACCCACTGCAACATTAGGGCTAACATCAACACTTGGTTGGAGATGCCCTTCTTATGATCATCGTGAACTATTTTTACCTATTTTGTTGGCGTTGTCACTTATCTGCCTCTCTAATTATCGACAAGCAGTTGTTTCACTACCTTGTAATGCCCCTTTCGCTTAGCATCTCCTCTTTTGAAAAATTAGTGGTTGGCCTTTGAAACAAAACATGAACGACGAGTATTCTTTTCTATTACTTCCTCCACTATGTGAGGTAACATCTCTCTGACTATATGTAGGCCACGTACCTCTCCATGTTCATGTGGCCACTCCACCATGATTTCGATGCACTAGCCTGCAAAAAATTGCTCCAAAAACTCCTTTCACACACATAGTAGGCATGCAATCCCACTGTTTAGAGGTATACGAGGATTTTTCTCACTATATGGAGGTGAAGGGAGCCAAAACACACGCAGAAGCCACAACCAAATAAAAAATTGGCACTTTGGCCCATCTGTTATCTCTATCTCTCAATCTATGTTCAATACGGGGAATCGAGAACCACCTTTTGTAGGGTTAGACAGGGGAAACCTGTAAACAGGAATTTGCAGTCTAGGGGCATTCCATACAAGCACAAAAAAGGAAGATCCCTTTATATTTTTTTTTTTAAACCTTCTCAAACCAAACATAATTTTTTAAACTCCAACAAGTGACTTGACATTTTTTAACCTATCAAATAATCTCCACAGTTAATAATTTTATTCTGGAGTAGTGCTCGGATGGGTGACCTCCTGGGAAATCCTAATTATTTGCACCTTTCAAACTTTTTTTTATTGTTCCATTTCTTTATTTTCAACCTTTGTTTTTGTTTTCAAGTCTGATTATTTTTTTCTTCCATTGCGTCACTCTGATATCACAGAAATCTTCTTACCTTCAACACCTCAAATGGGCATGTCGTCAAATGGCGACGATTATCCCAAAAAATCTATTCACTCAGGCTCTCCATGGCTCTCTGGTTTTCTAGTTTTCTCCATAGCTTTCTCAACCTTGGTTTCTCCATAGCTCTCTCAACCTTATTTTATCCATAACTCTCTCAACCTTGCTCTGATACCATGTTGGAACATGACACTATTTCATGTTAACAAATCATAAACCAGGATCATAATATTATGCATTGAAACATAACAACATCAAGATAAGATCACACATGAAATGTACACAAAAATATTGAGATAGAAATTGTACAAAAGAGAGATCTCATTGTATTATTCTTGCATGCTCAAGGTACGATACAACAATAGAGAGTTATCTTCAATATAATACAACTACATGAATTTTCAGTCCTCAAACTGTTGCTCTCCCCTACAAATCCGAGAAATGAAATATTTCACATTCTTGTCATTAAGACAAGCTCTAAAAAAATGCAACATGTTAATGTGACTCTTCATACTCCTCTATTTTTGACACATTGCATTTTCACAAAGTGACACATAAATTAGACCAAGTAATGTAATACTCACAACACCCCTTTTAGTACATTATTTGCTAAAAAATATTTTACAAATTTTTATGATTACACACAAACATGTAATATATTATGCATAACATAAAGAGGCTTGATGGCTTGTACATGCAGCTGGCCTAAGGCTTGAGTCTAAACTAAAAGATAAAATAGAAAAGGGAGCAATAATATGGCACATATCAAATGCTTGACACAATAACAAAATCCAAATACCATTTTATCCAAGAGAGCTACTGTTTGTACCATTTATAGAGAAATTTTGAAATTCAAAATTTTCTCCCAAAAAGGGTAAGGGCAGTATCGTCGATGTTAGTATTGGTTGCAGGATCAAGAAACTTGTGTTGCATTAATTTCTAGAGAGTTTGGAGCTAAGTGGGGTTAAATTGCTATAAATTCCTCCACATGTGGTATGGTCCTCTTATTATATGGTTATTTAATTTTTCCACCTTCCTTCATGGAGGGATGAGCTTGGGTGTTGACTTTTGTTGATGAGGTCAATCCTATGTTTATGACCTAGCGTTTCCTTAGATCTCAACCCTTCTTAGAAATTTATCTTTTCTTTGTGTTAGCTTACTATAACCTAGTAATTTTTTGGGTATGGACCTCCCCTTAAATGGTCTTATCACTCTAGTAATACTTTCCATTTTTCTTTTGATTAGCCCTTGGTTTTGTTGCCACTATTTTTGATGTTCCTTGTTTCCCTTAATGAACAATTATTTTTCAATGAGTTTACATATGTTTTTATGAGGGGTCATGGTACCCTCATACTAAGTATAGTTTGAACTTTAACCTCTCAAAGAGAAGCCAAATCCCTTACCACTATACTAATATTGCAACTTTAATGATCAATTCTTTTGAGAATGTTTTCATGTAGGATTACACTAGGCCTTGTTTGATGGGAAAGCTTCTAGTCCTTGGTGTTTTTTCCATGATTGGATTACCTCTCCCATATTTAATCTTTTGGGGTACATTGGTGAAGTTCAACAAGGTATGTTGACCTTATTGAGTTCTTACTTGACTCTTCAAGTCCCCATTATTCTTTCTCTCAAAGGCCCTTGTATTTCCCCTTATGGGTATGTTGCTAATGGCTTTAAGCAATTACCCTTGGGTATATGGAATGCTACAACTCAATTGCTAGAGGAATATACCTTGATATTAGGTACCTTCTATAGGTTAGGCAGGTGAATCCCAATGGAAAAATTTGTCAAAGGTTTCATAATCAAGGGAGCCCTTTTAGTCACTATCGAGCAAGCTAAAATGGATTGATCTAGGTGAATAACTTTACCTTGAGGTAGGGGGAGCTTCGAACATGCTATCAGTATTTATCTTAGACCATCCTTTATGGGTGTTCTCTTTGAATTGGCTACTTTGTATGTGTATTTATATTCAGGATTATCTCATCTGGTTTGCTCAGATGATAGTTCTTTCTTGCTTTTATTTTGAGGTAGGAACCTATCCCACTATAGTAAAAAAATAATACAATTTTTGTAACTCAAAAGGAACTTCTACTTTTAGGAGTAAAAGAACCTAGAAAATGATAGTCTTATCTATTGGGTATGGAATTTTTGGGATAAATTATTTCTTGGAAGCTGGGACACTTAGGAGAGGAAGTTTGGTCTCTTATATATATTTCAAGTAGGGAGCCCTTCTTCTTATAGACTTTTGGATGGTAAGGCATTGAAAGCCTTTTGTACTACCTTTCTTCCTCCTAATTCCTTCTCACATGGCTAGATAGGGAATGGTGTGATCATATCTTATGTTATCATCTATTGGCTATAGGGAATATCCCTTATACCTTTTTAATGTATCTCAAGAAATGATTATATTGTGCCACTCCTATTGACTACTAGTCTTCTTATTTCATGCATTTTCTTCTTGGCACATGTGGTGAGTTTCTAAAAATACTTCATCTAGACATCCTATTTTTTTGCCCATTGTTTACATGTTGCCTGTTTCTATTGGCCAATAAATATAGTACTTGGCCTTTATTTAAATGCCAACTATCTACATAGTATGAATGATCTAATGTGTATTCACACACTGGTCTCTCCTTGTAGAGGTTCACCAGAATCTACAATTTTTAGACCATAGTGATTCAAAATTCTATTTATCCCAGTAATTTAGTTGAGTGGGAACACATGCTCCTAATCTTGGTGGGATAGGAGATGTAGAAGAGTTATCTTTTGCTAATATGATGAGTTCTTCTCATAGCATCAAGTACACATCTGGTTTAGTGGTATCGTATCCCCATATAGGTTGGTTTCCCATATGTCATCCACTCATTCATCCTATATAACACATGGATGTGTAATTCATGTCTAAGTGCACTTGATCCTTCCTTATATATCAAGAAATATTATTCTCCTTCATCCTGGTTTTCTAGATTAAACTCCATGTGGAGCATGTGAGGTGGTTTTGAGAGCACCTTCATCTTGGCACTATTGTAGGCACATAAGAACATATGGGACAAATCCAAAGAGAGGTATCTACTAATTTTTATGATGAAATATTGGAAGAGATAAATACCAAATGATGCAAGCAAATCTATCATCGTCACTTCTTGGATAACGGTTATGTTGATACAAGCATACAGAGAGAGATGTAAGTCCTTTAAAATGTCAAGGTTTTTTATTAATGTTCCATCCATATATACTACCCCTTGTTTGACTAGCATGTATGTTAGTTCCAAGGCATTTTCTACTCTTTCGGATATGAATGAAGTGCTTTCCCTAGAGTTCACTAGAAAATTATGGATAAGCTTATCATTATAAATGAGTGTTAGATAAAATGGTTGCAGCTTGGGCCTACTATGATTGAATATTTATAGGATGACTTGCTCCTTCTATTGCCTATTGATATTTTGCTTCTCTAAGGCTTGCTCCAACTGTTTCAGTTGCTCTAAGAGAATGAGGACATCCCATACAAGTATCGACATGGTGGATTTCTTAAGATGTTCAACCATGTTAAAATATTCTAGTGGCTAATCCCTTGGTGTGTTACTTGGTACCCATTGTGGCCTAGGTATTTCCACATTAAAAGTTTGTATTTGGACTAGACCCAACCTTAGTTGTTTTGGTACTTATTTCCTTGGTGGTGGTAGTCTTGCCATGTTTTGATTTACTTTCTACACCTAGCTACCCTCAGTTATTTGAACCTCTAGTAACATTGTTGATCTTGAACCTCCTCCACCACCCTCATTTTCCTTCTTATAATAACACTGAATTGGAATGGATTCCTGTTGCCCAATAGGAAACTTGTTTGTCAAGGGAAGGTGTAGATTTCTCCCTCATCCTAGATTACTAAAGTTTGTTTTAGCACTTCAATGTCTAGTATGGGATTCTCTAGTGGTAGGCTTTATGTAGTGGTTAGGCTTAGTTCTTGAGCAAGATCACCTTGACATGTGGGAAGAGGCATTGGATATGTGGCCTATTAGAGCATTATGTAGTCTAAGATATAAGGGTTTGGGTAGTAGTATGGCCAGCCATAAATATTTTCTATGTAGTTTTTTTGGGTTGGGACTATATCTCTTACTGTATTAGTGGGATTTGATGGTATAGGAACGAAGATGAGCACTATTTTTCTTATGGTATTTTAAGAAGTACTAGAATTTCTATTATGGGATAGAGTGTATCTTTGATATCTATTTGGTGGAGGTTGGTATCCCTGATTGCTTTGGTGAAAAGGGGGTGCGAGTATAGTTCTAGTAGCCAAACCTTTAGAAACTTTTCTAGTGCTTGAAGGATATTATATTATTATTCATATCTCTCACAGTGTTTTACATCCTTTCTATTTTTAGATATTATAGGATCGAGGGGGAACTAGGAGAGATAAATTGGAATATCAGTGAATGAGACTGATCAAACATGGTGGTTTGATTAAAGGTGGTTATTTGGATGTGTGGATAGGACTAATACAATGGTTAAATATCTATAAAAAGGGGTGTAGGTGACTTAGGATCTAGCCTTCCAATTTAAATAAGGTCTCTCTCAGCTTGGATGGCTATTCCATAGGCTATTGGTAATGAGTTACCCCAAGTTTTTACCATCATGGCTATTTCAAAGTTGATTGCTTTTAGATAATATATGAAAGCCATACCTAGTACCATCCAATTTTCTTCTAGAATTTTTTTCCAAGACTTTTGGAATCTAGCATTGATATCATCCATGGCTTCTACAAGGTCCCTTTTAATGGTGGTTAATTACTCCAACAAAGATATCCATTTGTCTTCTCTCTGAAGTGTTTGACAAACTAGTCTACAAGATGGCCACAATCAATGATAAAGTTAGTGGATAGAGAGACATACCAATCTCTTATTTTCGTTGAGGGAGTCTTCCAATAGTTTGAGGAAAATGTCTTTCTCTCCAACTCTTTAAAGTGCATACAAACTAATCATATGCTAAAGATGCTTAGTGGAGTAACCGTGTTCTCTTTAATAAAGTAGGATAAGGACTTCATTGTAGAGTATGGGATTTTCCCCCAAGTAGCTAGCACTAGTGTTGGTTTCAATGGACCTCCATTGTCCCATGTTGAAAATATTTTTTATTCTAGTTAGGTAGGAAAACCATAATTTGTTATTGATTTCTTTATTGGTTTCCAAGCTTGAGAGGAGGGATGAGCAGTTAGGGGTTTTCTCTTATCATTTATCTAGTGGTAGATCTTGTGCTCATGAATTTATGGATCCCTATTTAACTACTTTAACTAAGGTTTATTCTATTCTTCTTATAGTAGATTCTCTAGGTGGTGATTATGCAGGAAGGAGATTCCCACTGCAACCTCATTCGAGTGGAAAAATATTATAGGTTTTTCTTTTGAGTAGTGGAATTGCCAATTCAATATTCTTGTATTATTTAGGAAGTTGATAACCATAGCCTTCACCCAAACCACTATTCAATTGCATATCAGGATATGGATTTTTTAGTCCAATCCCATTAGGCATGCTAGTCTAAATTGTTGGAGGTTAAAATCCATCCCTTGTGCTTCTCAAGCACTGTAAATATCTATGGTAATGGTTTAGGCTCCTTCCCCTCTATTGATTGGGTGCATCTATTTTCCTACACCTCATGCTAGGGGTGCTAGTCCTGGGAAGTCTAGGCAAGTGTGGGGCATGACTTCACTAAATGACCTCTAGGATTTTTATCAAGGCTGACTCTTTGTTAAGATGCAATATTTTGGCACTTGTATTCCTTGTGCTATACGATCCTAATCTAGTTGGTATTTTTAAATAAAAAGGGAAGAAGGAAAATAATAAATAACATAAAAATTAATAAAAGTAAATTATAGAAAGTAAATCCTAACTAGCCTATCTATCAGTGGCAATGTGCCAAAGAAAGTAATTTTCATATTGCAACTCAGTGGTATGAATGAACACATGAACCATACAAGATACTATGATTGAACGCATAATTTACCATACAAACATACAATATATTATGCATAACCAAACGAGGCTCGATGGCTTGTACATGCAACTAGTCCAAGGCTTAAGTCTAGACTAAGAGATAAAATGGAAAAGGGGTTGAGAAGATGTCAAAGGTTAGATTCTTGACACAATAACAAAATCCAACTCCCCTTTTTGTCCAAGAGAACTACTATTTATAGTATTTATAGATGAAGTTTGAAATTCAAAAAATTTCCCCAAAATGGGTATGGACATGATTATCGACATCAATGTTGGTTATATAATCAAGAAACTTGTACCTCATTAATTTATGGAGAGTCTAAAACTAAGTGGGGTTAAATCACCATAAATTCCTCCATGGGTGGTACGATCCTCTTATCATAGGGTTATTTAATGTACTGATATTCCTTCATGGAGAGATAATCTTGGGTGTTGGCTTTGGTTAATGATATTACTCTAGTGTCTATGGCCTAGTGTTTCCTTGGCTCTCAACTCTTCTTGGAAATCTATTTTTTCATTGTGCTAGATTACCAAACCCTAATAAAAGTTTAGGTATTAACCTCCTCTTTGTTTTGGTTGCTTCAATAAGCCTTCCCCTTTTACTTCTAGTTAACCCTTAGTCTAATTGTCATTGTTCTTGATGTTCCTTGTTTCCCCTTATGGCCAATTCTTTTGAGTATGCTATGGAGATTAATGAAGAAATATATAAAGAGATCGAAGTTAAAAAGGATAAGAAGATCAAAGTTGGTATTCGGTGTTCTCCAGAGGAGGTTGAGGAAATCAAAGCCTTTATGTTTCAAATACCAAGATATTGTAGCCTGGTCATATGAATATCTAAAGGTATATGATAAAAAAATGATCCAACATACCATTGAGTTAGATCCTAATGCAAAACCCTTAAGATAGAAACAAAGACCTATAAATCCTAGGATTGAGTCCATAATGAGAGAGGAGATGCTCAAATTACTTGGAGATAAAATTATCTACGCAGTCAAGCATTCTACATGGGTGGCTAATTTGGTTCCCATCATAAGGAAGAATGGGGATATTTTTTTATGTGTAGATTTCATGATCCTCAACCAAGCATCACAGAAATATCACTACCCTCTCCCCCAAATTGATCAAATTTTGCATATTCTTGCAAGATCATAGAGGTTCTCATTAGTATATGGTTTCTTTGTGTATAACCATATTTGGCTAAAGGATGAGAATCAATTCAAGACAAAATTTACTACCAAGTGGGGGACCTTTGCTTACCAAAGGATGCCTTTCATTTTATCCAATGCAAGGGCCACTTTCTATAGAGCCATGGATTATGTTTTTGAAGACTTAATCAATAAGGTCATCCTCATTTATCTATATGACATGATTGTGTTCTCTCATAAGAAACAAGCTCATATGGAGCATCTGGAACAAGTGTTTAAAAAGTGTAAATAATTTGGTATCTCCTTGAACCCAAAGAAGTCTTTTTTTGCAATTCATGAGGGAAATATATTAGGACATGTTGTTTCCAACGAAGGGATGTATATGAATAATAAAGTCTTGTAATATTTCTTTTGGCAGATCAATTTTATGAGGACGTTCATCACATACTTTGTTCAAATAGTAAAGCCTATCTCAGAGTTACTCAATAAGAATGTAGATTTTAAGTGGACAGAAGTATGGAAACAAGCTTTTGAAACAATTAAAAAAGCTATTGCCACCGCCCCAGTTCTGGTGAATCTTGATTTTAGTAAGAGTTTCATTTTGTATTCCTATGAAGCTGAAGAAAGCTATGCAGTTGTACTAACATAGAAAATGATGATGGAGAACAACATTCCATATTTTTTTAGAGCCAAATTCTTCCTTAGTACCATATCAAATACAACTTTATTGAGAGACTAGTGTTTGAAATAATGAATTCATTGAAGAAGTTTAGGTAATACTTGGCATAAAGTAAAACCCTTATTTATGTGGTACACCCAAATATCAAGAGTTTCATATTATAAAGAGAATTGGGGGACAAAATAACCAGCTGGATTACCAAAATATAGGAGTATGATGTGGAAATCTATCCTACCAAGTTATTCAGAGGTAGAGCACTATGCCAAGGGATCATAGAAAAAGTAGTTGCAGAATAGATGTTAGTCTGCCAACCATCACCAGCAGAATAGAATGAAGAATTTTCCTCAGAGGGTTCAGACTGGGTTGATCATATGATAAGTTATTTCCAAACAGGGGTCTATCCTCAAGGTCTTAATCCATCACAAATGAGGAGATATGGACTCCAAGACTTGAAGTATGTCTTGTTACCAAAGTAATTATATAGAAAAAATCTCGATGGAGTCCTAATATGTTTAAAATATGACCAAAAATAGAAAGTCATTGAAGAATTCCATGAGGGATTGTCTGGAGGACATTTTTTAGGGAAGGTCACAACTATGAAAATTATGAGGGTAGGCTATTACTGGCCCACTATTTTTGTTGACACCTTTAAGGTAACAAGGGCATGTGAAAAATGCTAAAGATATGTGGGAAGAAACAAAAATGTTGTATTTTCTCTAAAACCTATTCAAGTAGAAGAGCCTTTCCAACAGTGGGGACTGGATTTTATTGGAGTGATAAACCCTAATTCCTTAGTAGGACATAAATACATCTTGACTACTACAGACTATTTTACCATATGGGTTGAATCCATTCTGACTAAGAAATTAGATCAGGAAGTGGTAATTGAATATATGGAAGGTTTGATCACAATATTTGGCATTCTTGAAGCTATAGTAAGTGACAATAGTCCAATTTTTAAAGAAACTATGTACATTGAGTTTGCAAGCAAATATGGTATAATTTTAAAGAACTCTTTTAATTACTACCCTCAAGGGAATAGATTAGCTGAGTCCATTAACAAAAAATTCCTCAAGATTCTAAAGAGAAAATTGGAAGACAACAAAAGGATTTGGCATCTCCTTTTAGAACAAGCTCTGTAGGCAGACAGGATCACTATTAAAAAATCTACCAAGGTGACACCTTATGCATTGGTGTATGGAAAAGAAGTTGTCCTACCTACTCATCTGGAAATACCAGCTTTTAGATTGGCAAACCAAGAGGAAGATTCAAATTAGAACCCAATAGAAACTAGGTTGATGCATCTCCTATAGTTAGAAGAAAAAAGGACTCAAACATATGAGGATTTCCAGAAATACTCAATTGACACTAAAGGGTGGTTTAACAAGAAAGCCAAATTCAAAAAATTCAAATTGGGTGACTCTATCCTAAGGTGGAATGTAGAGAGATCCAAACCAGGCAATCACCAAAAGTTTGACTACTTCTAGGATGGTCCCTTTAAAGTAGCAGAGGTCAAAGAGAATAATTCTTTCAAGCTTCAAAATCTAGAAGGAAACATTCAATCAATTTTTATTAATGGATATCATCCGAAGCTCTACTTCAAATAAAAGTTCTTTTTATGTAACATGTGTATATATTTGTACTATACCTTCTTTCTTTTAAGTTTTCTATATAAAAAAAAAGCAATGCGATGGCTTACAACACATCCTTAACCAGGAGTCAAGATACTCAAAGTTAAAATATGATCTCCCCCATTGTGTATTCCACACCGCTCCCAAAGATAATAAGACAAATACAATCACAGGCTATGACATGTGTTATGCCATGACCAATCAATGAACAGGGTGACAAGTTTCACTGCTAGTTCATTCATATTTTGAATTATAAAGTGTGCAATAGGCAATAGCTCATCTATCACATTAATGGTAGAAAGTATGCATACAAGATATATAAAGCTCAAAATTCAATTGTTGCTCATTTTGCAAAATGTGTATATTTACCAGAAAGTGCTAACAAAGTAGTGATATGAAGCTACCAAGTCACAAAAAGAGCAAATCTTCAGCAAATTTTCTCAAATATGGCATAAAAGGTCATAGAGCAAACTACTCAGCATGAGAGTGGTGAATTAGAGCATTATGTGGATAAAGAAGCAATGGTAGATACTAAAATGACATGGAGGACGAGAAATGGACCCAGATAATACATTGATGATAAATTTCAAAAGGGCAAACCTATGACAGTTCAAGGTATTTGCACCATCCACTTTGTTTTGTCATTTTATATCTATGATTTGGTACATCCTTTCCCAAATTTGATAGTCGCCATTGTAAAATTTTACAACCCTAAGGTAAAAGTAGTAAAAATGGCTAAGGGTAAAACCCTATTTAGTATAACTACTAAATATTACCGAGATGTTTTTTCCATGGGTGTAGACCCTCCTATGAGCCCTAAACCTTTCAACCCATCAGTACAAGCTAAATATTATTCATTGCATGGGCATTCTCATGATGGTAAACTTTTTAGGAAGTGGATTTATAATCAATTTAAAACAATAATATCTAGGAGTACTTTGCCCAAAACCCTAATTGTCACTGAGCATTTTGTCTACCTAGAGATATTTACCATGTTATCCTTCTTGGAGGGTCTACATTTCAATCGACATATAAGGGATTTGCAGATAGCCACTGTTTACTGCATATCCAATGAGAAAATGTATAAAGCTTTAGCGAAATATGAAAACATCAGACCAATTTATTTTGATTGATCATCTTATCTCTCCAAAAGGATACATGAATAGTTGGTCAGTATTAATAGAGATGCAAAGGCATCTTCTTTCTGATATTATTCAAAATTGATATGGATGTTCCTTAGCATCATAAGGTAAATTATGCCCTAGATTCCAGTTACAGATAAAAAAGATAATGGAGACCCTATACCAGTTTACCAATGGACCAACCATTTGAGAAACACCAAGTCTTATTACAGATTCAACATGGAATTTTTGGGGCTAGCCCTAAATATTATGTATGGCCAATGCCCTAGAATTCCACCTCTGACTAAAGAATTGTTGCATGTAGAGAAGGTCGAGGAAGGAGATTGATATATCCTTATTGAGAGAACAATCATTAGAATCTATGGCTTTACTAGCAAACCATTTTTGCTACCTCACTTTGTCACTAGTAGACTATTAGCTTTGGAATATTTGAGGTAGGTTGATTTCATCAATGTCAACTTTGGCACCGGTAAGGGAAGGAAACTTTGGTTTATTCTCACAATGTGGATGATATAACCATAACCAAAAAGGGTCAACATGAAAAAATTACTTGATATTTGAAGATACTTGGTCTTATGTATATTTCATAGAGATGGAGATATAACCTTGATGATAAGTTCCTGGAAAGTAACATTACTCTGAATGGAGAAAGAACCCTCAAATTAGGGTTATGCATAAGGGGTCGGACCCAAAATGTACTTGTAAAAAAATGGTGAATCCATTGTGAAACCCTGGTGAATCCCAACCAAATTTATGTAGGAGAACATGGCAAATTACCTTATTTTTTCAAAAAAAATATAAAATATTGGTGAATTTGAAAATTATAGCTATGTCAAGTGGAAAACAAGATCCAGCCATGGGCTGATGCAAAAAATGGTTCGACCTTGAACCAGGTGTAGAAAAAGGTTCGATCTCAAATCGGGTACAGAACATGGTATTGGTTGTGGAGCCTGATTCTCTCTAATTTGGAGGTCTTGTTTTCAGCTGCACTTGGACCCACTCCACAAATGGGGGTGTAGGGGGGCAACGTCCCCCTTACTACATCATTGGGGGGTCCAGGGGGGCAACGCCCCTGAAGCAAAAAATTAATGTATTTTTTCCTTTATAAAATAAGGTTTGATAGTCTGATCGGATGCAAAATAGGATCCGAATATTGGCTTTGTCCAGAATAGGATCTGGTAGTTCGTTCAGATGCATAACAGGGTTCAGATATCATCTGGATGTAAAACAAGGTCCAGTAGTCCGTCTGAAAGCAAACAGGATCCAGATATCATTTGAATGCAGAACAGGGTCTGATAGTCCATTCGGATGTAGAACAAGGTCTGAATATCATCCAGATGTAGAATAGGGTTTGGTAGCCCGTTCAAATGTAGAATAGAATATGGATATCGTTCAGATGCATAACAAAATCTGGATATCATTCAGATGCAAAACAGGTTCTGTTAGTTTGTTCAGATGCAGAATAGGTTCTGTTAGTTTTTTCAGATGCAGAACAGGGTCCGAATATTACCTAGATGTAGAACAGGTTCTGGTAGTCTTTCTGAATGTAGAACAGGGTCTAGATATTGTTTGGATGTAGAACAAGGTCTGATAGTCATTCGTATGCAGAACAGGAAGAGTATATCATCTAGATGCAGAATAGGTTCTGGATATCATCTATATGCAGAACAAGGTTTGATCTGGTGCAAAAATAGGGTCTGGTCTGGTGTAAAAATGATTTTGATCTTGTTTGGTGCAAAAATGTGTCCAATATAGTGCAGAACTAGATTGAGATATATGTATAGTACATAATAGGGTCTAGAAATTAAAAATTATTGATGGGGTGTTAGTTATATATAGTGGTATACTTGGCTAATTGGGCGGGATAATTTAGAAATTTTAAAATTTTATGGTGAAAAGGGTCCTCTATTTAGGCGGGATTGTTGGCGAATTTTTAAAAATATTCGTGATACTATTATCAATGCATGGCAAACCGACACCTAAAAATTTTTTGTTTCAAAATTTTTTGGCTAAATGGCCGACGCCTTAGTCCCCCAAATTCGTAAATTTGAATTTTTGAAAAATCCAATTTTTGCCCCAATGGCAAAGATTCGTCGCTATGCATAACCCTGCCTCAAATTTGAAAAAATTTGATACCCCACTTTGAGAAGGGCAAAAAAAACAAGGAAAATGCTCCATTGGAATGGAATGTTAACAATATGGAACAACTTCCCCCTTGGAGAGATTTTTATGAGCAAATAGTTGATTATGATCTTGAAAACAACATAGTGCACTGATTGAAAGAATCCAAGATCAAATAATTAGAAGAAAAGCATAAATTAGACAATGGTAAAATTATGAAATAGTGGTAGATGAGAGTAGAAATGGGTACTGCAAATACCAAATTTGACCATCAATTGGATACCAATTTTGGAGTGGTCTGACAAACATATTAAAATGTGGAAGGCCAAGAATGGTAGGATTTTGGTGTTGATTTACAAGAAAATAGGAGTAAAAGAGAAAAATAAAGATCAAATATCATCATATTCCCCTTCTTCTCCTTCACAAGAAGTGGTACGATAAATTGTGACAAATGCTCCATCAGTAACTGAAGGAACCCAAACCATGTTTGAGCCTTCACAAGAGCAGTTGCAAAAATACTTTGTGGATGCTCAGATAATGAAAAATATGCATTATTCTGGTGGCAGTTTGGGTAAAGAGGAGATTGGGAGTGTAGAACATATCCAAACAATTAAAATACTAGAATTTCTAGCCTTGTGTGGAGAATATTCTTTATAGGATCCAGTGAGAAAAGAAGCATAGGATGGCTTTGTGTTTACTCCTTTGAAGTTCACCATTGCAACCCTCGTGAAACCATCCCTTTTTTCAAAAGTTGCACTACAAGAAACACAACATGAAGGAGGCACTAATAAATATAAGCCTATAGTTCCTATTGTGCTCAAAAGAAAGGCAAAGGATTTAGTAGGGGAGGCTAAATAGGAGGTTAGTAAGAAGCAAAAAATGGATCAAAAGCAAGTAGCTAAACAAACTCATGTACTAGTTACATAATAGGAGGTTCAACAAACACAACATCAAAGTGTGGATGATATTTTCCAACTACTTTGATAGGTGAATGTATATTTTCTATTCGTTCTTCTTCTTCTCCTTCTCCTTCCTCAAAATAATCTTCCTCCAATTCCCAAGAACAAATGGAACAAAATGCATCATCTCCTCCTCATAGTTCACCACCCTCCTCACCAACCATTACAAAGTCCCAAACTAATTTGTCTCCTACACATTCACTAGAAATTCCAATAACATCATCACCTATTCACTCACATTCACCCTAAAAATCATTACCAATGATGATCACAGAGGGATAGTCACTTCCATATTCTCTGCCTCATTCCATGGTCATAACATTAGTTATATTTTTGACACAATCTACAACCACTCCCCTTTCATCTATGCCAAGTCCATTTTTCCCTTCACTCATGACTACCTCCACTCCTGCAAATCATCCTACAATAACCTCTTTGAAAATGGTAAATAATGTTTCATAGAATATTTTTGTGTTAATAAATTGTCTAAGCCTTCAAAAAATACTACTAGACGGAGGAAAATCATGATTGTGGATCCAGTAACTAGGCAAAGAACAACTATGTCTATCACTCTCCTTGTCAGCAAACCAGAAGAGGATATGACTGTGGAAGACTATCAGCTAGAAGAGCATACTGAAGATATCAATAAATTACCAATGAATGATGAATTAATCATAGTTAAGGCCCACCTTGAAACTATTTATTTCAAGACTAACATTTACAAGGAGCAACATGAAAAACTTGAGGAAAATGTTGAGAAGTTGAAAAAAACAATTAGCAATCAGAAGAAGATGGAGAAGGTTGTAAGAAACAAGGTTAAGAGTTGGAAAAATAAATATTAGGACGCCATCAAGTTTAAGGATCAAGTTAAAGAGATAAATAAAATGAATGAGGCTTAGGCCAAATAAATACAAGACTTGAAGCATCAGCTTTAGATTTAAAATGCTAGAGTTGTAGGCTTTTCTAAGGAAAGGTTCAAACATGTTAGGAAGCAAATATGGTCTGAGATCCTAGAGAAATGTTTAGAAATACATCCTGTAATTGATTACATGGATGAGGCCAGTCATTTGCTGCAAGCAACCAAGGAAGACTTGGATAAGTTCAATGAAGAGCTACAACCCATGGTGATACAAGCAGAGCAGATGTATAAGTTGTCTAAGAAAATATTTAGTGATGTTGCTAATTCTATCCCAAAAAATGCATGGAACAGTGCCATATTGGTAGCCAAGAATACGATCAATAAAAATAATTTGCTCCAAAACTAATGGTTGTTGTCTAAAATAATTGAAGGTAAGATGTATGAGATTGTAGATGTCAGTCAAGAAATGATGCAGTGTGGTTTTCGAGGACTCTAGGGTGAAAATAAAATTCTACTAAAAGAAGAACTCCAAACTAGCATAGCCTTAGTCATACAAGATGAGTCAAAAATAGACACTTGGGAGAAGTCAGTTGATTAGGATCATGTATCTCAAATGATCAAAGACTTAACCAGGATTAATGACCTAATGGAAGACTTGGTTAATAAGGGCAATTCTATATCCTATGAAGAGACTACCAAGATTGAATGTTCTCATAGGCAGATTAAAGAAATGGCTAATCCCATTGTGTCCACCTAGAAATAAGTATTATAGACACTAAAATATATGATCCAACTATTTGGAGTGGAACCAAAGGTGAAAGAAGAAGAAGAGGGCAAAGAGGACAAGGAGTATGACAATGGAGTAGAAGAACAAGAAGGAAATGAAGAAGAAATGCACAAAGAAGAAGAGGACCAATTAAAAGATAATATAGAAGATATTGAAAAGGTGCAGAATGAAGAGTTTGAGAATCAATACCAGCAAGAGGTGTAGGAATGAAGAAGTTTTACCCCAAAATGAGCCAAAATTATTTTTGTATATATCATGATCTAGCAAAAAGGCCATATGTGCATGTTTTATGGATTGTTTTGATCCTAACAGTGTCATAAGGCAGGCCCAAAATATGAATCTAGGGGAAAATATGAAGTCATGATGTTGAGCCACAAGGGAAAGTCATGAGCAGACTGAGTGTATAAAAGAGATATATATTGTTGTAAATAGGGAAATATGGAACACATGAAAGGAGTTATAAAGGTTTTTGTTTCTTGTATGATTTCTATATGAACTGTTACTCTCTGAGCATCTTCACAAATTTCCTAGAGAGTGATGGTCATATGGAAGTTATTTGATTAAAAATAGCTCACCAATGATTGGAGTCTATATCTTCCCCTTCATCTCTTCACCCCTTTTCACTGCATATATTTCCTCCCTTACATCCCATTCATATGCATTTTCTTTCAAAACCTACTTCATTCATCGATATCACTCCACTACCATTTTACCATATCATTTTTGACTCCTGATACCCAACGGATAAGGTTGTGAGTTCTCAGGCTTTACGAGAAAAATCCCCCAAGAGGTGCCAGAATTTAGGCCCAAAATGGCTCATACTTAGAATTTTTTTGTAAATTTTTCTAAGTCCTAAAGGATCATGTGCTACCCCGTAGGTCAACTTGGTCAGACTTACACTTAGTATTTTTGAAATCATGGCTTAGAGCACGAAGAAGACCCAATGACTTGTAGCAATATTATATCCTGTGCAACCCATAGCAAGGTTCCAGACCATAGTTAGTATAGTCAAAATTGGTTAGTCCTCTCTCCGAATCATAGCTCACAACACAAGTTCTACCCTGCTTGCACCTACGCGTGTTCTACATCGCACGACCTGGCGCATGGTTCTATGCCACGGTCAACATGATCAAAATTGATAAGTGAGCATTCCAAGGCATGACACATGATATAGGTTCCACCCCATGCAATCCAGTGCATGATTTACCCCATGTGGCTCAATGCAATGTTCTACCCCACGGTCAACATTGGTTAACCTTGCAGATTTGAATATCAAATCGCGGGTTATAACATGACTTGGAATATGGTTCTACACTGTAGCCAGGAATAATATAGAAACTAGATAAGAAGAGCAGGCTAAGACACTATTCTACCTCGTGTGACTTAGAACACATCTTGCATAAAGTGCAATGAAGCTTCCCTTGCTCAAGCCCACGATCAAAATGGTCAATGTTTCCAAGTGAGATCTTCAAAGAGCGGGCCACGACATGGTTCTACATCGCTAAAGAGTTAAAGAGGAAGTGATGATATGGTTCCATATCTTTGGTGTTGTAGATTGTGGATGTGCATGCCAAGATTAACATGCATCAATATTAATTTTTCAAATGGGGATCGATTACTTTTCTTTGGTATTCTAAAACACGTATAAAGACAATAATTGAAAAAATAGTTTATCATCATCTAATGGCTTTTGAGCTAAAATAACAGGGAGACAAAGTGGTAGATGGATCAAGAATCATAAAGAGATATCATTTGCATATCTGTGACTAGATATCATTGAAGAACACAAGCTTATACTGAGAGGGGGGTGAACAGTATAAGACCACTTTTTACTTTTTCTTTCAATTCAATATTATGCAGTGTATAGATAGCAGTATCAATAGCAGTAATCAAAGCAATGCACAAAACACCATACACAATAGAGACACCACAATTTACGTGGTTCACCCAATGTGGGCTACTCCACGGAGAAAATATTTTACTAAAATTTTCTCAATCAATCTCTTTTGGGAATCCTTCCCAATTACAATGTTTATGGACCTCTATCCAAAGGAGATGTTGATCCCCTAATCTCAAGTTCATGGATCTCTTCCACAGGAGAACTCTTTCCCCTTCTGCTTGGCTAGTGATCTTCTAGAAGACTCTGTCTCTCTACTGCACTGACTGGTGGATCTCTCTCCACTTGAAGACTCCTCACTCAGATCTGTCTTCAATTGTCCTGGCTGTTGGATCTCTATCCACTGAGACTCTGTCCTCTGTACTCTATCACCTCCAAAGCTCTATCTCAATACTATACTAAACATAGTTCAATCGGTCTAGCACAACTCTGCTCAATCTCTTGCACTAAACACAGTACATTCGGTCTAGTACAATTTTTCTCAATAGGTCCACATAGAACCTACTCAAATCTGCTCAATAGGTCCACACAGAACCTACTCAAATATGCTCAATAGGTCCACACAGAACCTGCTCAAATTTGCTCAATAGGTCCACACAAAACCTACTCAAATATTCTCAACAAGTCCACATAGAACCTGCTCAAATATGCTCAATAGGTCCACACAGAACCTACTCAAATATGCTCAATAAGTCCACATAGAACTTGCTCAAATCTTCTCAACAAGCTCACTCAGAACTTGTCCAAATCTGCTCAACAATCTCACTCAGAACTTGTCCAAATCTGCTCAACAAGCTCACTCAAAACTTGTCCAAATCTGCTCAATAAGTCCTCTCTAGGACTTGCTCAAATCTGCATAGCAAGCTTCCACAAAAGCTTACTCAAAATCAGTCCACAAGCCTTCTCAAAGACTTGTCTCAAATCTCTTAACAAGCTCACACAGAACTTGTCCAATCTCATAGAATCATAAAGAGAATTGTTAGAGACTCAATATGTTCTATACTCAATGCTCAATCAATATCTCAATTCTTCCTCAAATCAATCTCATAGAAGCATAAAGAGAATTGTTAGAGACTCAATATGTTCTATACTCAAATCCCAATCTCAACTCAAATCAATCTCATAGAAGCATAAAGAGAATTGTTAGAGACTCAATATGTTCTATACTCAAATCCCAATCTCAACTCAAATCAATCTCATAGAAGCATAAAGAGAATTTTTAGAGACTCAATATGTTCTATACTCAAATCTCAATCTCAACTCAAATCAATATCATAGAAGCATAAAGAGAATTTTTAGAGACTCAATATGTTCTATTCTCAAATCTCAATCTCAACTCAAATCTAGAATATAGAATAGTTTGTTTCATGGAACTTGAACAACCACATGCATCCACTTGACTAGGCTCAATCAACTCTACTCAACCAAACACCTCAAGGAACAACCCTTTCTCACAAACCCTAGTCCAAGCATGTATCAACCAACTCAAAATGTTTCCAACAATGTTTCAACAACAAATCTCACATAACAATGATACTCATGTTCTTCTCTAACTCAAGTTCAAGTTCTTTGCATAACCAATTGGCTTCAACAACAATGCTTATAAAACAAGGTTTAATCACAACTCTCAATCCAGAAAACCTTGAAGCATTTAACCAATCACTTTCGAAAAGGAAACCACAATCAATCCTTTTCACTCCAAAGGTATTTTATAATCAACCACCATAATCAATCAATAGGAGAATGTGCCCATACCTTTTATGAAGATGAAGAAGCCTCTTTGGAAATCTGCCACAATCACAATATTCTTTTGCCAATCCTCACAAGGGTTAGAAGATCACAAAATAATCAACATTACTCCACTTCACAATAATATTCACCAAGGCTTTTAATTAAAAAACCTTCTTAAGAATTGATGCACAACTTCCTTATCACTCCTAAAACCACTTGTACCATAAAATAAAATAAATCAAAACATTGCATAACCTTGTCACTCCAAAAACCACTTATACCATAAAATAACTCAAATATTTTATATCCTTCCTTTCAACACTTTTGCACTTAAAAAAATAATCACAAAGCCTTCTTAGGCAATATCCCACATTAATCAAATATCAAACCTTAGCCATATGCAAAAATTAAATCCACTATACTCTCCGTGAAAGTCGACGCTTAACACAACCTTAGCAAATTCAAAATATTTCATGCACCCAAAAATTTTGGCGATCGAATTATGGCATACCTTGCAAAATGGCTTCGGGTGGTTTCGACCCCGCGTTCCTCCTCATCGTGCGCCTTAGCGCACTCTCCGCCCACCGTGTGGGCTAGGCCTCCCACGTGGAGGCTTTAAGCCTTTGAGACTTATATTTCCGTCCTCTCCACCTATGCCTTGAAACTTGCTCCCTTGTTCCACGTGCAGTGCGCAAACGAAATCGGAAGGGGGAATCGACGATTGCGAAGGAGGGGATAATCGAATGCGGACAATATTTCTTGTCTCCTCCTTGGTTGATAAAATCAACCCCTTTAAATATTCGAACCTTTGCATGATAAAATATATGACGTCGGCGGACATGGCGGGAAAACTCTTTTATTTAATTTTAAAATTTAAATTTAAATTTTAAATAAATTAAAATTTAAACTAAACCTTTAAAATTAAATTTCTCCATCATCGGGGCACCTTTTTCGATGAAACGAAAAGCCAACTTGGGTTTTAAGAAAAACCCATTTCAAATCTGCCATCCATGGTTTTAAATAAAACCTTTCCTTGCCTTCCTTGGTTTTCATAAAAACCTTTTTCTAAGCTTCCCTTGAAGCTCCTTTTGGAACCAAATGCCATGCATCCCTTCTTGAACCTTTGATCAAAACCTTTGCTTCTCATGAAGCTCTTTGTGGAGCAAAATCATAGTGCTTACTTACATAGGTCCTTTTGACATCAATGACAACTTTTAGCTTAGGGACTCAAAATGTCCAACAATCTCCCCCTTTGTCATTGATGGCAACCCATATTCATTTTACTGAAACCTGACCTTCTTTTCTGCTCCCTTAGGTCTTTGCTCCCCCTGGCTCAATGCTCTCTCAAATATCAAATCTCTCCCCAATACACAAATCTCTCTCCCTTTGACATCAATGGCAAAGGGTCACCTTTGGGGCTTGGGGCTAAGAATGAGCCTCTTAGCTTAGCCCCTCCCCCACCTCCACATGAGGTGGTTAATTCTGGGGTGGGAGTATTTCTACTCCTCGAAAGCATAGATCTGTGCCTTTATCTTTCTCTCTTCTTCTGTGAGTCTTCTGAATCCTCTCACTGTTCCTTTCCAAGTCATCATCCATGTTCCTATCATCACTTCTGTTCCTATTCATATTCTTGTTCTCATCCATGTTCCTGTTCTTGTTCCTATTCTCTTTATTTTTTGAGTCTTTATTCTTTTATGAGTCTCTATTCCTGTTCATCTTCCTGTTCTTGTTCATATTTCTATTCCTGTTCATATTTTTGTCCTTGTTCATGCCTATTTCTAGAATATTTTCTCTACACCATCTTGCTATGTGACCATCATTATTGCACTTATAACACTTAATGTTATTATTCCTTGGATGTGCAACTGTCTTAGGATTTCTCCTAGTGAAGCCATATCCTCTTCTATCATTAACCCTGCAATTCATTGCTTTGTGACCAAAGCCATTACATGAGTAGCAATACCCTTGGAAAAGTTATTCTTTTCCATATACCTATCTTTCATGAGTCCTGCACTGTGAAGCCATGTGTCCAAACCTGTGACATGAAAAGCATCTTCCATTGAAGCCTCCTTGTCTTGACCTCATTGGTCTCCTATTATGATTGTTGTTCCATCTGTATCTTCTTTGTGCATTGTTCCTCTCTTTGTTGAACTCTTTGTTGTCCAACTCATCCTCTGATGTCCCACTTACACTTAAATTATCTTCTTCTGATGTATCTTCTTCTGAAGTTTCTTCTTCATCAAGACTTGAAGTAGATTCTTTTTCCTATTTCTTTTGAGCATTTCCAAAGCCAAGACCTGTTGAACATGATGTTCGTTGTTGTCCACAGATGAACTTATCCAAGTTCTTAGAGCTATTTGTGAAACTCTTCATCTTGATCTTGGAGTCCTTTAAATCTTCTTTTAGAGTAGCCACTTCTTGTGCTAACTTCTCACATTCCAAAATATTTGCTTCTAACTTATCCTTGAACTTGCTTGCCTTAGCCTTTGACTTTTCTAAATCCTCTATGAGCAATAATCTTTCTTCATCACATTCTTGAAACTGATTTTCAAGCTTAGAGTGTTGCTTTCTAACCTTCTTTACTGTGTCAAGGGCATAGATAAGTTCTCCCTTGAGATCATAGCCATTCTCTACTGAATATTCCTCTATTTGTTTACCTTTGTTCATATCATTACTTCCTTTTGGCTTGTCTTCTATAGGATCATCTTCTTTATCTTCCAAATCCATTAGAAGATTCTCATCTGGTCTTTCAAGTGCATCTTCAAAATCATCATCACTGAAACTATAACCATCCCTAGTGCAATCATCTTCAAGATGTCCAAATTTACCACATCTAAAACACTTGAGAATAACTGGAGTCCTTTTCTTAACTCGGATCTTTCTCTTTAACCATAAATAGGACTTCATCTCTATCATTGTCTGAAAAACTAGCATCACTATCAATTGAGTACTTACTTGCATTTTCCGCATAGTAGCTTCTCTTTTGTCTCTGGAAGAACTTATTTCCTTGTCTGCTTTGTCCATCCTTGCTTTTCTTTTGGTACCTGTGTCTTTCTGATTCCCTGTATCTGTGATCCTATTTTTCTTCATCATTGTTGCCTTTTGGCTCTTTGCATTCTGTTGCATAGTGTCCATACTTTCCACAATTGAAACATTTGATAGATCTTAGATCTATGGGTCTTCTAGAACCTCTATCTCTTCTACCATAATTTGCTTCTTCATCACTGGATGATTCACTACTCGATTCTATCTTCTTTCCATTTTTATTTTTGTATACTTTCGAAGGAATAGGATCTTTTGTTCTTATCTCAAAAGTAGTAAGCATGCCAAGAAAATAATTCCTTATCAAATAATCACTATCAATTGATGTTTCTATAGTAGAAACCTTTTCACTATACCTTTTTGGAAGAGTTCTCAAGATCTTATCACAAGCATCAGATTCATCAACCTTCATTCCCAGACCTTTCATCTCATGTACAAGTTCATCAATCTTACTGAGATAGTCATGAATATTTTCATCATCCTTCATTCTTAAGTTCTCAAATTCTCCTTTGAGATTTATGATCTTAGCCATTCTAACTCCTTTATCTCCTTCATATATTTCATGCAGAAGTTCCCACATTTCTTTTGTTGTTTTACAATCCATAACCTTCATAGATTCTGATCTATGCAATCCTTTTATAATTGCATTCATGGCTCTTGAGTTTGCATGCATTAGAAGCTTACCTTCCTTATCTATAGGAGGATTGACTATTGAATCGTATCCAAGTTCCACTGCATCCCAAACTTCATTTCCAAGTGCCATCAGGTAAAATCTCATCAGCATACACCAATATAAGAAGTCACTTCCATCAAATACTGGTACTGCATTATTGAAGGGTCCATCTCTTTGATCCTTTTGATCCATTGTGTTCTTAGACCACTTTTCCTTCAAGTTATCAAACTCTTTTGAAGGAACCCGCTCTGATACCAATTGAAGAACACAAGCTTATACTGAGAGGGGGTGAACAGTATAAGACCACTTTTTACTTTTTCTTTCAATTCAATATTATGCAGTGTATAGATATAAGTATCAATAGAAGTAATCAAAGCAATGCATAAAACACCATACACAATAGAGACACCACAATTTACGTGGTTCACCCAATGTGGGCTACTCCACGGAGAAAATATTTTACTAAAATTTTCTCAATCAATCTCTTTTGGGAATCCTTCCCAATTACAATGTTTATGGACCTCTGTCCAAAGGAGATGTTGATCCCCTAATCTCAAGTTCATGGATCTCTTCCATAGGAGAACTCTTTCCCCTTCTACTTTGGCTAGTGATCTTCTAGAAGACTCTGTCTCTCTACTGCACTGACTGGTGGATCTCTCTCCACTTGAAGACTCCTCACTCAGATCTATCTTCAATTGTCCTAGCTATTGGATCTCTATCCACTGAGACTCTATCCTCTATACTCTATCACCTCCAAAGCTCTATCTCAATACTATACTAAACATAGTTCAATCGATCTAGCATAACTCTGCTCAATCTCTTGCACTAAACATAGTACATTTGGTCTAGTACAATTCTTCTCAATAGGTCCACATAGAACCTACTCAAATATTCTCAATAGGTCCACATAGAACCTACTCAAATATTCTCAATAGGTCCACACAAAACCTACTCAAATCTGCTCAATAGGTCCACACAGAACCTGCTCAAATATGCTCAACAAGTCCACATAGAACCTGCTCAAATCTGCTCAATAGGTCCACATAGAACTTGCTCAAATATGCTCAATAGGTCCACATAGAACCTGCTCAAATATGCTCAACAAGCTCACTCAGAACTTGTCCAAATATGCTCAACAAGCTCACTCAGAACTTGTCCAAATCTGCTCAACAAGCTCACTAGAACTTGTCCAAATCTTCTCAATAAGTCCTCTCTAGGACTTGCTCAAATATGCATAGCAAGCTTCCACAAAATCTTACTCAAAATCAGTCCACAAGCCTTCTCAAAGACTTGTCTCAAATATTCTTAACAAGCTCACACAAAACTTGTCCAATCTCATAGAATCATAAAGAGAATTGTTAGAGACTCAATATATTCTATACTTAATGCTCAATCAATATCTCAATTCAATCTCATAGAAGCATAAAGAGAATTGTTAGAGACTCAATATGTTCTATACTCAAATCCCAATCTCAACTCAAATCAATCTCATAGAAGCATAAAGAGAATTGTTAGAGACTCAATATATTCTATACTCAAATAAATCTCATAGAAGCATAAAGATAATTGTTAGAGACTCAATATTTTCTATACTCAAATCTCAATCTCAACTCAAATCAATCTCATAGAAGCATAAAGAGAATTGTTAGAGACTCAATATGTTCTATTCTCAAATCTCAATCTCAACTCAAATCCAGAATATAGAATAGTTTGTTTCATGGAACTTGAACAACCACATGCATCCACTTGACTAGGCTCAATCAACTCAACTCAACCAAACACCTCAAGGAACAACCCTTTCTCACAAACCCTAGTCCAAGCATGTATCAACCAACTCAAAATGTTTCCAACAATGTTTCAACAACAAATCTCACATAACAATGATACTCATGTTCTTCTCTAACTCAAGTTCAAGTTCTTTGCATAACCAATTGGCTTCAACAACAATGCTTATAAAATAAGGTTTAATCACAACTCTCAAACCAGAAAACCTTGAAGCATTTAACCAATCACTTTCGAAAAGGAAACCACAATCAATCCTTTTCACTCCAAAGGTATTTTATAATCAACCACCATAATCAATCAATAGGAGAATGTGCCCATACCTTTTATGAATATGAAGAAGCCTCTTTGGAAATCTACCACAATCACAATATTCTTTTGCCAATCCTCACAAGGGTTAGAAGATCACAAAATAATCAACATTACTCCACTTCACAATAATATTCACCAAGGCTTTTAATTAAAAAACCTTCTTAAGAATTGATGCACAACTTCCTTATCACTCCTAAAACCACTTGTACCATAAAATAAAATAAATCAAAACATTGCATAACCTTGTCACTCCAAAAACCACTTATACCATAAAATAACTCAAATATTTTATATCCTTCCTTTCAACACTTTTGCACTTAAAAAAATAATCACAAAGCCTTCTTAGGCAATATCCCACATTAATCAAATATCAAACCTTAGCCATATGCAAAAATTAAATCCACTATACTCTCCATGAAAATCGACGCTTAACACAACCTTAGCAAATTCAAAATATTTCATGCACCCAAAAATTTTGGTGATCGAATTATGGCATACCTTGCAAAATGGCTTCGGGTGGTTTCGACCCCGCGTTCCTCCTCGTCGTGCGCCTTAGCGCATTCTCCACCCACCGTGTGGGCTAGGCCTCCCACATGGAGGCTTTAAGCCTTTGAGACTTATATTTCCATCCTCTCCACCTATGCCTTGAAACTTGCTCCCTTGTTCCACGTGTAGTGCGCAAACAAAATCGGAAGGGGGAATCGACGATTGCGAAGGAGGGGATAATCGAATGCGGAAAATATTTCTTGTCTCCTCCTTGGTTGATAAAATCAACCCCTTTAAATATTCGAACCTTTGCATGATAAAATATATGACGTCGGCGGACATGGCGGGAAAACTCTTTTATTTAATTTTAAAATTTAAATTTAAATTTTAAATAAATTAAAATTTAAACTAAACCTTTAAAATTAAATTTCTCCATCACCGGGGCACCTTTTTCGATGAAACAAAAAAGCCAACTTTTAAAAACTAAAAACTCGGGTTTTAAGAAAAACCAATTCCAAAAATACCAACCAATTTTTAAAAAAAAAACTTCCCCCCCCTCCTTGGTTTTCATAAAAACCTTTTCCTAAGCTTCCCTTGAAGCTCCTTTTGGAACCAAATGCCATGCATCCCTTCTTGAACCTTTGATCAAAACCTTTGCTTCTCATGAAGCTCTTTGTGGAGAAAAATCATAGTGCTTACTTACATAGGTCCTTTTGACATCAATGACAACTTTTAGCTTAGGGACTCAAAATGTCCAACAATCATCAGCAAGAATGGTGAACGATCTTGATGTCAGTTTGAATCAACCTAAGGTAGAAGGCCATGAAAGTCAAGCAACTTGCAAAAGTCAAGTTGTAGAGGAGCATAAGATTGCATGGTTTCTTCTTCCTCCAAAATAAACAAGAGGTCACCACCTCAGCATCTTGCTAATTTGGCACTCCAAATTCCTTGTAATGTTCCATTTTCTTCAAATATTTAACATGTAAAACTATAAATAGAGGTCAAAACCTCATTTTTTAGGGTCATCTAGAGTGTTTGCTTGCCCTACTATGTAATATTTTTTGCAAATCAATAGAAGGAACATTACTTGGATGTTTGCCTTATGCTGGTGTGTTCTATGTTTTATGAAGATTTGATCTATGAATGCATTTCTTCTATTGTTGCTATGGTTAGTCTATTCTGCTAATATTGGATTGCTAACTTAGAGCACCTTGAAATGTTTCATGTTTGAATATATGCTTAAAAGGAATTATTTTCTGTTAGTTTGAGTACTAATCTAATTTTGCTATTTGGATTATTAGTATTCAGGATGTTTGAAATAGTTTATTGAAGCATATCTCTTGTTCTTTATCTGGATATCTCTTGTTTTTTATCTGGTGAAGATTACTTTTTTTGAGTGATGTTAATCACAAGTGTGGAACATTGAAAATCAATTTGTGGAGGTTTTCCTATAGATGCCTATGTTGTTAGCTTTATCCGACCACTATTTAACCATTTCCTTTCTAACCCTAAATGCATTTCTATCCCTATCTTTAAACATTTAACAAATCTTAATTGAGTCAACATCTAAATTAGTTGACAAGGTATGCCAACCTACTCTGGAGGTTGGGTTAAAGCAATATTTAATCCATCCAATGTTGGGGTTTGGATTGTGATTAGTGGGTGCACGCCTTACCAGATAATTATGGATAATAGTCATAGTTTCAAGATTTACTTGATGTCAATTTAGAATCCAACACTATATATCTAATCCCATACATAAAATATTTGCATTGATGCACACACTAGCCCTGATTTGGTTAGAAATTTTATTTTGAAGAACATGATTATTATTGAGTATTTTGTAAGGGATGATTATCTATCACTGATGATACTAGTCATTTATAATAATATGGTAGTCTATAGGTATTTGGTTGATGAAGGGAATGGTACATGTGTTATGTCATTGTCCCTTGTAGATAAACTAAATATCCCTAGAGAAAAGGTCATCTCTATTAGAATTTGTTTCTATGATCATAATGGTGATCCATAAGAAATTGTGGGTTGCATTTGTTTGATAAATTTTAGGTGGGCCTAAAGAAGTCATAGTAATTTTATGGTGTTTTATTTTTAGACCAACTATAACATGCTATTAGGTAGACCTTGGACTAGTAATATGAGAACCATAGCTTTCTCTACTTTTCAAGTGGTTAAATATGCCTATGATGATAAATTTTTCACCATAGGTGACTTAGATCCTTGGGGGCCTCACCCTCTAAGCCATGATAATTGTTTTATTATTTCTATAGATAAGACACAAAAAGTTACACTTTATATGTATGAGCCTCAGTGGGATTCTAGAAGGAAAATATAAGGAGCATCTCAATTTTTATTTGAAATGCCCCTTGGACAAGTATGAATTCAAAGATGATCAAATTGGCATGGATGTTATTACTCCCCTACTCAAGAAGTAGTAGAAAAATTGCCACCATTTTTAAAACCTAAATAGAGAGAAAATCATATTTTGTTCTATCAACAGTTGGCCAAATTACACAAAGCCCATGAGGATGCTGCCAAATTGAAACAAGTAACATTTTGTGTAGATAATAACAGCATGGGGGAGGAAACTTATAATGGTATAGATAGTGACTTTAATCAAAACTTTAACAATAACACTAAGAATTCTCCTTATACTACTTCTATTTCTTACATAGGTATTGGGAATTACCAAGTACGCTTAATGGAAGTTCCTATTTCTAGATGATGATGATAGTCAATTTGATATATTTTTGTGTGAAATTGATGACAATAATTTGTTTGCCTATTACATGCTTAGGAATTTTGAATATAATCAATACAAAACTAGGCTAGTTAAGCATTTAATAACTAATGTTTCTTTATATCTACATAAAAACTTTTGCATAGGCTAAGTGAAATGGGAATTATTCCCTTGCCTAGGCATTTAACAAAAGCTAAAATCTATTAATTTTAAAATTGCTATGAATATAGATAAATTGGTTATTCTATCTTTGATAATGATAGATCTTGTATTGTTTCTAACTATCTAGAATCAAAACCCACTATTGGTTGGCTTGCCCTCTACGAAATTTTTTCAACAAAACAAGGATTGCCTCTTAAAATGATGATCTTGGTTAGGATTGGTATTTTAGCTAATTTTGGGCATATTCTTACTAATGACTATTTATATTATAAAACTCCTATTATGCCCAGACTATCTAAAATTTTTAATGAAAAATATTTGCAACCACAATCACTTCTTAATGTAGTGATCCTAATACCTACCATTTTTTAGAAAATAGTGAATACTCATGCATTCCCTAACATCCCTATTAACTTGTTTCTATATTTGGAAATATTTTTCCACTCATAAAGGATGTATAAAAAGTGGCTTAATAGTTTGATTTATCTTACATCCTCTTGTCTAGCGAGACACTTGATTGAAGCTAAGTTTTCTAGTGGATTAAAAATCAGGGTTGTCATTAATGCTTTGAAAAAAATTATAAGCAATTACAACCATACCCTGGTCCCCACATCCCTATCTTCCTTTAGTCGCATGCTCATATCCTCTCTAGGCTTGGGGGAAAGGGGCATGTACAAGAACCAGTAGTCCAAATTTGTTATAATGTCCTCTTTCTCCCATCATTTTCCATTGACAATCTATACTATAATTCTTATATGCTAGAAAGGAAAGGATCCCCTGGAAATACCATAAGAGAGGTTTCCTTCAAGAACCCAATCCTAATTAGGGGAGGTACAAGTGGCTTGATTATGTTTTTCATATTGAGATTAATTCTAAATTATATAATCTTCTCCCTAGTTTAGACCATTTCAAAGAAGGAAGTATCATATATATTGAAACTTCTATAGATATTAATATAGGTACCCTTGAGCAACTACACAGTCAAAATTTGGGCTAGTCTATCTACCAAATAGCAAGCCATCTTTATTACCTTGCTTAAGGTGTACAAGGACATATTTTCTTGAGATTATTCTAACATACCTAGAATGGATGAGGATTTTGTTATCCACAACATTGTTACCTATGAGGATGTTACTCCTGTTTGACACAGAAAAAAGTGCTTCTTTCCTTTCATTCAAGACCTCTACAAAATTGAAATCCAAAAGTTGTTTGATGCCAATTTTATCAAACTCATTGACTATTCAAGCTCATATGTATCTATGAAAAAGAAAGAAAATAATTTTATCCAGATTTGTTGTAATTTTAGAAATATCAATCTAGCTTGTCCCAAGGATAACTTTATTTTTTCCTTTTATCATGCCTTTGGATTGAAAAATATTGTTGCTACTTATCAATGAGCCATGAAAATGGTCTTTTATGATTTTATGGGAATTATAGTGGAATTATATGTAGATATCTTGGGTAATTCAAAGAAGAGTGGAATTTTTTCTATAGGAATAAATGCTAGAAAGGTGGATTTGATGGATCTAAGAAGCTTACCTTTCACCCTAACATCCTCAATCATGCATAGCAAATCTTCTATGATGATGTGTAAGTTTTGCTGGTAAAATATGTTTGTGAATCCATCGAGTCCTAGAGCTTTTTTATTTGTTAGAACTATTATAATCTCCTTAAGTTCCTCCATAGTGATTGGCTGATTGAGATTTGTTTGTCTTCTAAACTTAATATTGTAGGTATATGCTATAGCAATATTCCTTAGGAATGTAACTCTAGATTTAGACCAATTTCTCTATGTAACTCTTCCTATAAAATTATTGCCAAACTATTGGCCAATAGAATAAAGAAGAAACTTGACAAAATAATATCAGAAGAGTAAGGGGGTTCATGCCTGGAAAATAAATATATGATAATATCATAATGGTGCATGAAGTCCTCCATAGTAGTAGAAAATAAAAAAATAATGAAATTGTTATAAAACTTGATATGGCAAATGCCTTTGATCGAGTTAATATACAATTTGTAGAATAGGTCCTACAAAAGTTTGGATTCCCCCATCAGGTCATCAAGTAGATCAGAGCATGCATAAAAAACCCATGGATATCCCCCTTAATAAATGGAGAACCAACAAATTTCTTTTAGGCTACAAGGGAAATTAGACAAGGGTGTTCATTATCACCATACCTTTACATCATTTTATCTAAGACTCTTGGAAGATTAATTAACCATATTTGAAGAGAAAGAAAAATAACAGTGATAGAGGCAGAAAAATAACAGTGATAGAGGCTGCAACAAGATGCAAATTTGTAACACATGCCCAATTTGCAGATGATACCATTCTAGGCAAAGACACCAAGCTAAATGTTATACAATTCAAGCAATGTCTGGATTGGTTCACACAAGCTAATCAAAAGAGAGTTTTATACGCAAAATGTTGCAACAATAAGATTCAAACTCTTTTGCACTATCCTAGGATTTCGGTCTGGCACAGAAAAATACTTTAGATACCTAGGAGTGCCCATGAGCTTCCACCTTAAAGCCTCAAACTTTTGGATGCCATCATTGGAAAATATGGTTAGGAGGATATAGAGTTATAGTAATAGTTGGATCAGTATTGCAAGAAGAGCAGTATTGATCAAATCAATGTTAGCTTCTTTTATAGTCTACCAACTATTATTATATCATGCTCCCAAGTTTATTTTGCAAAAGGTAGTTGGAATCATACGCAATTTTCAATGGCAGGGAGGTAGGCAATCAGAAAGAAAAAAGTTCCACTTGGTCAATTGGGAGATGGTCACCAAAGGTAAAATTCAAGGACTGGGAATCAAAAAAATGGAGATAGTTTGGAAAGCACTGGGAGAAAAAAATCTCTGGAACATTATTAAGCACAATCAAGCATGGCAACGCATACTAGTCAGCAAATATGTAAATAATCAAACGGGTATTCAAATGCTGAAATACAAATAAACTTCTGAGAGCCTCGTTGGTTTGAAAACATAGTGTCAAAAAAGAGCATAATAGAGGATAGAATTTCTTGGCTACCAACAGATGGTAAGTCAATTAATATATGGAAGGACCCAATCTTAGGAAATCCACCACTAAGAGAGAGAAATTCAATCAAATTGCAGAATCACTTGGAAAGCCAAAGAATACTCGACTTGTTTTATTAGACCTCAAAAACTTTGAACTGGATCTCCCCTCTCATTCCATCTCAAACTTCAAGGAGATTGAGATTATTTTAAGTCTTACATGACGATAATTAGATCCATTCATCCCACAATGCTATACAAACTTATTTGGTGTAGCATCAACAGTCATGGGAAATACTTAGTACATCTAGGCGTCCAACATCAATAGATTGGGTCTGCCAAAAAAAAACTATCGATAGTGTGGAAAAATCAAGCACCTAGTCTCTCAAAATAAAATATTAATAGGTGATAATCTACAAAATAGTATAGAAGGACCTCATGTTTGTTACAGGCGCATGAAAAACACTGAAACAGTTTTCCATCTTATGTTTGAATGCTCGAAGGCAATTTCAATTTGGTAAGGAATAACCAAAATTCTTGGCACTTTCTACTCTGGAAGGTTAACCATAGACACATGTTTTACCAAGTGGAACAAATAATATAAAGGTAAACTAGCGGGTAAGCCCCTCCTAAAATATTTTTGGAGCCCTATACCATATTTTGTCATCTGGCACACTTGGACAAAAATCAAAGGATTTTTAAAGCAAAGGTAAGGACAACAGAACTCCAATACGAAGGATAAAAGAATATTTTGTCTTAAATGTCAAATCTAGTTTATGTCAATAATAGTATGAAGAAGACATGTCATCCACAAAAAGAAGAATGATCTACCAACTTAATCTCCAAGATTTCCTCACACATGGAGGCTACAGAGCAAACGATTTCTCGTCTGACATCTATTTTTTGATGTTCTTCTTTGATGGTGTCTCCAAGTCCAACCTCGGTCAACCAACAACAATGGGATTGATTCTTATAGGACCCCTTGATATCTTACTCAAATACATTATTATCTTGAGAACAATATCTAACAATGTGGTAGAGGCTATTGGCAAAATTGGCAAAATATCCTATCAACACGTAACTCAAGAATTCAACAAAGGCCAACACACTAGCGAATTAGGCTATAAGTATAGCCATTGGTTATTACCGCCAAATCATAAAGAAGTAGAAGGGCAAGGGTGGTATGCGAGGATGATGAGGACTCCAATAATGAGGTCCTTTTTTATCTTCATGTTCTATTTTCTAGAATGCTTTGTTCACTTTGATCTCTTTGATTAGAGAGTTTTGTATCTTTTTGTTAAGTAAATAAATATTTTCCTTTTAAGGAAAAGTATAAGAAGAGGGCTAACCACCCAGTTGACCTTCAAGTCATATTTGAATGATTACATCACTAAAAGGTTAGCTAGACTTGATCCCAATAAATGTGTGTTTGGTGTTACTGGTGGAAAGCTACTAGGATTTATTGTGTCTCATTGGGGCATAGATGTCGATTCAAAACCATTGATGTTATGCCTCCCCCTAAAATAGTTAAAGATATCAATTTTTCCTGGGGGAATCTTGGAGCCATTAAGCAATTTATCCTTAAGTTAGCTTTTAAATCTTATCTATTAAATCATTTACTTTAAAAAGACATTAAGTTCAAATGGGATGAAAGTTACAAGGCCTTTCTTGAATTCAAAAAAAAAATCTTGTATGGCCCCCAACTCTTCTCTCACCCAACTTGGATAAGGCATTTATTCTATACACATTGGCTACTTAGGCTTCCTTGCAAGCAATCCTTACTCAACAAGATTATAAAAATCAGGAGTATGTCATATAGTGTGTGTGTGTGTGTGTGTGTGTGTGTGTGTATGTATATTTGTTTAAGATAAAAACAAGGTCGGAAAGGGCCTACACCCTTATACAAGGCAGAACAAGATTAACTAGCTATCACAAAATAAATAAAAATAGAGTTTCCTAGAAACCAACCAACATAGCACAAAGAACAAACTAAATACAAGCTAAAAATACAACTACAAAATGCTAAACGTTGCTACATAAATCTACAAAAAATAGGTGCGTGCGAGGGAGGGGAAATCCACGTGGGAGAGGAAGAGGGTTTGGGCATGGATCCCGTATGGGATCCGATGCAAGCCCTATTGCAGATGATGGTGATGACTTTGTTCTAGACAGGTGCGGGGATAAGCATACAAATGAGTGTAGAATCTCTAGAGACAGATCGCATGAAGACCTACGTGGGTTGATTCGTGAGTTTACCGCATCTGAGAATCCTTTATTTGTTGAGTCGATGCCTGATGAGGGTATTTTGAAGGACGGTGAAGGAGATACGAAACCCTATTTGTTAAAATCGGTAGAGATTGTAGCGGAAGCCAAAGGAAAAAAAGCTTGAAACCAAGCTCACCGATAAAGAAGATAGAGCCCGTGCCTAGTATGCAAAAAAAGACGTCGATGATCAGTCATTACGGCTCTGTGGTTGTTTCAGAACCATCATGGGTGGATGATTTACTGCATGAGCATGGCGCGAAAGGTGAAATTGTTGATGATTTCAAATCTGGGAAAGAAGAGGGCATGCAATCTATTTCACCAAAGAAAGCTTCTTTTGCGTCAATGCTTAAAAAAGACAACCAACCCAGTGATGCTACTATCAAGGGTTTCGATGCAGCAGACTATCACATGTGTGAAGATCAGGGTGACATCAATGGGGTGCCTATGTATTCCAGTAAAGGGGAATAGGAAGAGGATTTGGTGCTCAAAATGGATCGCTTGGATTCGGAAATGGCTGATGAGGATGACGAGTTTACATTCAATGTTGAAGACTATGCAGAGTACAAGAATGCTAAGAAGGATTTTGAGTCTAAAGGTATTATTTTATTCTTCCTTCGAAGGGTTCCAGATGAAGCGGATTTTCAGAAATGGATTCGTCTCAACTGGGAAGCGAAAGGGTTGCATGTTAAATCTTACTGGGGATTAGGAGGGCGGTATGTTTTGGTTCTTTTTGAAAGGGCAGATGCTGCCAGACATGTTTTGCAATTTGGCACTTGGAATATTGCGGGATCCACAGTGTTTGTTCAGACATGGCGGCCTAATTTTGATCCAAAAAATGGTTCTCAGGCCCGTTATCCTTTATGGATCGAATTTGTCGCCATAAAAACAGAGCTTAGATGCATGCTGCGATCAATGGCTCAAAGGTTTGGAAGGATTCTACTGGACCCTTCCAAAAATATGTCTCTCAGATTCAGCCTATGGGTGTGTGTTGAGGTAGATCTGCAGCGCAAGTTGCCCAAGCATTTAAATATTCTCACTCTGGATGGTCCAATATTACAAGAGGTGCATTATCTCAACCTGCCCAATGCTTGCTTTAGATGTCAGTCCTTGGATCATATGATTAGGGACTGCCCACTTCGCAAAAATCAGCAATCAAAGAATGTCAAGGAAAACAATGAAGCAGAAGAGACTTCCAATTCAGTGGAACAAGAAGGAAAGGAGAAGGCATCCATGGCTCCAGAGAAAGGGGAACACTCGTAGGGTGTGGGCCCTACTTCTGATCAGCAAGAATGGAAAATTGTTTAGAAGAGAAGTGAGTTAAGGAGTTCCCCTTTCAGACCAAATAAGTCAAGGAAAGGTTGGGCTTCAGAAGGGAATAACATTCCTGTGCAAGGTGGTGCTTCAGAAGGAGAGATGAGTTTGGGCATGCCTGTTGTAGGGGAGGATTCTGGGACTCCGCAATGGAACACTCCTATTGTGGCTATGGTGTAGGGAGGTAGTGATAGTGTTGATAGTGGAAGCAATAGGTTCCAGGTCCTCAACTCCCTGGTTAATCAATGAAGTTTGACATAGTTTCATGGAATGTTAGGGGGATGACACTCCCTACTCGTAGGACTTTGGTTAGCAGTTATCTCAGAACTATTTGTGCTGATGTGGTGTGCCTTCAGGAAGTCAAGATCTCTGGTTTTGAGCTTCAAAATTGTTTAAGTAATTCTTGGAAAGGAGCTTGGTGGAGTTCTTCTCATCGGCAGGGCTCTGGAGGAGTTGTTTTGGCTGTTAGACAATGGCTTGCTTCTCTTTTACTCAATTGGGGTGAAGATCCGGAAGGTCGTATTATCTGGGCAACTTTTGTTGTGGTCGGGCAGGTTGTTGGTATCTGTTCAGTGTATGGCCCTAATTTGGCTAGGGATAGGGCAATTTTGTGGGATTGGATGCATGCAAATCTTCCTGATGCATGTTGGATTCTTGGGGGTGACTTCAACATGGTTGAATGGGAAGGTGACAGGGAGGGTGGCTCGGGAAGTTGTGTTGTTGGATCTAAAAAATATTCTTGGTCCAGACTTAAGGCCACTCTTCAGGTTTTTGATGCTAACTTCAAACAAAAGCACTTGGAGTCAGGAGGTTGGTTCACATGGTCCAATAGGAGAGCAGGAACTGACAGGGTGTTTGCTAGATTGGACAGGTTGTATGTTGACAATCTATTCACTTGTGTTGGCAGAGGAACGAGATCAGTTGATGTGGATCTTGGAGCAACTGGTTCTGATCATGCCCCCATTCACTCTTGTATTCATGTTGGTGCTATGATGGTGGAAAAAAGAAATTTACCTTTTAAATTGAACGTGTCTCATCTGGAATCTGGTGATTGTAGAGAGCTGATCAGATGTGTCTGGAATCTTGAGCCCAGACCCTTTGAGAAAGGATGGATTTCTTGGTGGGATGCAGCTATAAAAAGAGTGGTCAAATTTCTAAGAGGATGGGGTAGACTTTTGGCACGGGGCAGAAGAAGAAATATGAGATCTCTTCGTCAGAATTTGGAGATGGACAAGAAGAAATTGGAACTTGATCCCTTCAATGTGAATTTACAAGGGAAAATTGTGGCTCTAGAAGGGGAAATCAAAAATTTGGAGGATTACATAGGCAGAGGAGCTAGAGTGAGAAGCAGGTTGTAGTGGCTGAAGGAGGGTGATGCCCCGACACAATTTTTCTTCAACCATATTCGAAGTAAAAATGCTACTAAGAAAGTTCTTGCTCTGTAGAAAGAAGATGACACTCATACTGAAGATGAAACTAAAATCAGGGACCTTTTTGAGAGATATTTCAAACATATTTTTGTTGCCTATGAAGATTCTATTTTTGTACAGCATGCTCGGGAGCTGGTCAGAGAATGTGTGCCTAAGAAGATTGCCAGCTATGAGAATGATCGTTTATCTTCTGATTTTTCTAAAGAGGAGCTCTTCAATGCTCTCTCTAAAATGAAAAATGGTAAGTCACCTGGCCCTGATGGTTTACCAGCTGAGTTTTACAAATATATGTGGGATTGTATTGGAGATGATTATACTAAGTTGATTAAAGAAGTTTTTGATGGAGCTGGTTTCTCACCATGGTTAAATCAAGGGGTCATTAGGTTGATTCCTAAAGGCAGCAATAAAGATAAGATTGGTGGTTGGCATCCAATTACTCTCTTGAATGTCTCTTACAAAATTGTAGCTAAAGCTCTTGCTCTGAGAATGAAGAATATTGCTTCTAGAATTGTGAGAGAGGAGCAAACTGGTTTTGTAAAAGGTCGATTTATCCTTGATAGAGTTTTATCTGTTTGGGAAGCTATGGAATGGGCTGAGGAGACTGGACAACAGGCTCTTTTTTAAAAATTGATTTTGATAAGGCTTATGATAGGGTGGATTGGACTTTCATTTTTAATATGCTGGAATGGCTTGGATTCAATGGTGTTGCGGTTCAAAAAATCAAAATGCTCTTCTCTTCAGCTTCAGCCAAGGTAGTGGTTAATGGTAAATTATCTGAGGATATCCAGTTGTTCAGATCCATCAGACAGGGCTGCCCTTTGGCTCCTCTGCTCTTCGTTCTCTCTGCTGATGCTTTGGGCTACATGCTGGAACACAGAAGGATGGTTGGATGTATTAGAGGGATCTCTCTTCCCGAGGGACATTTGTTGAATAGTCACTTTGTTGATGATTCCTTTCTTACTGTCCAACTAGATAAGAACTCAGTTTTGGGTATGCAGGATTGTCTTCAGCAGTTCTGTCTTGCCTCTGGTGCAGTTGTTAGTGAAGCAAAGTCTGATTTCTGGCTTGTTGGAGCTGACTCTCTTCCTGGAGGAATTAGTGCTGGATGGAGGAGAATTGGGGATGGAGAGATTGTAAGGTACCTGGGCATTCCCTTTGGCAAAAGGGTTTCTCTTAAGTCCATGTGGGACTGGTGCATGGACAAATTTGAGAAGAAGATTCAGAGATGGAAGCACAAGATGATCTCCTTTGCTGGAAAGCTTACTGTGGTAAGCAAAATTCTTCAGGCTTGCCATATGTATTATTCGTCTTGTTGGTTGCCCAATTCCACTCAATATAAGAAGTTGGAGACATGCATTAGGAATTTTTTATGGTCCAATATGGATGGTACTAGGAGGGTTCCTCTTATAGCATGGAAATATTGTACTATTCCTAAGGCGGGTGGAGGTCTTGGCCTATTAGACATTCAACTTCAAGGTAAGATTCTTGCTTCGAAGTGGATCATCAGATGCTTAGACGGTGATATTGGATGGCAACGTATGCTCAGGTACAGGATAAAAAATTGTGTGAATCTTGATGGCTTCCGTGGGCAGTTCAGCTTTGAGGATATTGTGGGACATCCTAAAAAATTCAAAATCAGAGGATGCATTTTGATTAAAAGAATCTGGGAAGCCTGGAAAGTGGTGGTTAAAGGGCTTAATTGGGACTATTTGGAGAATAGAAGAGGATGGACGCTCTCTTCCAAGGCAATTTGCCTTTGGAAGATGAATGGGATTTATACTTCAGATATTCCCAATCTTCAGTGTAAAATATTGAGTAAGAAAGGAATTTTTAGATGGGCTGATCTCTGGGATGAGAATTTTGGTCAATGGATTCCGTGGCAGCAACTGCTTGTTAAGTTTAAACTGAAGCCTTCAGACAAATTTGTGGTGCAACAAATTTAGGGTCTTTTGCCATTTGAGCAACTTTATAAGCTTACAAATGGTCTTCCTGGTCCTATCTGGAGAGACTGGAGATGGCTTTATGGTAAGCCAATTTGGTGCTTCAAATCGGCTAAGCTTTACCATTTGATGACTCCTTATATTCCCTTAGGGGATGTTTTGAATGCCATATGGGGTATTACTTGTCCTTTCAAGAAATGGAGGAAACGTTTGGCAGGAGTATGGAGGTTTCGAGTCTCTATGCAGTTAAAGGTGTTTGCTTGGTTGGTCATTATGCAGGGCCTACAAAGTAAGGCTAGGCTTGCTAAATGGCTACTTTCTTCGGATAAATGCTCTAGTTGTGGACGAAGTGAAACCATTAAACATATTTTTTGGGATTGCCCAAGAGCAAGGAAGGTGTGGAAAGAGGCAAAGTGGATATATAGTCCGGTGATTCAGGAACAACTTAGGTGGAAGGTGATTTTGTTTGGGGACCAGCCCAATTGTGCGGCTTTCAGAAGGATTTTCTGGCATACTATTAGACTCTCTGTTTTGTTCATCTTATGGAAGGATAGATGTAATTTGGTCTTCAATAATGAAGACTTTGTTGTTGCTCTCACTGTAATTCGGGCCCATACTTTAATTACTGAGCAGTTGAAAATTTTCAGGTCTGATATCTTGAAAGATTGCCTTAGAATTGACAAGGGGCTTAGAGCGGATTGCTTGCTGCTTTTGCGCAAGCTGATGTAAGTTTGGAAGGCTTGTTTCTTGTCTATTGTTGATGTACCTTATTGATTATTCTTTAATATGATGTATTTTTTCAATAAAAAAAAAAGTCTTCAATCAAAACAATTTTCAACAACCAATCACATAAAGAAATAACTTCTCTTGGAACATGTGGAGAAGACCCTTAGTAGAGTCTTCAATTAGATCCAACACTCTCAACCACATTGTTCTTCATAGCTCCATAGCTTTCCATAATACAACCTTCTTGACCTTGTTATTTTTCATAGCTCCCAATCTTCCATAGTACCTCATTCAGATACAACACTCTCAACCACATTGTTTTTCATAGTTTCATAGCCTTCCTCAATACCTTTAATCAGATCCATCACTCCCAAACACATTGTTCTTCATAGCTCCAAGCCTTCTATAGTACCTCAATCATATCCAACACTCTCAGCTACATTGTTTTGCATAGCTCCACAACCTTTTATAATACATCGATCAGATCTAGCACTCTTAACCACATTATTCTTCATAGCTCCATAGCCTTCCATGGTACCTTGATCAAATCTAGCCATGTTGTTTTTTATAGCTCCACAACCTTTCATAGTATCTCGATTAGATCTAGCACTCTAATCCACATTGTTCTTCATAGCTCGATAGCATTCTATAAAAGCTTGGGTACTCAAGATAGGTGGGTTTGAGGTTCAAATCGTAATGGGGGTAGGGTATGTATAATGCCTCCACAACACGATGTACTAAAAAAAAGTACAAGATGGTCTCATAAGCGCAATGCTCATGGACCTTAAAAAATTATATAAGAACTTCCAATAAAAAAAGCATCAATGATGCCTTCAACAACTTATCACATATGTCATTAGTCACAATGAAAATGCGTGTGGTATTTCAACCTCTACATCTAAAGGTTCATTTCCTCAACATATGTTAGAACTAGAGTGAGAATTAAATTTTTTTGAATGAAAAAGACCTTGTATTAGCTTAAAATCTCTTTCATACAAAAAAAGGGTTGGGTGGGATTGAGCACACCCCGTTTCAAAACACCCTTAACCGCCACAAGTCTTCACACTAACTTATAAAAAGTTAGGATTCAAATACATCCAAAGTCTAACAAAATGACACATGTCAAGAAACCGTCATAACAAGCATACACCAAGGACCACCCGGAGTGCATATAGCAGGAATAATCAAAGATTTGGTGGGGGAAGTAAATTGTCAGTGTGGCCTAAATATTCCCATCCACCACCTTCGTGTGAGGCACACCACATCCATCAGTCGTACCAGCTACCTCATTATTGGCACACGGATCAACATCACAATCATCTTCGACCCCGCGACCTGGAATGCACATGTTTTGGAGGAAGGCGACTAACCGAACAAGGGGCATTCGCCCAGTAGTCCAGCAAGGAACGTAAGTGTTGAACTTCAACATTCACTTTCTCCACTTGATTAATAATCTGTAACCAACAGTCATAGAAAATAGCAAGTTTGTCAGCCAGAGAGAAGGAAGTAGAGGCCTGAAGCCGAGCAAAAATGATATTATTTCGTGTTTTCCATAAATTATAGAGAATGTTGATACGAAAAATATGCCACACTTCTCTCAGTGGTTCTTTAAAAACAAGCGGGTCCCCCAAAATGGCATGAACCCACAAACATCCTTCCGCCAAAAAGGGGTTAAAAAAAGAAAGGATCCAAGTCCAAGCTTCGTGAGCTTTCTGACAACTCCAAAAAACATGTATGAAGTCTTCTGATTCATTACAAAATGCACATTTAGGGTTATCCACCCCAAGATGTCGTAACCTGTTGCCAATAGGCAGTCCCTGATGCAAGAGACTCCAAGCAAAAAAACCTTGCTTGGGTTCAATATATGAGGCCCACACAGCTGAAAATCTCAAACTCCAACGGGATTGTGAGGAGACAAGATCCCATCTATAATTCAAAACATCCACCATAGGAACATTAGGGGAAAGCCAAGCATACCCTACAGAAGGTTTATATTTAGAAAGCCGAGTATGTGTTGGCCAAAACCAATCAGACCACCAAGGTTTCTGGAAATGCTTACCAATATTGGCCCAGACAAAAAAGGGAATTTTATCAACAACTACATCAAAGGTAGTTTTATCATCCTGCTTAAGTCCATATTTATGCCGAAACTGATCCCAGGATAACCAATTCCTGGTATGCAAATCAAAAAAATCAGAAAAGGAAGAAATTCCTTTCTTGTGAAACCGAAGAGCATGAATCCATTGCACTTTTGCCAAAGGCAGACCTTCAACAGTGACAACAGGGGACCACCAAGGGTTAAGAGAAGAAATTGATGCCCCTTCTGCTTTACCTTTACCATGCCAATTCATCCAAGGTTTGAAAGCTTTCCAAATACTCTTAATCACAAAAGAACCTGAAATTTTAAAAGGAACAGGGGTTGTTAGAATTATCTGAATATTCAAGCCCTTCCAAACTTTCTTGCCCAAAGGGAGCCCTGAAGAAATACAGTGACGAATTAAGATTTTCCAAGCCTCATCTCCTTCTAGGGACCGAATAATCCATTTAGCACATAAAGCAAACCCTTGGTGATGACAATCAAAGAGGCCCATACCACCATCCTTCCTGGGAAGGCAACAAATCTCCCAAGCTACCCGGTGGAACCCCCTTTTGTTCTTATCTGCTGCCCAAATAAAATCTCTCAAAAGCTTATCCAAATTTTTATAGCAATTCTGAGATGGCACCCAGCAAGAGGAATAATACACATGTGTTGATGCTAAGATCTTGGAGCAAACCTAGCTGCCCAAATAAAATCTCTCAAAAGCTTATCCAAATTTTTATAGCAATTCTGAGATGGCACCCAGCAAGAGGAATAATACACATGTGTTGATGCTAAGATCTTGGAGCAAACCTAGAATTTCCCTGCTAAAGACAACTTCTTGGTAGACCAATAATCAAGTTTCTTTTCAACTTTTTGAATAACAATATCCCATAACTGAGCAGGGGAAGCTTGAAAAGCAAAGGGGATACCTAAAAACTTGAACACCTCCCCAGGTTGGATCCACTTCCAGGAATAAGAAGCTAGCCAATCCGGGAGAGGTTTCAGAGACTGTCTATAACATGAAGTCTTACGCCATTGGATTCCCCCAATCAGTCCACAAATTTCTTTAATATTTAGGCAATGAGCATCCCCACACACATTCGAAGCCTAATTGATGATTCGCCCCACACATGCACATAGAGCCTAACCAATGAACAAAAAGCACTTCATACTTGCCAATTGACCTAGGCACATCAACTAATCTACATGGATATTTAGACTTAATCTAAAATCCCTTAAATAAATTATTCAGGCCAATAAATGTCATTGTGTATATAAAATCTAAAATGGAATCCATACTAAAATAGTTTAAGATGTTTTAAGTTTCAAAATCAAGGATTCATAGTCCTAATTATAAATACCAACACTATATAAGACCATAACATTTATCACATATACATGTAAAATACAAAATAATAATAAGGAATTCAAAGGCCTCTCAAGCAAGACTTCCTAAATTTTAGGTGACAAAGTTGTGTTGACAATTTGTGAAGGTCCTTTCTTGATAATATTTATATGAAGGAGTAAGAAGGGATTTATATTATTCTCTTCCAATGAAAAATACAACATACTGATTTTTGTAAACTTGTATTATTAGTTGCTTATGCCTAGATTTAGGACAACGGGAGTGTGTGACGACAAAAGAGAAGATTATCGACAAGAGAAGATTAAGGGCAAGAGTAGATTACTAAAGGAGAATATTCCTGACAATATTATCAACAAAGAGAAGCAAATTAAGATCACCAACAAAGAGAAGCGATTTCAGTTTCAATTGCAATATCTTGTTTACAAGCAAAATAATTTTTCAACTTTGTCACCACTGCCATTGAGACGAACCATGTTGCCATCGAAGTCGTCCAAATAATTTTTCAACATGACCATCGAAGTTGTCCAAATAATTTTTCAACATGACCACTGCCATCAAGAAGAACCATGTTGCCATTGAAGTCATCCATGCTTCTTCGCAACAACAGTTACAGTCTCCACAACAATGTTGGACCCATTGGAGAAGGTTGTTGCTTTTGGAACTTTTTTGGGTTGAGATCATGGAGTTCAAATTTTCATTGGAAATGATGCTAGTGATGCTCAAGAATGGTTGATAAAGTTCAAATCTCTATATTCTAGTGACCATTTTTTGAATTGCAAACTTTTCTATCTTTTAAAAGAGGAAGCTCATAATTGGTGGGAAAGTCTTGCTAAAATGGAGCATGCATTCTTGAGTGAGTGAAACCCATATCAAAAGATAGCTAGTTTGAAGGTCATCATCAAAAGATATGAAAAAATAAAAGACTTCAAATGGAACTAAAAGAAATCAATAAAGAAGATATAATATAAGGAAAAATACAAATGACAATGTGCAAGTTCATGATTGCATTCAAAAGGAAAATCTTAAGAAGCAAGGATCCAAGGAGAAACAAGAAGCAAGGATCCAAGGAGAAACAAGTTGAAAAACCATTAGAAAACTCAAAAATTGAACTTGCAGTAGCAACATCAATAAAGTCCAAGGAAGCCTTGTCATAAGTGCAAAAAGATGCACCAAAAGAAAAGTATAAGAGAGAAGATTGTTAAGAAGAACTTAAAATAAAAATAAAAAACAAATTGTTGAAGAATCAAACGGAATAAAATGTCATGTTAAGGTTGCAACATATCGACATCTACACAATCCTAAGCAGCAACAACCTTGGAGGCATGGCTTAAGGCATCAATATTTTAGATCTACATAAAGTAAAAAAGAGATCAAGTATGACAATGTTTCGTAGAAAACAATTAATGTTTCTAGATTTCAAATAGGTGCAACAGCATCAAGGAACAACAAAACCACCATTTAAAATATAAAAGCACAGCAACAAAAGCATGGAGCCATCAGAGTAGTTATGGATATCCAAGTGGCACAATGGCAAACATCAAAAAACAAAACCACCATCTAAAATATAAAAACAGAGCAACAAAAGCATGTAACAATCAGAATAGTTATGGATATCCAAATGACACAATGGCAAGACCGAGCACGACTCCCAAGTGACTTTGACGGTGTAGAACCTCCTGGTCGTGGTCTCTCAAACCAAAGCGACCCTGCAAGGGATTTTTCGCTTAACAAAAAAAAATTGAAAATCCAAAAAAAGAATATAAAATATTCAAACTTTCATAAAAAAAGATGCAGATATTTAGTTATAGCATCTCAATTGAGATGAGAATTGAATATTTGTAAACTCTCAAACTCTTTAGAATAAAATTGTGAGTTATAATTGTAGACCCTAATACAACCCTTTTCTCAAAAAAAAAAAAAAAATACATACTAATTTTTCTTGATTATCTTTTTTATGCAACATGTGAGTCGATACAATATATCTAATATTCTTATGCAACATGTCGGTCAATACAATATATCTAGTATTCTGGTGGTCTGTAAATACTCTAGCATTTTTATTAATTTTTCTTGATGGTCTTTAAATGCTCAACTTTTTAATGAAATGTTGGTCAATTTGTGAACACAATATGTCGTGCAATCTTGACGGTTTTTACATGTTTAACAATTCTTGTTGATGGTCTTATGAAATGCTGGTCCACTAACAACCATTAATGACCACCTCACACATTTGCCCAGTAACAAATATTATATTACCTCTTGACCTCAACTCTCCACTTCAAAAAAAATCACCCTTATTACAGTCTATATTAGAAGAGCATTTCACTTTTACTAAGCAAGTCCAAATTTGACTACTTCCACTCAAACTCTCTTCAAAATTTAATACGCTTATTACGTTCTATATAAAAGGAGCATTTAATTTTTACTAGGTGACAATCTCATTAATAGGAAAAGTTTCGACTAATTCCACTCAAAGATCAGAACAATAGTCTACAATAGCCTTTAAGATTTCTATTAAGATTCCAAATCCGAACAGGCATTATAGATCATAAGCTCTACTATAAAAGCTTGACGACTTTCCTTCCAATACGAGTATAATAGCCTTCAAGAAGAACAATGGCCCTCAACATTTATATTAAGATTTCCAAATTTGAAAAAGCAGTATGTGAAATATATCATAAGCTTTATAGTAAAAGCTTGAGAACTATTGAGAACTACTACGACTCCAAGATGAGTATAACAGCCTTCAATGAAAATTTCAAATGTGGCCCCTCAGGTAAGTAATAGATCTTGATCTTTATAATAAAACCTAATAAGAAATTGAAACAGCAATGCACGTATCATCTAATGTTGTAAGTCGTCCTTAACCCAATGAAGGTCAACCACTTCTGACAACACATAAAACCATTCAATAAAACAAAGGCCAAAAACTCTCAAATTATTCATCATTCAGAATATTCAAGGGTCAGGAATCTTAATAAGATTAAGAATTCGTTCGATCTCAGAATGTTCACCGTTAAATATCACAAGACCAAGAATATTAATCAGATAAAAGATGAATAAGACTATGTGAGATCTCTAGTAACTATAGGCCCAAACAAGAAAAGGTTAAATATATACACCCCCTCATAATATGAGGAAGGTGAGGCATGTAAATATGTTACATTTACGTTCCTCAAATTCTTGGAACTATCAATAGTAGGCCGTCCATTTTTCAAACTAAAAAAAATTAATATAGTAAGAAAATCTCTTCATGTAAACAGATACAAAAAATATCAGGAAAAATACTACTATTTGGCAGACTTGGAAGCACCATGCATAAGAAATTGTATAAAATGAACGCACTTCTACAGCAGCACTCTAGCATTTACTAATTAATTAGTGATCACCTAAAGGTATAATCTTTAAGAATATAGGACAGTGAAGACGTGACTGACTGCAACTAAGCACTGGCATTGAAGTCAATTTGGAAACTTCACATCATAAAAATTAAAACAAGACGTCTCATGAACTGTGGCTATAAAGTTCAAAGAACCAGAAATGTTCATTATCATGACATCTCTGTCCTCCATAGTATAAATAATAAAACAAAACTCACATCGATGCACAAAAAGATAGTTGCTCCTATCCAAGTAAATGGCTGTTGAAGCATAAGACCAATTTGAACAATCTGGACGATTTTGTTCAATAACCTACAATCTAGATTTTTTTTTTTTAAATAATTTTATAAGACTGAAATTCTTCCAAATGCGTTGAAAACACACACACATACAAAATTCAAAATTGCTGATAAAAACTCTCTTGCTTTTAAAGTAGTCCTCATTCAGTGCATATCCATCTTTATTATTGTCTGGGCACACAACATAGTCTAATAATTAATTTAACTGCCAAAAAAAATGTACATGCTGATGCTGACAAAGTTACTTTGCAGCCAGTACTGGAAATTGTACAGGATCCTCAATGTGGGGCGCAGCAACCTCATCAGCATCATTGTACCTCCCTGCAAAACCTGTGAAAGCTCCTCTAGTAGTGCCACCATACCCACGACCTCCGCCACGTCCACGCCCACGCCCACGCCCACGAGTACCAGTTGGGGTATAAAATTTCTCACCATCGACCGGCTTTAAGAACTCATTTATGCTCACGGCCTATACACAAAGAAACATATCTTCAGAGACGCAAAATATTAAAAATTATAGACAACTTCACACAAGACACATCAACAGTATCCACTCATGAAGTCTTTGCCCCAGTATGGGACAATTTTATGTATATGGAAATAAAGCTATACCCTGTTGTGTCATATCACTCAAAATACTGATCTCCGATATTTTAAACCTTTTGAACTAATAGCACTAAGACACCTAGACACAACATGGCAATTAGTCAACACTCGATATAGAATGAATTACAACATACAAATGTTGTCAGATATTACTGTAGACAGTGAACTCAGACTAGGTGAATACTCGGTAAGGCCATTTTTTGAGAGTACTCAAAGCAAAGAAAATCTTGAAGAAAAAATAAAAAATCATTATACACACTCTTAAAATATGATTCCCAACAAAAACTTTATCTGGACCAAACAAAAACTTGGCCCAGACCAGTCTTGGTCCAAATTTGTCCAAGTTTAACGCATTTCAACAGATTTCTTACCACCCATTAAAAATCACAATTTTGGGAGTTTCTAAACAAGTTCTCTAACGAGTTTGACGAATTAGCATTGTTCTATTTCTGAATTTAATATTCCAAGATATGCATTCTATAATCATTGCCAGAAACTGATATACCTTACGAACTTTGTCATCTTTTTCTGCTCCCTCCTTCTTTCTTAGTTTATCCTTTTCCGAGTTCTGCAAATAGTTAAAATAACACGCGTGACACTTACTGCATATCTGACAAGGACCCAATTCAATTTTAAATAGAAAGAACACAAGTAACTTACCACTTTGATAAATATGCCATCATCTTTCTTTTTATTAACTAGGTGCATAAACTCAAAATCCCTATCCAGAGGAACCTTTCTTTCCTCATTTTTTAAAGCTTCCAACGCTTTTCTTTTGTCATTCAGCAGCTTCTCATATTCATCAAGTGTCATTTCCTGTAAACCAAAAATTCAATTATCATCTAATATGCTTCAGTAGAGATGATTTTGAAAGATAACAAAAACCAGTTACTATGCAAGTAAAAATCAAAATAAAATCCATTTTTCATTCACATTTTTAAATGTTGAAAATCCACATATATACAAAATTTAAAAATACCTTGTCCTCTTCTTCCTTCTTCTCCTCTTTATTTTCTGTAGCAATATCTTGAGTCGCCTCTTCTTCAGGCTTGTTCACTTCAGGTTCCATATTCTTATGTTCATCAACAAATGAACCTTCAGGAGCCTCCCTGCTTATATACACACAATTCAATAAACATAAAGCACGTAAGAATTTAAATCCAGTTAGGCTATTGCTTGTCATATTGGAGCAAAGTCCTACGATAAAGCATCAGGAAAATATAGATTAATTAGGCTTTCTACAAGTTCTAAGCTAAAAATCAAAATTTGTCAAATAAATTCGTCTGGAATTGCATGCTTGGTTGAACCAGCACCACCTAAAAAGAGACATCTGAAGCCCCCAGAGGCCAAAATCTGAAACCCTCCTCAGGAAAAAGCTTCATGCCTACATTGTGTATGGTTGATCTGCCATTTCATTACATTTTGATTTCCAGTATGTCGTACCTCTGCATTTTGGTTTCTGATCTGCTGTATCGTTGCTGCTTGATTTCTAATAAGTAAATAAGAATAAAGATCTGTGAGATGCCATGCCCTATAACAAGGTTCTGTTTTCTATTTCTTGCTATAGAGTATTTTGAATAAACTTAATAAATTATTTCATGAAGAGAGAGAGAGAGAGAGAGAGAGAGAGTTGTTTTTTTATAAATGTGTTACTACTATGGATCAGAATCTTCCAAAGTTCAAATTGCACAACAACAAGATCTTTATACAACAAGACTGGCTTATGAATCCTAATGAACAGGAGAAAAAAACTAGTAAAAACTATCAGCACATACGAGGATAGAATTATTTCTATATTTATTCTTAATCTATCAATAAATTTTCCCTGCATACATTAAGGCCAAGAACTGTACCTATTATTATTGTGTGCACAAAATGGTAAACCACCTTTGAAAAAGAACCTTTATACCTGGGTCCCTTTTTTGTCAATATTAGACAAAGAAAATCCAATGGAATACTGACAGAATCCTTGGCAAGTAGTCATTGTAGATAGCAATATGAGGTCGACTCGTAATAATAATAATAGACTGAGCAATTAGGCATGATGCATCATTTTCTTAATCCTGATATTTGCATCAGAACTTGTTGAGGGAAATGCATTCAGCATTGTAGAGGAAATAAAAATGAATCATACATTTTATAGTGGCATAGATGGGGTCACTATTTCAAAGTTTAGTTGCAGAATTTAAACATAAAGAATTTAATCTCCTAATTTTTTCATCTCCGTGAACATTTTACCAATAATATGCAATACAATAAGCAAGAGTGCAAATAAATGAAGGACAATAACATGTAAAGTAAAACTGCACTCGCCCAGTTCCATTTGTTTACTGGTATAGATAAGGAAATTACAACTTAAACTGTAGGGTTTAAAAGTAGCAGAATTCAAATCCATTCACAACGACAGAATTTGCATGATATCATCATATCAAAAAAAATCAAAAAGTTAACCTGAACACAGAAACTATAATGCAGATATTCCCAATAAGAACCTCAAACAAAAGACCCACACATAACAACATCCATATTAAATGCCTGAGGACCAAGTCAGAGCACAGAACACAAAAACTCCAACTAAATACAGTACAACAAAATATGGGTGCCCAAAAGGATAGTCAAGATGTTGTTGCAGCTCAGAATGACTGCCCATCATTGTAACCACAATCTGTTACCAATGACATACCTAAAACAATCGACTGCAGTAATTGTTTTGGATTACTTAATGTTGGTAGTTGGAAATTTTGATGTTCATTCATACTCAATTAATGCATTTTTCACTTTCCTCTTAGTTAATGAAGATTTTGTAAAATAAACTTTTTCCACGTCCAAAAGACAAAAGAGGATGGGAGCCAAGGATAAGCTGATTTGGGACTTGAATAGCTCAGGAGAATACACAGAAAGAAACAGATATAATGTAAAGCACCAATAAAATAGAAATACTGCAAGAATATGGAGAGAGATTTAGGATAGCCCGAGCATTTGAAAAATCAAAATGTCTGTATGGCTAGTAGATCACATGAAAATTTTATCCTGGGATAACCTAATGAAAAGGGGTTTTCATGGCCCCTCACAATGTGTTCTATGTAAAAAGGAGGAGGAGAGTATAGACCATCTCTTGGGACACTGTTCAATAGTCTGCAAACTATGGCAATGGATACTTAATATGTTTGGTAAATGCAGTCATGAATGGCAGAATTGAAGAATGGTTAAAGCAATAGCAGAGCACTTTTAAAAGTGAGGCATTACAAACAATCTGGGATACATCGAAAGATGCAATACCTTGGACTGTATGGCTGAAAAGGAACAGAAGAATATTTAAAGGAAAAGAAAGCAAGTTAGAGGTAATGAAAAGGAAGATTTATTTATCCATAGAGGAGTCTAAACCAGCCCTATCAACTCACCCAATCCCTAATCTTGAAGTAGAGAGCCTTGATAGATGCAGTCAAGTCATCAATGGAATTATGATGTTGGGTACAAGAGAAACAAAAAGAAGGCAAAGAATATAAAGTGGAAACCACCAGAAGTGGAGTTGGTCAAATTGAATTTTGATGAAGCATCTAAAGGAAATCCAAGACCAACAGGAGGAGAAGGAATAATTAGAAATAATAGGGATGAGATTTTTTCACATTACTCTTTCAATAGTGGATTTAAGACAAATAATGAAGCTGAAGCTTGGGTGGCTTTGGAAAGGTTAAAAATATCCACACAAATGAAAGGGAACAGAGTATGGATGGAAGGAGATTCACTAATAATCATAAATGCAATTTTGAGAAAAGCAAAAGCTCCATGGAACATACAAGAGATCATTGTGGAAATATAAGACCTTGCTACAGAGTTTGACGAAATCAGGTTTACACATACGTCAAAGGGAAGCAAACAAATGTGCAGATAAGCTAGCCAATAGAGGGATTTCTAAATTTTAATAGAGGATCATGAAGTTAAATTCTCTTTTCCATAGTCAGAAAAAGTAGTAAGTTTAGCTGAAGCTGACAAGAACATGTTGACTGTTTGAATCAAATAATGATTAAGATTTACTTTGATGTTTACATCAGTAATATTTGTTGTATTTTATAACATTAATGTGTTCTCATATAAACTACTTCTTACAGTGTTGACTGTTTGAATCAATTAATGATTAAGATTTACTTTAAAGTTTAATGTTTACATCAGTCATATCTGTTGTATTTTACAACATTAATGTGTTCTCATATAAACTATTTCTTACAGTTCTTTTGCACTTATGCTTCAGGAAGGAAACTAACAGTCCAAATCTGGTAAAGCGAACTATGATAGCACAAAGTTTTGGAAATATTACTCTACTACAATGCAGTGCATAGACAATAAAGATGGATTTTTTGTATCATTAAGGCTATTGCAGGAAAATGTCAAGAAGAAGGATGCTGAATTTTGGAATATTTGTATTTATAAAGAAAATTAAAGAAGATTCAGCAAATGAAAATCAAGAATTCAGATAGCTGCAAGCTTACTGCAGTCGTAAGGGTTTTGGCCTCTCTTTGAAAGGTCCAAGGTTGAAACCCCACTCAGTCTGAGGGGACCATGACCCCTCATAAAAATCCATGTAAACTCATTGAAAAAAAAATCAAAAGCTCGGACTTATTATGAAAAAATATGTAGGTATCTAGCTATAGCAACTCAATTGAGATGATAATTGAATCAGTTTGTAAACTCTCAAGCTCTAAAGAAGAGAGTTGTGATTTGTCAATTGAGATGAGAATTGAATCATTTTGTAAACTCTCAAGCTCTGAAGGAGAGAGTTGTGATTTGTCAAGGGTGGAAGACCCAACAACCCTTTTTTTCTCCAGCCAAAAAAAAAAAAAGACAAGACAGCAAAATAGACCATTACATACAAAGAGGATTGGGATCTAAGAGTTGGAACAATTCTAGGTGAATGTTTTGTTCTTGATGATCTGATTCAACAGACTGCTTTGGAAAAAAGAAAAAAAAATCTGGTGTAGAACTTCAAAGGCCAACAACCCTTTTTTTCTCCAGCCAAAAAAAAAAAAAAAGACAAGACAGCAAAATAGACCATTACATACAAATAGGATTGGGATCTAAGAGTTGGAACAATTCTAGGTGAATGTTTTGTTCTTGATGATCCGATTCAACAGACTGCTTTGGAAAAAAGAAAAAAAAAATCTGGTGTAGAACTTCAAAGGCCAGTAATTTAAATTAAACTTTGACAGTAGTTTAGCTTTATTCATTGTATTGCAAATCTTTAGCATTTCCAAAAATTTGAGGATTGGAATGGCAATATATGTTAAAGTAATTCTGAACACCACATCAACACAGAAATATTCTAAAAAACAATATGTAGCTTGCAATTCAATATTCTTAAAAGTCTCTGCCTTCATCAACGGTACTAACCCCCTTCGAGGATGTTTGGATTATCCTCACTAATTTAGGGTAAAGAACTGATTTCAGGCAATGTTTCATGGGTGTGCATCTCCAGGCTCCCTCCCACCATACCATGCATTGCAGGGAATGCGAAGCAAATATGGGACAACAGTGTCCCACACCTCCAGGTCCGCAGGCTGGCAAAATACAAACATCCCCCAGCCTTGGGAGGCCTTGGGAGCTAGGCCCCAACCCTCAAATAAATAAATAAACAAAAAAAATAAGCCATTGCAGACACTGTTTCCAAGCCTCCAAACTAGTTCCATCAACAGCCATGTACCTTCTGTCCATGTGTGTCCAACATAGTAGTAACAGGGTACATTTCTAGGAAAATGACCAAAGTTGAAATACCTACGTTGCAATAAGGCAGGCCATAATCTAGTGGGCATCCAATTGAACTTTTAGTGTAATGAAAATTGAATACATTCAACCCCACATTGCAATAAGGCAGTCCATAGCATCAATATAAATTTATTAATCTCTATATATGGTAATATACTTTCCAATTGTCATCCAACCACAGCAACCAAAAATCCAGTCAAATTACAAGCATCTTAAAAAACTCAACCCACCATAAAGTGTCATCCCCGTCACAAAAACTTCATACAACCTAACCCTCCTTAACATATTCATCTTCTCCATTTTCAGCATGTGCAACCTCCAAAATCCTTCAATAATCTTAATTTCCTTTCATAGATTAGCCATTTATTACAACCCTTATTTGAAGTCGGTTGAACTCTTACAGAGAAATTAGTTTGCTGTTGAAAAAAATGAGGATGCAGTTGGGCCATTTTTCCCAACATAACATCAAACATCCAATACTCTGCTGTAGGGTCTCCATTAATATTTAGAAATTTCTGATTGGATTCATAACACGAATTAAATTAAGACAAGAAAATATTGGAAATGGCAAAAAACCAGCAAAAAAATGCTTTTAAAATTGGTTCTACATAAATCCAAGGACACTTGGGAGAGTATCAAATCATGAACGATTAGAGCAAAATGGGATAAAAGAGATATTTTGGTAACACTCAACAAAACCTCAAAAGCTAGACACTGATCGAACACAAAATAAGGGCCCTCATATAGTGAACATTATGCCCTAGAAATCTTCTCCAGCATACAAAGCGGAAATAGCCGGTAGAAATTGTGCAACAACTGTCCAATCATTTTGAAATCATGCCAATTACAAGCACCATCCATACCTTGTGATTTAACTTGAAAAGAAGATCCAAAGTAACACGCACAAAAGATTATAATTATTACAAGTTAATCATCATTGAAGAAAGGGGTGGGCCACTTTAACTGTAGACAACAGTTCTATAATTTTACATCATCTATCTAATAAAAACACAGTTTTATGTTTTCTTTATACGAAAATACCAGAGTTTGTAAAATATACGTAAGTGGGAAATATCTCCACTCGCTGCAAACAGCATGAAACACAAATTTTGACCAACACCCATCAAATAAAATAGAAAAAAACAGGAAGTCATCTTATAATCTCTCAAAGCTATATCCAGAAAATAGCAATTGGGCCGACAAATGTCCGTCCTCTTCCATTAGCTACATCCCCAACGACCAACAAACTAATCTCTGAAAGCATCCAGCTTTGATGGTCTAAAATGTAAAGAATTTTCAACACAGCCCAAACAGTCCCTGCACCCTAATATCCAGCAATTTCATAATCAAAGGGCTTAACAAAGGTGTCTCCTCTCTCATTACCCTCTGTACTTTCCATCACACCCATAATTGCTCATTCTAAGTGCAATGCAGGTTCAAATCATCAAGAAACTGATTAGCATTGTTTCACAAAACCATCATCACCATCACCCAAAATATCCAAATTCCCATCAATAACCGATCTAGTCGTTTTACATCCAAAACATGATAAAAAAAACAACGAACATTCTACAAAGTTACAAACACAATCTTTCAACGCAGTTATCCCTAAACCAGGGTACACATTTCCAAAGACGAGTTCACGGTACTTAAAAAATTCCTAGCGGCTGTGGTGTGCCAGAAATGTGCAGCAATTGCAAGTGTGTGGACCAGGTTCAAATCCGCCCAATTGCTACAAGGCAGACCATAACCCCGGCAATCATGAGTTCAGGGCAAACTAAACATTTCACGCAACAAGAACAAACATTCCCCTAAAAAGGGGAGGAAATGGAAGGTAAAACATGAATTTTTAAAACAGTAACCAACCCTTGTCCTACAAAAGAACAGAAATTTAAACACGCAGAGACACTGCAATCGAGATGGATATTCTCTAAAACATCATTATACAATCCATTTGAGAATTTACGAAGAACGCATTCTTGGAAATTCGGGTCCAAAAATCACTGATTTAATGCAATGCTCGATGACCAAAATCCTATACCGTGCACAAAACCCAAAACCCAAAACCCGAAAAAACTAAACGGACACGAAAAACCGATTACTTACCACTGGCTAGAAGGGGCATCGGATTCGAACTGCCGACGAGGAGGACCGTCGAAGCCGTCGCCATCAGAAGGCCCGCCACCGAAGCGGCCGCCGCCTCTGCCACTCCGACCGCGCCCTCGGCCCCTCCCGCGGGCGAAACCGCGGCCGCCACCGTCCTCTTCGCCGAAGCCTCTTCCTCCGCCTCGGCCACCTCCAAAGCCGTCACTGAACTCGCCCCCGCCCTCGGAGCCGCGGCCTCCACCGCTACCGAATACGCCACCATTGAAACCGCCACTGCCACCGAAGCCTCGTCCGCCTCCGCGTCCGCGCCCGGTTCCTCTTCCCCTCCCCCTCTCCGCCCTCACTGGATAAAAGAAAATCAAAACAACAGGCAATCTCAGGCAGCTGCATTCCAATCAATTCGAAAAGAAACAAAAGCAAACCAGACAAAGCACCGACACTTACCGGCCTCCGCCGGCGGGAGAGGCTTGAAGGGCAGTTTGGCGGGCTGAAGCTGCGCCTGGGGCTTTTCAGAAGCAGGGCTTTTCTTTTCGGGCTTGGGTTTCTTGGCCGCCGCGCTTTGAGCGAGGGCAAGGAGATCGCTGTCGCCCTCGTCGTCCTCCCCGAGAAGGGCGAACGGATTCATGTCGCGAGCCATCGCAAGCAATCCCTTGCAGATCTGAAGAAGAATAAAGAAGAAGAGGGCTTCCTATTCACTCCCTTGTAACAACAAACCAATTATCTTGGAAAGCCATGGCTTTTTTCCTTAGCCAATCCTCCTCTGCACATAACAATGGAGGCCCAAGAAGAAGAGAAAGAATTTCATACGAAGGAATGTGGAGAAAAAAAAAACAGCAGAGGCTTTATCGAAGAAAACCAATTACAAATAAACGCTCCCCGCCACGCATTGGCTTTAAACCTACTCGCAAACCCACCATTCTTTTTTATTATTATTATTATATTGTACAACCGGCCTCGTTTTCCTTTTGTTGGGAATTTCCTATTCTCTTTTCTGCCGTGGGATCGTATTCCTTGTGTCCCGTTGTTGATAACCTTAGAGATCTTTGATTGTTTAATCTTAGTAAATATCCATTGCAAAGGATACCAAAGAAATTCATTATTAAAACTTTTCGAATTCTCTTATATGTTTTTTAATTTTTTTTAAAATGGAGTAAGAGTAATCATTTATAATTAATATAAAATATTCCAATTAAATTTCATAGTTTTATACTTAATTGGAGTGGAATGGATAAAAGACTATGAATTTCGTCGGTGGCTTCCGCTTCCGCTCCCTCAGCTGTAACGCACAAACGCGGGCGAGAAAAGAATAGTTTTTTAAAAAAAAATTGTCTTGTTCCATATCCTGATTATTGTAGTTGCGTTTCTTCTATTCTTGTTGTGATGACGTGTCTACCACTTGATAATCTTTCCAGGCAAATCCAGGCGTTAAGTTCCTTTAACCACGACGGTGTCCTATGTGCAGATTCTTAAATTATTCTGTCCAGTAATCGCACATGTCCAGATTTTTAATTTATTTTTCCCAGTTTTTTTGTTCCCAAAAATTAGTGGATTGGTAATTGTTTATCTCTTATGCACTTATTAAAAAGATTTAGATTTAAACCTTAGAAATATCCATTTGCAAAGTAGTAGTCTGCTTTGAATCTTCTGAATACACACCAAATCTACGATGATGATAGGGAACCTAAGCAACAAGTTGTCCTGTGCAGAATAGACTTGTTGAAAACATCCCTGCGATTTAAACCCTCCATAATTAATATTTATAACCAGCTTATAACTTAAAAAATATTAATTTTTTTATTAATAAAATAAAACCAGACCCTGGTTATGATAACGAACACTTAGATCTATTCTGTAGTTTGACTTCAAAATCTTAAGTGTTAAGTTACTCGAGCTAGAGTAATTTTGTCACAAATATGACTAGTTTTTTTTTTTTAAATAAAATAAAACCAGACCCTGGTTATAATTTTTTTGAATAAAAAAACGAGACTTCAAAATCTTAAGTGGTAAGTTATTCGAGCTAGAGTAATTGTGTCACAAATATGACATTAATTTTTTTTAAATAAAATAAAACCAGAACTTGGTTATGATTTTTTTTTTTTTTAATAACGAACACATCTATTCTGTAGTTTGACTTTAAAATCTTATATGTTAAGTTACTCGAGCTAGAGTGTCACAATATGAATGCTTCGCCTTACTAGTTGTTGGGTGGGTTGTTAGATCATGGGCATCTTGATAGATTATGATCCATTGGTACGAAGACAATATTTGTCAAATTTCTTTTACGTAAGTTTGTCCATGTTTGACTAAGCCATTGAGTGCTCTTCCAATCGTTTAAGAAAAAGAAATTCAAACAAACATGTATGGTTATGTGTGCAATACAGTCACTATAGAATCAGTTACTCTATATATATATGCTGATGGTTATAGGCTTGTCCTTAGTAAAAAAATTCTAGGAAATGTTTATAGGTAAAATTTGAAGAGTTTTAAAATAAGTGGTTATATGAAAGAATCTTAGCAGTATTGAAGGAGATATGATCATATTAAGTCAGTTGTTTAGGACAAGAATAATAAAGATTTTTAAAATCGTAAAATTACAAATATCTCTATCAGTCAAGATAAGCAAATCAGTTAGAGTTTAATTTGTTTTTGAAGAAAATTTATAAAATTATTTGTTGATAGCAAGGAGTAGAGGAGATTTGAAATTTTTTTAAAAACCCTCATTTTTCTTTTTTCCAAATCCTAGTTACTTTAGGAAATTTTTTAGGTTGAGATCATGGAGTTACCCATTTTCACTAGAAAGGATGACATTAATGCTCGAGAATGGTGGATGAAGTTTAGATCTCTATATTCTAGTGACCATTTCTAACAAATTCAATTTATGAAAAATTGATGCAGGAGCATCCGGTAGCAGCAGAGCAATCCTGCATCAACCAAATTTTTCTAAGTGTTTCCAAAATTTGGTTCTGTTTCGAAGTATTTAGCAGAAAAAAGGCAGAAGTTGGAGGGTCGCGAAATCGCGACATAAAAGCGGAGTACAGGCTCGCAGCCAAAAATGGTCGCGATATCGCGACAGAAACGCGGAACGAAGGCCGAGGGCAAAGGTGGTCGCGATATCGCGACGCGCGATATCATGACAGAAAATCAAAAGCAAGGATCAAAGGCAGAAAACATAAGGCATGGACTCGAAGGCGAAAGGCGGAAGGCAGAAGCAAAACTCAGAGGCGGAAAGTCCAAGGCAAGGGGCTCGGAGGAGAAACGGTCATGATGTCGCGATATCGCGACAAGAAACAGCGTAAAGGAGTCAGAAGTATCGTGACGTCGCGATATCGTGACGTCGCGATATCGTGACAGAATCAGAGTAAAGGAGACAGAGGTGAAACGGTCGCGATGTCGCGACGTCGCGATGTCGCGACAGAAACTGAGCAAGGGACTCGAGGGCGAAACGGTCGTGATGTCGCGACAGAAATCAGAAACGGAGGGCGTAGTGAATTTACGTCACGATATCGCGACATGTCGCGATATCGCGGCCAGAAGGAAACAGACGAGAAATAAACACGCGGCCTGGAAGAAAACAAATCAGAAATGGACACGTGGGCGGCCATGCGCACGGGAAAAGAGGCAACAGTCACAGGTGGACAGTCTGACAAAACAGCGGTTGCAGGTCAAGGACCTATTGAATGCGTGCTTTCATGGCGGATCAGGGAGTTGGCCAATTACGGAGGGAAAATTGAAGACTCGGTGGGGAAAGCCGATTTTTGCAGGGTTTAATTTAATGTATTTTCCAGAAGGGTGATTAATGACATCGAGGGCCGAGACCTCGATAAAAACTTGGGAAATTGTAATAGATGGGTGGTGGATAGGGAGATCGCAGAGAGAGATAGGGTGTGCATGTGAAGACCAAGCCGAGCGCTGGTCATTTGTAAGCCTGCGGGCTATTTGTAAGGTATTTTTCAGATTTAAAGGAAGAAATTTTTTTGGAATTATGGGAGTGTTTATCTGCGGTCTTTCTCGGTCCCCCACCAGTGGTATCAGAGCTGAAAGTTCCTAAGTGTGTAACAGATCGTCGGACGTGAGGCAGTTACACCAGGATCTGTGGGAAGGCTCGTGAGAAAGTGAGTAGAATGCCTCCGAGAAGAAACCCTATTGGTGGGGGAGGCATGATGACAGCAGCAGATTTTCGAGCTTTGCAGCGGCAAGTTCAGGCCCTGCAAGAAGAACTGCATAGAGGACACGAACCAAGAAGAGATGCAGACAGTGAAGACGAAGTGGATGAAGAAGAAAACCAGTCTAAAGAAGAAGAAGAGGTTGTAGATCCGGCACAAGCCAGACTGTACAAAGCCATATCCCAGATTGGGAAGAGGCCGAAGATGGAAGTTTCCACGTATTTCGAGAACTTGGATCCGGAGGAATTGATCGACTGGATCAATGATCTGGAAGAGTACTTCGAGTATGAAGAAATTGAAGATCCCGAGAGGGTCAGATTCGCTAAGACCAAAGTGAAATTTCATGCCAGCATATGGTGGAAGGGAGTACAGCTGGAACGAAACAGAAGAGGAAAAGAGAGAATAACAAAATGGGAACGGATGGTAGAAAAATTAAAAAGATAGTTTATCTCTGCAGATTATGAGCTGGATCTGCTGAGAAAAATGCAGAGTTTGAGACAGATGAATAAAATTGTCCAAGAATACACGGAGGAGTTTTATAAGATCTCCATCAGAACTGGCCATTTAGAAGCAAGCAAGGAGAAGGTGGCCCGATATATCAATGGGTTGAGACCTAGTATCCAGGAAGAGTTGAGCTTAGTTCGGGTGAGCACCATTGAAGATGCTTACCAGTTTGCTTTGAAAGTTGAAGAAAAACTGAACAGAAGGTTTGAGAGCAAGCAAAAAGGAAGAGGGCATGGAGGAAAGACTGGTGGAAGAAAAGAGGAAGGAAAGGAGGAGAAGAAAGAAGAGGTTAGCAGCAGCCGGGATCAGAAGGAAGATGAGGAACCCAAACCCCAAGTTCAGAACAATGGCTACCCAAGAGGAAGAGGTAGATCTGGAGGTGGGTATGGAAGAGGAGTGTTTCGGGGAACCTGTTTCCACTGTGGAGAAGAGGGACATCGGGCATATGAGTGTCCCCAGCACCCCGAGAGGGTGAACAAGAAACATGTGGGTCCTGCCAGAGCTGTTGTGGCAGAGGAAGATGCTGAATCAGAACATTCTGAAGAAGCTGAGAGAGGAGAAGCAATGATCGTGAGGAGAACCATGCTGATTGAGGAAGACAAACCAGAGTAGAGGAGAAGCCTGTTTCGCACACGGTGCAAAAGTTCAGGCAAAGTCTGTAATGTTATTATAGACAATGGGAGTACAGATAACTTAGTCTCCGAAGAGATGGTTGCTAAGTTACAGCTGGAGAGGAGGAGACACCCGCATCCATATCGGATTGCGTGGTTGCGGAAGGACCACAAAGCATGGGTTCGTGAACAGTGCTTAGTCACGTTCCAGATTGGGAGATACCAGGATGAGGTCCTGTGTGATGTTTTCCCCATGGATGCTTGTCATTTGCTGTTAGGAAGGCCATGGCAGTTTGATCGGAGTGCAGTGCATGATGGTCATGCAAATACGTACTCCTTGATGAAAGATGGAGTGCACCACAAATTAAAGCCATTATAGGCAGTGGACGAGAAGGTGTGCAGTAGTGCCAGAATTTGTCTGGTAGAAGGCAGAAAATATTTTTGCTAGGAGATGGGGTTTAAGCGGGCTGTAGAGGTAGGTGCACGTTTGGAGCTGATACAAGAGACGCGGACCGAACAACATAGAAGTGAAGGTCACTTCTCCATTTACCCCGGGTGTCTGATGTAGGAGCATCCGACGACAGCAGAGCAATCCTGCATCAACCAAATTTTTCTAAGTGTTTCCAAAATTTGGTTCTGTTTCGAAGTATTTAGCAAAAAAAAGGCAGAAGTTGGAGGGTCACGAAATCATGACATAAAAGCAGAGTACAGGCTCGCAGCCAAAAATGGTCGTGATATCGTGCCGCACGATATCGCGACAGAAACGCGAAACGTAGGCCGATATCGCGACGCGCGATATCGCGACAAAAAATTAAAAGCAAGGATCAAAGGCAAAAAACATAAGGCATGGACTCGAAGGCGAAAAGCAGAAGCAAAACTCAGAGGCAAAAAGTCCAAGGCAAGGGGCTTGAAGGAGAAACGGTCACGATGTCACGACGTCGCGATGTCACGACAAGAAATAGCGCAAAGGAGTCAGAAGTAAAACGGTCGTGATGTCGCAACGTCGCGATATTGCGACAGGAATCAGAGTAAAGGAGTCAGAGGTGAAACGGTCGTGACGTCGCGATATCGCGATAGGAATCAGAGTAAAGGAGTCAGAGGTGAAACGGTCGCGACATCGCGACGTCACGATATCGCGACAGGAAACTTAGCAAGGGACTCGGGGGCGAAACGGTCGCGATGTCGCGACGTCGCGATATCGCGACAGAAATCAAAAACGGAGGGTGCAGTGAATTTACGTCGCGATATCGCGACATGTCGCAATATCGCAACCAAGGACAAAAACAGAGGGCGTAGTGAAATTACGTCGCAGCTAGAAGGAAAAAGACGAGAAATAAACATGCGACCCGAAAGAAGGCAAATCAGAAATGGACACGTGGGCGGCCATGCGCACGGGAAAATAGGCAACAGTCACAGTCGGACAGTCTGACAAAATAGCGGTTGCAGGTCAAGGACCTATTGAATGTGTGCTTTCATGGCGGATCAGGGAGTTGGCCAATTACGGAGGGAAAATTGAAGACTCGACGGGGAAAGCCGATTTTTGCAGGTTTAATTTAATGTATTTTCCAGAAGGGTGATTAATGACATCGAGGGCCGAGACCTCGATAAAAACTCGAGAAATTGTAATAGATGGTTGGTGAATAGGGAGATCGCAGAGAGAGATAGGGTGTGCGTGTGAAGACCAAGCCGAGCGCTGGTCATTTGTAAGCCTACGGGTTGTTTGTAAGGTATTTTTCAGATTTAAAGGAAGAAAAATTTCTGGAATTACGAGAGTGTTTATCTGCGGTCTTTCTCGGTCCCCCACCAAAAATTTAAGAGAGGAAGCTTAAGTTTGGTGAGAAAGTTTTAAAAAAGGAAAGGAATTATAATTTCACTTGGATGAAATGGAGAATGCTTTCTTGAGTCAGTGAGACCCATATAAAAAGATGGCTAGTTTGAATATTACCATTAAAGAATATGAAAAAGAAATAGAAAGGCTTCAGAGGGAACTGAAAGAAATGAATAAAGAGAAGATAATCAAAGAAAATACATATGACAATGTGCAAGTTAATGGTTGCATTAAGAAGAAAAAACTTAAGAAGCAAGGATCTACGAAGAAGCAAGAAGCATTTTTGACAGAGGAACAAGTTTGAAGAACCAACACAAAACTCAAAAGTTGAATTTACAGTAGCAACAACAATAGAGTCCATGGAAGAAGCAACAACAAAGTCTAAGGAAGCCCTATCAAAAGTGCACAAGGACACACCAAAGAAGGGCATAAGAGAGAAGATTGTGAAGATGAATTTAAAATAAAGAAAAATATTATTGAAAATCAAAGAAAATAGAATGTCAAGTTAAGGTTGCAGCATATCAGCGCCCACACCACCTTGAGCGACAACAATCCTGGAGGTATGGCTTAAGGCATCAAGTATGGCAATGTTTGGCAAAAAAAAAAACATAGTGGTTCTAAATTTCAAAGGGGTGCAATGACATCAAGAAAAATAGGACCAACTGTTCAAAATATCAAAGCAAAGCAACAAAAGCATGGAGCCAATAGAGCAGTTATAGATATTCAAGTGGCACAATGGCAACTTAGCATCATCAATACCACCACTAATCAATATTTCACTTGGATGGATGGATGAACAAGATTGGAAAATGTTAAGAAGGATGTTGGATATTTGTATTTACAAAGAAAATTGAAGAAGACCTAGAAAATGAATATCAAGAATTCAAACTTTTTTTGAAAAAAGATGTAGGTATCTAGCTATAACATCTCAATTGAGATGAGAATTGAATATGTTTGTAAACTCTCAAGCTCTATAAAGGAGAGTTGTGATTTGTCAAGGGTGGGAGACTCGAGTACAACCCCTTTTTCTCAAAAAAAAAAGTTTAATTATAAAATTGTTTTAATATTATAATATTAATTAAAGATTTTAAAGTAATATATAAGTATGAATAAGGAGTGTCTCATATTATATTATATATTATATATATCTATATATATAAAGAATAATAAATAATAAGTGTAAGTAGGGAGCAATTGCAAGTAAAGGAATAAACCTCACCTTTTCTACTTCTAGATATTCGAGAAAAAAATTAAAATAAAATATTTTTACAAGGAAAAGATAGGTAGCATGGAAGGAAAGTCATTTTTGAAAACCTTAACTAGAAATAATGATGATTTAGCTAAAAGTATGGATGTCCTAATTAGAAACAAGACAAAAAATGAATAAAATAGAAGATTATTTAACATCCACAAAAGCAACCTATGCGATAGTGAATAGTGACTTTACAAAGAACCATGGTTATTAATCACAAAATTTGATTCAATTATTTTTCTTTCTAAAATGTTGATCTTTTGCTACTAATTTTGATAATAAATTATCCTACCTTCTCTAGTTTCTTTTCTTCAAACAAATCTTTCATAAAATCTCATTGCTAAAGTATCAACATATTTAGCTTAGATGTTTATTATATATCTTACATTCCAAAATAAAATGCTTATCTATCTCAATTATCGCTTAATATGCAAAAGGTACATATCCTCTCCTCATTCCTCTTTTGGTCTCTTTTATCTACTCACTCCATACATAAGTTTGTGTGAGCTAGTCCTTAACTTAACTATGAACATATTTACTCTCCAATTAATGTTTGTTCATACATATGCCTTTTAATTGTGATCATATGTATAGTTAAATTCAACAAGATAATGTTCTCTCTTTCTTTCTAACTTCTCTCACATAATTATTCTGATTTTTCTTCATAAATACCTTTATGTTTTTGTTATTATTTGGGCATTCATTAAGGTTAATATTCCATTTGTTCATTCACTTATTGTTTTGTTTCATCCATCTAATATTTCTTTTGTTTATATCCTATTCTATTACATTGTTAGGCCATCCATTTGCATCCATTTGTTTGATTCTTTTTAGATATCCTAGAAGATGAACCATAGTTGTTGCTTCTAAAAACTAGGTACCTATTTCTATTAGAAGAATCTTATGGTGCTTTTATTTTGCATTTATTTGTAATCAAACACTTCTAGATCCTCTTTATTTGTCTTCATTTTAAGTTTTATGTACTACTAGCCCATACTTCACATCCATGTAACACCATTGGTACCACTAATAACTTGAATAAAACTTGTATAGCTTTTAAGTCCTATAATTCGGCCTCTCTAGATCTATTATGCAATTCAAAATTTGTTCTCCATCCTCCCAAAATTGTCTCCCTTCTACATATTCTACAATTGACCTTATTATTGAAATTTATCCTGAGGTATTTATACTATGTTACTTCTTCAACGAGACCCCCTTCAAAGTAAAAATTTAACTCTCTTTTTTCTTGTGGAGATCAAGATCAAAATATTTGTTTTTTTGATACTTACTTACATGCCTACCTCCTTGAAAAAGTGCTCTAGGGCCTTTAAGTGTTCTCTCAACCCCTATGTTAACCTTGCAATCAAGAAGAGAATGTTTGCATACAAAGGAAGCCTTGCTACATATTATCCTAAATGAACACCTTCTTCTTCTCTCAAATTTATCCATTCTTCTAATTCATCAATATATAAACCAAAAAAGGTAGGAGATAGCGGGCATCCTTGTTTAACCCCTACATTACTTCCAAAGCATTCCAAAAGGCCTACTTGTGTTCTAATTTTAGTTTGAACCTCCTCATAAATTCTATGAATTATTGCTCTATATTGTTTTAATATGCCTAAATCCTCCATTCTACTCCATAGTTTACTTTTAAGAATTGTATTAATAGCTTTCTTGAAGTCTATAAAATAACAATAGGATTCTTCTTTTTTATTTCATAAATTTTATTGATGCCATGGTGTGTTGTTGAGTGTTTTGGCCTAGAATTTGCTCGTCTTTTTTCTTTCTTCCCTTATTCTTCTATTTAATTACTAATTATGCTCTTAATCATCCTTCTAAATAACTATGCAAATAGATGATTGACCATAATGGTTTGATAACTTGAATGATTGTTTACATCTCCACTCCTAAAGAGAGGTATTTATAGACTTGTTAAATTCCTTGGAAGGTCATGTTGGAATATGTTGTTTAATATCCTCTTCATGTGTGGGGTAAAGTATTATATTTCCCATTTCAAGTATTCTAGTCCTTCCACATTACAAGCCTTACTTATTCCCAACTTTTTAATATCTTTCTTAATCTCCCTTAAGGTGAATTGTGTTGATTGTGGGGGACTCTTCTTTTTTATTGATGTTGAAGTTCCTTCTAGATTACATTTGGATTATTCTTTTCTAAATGAATTAGTTATTCTCATCTTGCACTTACATACTCCACTTTTTTTGCTTTCACTATTTTCTTATACAATTTTATGTTTTTCTCCTCTTTGCTCAGTTCTTTTGAAGCCCTCCTTGCTATTTACATTCTTCATCATATCATGCATTTGCTATAAAATGACCTTTTCCCTTATTCCTAATTTAGACCTTTTGCACCATTTTAATGTGTCTTAATTATCCTTGTTAACACATGGCTCTTGATTCCATGCTCTCTTATCTCTTTTTTTCCCCTTTTAATTATTTGTTTTACTACTTCTTTGAATCTATGACAAGCCTTGTACAGAGATTGAATTTTATATCAAAAGTGATTAGAAAAGATGAGATGATTGAACACGACATAATGGTTTTTAAAAGCAAAGTATTTTTAAATCAGTTATACAATATTGAAACAGGCCTCACTTGTATTACATCATGACCACATTATGGTATTACAACTTGACATTATGTATGCATTGATTGATAAGATTTGAACTTGGACCTCCTCCTTAAAATTTAAGACATATAACCAATTGAGTTAATGTAATTTGATAAAAACAAAGGGTGAATATGTAAGTTTCACAAATATTGGTCAATATTTTTTTAAGTGGATCAAGTGAAATTCGAAACCAGATTGTAACAACCCAAAAATTACCATCATTTTTTTTTTAAATGGTCACCATGAAGACCCAACATTTACTTCTTCAGCATGCAAGGGTTAACCACATTTGAGTTTCAAGTCACTGCAGATGACACTTAGTGGACAAGAGTGGCCAACTCCTATGTTTTTTGGGGTTCATCTTAATAAACCTACTTGTTTAGAAGGACGTCAAAAGTGGTCCCTCCAGCTTTCCCATACCCTTGTTGGCATAGGACCATGTGACCATGGCATAGGTATTATCCTTTAAGGCCCATAATACTTAAATGGGAACATACATTCCCTAAACTTAACCTAAGTCCATCTAGGTAGATTAGTCTAACGTAAAGCCTTAATGGTGCTTAGTTACCACACCTCCACGGGTTAACTAAGATCATTACCACTCTATTGGAAATGAACATGATCACCTGAACCTACACGTTCAAGGGACCACCATTGTTGTCTTTCAATTGATTCCTATTGCCTTTAAGATAAGGGAAACATCCAATCCTCATCATTCAAGGTGTATCATATCGTAAGTATCTAGCTATTGCATTCATGCAACTCCTTCTAGACCTATGGGCTCCTAGCTATTGCATTCTCGCAACTCCTTATAGGGCACATCTCTCCTTGGATATTGCATTCTTGCAACTCTTTTCAGGTTTGGTCTTGGATCCTAATAGAAGATCTAGGTTCAACCCAAGAACCCCCCCTACTCAAGGAGCATCCAAAACATCTAAAGCAAATCAAGCTTTGATGACTCAATAAATTTAATCTAAAGCATTATAACATAAGCATCTTAAAGCAACCTGAGCATATTAAAATAACATAAACATCACCTGAACTAGCACATTATAGTAATCCATATACTTCATCGACTAGTAAAGAGATTATAAAAAGCATTTCAAATATTGCTCTAACAAATATTCATGATGTTAACAATTTCCACTTAGATACCATTAACATTTAACTACAAGATCATATATTTTGCAACAACAATAACAATGAGCATGAGGACTACATGATTTCCAAAAGTTTTCTTTTGCTATTGATAAAAAACAACTATATTCATAATACAAATCTACTATTCATAATATGATAGTTGAAGTATTCTTTTCTAGAATTTACAAAGCAAATCCTCATTTGCATTTTTATTACTCAAACCAAGATACAACAACACCATTCTATCCAAGTGGCCTTTGTACCATATTACTTTGATGACCTCCTTCATGAAGAAAGTTATCCCTGACTTGAGCAAATTATCAAGGATCAAGACAACTCTAGAATACAATGCAATTACAATATGCTCTTAAAAAAAAAACCAATCAGTCATACACAAAGCATTGTAAAGCAACCCACCCAGAGAGAATCCCATACTTTTTTCTCTATAATGGCCCCTTTACCTACTCAAGTCTCAGGAGTCCATTATATATTTCAACTTGTCTAATACGAGCATTAAAATCAGATCAACAAATATTATAAAGATGCTTAGCTTTTTTTAATATAGCAATGCAATATTATTCCTTTGATAAATAAAGCACAAATCATGATCTTAAACTTTTATAAATAAATGCAAGCACTCAACAATTCTATCATGTAATTTATAAGGAAATTACAACCGTACAAATTATTCCTTTTATTATGACTACCCCTTAAATAAAACAATATAATAAGCCTGTAATTTCCCCATTGATTTTAGATATCTGCCACATAACCATAACCCAAGATCTTTAAGCAAAATAAAGATAAAAAAAATTATGACCTTTAGGTTAATACAAATGAAATAAATAAAAGGATTGAGGTATTCAACACAGTGTGTGCTCGTTGATTCAAGCATAGGCAATAAAGAAGAACACTTCCAAAGAAATGCACCGATGCTATCATAAGATAAAAAAGAATTAGCCCTTACAAAGCAACATGGTGGTTATTGGGTCTTCTACATAGCTCAAGAACCAACTGGATCAAGCTAGAAAGGAGTAAGATAAATACTAGTCAATCGACTTACAAAACCACAAAACAAAGAGGGCGGACCACACTGAACTCAAAGGCCACTAATGTCTCCCAACCTAGATAGCACATCAAGACAGGATAACAAAACAAGCTAACACAAGTTGAGATAACGATCCGACTATCTAGCAAAGATGTTCAACCATGCCAAAGAAGATCCAACTTGCGATCGAAACCATATTTGCTGAAAAAAATCCATAGCACCATCGTATCTTACAAGAAAGCAAGGATTTGACCACACAACAAAAGGATAATTAAACAAACACTACCAAGCTTACGTACCAAAAGAGGGTCGACCGCTTAAACAACTAGTAAAAGAGTGCAAATAAAGTATCTACCAAAATTTACATTCATGCAGAGGACTGATTACTTAAACAACAACAAAAGAGAGTTTTTAAGAAATCTAACAAGCTTTAAATACAAGCAAAAAGATATACAAAGACCTCAGCAATTTGCTTCTTGCTCATGGATCATCGAAAACTACCTCTACACGCAGTTCAAATTCCTTGTCTCTATTGTACACTACTATGCCCTTCTCCTCTCGAGTTTGAGTGCTCCCTCCTCTCCAACCAACCCCTTGAAGCTCATTTCACCTCCATTCAAATAGGCCCGAGCATGGCCTTCTTGCTTGGCTAGGTAATGGTACATGTTTCCAAGAAGACATGCATTAATTGCCACCTTGTATTCTTTTGAACATAAGATGCCCAACCAAGAATGGCAATAGTAATCAAGGAAGCTTAATCAAACTAATGAGCTATAATAATTCATTTAAATATTTTCTTAAATAAACCATTGCAATCTTTATTAATATCAAAGGTTAATATTAATTATTAACCTTGATATTAACTTTCTCAAGTATTAATGATACTTAAAGTATTAGTACTTCTTAATTAATTGGTTCTATGCTTATCACACACACAAGCATATGTCACTCAAACAATCAATATTACACACCATTGTTTTATCCTTAAGTCGATGGCTATTTTTAATTAAGATAATCTAATGCTACGACCAACCCATTATGGAGACTCATTGCACAAGCAACTTTCTGGACAAATAATATGAATATAAGATAACACAATGCAATGCACCTATATAATGGGTATTTTGTTACCTTGAGCTACCGATGAACAAGTCATCACCATAATTTCTCCAAATTTTCTCACAACTCAAGTGGTTGCCCCTTTTTCAATCCACTAATGAGAGTACTTGGTCATGCAACCACAAACACATCAACAATACCATATTCCATAAATAGTAGTCAATCATCAAAATGCAATTAACATCACAACATAAAGCTTATGCATTAAACGTCCATGCAACTATACATAAAAATAAGTCTTACCAAGGATGGGTGTTACACACATTCAAATTACTCCATTAAATTTCTTTCAAAATGACGATTCATATTTTTTTCTAGTTTAGAAGTTAGGATAAAATGATGGGTGGTGGCCCATGGTTTAGAGAAAGATACACCCTATATTTAAGACCATGGAGTAAAAAATTATCTATAGAGATATAAACTATTAAAATGATTCTAGTTGGGTTACACTTTTTGGGATACCATATTGGAGGTATTGACTGATTTTAGCAATACTCTAGGGGAGTTCTTTAAGGAGGCACCAACTACTAAGAAGCAAAAGCATGTTATATATACCTAAATATGCATTGCCATATGGATTTTTTAAAACCTTTATGATAATCCAATATGATTAACTCTGAATCAAGAGAATGAGATCACGTAGAATATAAAAATATTGTATTTCAAGGCCACAAAAGTTATGATATTGGACACAGGACAAGAGATTATAAAGTGAAAATGATGGAGAAAGACCAAAAAATTGTTGTAAGACAAGTTTCAAGATGAAGCAAGGAGATTGTATTATAATAGAATATGGGTTAAATCAAAGGATGTTTCACTTCCAAGAATGTAGCAAATAAAGCTCCTCTACAACACTATATGGTGAAGGTCATCACGGTTCACTCAAATCAACTATTAGAAGAAACAAAAAAGGATATAAGGGATGAACAAGTACAATCTACAAGTTAAAACTCTAAAATTACTAAAGGTGCAATGGAATATATAGAGGTAAATTTTAAGATGAAGGAGGCAAAAGAGATCAATTTTAATCTAGGTAAATCATTCATTTTCCTCAAGTAGTATAAAATCCTCTTCTTGCAATAAAATAAAAATAGTATAGTCTATTCCTTGCACTTTAGATTTTCAAGAGGAGCATAATAAAGAAACGAGTAAGAAGGATATCCATGGAAATTTAGGGTTTTTAGAAGAGCATAAGAAAGTGACTACTATGGAGGATCATGCTTGCACTTTAGTTTTTTAGGGTAATATAAATAAAAAATTATTTCTAAGGCTATTCCTTGCACTTTATATTCTCAAGGGTAACATAAACTTATAGATGATAAACATCATTATGAATAGTCTAGAAAAATCGAAGAGACTGATGAAGATAAAAGGGTTTGTGGAAATGGAAAAAGGAAGGATCCTTAAAGAAATAACAAATAGAAAAGGAAACTAAAAGGGATATCAATATAAAAAAATAAAAATATCATAAGTGTTAACAAGAAATGTGGTTTAGCCCATAAGTTAAAATAAAAAATGATGATAAAAATGGTATCTTGGAATGGAATAAGTCCCCTAAAAAAATTAGGGAATTAATAATTTTGTGTTGTCCTAATTTTATTTTAGTATAAGGAACAAAAATAAGTAGTAAGGAATGTAAGGATGCATTAAAAAATATTTTTAAGCTAAGGGATTGTCTCTAGTGGTTTCTACCATTGGAGCTTGAGGATTTATTGTGACAATATGTGAAGAATGCAAATGTGATGTTAGAAGAAAAAAATTAATTGGGTTGCTAGTCCTTTTTATAGGAAAGAGAAAAATATCCAAGTTGGAATTATAAATATATATGATCCAACTATAGTTACTCGTCATCAAAGACGTTGGAAGGAACTTTGTTTATTCATGTCAGATTCATTGATGATTCACAAATGTGATCTATGGATTCTTGGGGAGAAACTTCAATATAGTTCTATGTCCTTAGAAAAAATAAGGCATTACACTTGTATGGTCTAAATCGATGGAAGATTTTTTTTCATTTGTTTAATTCAAATGGCCTTTGGGATGTTAGTCCTTTAAGCTTTCAATAAACATGAAATACTAGATGCATTTGGAAAACTTATATAGTTAATATGTTGGATAAAATTTTGCTATCTAATACATGGCTATAAAGTATACAATCTCTTCAAACATTTTATTGTGATGAGGATTATATCACAAACCAATTCTCTTCAGATATGATATACTCAATAATAGTCAACCAAAGCCATATCATTTTTGGTCTTTGAGGCTCTAAGACATTGATTTCTTGCAAATGGTTACATTATAGTAGAATGAAGCAAGGTTTCAAGGATCATGCATGCATGAGTTTATTCAAAAGATGAAATATCTAAAGGGGGAATGAAAAAGGAACGCCAAATATTTTGGTAACATTTCTAAAACAAAAGAGAAAATTAAATTCAAGCTTAATAGTTTAAGAGAGATATTTTAAATTAATGGAATGGACTAAGACACTTATGTGCAAAAAAACAACCACTTTTTTATTATTACAATATATTGAAAAAGTAAGAGTCATACTAGTCCCAAAAATATAGAGGAAGATGGCATAAGGAAGGAGAAAAATACCAAAAAGTTTGTGCTACATCTAGAGCATATTTATATTTTCATTGAATCATATAAATTTCAACTCCATAGAAGTATTGAGGAAGAAGATAATATTTGTAAGGAAGTCATTGAAATTACAATTTGATTCATGGCCAAGGCCGACATTGTATGATGTAATATTGATAGGCTAAGGGAATTTTATTATGCAGAGTATTGAAATTATTGTAATATTTTACTATGTAAGCCCTATGGGAACTTTGTTATAGTTAAACCCACTTTATAACTTGTAATTAATCTTAAGCTTTCTTGTTATATCAACTTAGGTTAAAATATTTAATGTAACTAGGGTTTTGGTATTGGTATAGATACCCCCACCACTCCTCATTTTATTATTTTTTGAGTAAAAGGTAAAAAAATTATTCAAAAAAACTGATCAGCTTATACAAATCCATTTTGATATCCTGCCTTTCTTGTCAAGGCTCAAAATGCAGTTTTTTTGTTTTATTTTATCTACCCAGGATCTCTGAATCCCCTTTTATTTAAACTTTACCTCCTTAACTGTATATGTCCTCTTCCAACATAGATTATTGAAGCCCTCTTTGTTCTTTTTTATATTCCTGATAGCTTTCATGTTGGCCCAAATGTTTTGTTCTACCTCTATCATCAAAGATTCTTCTTGTACTTTGGTTTGCACTATTTCTAATAACTTCCTTAACAAAATCCCCCAGGTCCTCTCTTCTGATTTGAATTCCTCTTTAAAAATTTTGTTGTTCCGTTCCAACCATATTTGCCAACAGATGAAGCCAGTCCCTAAATTGCAAGCTGTGCTTGGTGTTTTGGATTTGAAGGTGTTATGTGACCAATAGTTCAAAAAAATACTACTGTTAGGAGGATACCATTCTATTTGGCTAAATATGGAGTACCACCAATTCTAGATTGTGTAAGCATAGGAGCAATAAAAAAGGAGGTGGTTTATAGTTTCTACCTCTTGGAAGCACATTACACATCTACTGGATCCAATGAACCCCTTTCTCCTCATATTATCCTGAGTCATAATGCTTTTGTGAGCAACCTGCCATATGAAACAATTAACCTTCGACCAGTATTTTGGTTGCCATATTTCTTTCTAGGGATGTTATTTTTGGGGTTGGTTCTTGCTACTTTGGTGAGCCTTTCGGTAGCCTAATTTCACTGTGTAAGTGTCTTGTTTCCCATATCCCCATGCTAGTTGGTCAGGTCCATATTTCCATAGCCATGTTCTTTTTTCTAGAATTTCTTTCAGTTCACGTTTTTCAGCTTCCCATTCTTCACCTAACCACTGGTCCAAATTTTGCCATCTTCCTGAAGCTGCTAGTTGTTGGCTTGGGGGGATGAGATATTGAGATATAAGAGTTTGGCCATGATTATGAAGAGTCTCTCTAATGCCACTAAGATGAGGGTATTTTTTGATAATGGGGGGGGGAATTCCCAAGAATCATCCCACAATCTGACTTTTCTCCCATCACCTACTTTCCAATGTAAGTCTTCCTTAATCAGTGAGGCCCCTCTTTTGATTATTTTCCATATCTTTGATCCCACACCTATAATTGGAAACTGTGGGACATCCTCCATTTCATGTGCAGGGTAATATTTAGCTTTTAGAACTTGAATCCATAACTGATATGGGTTTGTAATCCACCGCCAATATAACTTCCCTATTAGTGCTAGGTTGTTCGTTGATGCAACTCTGATTCCAAGACCTCCCTATTCCTTTGGTTGATAGACTTTCTCCCAGCTTACCAAAGCATTTTTATGATTTTCTTGTGCTCTTGACCATAATAATTTTCTCATAAATTTATCCAAATCTTTGAGTATGCTCTTTGGGGCTGCTAAAATGGAAAATTTGTAAACTAGCATTGCTTGTAACATTGACTTCAAAAGTGTGACTCTGCCTCCAAAGCTTAACCATCTATGAGACCAGTGTGACAAATTTGAGAAAATTTTATCTTTTATAGATTTCCAATATTTATTTTTTAGGATTTTTTCTTTTAAGGGAATTCTCAAGTAACCTAATGGACACGAGGCCATTGAGAACCTAAGAATGTTTTCTATCCAATCTCTAATTCTCTTATGAACATTAAAGAAGATAACTTTAGATTTTTCTTCATTTAGAAGTTGGCCAATGGCTGCAGTGTAGCAACCTAATATTTATCTGATATTGGTTGCTTATTTTATTGTTGCTTCCCCTCATAATCATGTATCATCTAGGAATTGTAGATGAGTGATAGTTATATCTCTATTTATTTGAATTCCTATAATGTTATTCTCTGTTTTTTTCTTTTGTATGAGTCTTCCCAGTCCTTCTGCAAAAATAATGAATAAATATGGAGAGAGGATCTCCTTGTCTAATTCCCTTACTAGCCTTGAATAGTGGGGAGGGGGTTCCATTGATGAGCACTGAAAATGAGACTGTGGAGATGCATTCAAGTATCCAATTGATCCAATATTTTTGGAATCCAAATATTTGCAATATTTGATCCAAAAATTCCCAACTCACTCTATTATAGGCCTTGGATAGATCTAACTTTAGGAACATTCCTTTGTTATTTATTTAGCCCATATTATGTATAGTTTCTTGTGCTATTACAATTCCATCTAATATTTGTCTGCCCTACACAAATCCCCCTTGTTTAGGAGATATGATATTTGGTAATATAGTTTTTAGTCTATTGGCTATTACCTTGGTGATGATATTTTAGATCACATTACAGAGGGCTATTGGTCTATAATTGGTTAAATTCTCCATCTCTTCTCCATTTGGAATAAAAGCTAGAAAAGTATGGTTGAGGGATTTGAGAATCCTACCACTGGATCTGGCTTCTTCTACTACTCTAGTTATATCTTTTCCTATAATATCCCAAAAATATTTTTAGAATTCTACTGATAATTCATCAGGACCTGGGACCTTTCTTGATTGCATGGAGAATATTTTTTCTTTCACCTCTTCTTCTTTGATATCTTTCATAATCTCCTCATTCTACTCTTGAGGGACTAATCTGGGGATACTTCCCAAGATTTCCTCCTGGGATTGTTTTGACAGATGTGAATCTACAGTAAATAGAGTGGAGAAATACTCATTAGCTACTTTTTGCATACCTGAAGTGGTGGTTTCAAGGATTCCTACATTTGTTAAGAATAAATTCGGTTATAGTGTTTCCTAGTTGTGGCTGATTGGTGAAAGAACTTTGTATTCCTATCTCCTTCTTGAAGCCAAGTAAATCTAGATCTCTACTTCCAATAGGTTTCTTCTTTCATATCTAGCTCCTCTTCCTCATGCATTAAGATCTTTTCATGGGAGAGTAATTCCCCTGAAAGGGGTTTTGAATGAATTATTTCTACAACTCCTTGCATTCTCTCAACTAGCTCTGCTCTTTGTTACTGAAAATATGATCTTTAGAATTTGCTCCAGTTTTTCAATTTATATTTGATATATTTTAATCTGGAGTGTAGTTGAAATTGTACCTTTCCAAATGCTAGTTTTCCTTGTTGCCACCATTGTTGAACTAACTCTGGTAATTCCCGATTTAGGAGCCAAAATTTCTCAAATTTGAAGGGGCAGTTTTTGGACTGGGGTATTTTTTATGATAATTAGATGTATCGGGAAATGATTGAAAGATAACAAGTTTATGATTTCTGAATGATAGCTGCATAACTGGTGAATTCCTTCCTATATAAATATCCTATCTAATCTTGATTTTATTGCTTGGTCTCCTTTCATTTTATTGGTCCAAGTAGTACCATATATTGGAGATGAAATGTCAATCAGATTTAGATTATTAACTTGGACAATCAGGAGTTTTTCCTTCTCGCTGAGATGATTTAGACCTCCCTCTTGGTCATTCATTGACATCTTGGCATTGAAGTCTCCACCCACTAGGAACCTATCTTCTGGGTAAGCTTCTCTAATATCTTGGATTGACTTCCATTGGGTTTTTTGTTCTTGCACTTCCTTCATCCCATACATTTTTTAATCAGCCATATTGAGTCTGATTCTCTATCTCTCAATCTAGTAATCAATATCCCTCTAGCTGATGCTGCTCCTACCTATTGAAAAGTGTCTTTATTCCACAAAGTGGCCATTCCCCTTAAGAAACCATGGGAAGCTTGGGCCTCATAGTCTCCATTCCTCCAGCATCTCTTGGATATTGTTTGTATTACTTCCAGTGATGCTCTAGTTTCCTGTAATAAAACCACATCTTGGTGGTTATCTTCTATCATACGTTTAATATCCAATTTTCTAGGATGGATGTTTAATCCCATTACATTCCATGTGTGTATAATCATTGGAAACCCATGTTGTAGAAGTTGGCTATGAATTTAACCACGCTTGCCTCTCTCAACTGTTCTCCTTCTTGTTGTATTTTTTCTTTGTTTGTATTTCTACCTACTCCTTGAGAGTTTGCATTTTTCAATATTTTCTCCATTTGGCTTATCCCAAGGGCTGGCCTTTCTCTATTTTTATCTGCTATTCCCATAATTACCTCCTTATATGTATGTGGCTCTTTATTAAATAGTACTAGAGCTCCTTTTGTATCTGGTTGTTGCTACTCTTTATATTCTATTTGTTGTTCTTTGGTTGATGCAAATTGTACCTGTATGGATTGTCCTTCTTCTACGTCTCTCATTACTTTTAGGTATTGTTGTTTTTCTGTATCTATATGTTGTGGATGATGAACCTCTTTTGCTACCAATTTCTCTAGATTTTTTTTTTGATTTGAGTGTGGTAGTTCCTCTCCTTCCATTGGTTCATCTAGCCTGAGGATCTCATACACTCCTCATTTTATTATTGGAGTGTTGTGAATCTTATCTAAAGATAATATAGTGATTTTTTTATGGTGCCTATGGGTGCCCCCAAATATTTGTCTATTTTCCTTTCTTTTAGCTTTTTATACTTTCCATATAATATTTGAGTGAATGGATTGTTTCTTTTCATTTTTGAAAAATTCTATGAATTTCCATATAGTATCAAAGCAGGTATGGAGCTTCATCACTTGCTCATGCAGAAAGTTTACTCAGAGCCTTCAATTTTTCTTTTATCTTCTAGGATGAATTACTTCTAAAATATTCATAAGCATCTTCAATAAAAGAGGTAAAGGGAAGATCCAATTTTTTTATTTCTCTAATTATTCTATTTTTTTGGAAAAATTTACACCTACTACAAGTTATGTTTTCCTTGCAAAATATTAGAAAGAAATTTTAAAAAATTGTTGATTTTCAAAAATGTCACTTTAGGGCTATTTTGCAAGGCAAACTTCAAAAGGCTAGAACTTTTGCATACAAAAGCATCTTAAGCCTATTTTTTTCAAATAACATGATTTTTTGAGCTCTTTGCATTGGTGGTATTTGTTCAACATACTACAAGTGGAGGGAAATATTATTATGTGATTGTATTTAAATCCTATTACCCTATTTCAAAAGGGCAACTTTATAATATGTTATGTAATTAGAATATTTGGACTGATTTTTTGGGAGATGTGGATGGATCTATGACACTTGCAACAAATATTGTATTTATATAGGCTTGCCAAAAAATGATTTAAGATGTGCCTTAGTTAATACCTCTTTCTTCTTTGGGCGTTTGATTTATCCTATTCGTTAAGATCTAATCCTTCATGATCTCCTATTTCTTACCTAGGTACTTTTGGAATTTTGTTAAACTCTTCTTTTAAATAGATTCATGCAAATCCTCTTTTAGTGACTGAAATCAGGTTCAAATAAGATGATGTATACTATAAGATAAAAATTTATACCTTCAAGTCATACCTTATGTAACTATGGAAGATCTAAGGATCTTATCTTTAAAGGAGGTGGTGATATTGACTTATCTTCTTCATTTGAAGTTTTAGGATAAGTATTTTTGGATGTGTGTAGGAGTGTCCACTAGTGACAATGATGACTATGATCCAACCTAAGGAGAATATTACACATGAAGTATTTTTATAGCAACATATTTTAGCTTATGAGGGGGATTAAAATGGGTCAACCTCAAGATGTGGAGGCCCACTAGAGCATCTACTAAGGGGGGAGATATTATTGTTACTAATGTCTTCTCTCCTTGGTCCCTCGGTTAGGATTATGGGCGATGCTGAAATTATAATTTGATTCATACCAAGGCCGACATTATATGATGTAATATTGATAGGCCTAAGGGCATTTCATTATGCAATGTATTGAATTTATTGTAATATTTTATTATGTAAGCCCTATAGACAACGATTAACCTTATTATGATTATAACTTGTAGTTAACCCTAAGTCCTCTTGTTATGTTAACTTAGGTTAAAATATTTATGTAATTGGGGTTTTGGTATTGGTATCAATATCCCCCATCACTCATTTTATTATAAGAGTGTTGTAAATATTATCTATAGATAATATAGTGATTATTTATGGTGCCTACAGGTTCCCAAAAATCTTTGTGTCTCTTTTCCTTTCTTTTATCCTTTTACACTTTTTGTATAAGATTTGAGTGGATGGATTGCTTCTATTTGTTTCTAGAAAATATTGTGAATTCCAACTATAGGTGTCAAATCTAGATAACCTAAGTCCTAATGTACATAGTTAGAATAATAAGTCTAGTGCACATGAAATAAAATAAAAGTAAAATGTAATTGTAATGTGCATGAGATGTAATTTTGATTAGTACATCCAAATATGGTGACTTTATGATTAATATTGTGTACAGTGCAAAGTCTAAAGTCATATTGTGTATGAGCAAAATGGGAAATGCCAACAAACTATTATTGGCAATTGTTGGGTTCAACCTCAAATAGGAAACCCTTCATTTTTCTTGATATCAATGTATATACTTTGATTGATATGAGAGATATATGCATAGACACCTTTGGTAGACTAAGAGAGATATAAGTAATTATGCATTGTGTATTTTATAACAAACTAGACTATATGGTGAAACCCTGTAACATCATACATATGATGAATACAATGATGATTATTTCTTCTCTATGCTTTATATATGATCTATGAATGTGTTGGTAGATTGGTAGCATATGTGTTAGTTCTATATGTACGTAGAAGTATTGTAGTTAGATAGAAGATAAGGATTGTATAGTTAGGATAGAGACAAAGACCAAAGCATAAGATAGAGTTGGTCGTATGTGGTATATATGTATAATATAATTCCAATGAAGAATTTTTAGTGAAGTCATTCTAGAGTGAATCATTGTAGTTGTTGGTTGATCCTTATTGTTCTAGTGAAGACCATTATAGTGCTTTCCATACAAGTAAATAATCATTCAAGTATCTAAATAATTGACATTCCAATGATTAGACTAAAGTCATTCTAGTTGAGTATCATTCAAACTAGGAATATGATTGTGATTGCATTGGTAATGACTGCAATCCCCGTTGACCTTTAGGATTTGTATCCAATTGTTCCTTCAACTCTGGAATTACTCACCACTATGTTACATTTGACATCATTGACTAAATGAAGTTTGGGTTAGCTTATTTATTAACATTGCCATTTGAAATTCAAATTTAGCACATATGAATACTGGATAGGTAGATGAAATATTCCTTGCTACATGTATGTAGGATGCAAAGCCATGGGAGAGATCAAGAGCAATCTATGAGAAGTCTATGAATTACCACTCATGGATTGTAGTTAATAAGAACAAAACTTGAATAACCAGAGGTTGAACATGTGTGGAATCCTTAGGAGGAGGATAGATATAGTGATAAGAACAAAAAGTGTCACACATTGTTATTAACAATGGAATATGAAGTGTGAAGTGAGTTGTACCAAACAACTGAAGAAGACATTTGCATATGTCAAGATGCCAATGTGGAGGGTGCATGAGAATACAACGAGTAGATGCTGATGTTAGATTAAGTAGGGAGGAGTTTGCCAAAGGGTGCAAAGGATGAAATTCAGTCACCAAAGCAACCACACATGAGTGATTGGACGAGTAGACTAGATCTAGTGTACGTGTATTCATGAAGGATATCACGAAGTGAAGGTGCACCAGAATTTGGTCGAAGATTATTTTAAGATAACAACATGAACGATGAGGAAGCACCAATAGTTGAAGAAGTACCAATAACAAAGGATCCAAATAAAGAATTGTCGAGAATAGAGGTACATAGAGAAGTTCTACCTAGGAAATCATTGAGTGAGGAAGAATCAAGAAAGAAAAATTGGCCTCTAATGGCACACATTGCAAATATGGTAGAAAAGTAGAAGTATCCACATTTTTTTGGAGATGGGAAAGAAGATCTTGAATGTCATAGGGACATGTACTACAATATGGAGATCAAATGCACTACAGGATCTAAAGACATGGTTATAATTATTTTCAACAACATTATAAGGAATCATGATTAATTGGCATTTGAAGAGAGAAAGAACATACCCTTTCACAACATGGGCAAACTTAGTGGAGGAATTCAAATTGTTGTGAGATGATAAACAAATCATAACATATATATATATATATATATATATATATACATATATATATATATATATATATATGTATATGTATATATACATATGTATATATATAATATATATGTATATGTATATATACATATGTATATATATACATATATGTATATGTATATATACATATGTATATATATATATATATGTATATGTATATATACATATGTATATATATATATATATGTATATGTATATATACATATGTATATATATACATATATGTATATGTATATATACATATGTATATATATACATATATGTATATGTATATATACATATGTATATATATACATATATGTATATGTATATATACATATGTATATATATATATATATGTATATGTATATATACATATGTATATATATATATATATGTATATGTATATATACATATGTATATATATATATATATATATATATATATATATATAATATTTCACTAAGAAAAAGAAAGATGAAGATATAAATTCCTACAACAAATGATTGAAGTAGCTCACTAACAAGATGGGGATACAACCGATAAATGGATTGTTGAAAAGAGGGTTTATTGATGGACTATTACAAAAAATATAAGAAGAAGGTGAAGATAATACCATCCACAACATATTAAGAAGCTTATTAAAGATCAAGGAATCTAGAAAGTAAAGCAAAGCAAAGCAAATGATGGCAAGTATAAGTCACTTCAGAAGCAATGATTCTAACAATGATGAGAAATAATTGCATGAAGCAATCAAGTCAATGTAGAAGGAATTTGAACAAATGATTAATGAAGTGAAAGGTAATAAGAACAAGAAAAAGAAATAAACTGGTTGGTTAGATTATAAATCTAAAGGGTACACAAATATAAACTATCTAAAGAATGCATATTGTAATATATGAGATGTGTTGGGATATGCAGTAGGATATTGTCCATTCAACTTGAAAAGTCCAAGACATAAAACAATGATAATGTAGAAATAATAAAATAAAAAGAAACAAAATACTTCTAATAATATAAAAGGTGTGACCAATGGAGGTTATAGAAAAAATTAACATGGTGGAAGACAGTTCCATCAAGGTAATCGATAGGGTGGTTAGAGTTGATTACGATATGAATTGAATGGAAGACCAATTATCCAATGTAGAAATTGCCAAGAGTGAGGAATTTTTATGAGAAATTATTAGAAACCACAAGCAAGAGGAGAAAATAGAAACAATAACATGCACATGTGTAGATGGTGTGGTCTAGTCAATCACATGGAAGTGAGTTTCCTAAAGAAAGCAAGTTTCAATGAAACTCAAATTGTTAATATTATTGACATTGGAGAACCTTTGACAAACCAATATGATAAGGATAAGCATGTGCTTTTAGTGACAAGAGCTCTGGAAAATAAAACCAAGAAATATCTAAATCCTACCAAGAAAAAGGAGTGATGGTAGGCAACACATGACTTGATTGAAGAAGAAATGGAGAAGACTAAACAAGATAGACTCCTCTAGGAGAAGATATTGAAGAAATCAATTACCACAAAAGAAGTCTCAAGAAAATAATCATCAATAAAATAGTTGGTGACACAAGTATTGAACACAATAATAGAAGTAAATATGTCTAGTTTACTTAGCATGATACTTGAGCTTTACGCGAAGGTAGAAGAGATTGCATGCACAAAGAAGGCGGTGGAGCTAAGATGCCAGAAGGTGGTTACGATCAAGAAGGATCAATTCATTGATCCCACAATGTTGATGATTGAGGCAAGGAAGGAATAGACATTGATTCACATGGAGATGTTGATCATAAGTTGACATAGGTAATCATAGATGAAGGATCGAGTATGAACGTGATGCCAAAAATGACCTATAAGGAAATAAGAGCACCATTCTTGTGGTCTCCAAACTTTTATTTGTATGGTGTAGACCAATACAATATAGAAATGAAAGGTGTATTAACAAATCAAAAAGTAAAAATTATTGACCAAGACTTTATCATGGATTTTATAGTGATCACAATGCAAAAACCGACTTATGATGCATTTCCAGGACATGGATGGTTTAGGGCAATGTTAGAGCAAATTTTTTTTAAAAAATATCTCATCTTTTAGGAGTCATATTTTAGGTCTCATATATGATTTTTATACCAACATGTGTGGAATTTGAAGAGCTTTAAAATAAGTAGTCATATGAAGGACTCCAAGCAGTATTGAGGGAGATATGATCCTATAAAGTTAGTCATCTAGAACAAGAATAGGGATAATTTTCAAAGTCATAAAATTACATATATCTCTATCACTCAAGGTAAGCAAATCTGTTACATTTTAATTGATTTTTGTAGAAAATTATAAAATTATTTGTTGATAGCAAGGAATAGAGGAGATTTGATTTTTTTAAAACCCTATTTTTTTCCCAAAACCCTAGCTACTTTAGGAATTTTTTTGGGTTGAGATCATGGAGTTACTAGTTTTCACTAGAAAGGATGACATTGATGCTCGAGAATGGTGGATGAAGTTTAGATCTCTATATTCTAGTGACCATTTCTAGCAAATTCAACTTATGAAAATTTTAAGAGAGGAAGCTTATGTTTGGTGGGAAAGTTTTAAAAAGGAAAGGAATTATAATTTCACTTCAGACAAAATAGAGAACGCATTATTGAGACAGTGGGACCCATATAAAAAAATAGTTAGTTTGAATATCACCATAAAAGGATATGAAGAAGAAATAAAAAGGCTTCAAAGAGAACTGAAAGAAACAAAAAAAAAAGAATATAACTGAAGAAAAAATACAAATGATTGTGCAAGTTCATGGTTGCATCGAGAAGGAAAAACTTAAGAAGCAAGGATCTAAGGAGAAGAAAGAAGCAATTATGATAGGGGAACAAGTTGAAGAACCAACAAAAGACTCAAAAGTTAAATTTATAGTAGCAACAAAAATAGAGTCCATGGAAGAAGCAACAACAAAATCTAAGGAAGCCTTGTCAAAAGTGCACAAGGATACACCAAAAGAAGGGCATAAGAGAGAATATTGTGAAGAAGAATTTAAAATAAAGAAACAAATTGTTGAAGAATCAAATAAAATAGAATGTCAGGTTAAGGTTGCAGCGCATTAGTGCCCATACCACCTTAAGCGACAACAATATTAGATGTATGACTTAAGTTATCAATATTATAGATCTACATGGAGTCAAAAAGACATCAAGTATGACAATGTTTGGTAGAAAAAGCATAGTGGTTTTGGATTTCAAAGGGGTGCAGTAGCATCAAGGAACAATAGGATCAACTACTCAAATATCAGAGCAAATCAACAGAATCATGGAGCCAATAAAGCAGTTAAGGATATTCAAGTGGCACAATGGCAACTTAACATCATCGAAGACCACCACTAGTCAATATTTCACTTGGATGGATGGATGAAAAATATTAGAAAATGTTAAGAAGGATGTTGGATGTTTGTATTTACAAAGAAAATTAAAGAAGACCTAGAGAATGTATATCAAGAATTCAATATTTTTTGAAAAAATATGTAGGTATATAGCTATAACATCTCAATTGAGATGAGAATTGAATATGTTTGTAAAATATCAAGCTCTATAAAAGAGAGTTGTGATTTGTAAGGGTGGGGGACCCGAGTACAACTCCTTTGTCTAAAAAAAAAATTATAAAATTGTTTTAATATTATAATATTAATTAAATATTTTAAAGTAACATATAAGTATGAATAAGGAGTGGGTCTCATTATATATATATATATATATATATATATATATATATATATATATATATATATATATATATATACACTTAATAAGTGTAACTAGGGAGCAACTCGCAAGTAAAGGAATAAACCTCACCTTTTCTTGTTCTAGATATTTGAGAAAATTTAAAAAATAAAGGATTTTTACAAGGAAAAGCTAGATAGCATGGAAGGAAAGTCATTTTTGAAAGCCTTAACTAGAAATAATAATGTTTTAGCTAAAAGTATGGACGTCCTAGTTAGAAACAAGACAAGGAATAAATAAAATAAAAGATTATTTTAAGTCCACAAAAGCAACCTATGGGACAATGAATGTGACTTTATGAAGAGCAAAAGGCCTCGATAAACTAAATCTAGAAAAATAGTAAATACATAATCAAAGAAAAAGAAGAAGAAGATAACAGATACACACATAACACAGTATTTCACCTGGGAAACCCTTACGAGAAAAAACCCAACACAGTAATATCTCCTTATTGTATAAACTTAACCGTCTCCAATACAATAATGTTCATCTCTCATCTCTCTTCAAACCCTGATGCAAGTGCAATTAAATAACAACACAAGAATAAATTTTACAATACCATGGGTGAAAAACCATGGGTTCAAATATTTAACCCTAAACAACCCATATGGGTCTAAAAATAGCTTAAGAAACCCTAAAACTTTCATCAGGGCTACCACCCCCGAACCCCAATGAGGATACATGGAGAGTGTCCAGTACCTTTTAGAGTTAACCCCGCCAGAATAACATGGAAAATATTCAACATATTTCCAACATTCTCCCACTTGTTGAATACTTTCCATAGGGGCCAAAAACTACCATTGTCAACTGTCAAGGGCAACCATGCCCATAGATCTTCTACACCAAGAAAATTTTTTGAGCAGGTACAACCTTTGTTAATGAATCAACAACATTATTCTCTATATCAACTTTCTCCAGCATCACCTGATTCCCTTCAACCATCTCTCTCACAAAATGGTACTTGATATCAATATGTTTTGATCGATCATGAAAACCAGGATTGTTGGCCAAAAATATTGCACTTTGACTATCACTGTCAATTCTCACAACCTTCTACTTAAGACCAAATGTTGAACACAACCTCTATAGCCACATTGCTTCTTTATAGGCATGAGTTGTTGCAATGTACTCTACCTCTATTGTGGATAAAGCAACCACTGATTGCTTTTTACTCATCCAACTTACTGCCCCTCCAAATAGTCTGAACACATAAGCACTCATGGATCTTCTCTTGTCCAGATCTCTAGCCTAGTCAACATCCATAAAACCTTGTAGATTTACAATATTACTATCTCCAGATTTTCCTTGGTAACAGATAGCATAGTCTGAAGTTCCATGCAAGTATCTGAAGATCCTCTTCACAATAATCCAATGTTCCTTTCCTAGATTGGACATATATCTGCTAACTACTCCCACTGCATGTGCAATATCAGGTCTAGTACAGACCATTGCATACATCAGACTACCAACAATGCTAGCATAAGGAACATGATGCATTTCTTCAATTTCCTCATCTATTTTAGGACATTGTTCAATAGATAACTTTTGACCAACAGGATATGGAGTACATACTAGTTTACAATCATGCATCCTAAACCTCTATAGTATCAAATCAACATATTTCCTTTGATTTAACCACAACTTTCTATTTGCACGATCCCTTATTATTTCCATACCCAAAATAAATTTTGCAGCACCCAAATCCTTCATGTCAAATTCAGAAGATAACTGAGATTTTAGTAACTTTATCATCTCCTTATTGTTACCAATTAACAACATGTCATCCACATACAAAACAATGATAACAAAATTTTCACCTTCTTGTTTAAAATACACACACGGATCTGCTTTGCTTTTTCCAAGCCCAAGTGTCAAAACAAACCTATCAAATTTTTGGTTCCACATTCTTGGAGATTGCTTCAAGTCGTAAAGAGACTTTTTCAACTTGCATACCAAGTCCTCCTTACCTTTTACCCTAAAGCATTCTGGTTGTGACATATATATGTCTTCATCAAGTTCACCATGTAGAAATGTTGTCTTTACATCCATCTATTCTATTTCAAGATCAAAAGCAACAGAAATAGCCAACAAAAATCTAATTGAAGTTAGTTTAGCCATAGGAGAAAAAATCTCACCAAAGTCAATTCCCTCAACTTGAGAAAATCCTTTTGCTACCAGGTGAGCCTTGTACTTCTCCAAATTTCCTTCTACATTGTACTTCTTCTTGAATACCCACTTACAACCAATCGATTTTCTTCCAGGGGTAATTTCACCAAGTCCCATATCTTATTTTTATCCAAGGACTCCATTTCTTCCTCCATAGCCCTTTTCCAAGACTTATTCTCACTTGACTGAAGTGCCTCCTTTACAGTCTTGGGTTCTTCATCAGTAACTGATATATTAAATGCAAAACAAATATTTGAAGGGCTATACCTTTCTGGGAGTCTTCTCACTCGATCTGATCTCCTCAAACTTGGAGTTCTAGGTTCTACATCTTCAACTTCCTCCTCACCTTCTTCCTCTAAATTTTTCTCTTCAGACTCTCTTTGTAGTTCATCTTCTTCTATAGCACCAGGTTCTACCATAGGTTCTTCCTCCTATTCCAATTTTACTTGAACTATTTTAGGTTCTTTGCTTGGTTGCATTTCCTATTTTGGAACCCCTTTTGTTTCTCTAAAGATCACATTACGACTGTAAACAATATTCTGTATTTTTAGGTTCCACAACTTATATCCTTTAACACCAATACTATAACCCACAAATATGCATTTTTTAGATTTATAGTCTAGCTTAGTCCTTTTCTCTTTTGGGACATACATATAAGCATCACAACCAAAAACCCTTATATGATTGAGAGAGGGTTTCTTACCAGTCCACACTTCCTGTGGAGTCTTGTCCACCAAAGTTGAGGTAGGAGATCTATTGATGAGGTAACAAGTAGTTAACATGACTTCTATCCAAAATTTCCTTTCTAACCTTGCACCACTTAGCATGCTTCTAGCCTTATCCATCAATGTTTTATTCATCCATTCTGCAACTCCATTCTATTGTGGAGTATACAAAGTTGTTTTCTGCCTTTCTATTCCATAGTCCTTGCAAAATTGCTCAAATTCATTAGAGCAATACTCACCACCATTATCACTTCTCAAAACCTTTATATTTTTCTCTATCTAATTTTCTACAAGAGCCTTAAACTCTTTAAATTTATTGAAAACATCAGATTTATTTCATAAAAAATATACCTAGGTCTTTCTTGAAAAGTCATCTATAAATGTAACAAAATAGATAGATTTACCTAACGATGGTACTTTTGTAGGTCCAAACACATCACTATGAACTAGATGCAAAATTCCTTCAGATCTTGTAGCACTACTAGGAAACTTGACTCGGGTTTGCTTTCCAAAAACATAGTGCTCACAAAAATCAAAATTTAATGGGCAATCAAAAATTCCTTCAACCATACCTTTCATTTTTAATGTTTGAAGGTCTTTCTCACCAATATACCCCATGTGTTGATGCCACAACATTGTCTTCACTATAGGAATACTCAAAGTCACTTCTACCATATTATTCTCCTCTACAACTAAAGAGTTATTGCAATCAATACTTACAGTGCTAGCCTCAAGTCTGAACAAAGTTCTTGTACGAACTCCCCTTGCCAACACCAAGACTCCATGAACCATCTTGCAGCTATCCTTATTGAATACCATAGTCACACCCACATCATTCATCTTACTCATGGATATCAGATTCCTTGCCAAACCTAAAATATGCAACACACCAGGAAGGGTTTTAATTCTTCCATATTTTAACCTCAACTTGACTCTTCCTCGACCTATTATTTTATATGTCGAATTATCTCCCAAGAAGACTTCACCTCCATTTATCTTTTCATATTCATAGAACCCCTCCCTATGAGGAGTCATATGAAAGGAAGCACCTGAGTCAATCAACCATGAGTCATGGCATTCACTTGAGCATGTTGTAGCTAAGAATAAGTCCCCTAAATCTTCATTTGTGGTCTTCATTTCTATAAAAGTTCCTTCATCAGATGATCGACTATTATCAACCTTTTTAGATCTACAGTCTCTTTTATAATGCCCTATTTTACCACACTTCCAACATTTCCTCTTTTCTAGAGCAACAGATTTACCCCTAGATCTTGATTTCCTTTCTCTTAATTTCTTTTTGCTTCTTTCTTGAGAATGACCTCTCACAACCAAGGCATCCTTCTGATGATAATCCTTAGAATATTTTCATCTCATTTCCTTAGATAGCAATGTTCCTACTATATCCTCTACTTTCAATGTAGAAGTAGTATTGGTGATAGCCATAACTAGGTTATCCCATGAATCAAGTAATGAATAAAGTAAAGTAATACACTTTTCCTCTTCATCCATTTTTACTTCAATAGAGTTTAATTGACTTACCATAATATTAAAAGCATTCAGATGTTCAACCATAGAGTCACCATCATTCATCCAAAGTGAATACAACTTCTTTCAAAGAAAGATTTTATTTACCAATGACTTTGTCTGATACAAAGTTCCCAACTTATCCCATAATGACTTTGTCGTGGTCTCTATTAATACATTCAACAATATTAAATCAGATAAGCACAATATGATAGAACTCCTTGCCTTCCTATCAATCTTTAACCAATCCTCATCTATCATTGATGTTGGTTTTATTCTCGAGACCGCAATCCACTGATCTCTATCAACCAACAAATCCTCCATCTTGAGTTTCCATAACTCAAAATTTTATCCATTAAAATTTTTAATCTCTACCCATGTGCTTCCCATAATTTTCCTTCGCCCAAATTCTTTTGCATATGACTCCCACTCAAGAATTAATTTATCATAGGGTTGAAACCCTTACTCCTCGAAAAAAGCTAAAAAACCTAGCTCTAATACCAAATGAAGAGAAAAAGGCCCCGATAGACTAAATCTAGAAAACAATAAATACATAATCAAAGGAAAAAAGAAGAATATAATAGAGCACAATAATATCTCCTTATTATATAAACTTAAATGTTTCCAATATAATAATGTTTATCTCTTATCTTACCTCTCTTCAAACCCTGATTCAAGTGAATTTAAATAACAATAGCACAAAAATTTTTTTTACAATACCATGGGCAAAAAACCATGGGTTCAAATATTTAACCCTAAACAACCCATATGGGTCTAAAAATAGCTTAAGAAACCCTAAAACTTCCATCAGGGGCTGCCACCCCTGAACCCCGACTAGGATACATGGAGAGTGTCCAATACCTTTTAGAGTTAACCTCACCAAAATAACATGGAAAATATTCAACATATTTTCAACACTTCAAAAAAAAACCATGGTTATTAATCACAAAATATAAATCAATTATTTTTCTTTCTACATTGTTGATATTTTGCTACTAATTTTTGATAATAAATTCTCCTACCTTCTCTAGTTTCTTCTCTTCAAATAATTCTTTCATAAAATCCCACTGCTAGAGTATCAACATATTTAGCTTAGATATTTATTATATATCTTACATTCCAAAATAGAATACTTATTTATCTCAATTATCGCTTAATATACAAAAGGTACATATCCTCTCCTCTCATTCCTCTTTTGGTCTCTTTTATATACTTGTTCCACACATAAGTTTGTGTGAGCTAGTCCTTAATTGGGCTATGAACATATTTACTCTCCAATTAATGTATGTTACTACATATCCTTTTTAATTGTGACCATATGTATAGTTAAACTCAACAAGATAATGTTCTCTCTTTCTTTCTAACTTCTCCCACATAGTCATTCTAATTTTTTCTTAATAAATACCTTTATGTTTTTGATATTATTTGGGTATTCATTATGGTTAATATTCCATTTGTTCATTCACTTATTGTTTTATTTCATCCATCTAATATTTCTTTTATTTAGTATGTTGAGCCCAATGACCCAAGTTTAATATTTACTGCATTCTCTCTACCAAATGGTTCTGCTCTTTGGAATGGTTTAAAAAAATCTATTGATCTAATGATTAAATGTTTAATATGGGCGGTGGGAAACGGATAAATTTTTTCTATTCTGATGGATACTTGGTGTGGTAAAAAACCGCTCAATTTAGATCCAGTTTTGAAACCTTGGATGAGATTGCTTCAAGATAAATATGGTGATAGGGTTTCAAACATTTTGTACAAGGATCAAGAAAGAAGATACAAATGGAAAGAAGATTGTTTTACAAGTATACAATACATTGATGCTATAAAGATAACAACTATATTATTTCAAGGGGAGCCAAGTATAAATTGATTTGGGAGTTGAATAGCTTAGAAGAATACACAATAAGAAATGTATATAATGTACAACACCAACAAAATAATAATATCACTAGAATATGGAGAGATATTTGGGATAGCCCAAGCATTCCTATAGTCAAAATTATTGTTTGGCTAGTAGGTCATAGAAGAATTTTATCCTAGGATAACCTTATGAAAAGGGATTTTCATGGCCCCTCTCAATGTGTTCTTTGTAAAAAGGAGGAGGAGAGTATAGACCATCTCTTGGGACATTGCTCAATAGTATCAAAACTATGGTAATGGATTCTTAACATTTTTGATAAATGCATGGTAATGAATAACATAATTGAAGATTAGTTAAAGCAATGGTAGAGAACTTATAAAAGTGAGGCTTTATTGATAATATGGGATATATCAAAAGATACAATACTTTGGACTATATGGCCATAAAGGAATAAAAGAATATTTAAAGGAAAGAAAAGCAATTTAGAGGTAATGAAAAGGAAGATATGTTTAGCCATAAAAGGAGTCTAAACCAACCTTATCAACTCATCCAATCCCTAATATAGAAGCAGAGATCCTTGATAGATGGACTCAAGTCATTAAATGGAATTATGATGTTGGGTACAAGAGAAGCAAAAAGAAGGTAAAGAATATAAAGTGGAAACCACCAGATGTGGAGTGGATTAAATTGAATTTTGATGGAGCATCTAAAGGAAATCCAAGACTAGTAGGAGGAGGAATAATTATAAATAATAGTGGATTTAAGACAAATAATGAAGTTGAAGCTTGGGCAACTTTAGAAGGGTTAAAAATATGTAAATAAATAAAATGGAACAAAATATGGATGGAAGGTGATTCTCTCATAGTAATAAATGCAAATTTGAGGAAAGAAAAAGTTCCATAGAACATACAATATATAATTATGGAAATTAAATATATTGCTAAAGAGTTTGAAGAAATCAGGTTTACACATACTTTAAGGGAAGGTAACAAATGTGTAGATATGCTAGCCAAAAGAGGGGTTTTGATCGAGGATCGTGAAGTTAATTTTTCCTTTCCATGGTTAGAGGAAGTAGTAAGTCTAGCTGAAGTTGACAAGAAAATGTTGATTGCCTAAATAAAATAATGATTAAGATTTACTTTGTTGTTTCCATTGGTAATATTTGCTTTATTTTATAACAATAATGTATTTTCATATAAACTATTTATTATAATTTTTGTGGTTGCACTTGTGTTTCAGGAAGGAAACTAGCAATCTAGATTTCGTAAAGTGGACTATGATAGTGCAATTTTTTAGAAATATTACTCTACTAAGATGCAATGCATAGATAGTAGAGGTGAAGTTTTGGTATTGTGAAGGCTGCTATAAAAAAATATCAAGAAGGATTCTAAATTCTGGAATATTTGTATTAAATCTGGAAAATGAAAATCAAGAATTTAGATATTTTATGTAAAATGATGTAGGTTTCTAGCTATAGCATCTCAATTGAGATGAGAAGTCTATCTATTTGTAATATTTCAAGCTCTAAAGAAGAGAGTTGTAATTTATCTATGGTGGGGGACCCAAGTATAACCCCTTATTATTTAGCCATAAAAAAATATTTCTTTTGTTTAAATCCTATTCTATTACGACATTAGTCCATCTATTTGCATCCATTTGTTTGATTCTTTTTAGATATCCTTGAAGATGAACCATAGTTGTTGCTTCTATAAATTAGGTACATATTTCTACTAGAATAATCTTATGGTGCTTTTATTTTGAATTTAATTGTGATCAAATACTCATAGATCCTCTTTATTTGTCTTCATTTTAAGTTTGATGTACTACTAGCTCATACTTCACATCCATATAGCACCTTTGGTACCACTAATAACCCAAATAAAACCTGTATAGATTTTCAATCCCATAATTCAGTCTCTCTAGTTCTATTATGCAATTTAAGAAGTGTTCTTCATCCTCCCAAAATTTTCTTCCTTCTACATATTTTATAATTGACCTTATTATTGAAGTTCATCCCAAGATATTTATACTCTATTACTTCTACAAAGACACCCCCTTTAAAGTGAGAATTTACCTGACTCCTTTTTATTTTTGGAGAATATCAAAATATTAATTTTGTTGATACTTGCGTGCCTACCTCCTTGAAAAAGTGCTCTAGGGTCTTTAAGTGCTCTCTCAACCCTTATGTTAACCTTGCAATCAAGATGAGAATGTTTGCATACAAAGGAATCCTTGATACATATTATCCTAAATGAACACCATCTTCTTCTCCTAAATTTATCCATTCTTCTAATTCATCAGTATATAAAAAAAAAGGTAGGAGTTATTGGACATCCTTGTTTAACCCCTACATCATTTCCAAAGCATTCCAAAAGACCTACTTGTGTTATGATTTTAGCTTGAACCTCCTCGTAAAGTCTATGAATTATTGCTCTCTATTGTTTTAATACACCTAAATCCTTCATTATACTCCATAGTTTACTTCTAAGAATTGTGTTAAAAGCTTTCTTGAAGTCCATAAAATAACATTAGGCTTCTCTTTTTTATTTCATATTTTTTTTAGTGATGCCATGGTGTGTTGTTGAGTGTTTTGGCCTAGAATTTGCTTATCTTTTTTCTTTCTTCCCTTATTCTTCTATCTAATTACTAATTATGATCTTAATTATGCAAATAAAGGATTGGCCATAATGGTTCAATAATTTGAAGGATTATTTACATCTCCACTCCTAAAGAGAGGTATTTATAGACTTGTTCAATCCCTTGGAAGGTCATGCTAGATGATGTTGTTTAATATCCTCTTCATGTGTGGGGTGAAGTATTATATTCCCCATTTCAAGTATTCTAGTCCATCCACATTACATGCCTTACTTATTCCCAACTTCTTAATACATTTTTTAATCTCTTTTAAGGTGAATTGTGGTGATTGTGGGAGGCTTCTTTTTATTGATGTTGAAGTTCCTTCTAGAATACATTTGGATTATTCTTTTCTAAATGAATTAGTTATTCTCATCTTGCACGTACATACTCCTCTTTTTTTGATTTCAGTAGTTGCTTATACAATTTTTTATTTTCCTCCTCTTTGCTTAGTTATTTTGAAGTTCTCCTTGCTACTTTACATTCTTCATCATATCATGCATTTTCTAGAAAAATGGTCTTTTTTCTTCTTCTTGCTTTAGACCTTTTACACTCTTTTAACGTGTCTTAATTATCCTTGTCAACACATGTCCCTTGATTCCATGCTCTCTTATCTCTTTCCCCTCTTTTAATTATTTTTTTTACTAGTTCCTTGAATCTATGACAATCCTTGCCCAAGGATCAAATGTTATATCAAAAGTGATTAGAAAAGACAATATGATTGAACTTGACATAATGGTTTTTAAAAGCAAAGTTTTTTAAAATTAGTTATACAAGATTGAAATGGCTCTCACTTGTATTACATCATGACCACATAGTGGTATTACAACAACTTGAAATTATGCATGCATTGATTGATAATATTTGAATTTGGACCTCTTCCTTAAAAGTTAAGACATAGAACCAATTGAGCTAATGCCATTTGTGTAGACAAGGAATTTTGATCCTAAGTCATAATCATTCCACTCCCCTAGCACACGTAATCCATATACTCATCAAACCCACCCTTTTTCTTGTACTCGCCAACATCCACTACATTTTTACCTCATTTCTCACAAATTCGTGGCCCCCAAATTTAGACCACGAATTTGCTAAAATAGGCAATTGTGTAACCATCAAATGACCATTTGGGATTTTTTCTAAATTGGCCTATTTTCCTATGGTTTGTGAATTCATGGCCTCTAAATTTAGGTCACGAATTTGCCCAGACGAGAAAATTATCCAAATTGACTAACCTCCTCAAACCACCAACCCAAATCTCGTAATGTATTATTCAACCCCCATCAATACAAGTTATGAAAGACATTCTATTTTTTAGAAAGAGAGACTAATGAAGAATTGAATCAACTGATGAACATTTGTGTAGATAATTGAGCAAAGGAGCAATTGAAGAGAGATTAGAACTAATGAGTGAATGCAGGTACTATTGAAGGAATGAGCAATTGAAGATAAAGGCAACAAATATTTTATTCATATGATCTGATTTGTAACATACTTCCTATGATTGAGTTGTTTGGTATTTTTTCCTGTATTGTTATTTTATTTTTGTTTTCCAATTTTATATTTTTACAACGAATTCGCACTCAGATCCGTGAATTCGCTTACAGGTTGCGAATTCACCTGTAGACCATGAATTCACCTTACAGGCTACGGATTCATAAATTTTAGGTGGGGGTAAATATCTATCTCCAAAAGCACTATCATACTTTGCATACAATATTTAGATAATTCTAAAATGGATAAACAATTTACATCCTACATTATTTACATCATTTCATTTTAGATCTCGCAATTTTCCTAAAGGTCAACAATTTTCATTTTTTATGCATGGTTTGCTAAAAGGACTAAGGGGACTTGATTGTTGCATTGCTAAGATCATTCATACAGTGTCCTAAGAAGGTCCTCAAATATTGATCAAAATTTATAGTGTTTTTATGCAACCATTTTTGTATATTTCTAGCAGAATTATTGTACAAGCCATGAATTCATAGGGCAGATCGTGAATTCAATTTCATAAACTGTGAATTCATTTCTAGACCATGAAATCATGTTGGACAGACACTTGGACCAAGTAAGTGTTCTGCCACATATGTTTCTATTTTATATTTTTTTCTTTTCTGCATCATAATCATTATGTTCTTAGATCTCTGTGAAAATATCCAAAACATCAAAATAAAATAAAAAAACTAAAAACAAAAGGCGCATCCTAGTTTAAATAATGTTTGTTGTCTTCAAGGAATGTTAAAGTGCATATAGTTTACATTTTAGCTGCATTTTAGCCCAAAATTAGGTGTTTGTAAACTGAAAAGAACACATCTAAACAACACCCTTTGGCTAGACTTAGAAGTAGTCTTTAAATACTTCTTGGTGAACCCAAAACTATTCAACCATCACCAAAGGAGGTACGTCACCAGGTACCCCTTGCATCGAGGTGTAGGTTTCAAATGTCCATCCCCATTCTAGGTATAGATCCATTTACCTAGAGGGAAAGGGGTGCAAATTTTATAACCTACATTCTTTTGTGAACCCGACATGAAACTCATGCATTAAATAATATAGGTACATAAACAAGATTAATCAAAACAAAGGAATCCTGAAGAGTAAAATAAGAAAAATATTTTTGTGACTTATTTATTTAAAGCAATTTTTGTTCATTCTTTTTCAAAACATGCCCATGACTCTTAGAAGTGGTAAGAAATTGCAAGTCCTTCAGAGGACCAAATTGATACAGAAAACCCCAATATTGAGGCCACACAACCTAAGAAAAACAAAGAAGAAATTGACCTAGATCCTCAGGAAAATAAGGATGGAACCATCCAATTCAGATCTCTTGAACACTTTTGAGGAGTCATAAAGGCTAATCATGAGACCTTCAGTATATCCATGGAAGAAGAGGCTTGTCTTGTGAAGGGTGACGCTTCTCATCCTCACCCTATATTTTCTCAACTTCTCTCAAACATATCCTTTGCTGAGGCTTTAAGTAGCCTCACTCAACCACCCCATACCACTTATATCAATCCATTGTACAATGTCTCATCTCCTGATCAATACACACATATTCAGGATACTTCCCCACTCATCACTCAAGAAATATCACAACCCAAACTAGTTTATGCTATTACCACAACTGTTAATGTAGGGGGAATTCCACAAGTTTATTTGATTGATGGAAATCAACCTCCTTCACAATTCAATTTTTCAACATCTACTTTGTTGAAACCTCTTCATTCTTCATATCTTCTATATTGATTGATTCCTCCACAAACCTCCCTTCCATATTCTTCTACATCATTATTTCAGTCATAACCACTTCCACATTCTTCTTTCAACGTGACATTTCTATATCTGTAAGGCAATACTTTTTTTGCTAATCCTTTGCATAATAGTGTCACAATTCCTACTGTGCATCCATATCACACCTCTCAATCTAACAACTATCTCTCTCATGGAAATATGGTAGCACCAATTGTCCAGAATCCTCAAAATCAACATTTAGAAGCAATAGTCAAACAGTTGGTCACATGACTGGATCATAGTCAAACAGTTGGTCACACGACTGGATCATATTGACCCATATAGCCCCACTTATAGTTACAAATAAATGTGCAACCATCCATTGGTTCCTATTGTTGCTGCTAGGACATACCCTAAGAACTTTCCCATGTATATTTTACCCATCTACAAGGGGATCGAGGATCCCATTGAACATCTAAGAATGTTCAACATGTCATGACATCGCTTATGATGACATGCTACTATTGAATATGTTCCTAAAAGTCTTGGGGGCATGGCCCTAGAGTGGTATTACCAATTGCCCACACATTCCTTGAGGAATTTTAAGGAAATGGTTGAGCTATTTGTGTATCAATTTGGGGCATACATTGAGAGGCATGTGACAATTAAAGATTTGTATAATTTAAAACAAGGAAAAGAAGAAAGCTTTTTCAAATTCCTAGCATGATGGAGAAAGGTCGTAGGGAAGTTACACTTCACCTTACCTCCTAGGGAAATGTTGGAAATATTTATTGGGAATTTACAAGAACAACTTTCCTATGAGTTAGTGACTGCTACTCTAACTTCTTTCAATCAAGCCATAAATTTAGTAAGAAGAGTGGAGGAGGCTCTTATTAGAAGAGGCCAACTAAAAAGGAAAGAAGAAGACAAAACCTCCAAAAATCAATATAAAAATAAACATGTGGTGGGAGATGGAGTCACAGATGCTAGACCTTCCCCAAACGTTAATGTTACCAACCTTTTGAATAAAATGATACTAAAATCTCCTCAAAAACCCCCACCATACAATTTCACCAAGCTTAACCAACCATTATCAATGGTCCTAAAACAACTATTGGACACAAGCATGATAGAGTTACCTAAAATTTGGTAACATGATACCACTGTTGAGTGGTATAAGCCTGGAAAACATCGTGATTTCCATAGGATTGATGGAAACTTGACAAATGCATGAAATATGTTGAAAAATTTGGTACAAGACTTAATTGACAATGGTCAGTTAGTCATTGAGGGTTCTACCACGACTTTTGACCCTCCTACAACCACTCAACCTCCTACGTAGAAGGTACAAACTACAAATTTCAACATCCACTACCCAATCATGATAAAAAATTAGTACAATAGGTGAACTATCAAAATGTACCTCCCTCAAAGCATTATATAGGCATGATTAGTAGTGTACCAAAACAAAAATCTCCATCAAATGCACTTGTGTCTTCACATTTTGCTTGTACAACCGAGAAATACCAAGAGAAAGTTTAACAACCTTTGTATTTCAATTATTTTTAAGGTGAGTCGGACACCCAATCCAACACTATTTCAATCAAATCCAATAGTTCTAAGGAGGATTCTGATCCTATGATGCCCATCACATATATTTTTGTTCTTGATTGTTCATATGTAAACATCTTATCAATACATCTACCTATGCATCATTTGTTTCCACTAGAACAATCGACACATCATAGGGTCCATCATCTTCAAACTCATTCATATTTTTCTCCCATTATTCTCTAGATCCTTCTATCAACTGATAACACAGTTGGTATGATTGGAGCCAAGACCTGATAATGGACTCAAGCTCAACCTTCACAACAAGTTGCACAATCAACAACCCCATCTCAATCACCTTCACCACAACCATGTGGTCCTTCTAAGTCTCCTTTGGTTTTAAGGGCACCGTGAAAAGGTAATAGTATGACCAAGCCTCAACAAGATCTGAATTTTGATATAAAGTACCAACTTGCCCATACACCTGCCAAAATTACTCTCTTAGAGCTTCTTCGATATTCTCCCATCCATAGGGAGGAATTAATGAACTCTTTGAGCCAAATGATGGTACCTCAAGATATTAACCCCTCCTCTATAATTAATGTTGTGGCATATCATAGGGTTGATCACATATATTTTTATGATGAGGATATTCCTTCTCATAGTTTACAAAGTGACAACCCTCTATACATCACAACATTAATTGGAGATGTTCTTATTAAACGAGTGTTAATAGACAATGGGTCTTCTCTCAACATTTGTACATATGAATTCTTTAAAAAGTTTGGTTTTAAATATGAAGACCTAAGAAAGTTGGATTTGATCATAAAAACCTTCAATGATGAATCCCAAGAAGCCTATGGCATGATATCTATCCCACTTCAGGTTGGCCCTAGGATTCTTGATACGTGTTTATGTGGTACCTTGTACTACATCATACAATATTATTTTGGGACGTCCGTGGATTTCATGTTATGAGGGTAATCCCATCCATGTTGCACCAGTGTATAAAATTTGAATTCAAAAATCAACTAGTCACCATTCATGGTGATCCAAGACCATTTGAATACAGTGCAATGGTTGAGCCATCTGATTCTTCATTCTATCCTTCCTTGTCATAATTGGCACCTTCTTTCCATTGTACCTATTCATATACACTTGAAAAACCTTCTACTTCCAACCATAATTCACATTCTTCTAACACACTTTATTCTTCTCATGCAATAGAATCATCGTCTTCCACCTCTTATTCCATCATGGACCAGTCGCTTGCCAAACTAACCATCACTTCGACATCACCTAAAAATGAGAATTTTACTATTCAAGATTCTCTTATCCTTTATCAACTATCATTTTCTCCACATACTATGGGAATACCTTATAAGAAAGAAGAAATTATATATTTTGGTATATGTACTTTCATTTTTGATGGATATGCCACAAATAAAATCATCGTCGGTAAAAATTTGATTATTGAAGAAAATATTTTTCCCATTGCTACTTATCAGATAAGTATCCACTCCCAAAATAAATTTTATGTAGCATGGGCTATGTAGGCAAAGGTTTGAGCCTCCTCCAAAATGGCATATGCAAGCCACTTGAAACTAATTATTGACCCGAACGATGTGGTATCGACTACATCCCTACAAAGAACCAACCCTTACCTTTTGATGATGATGACCACCTGATTACTTATGCCAAATATTTAAAAAGTCATCAAATCTTGGAGTGGAATGAGGAAGATGAGGGACCTCCTTCTCCCTCTAATATTTATTGCAATATGCTTTCATTGATACATCTAAAATTGATCATAGCCCCAGACAAGTGTGTGGAAGGGGATGTCTTTTGTGACATCACACATGATGATATTGTACATAATGGTTTCTTTTTTGATGGGTCTATCCTATGTGTGGTACATGTTCAAACATCTACCTCACAAGATGAATGTGTAGATTTATCTCTAAAAGAACTCTAGCAAAAGGGTGTTTCACTCGCTCCTCCAAATTTTGAAAGAGATTCCCACATATTAATCGAAGATACTTTAAAGATCAACGTTGGTACTGATTCTAATCTATGTAATCTTAAGATAGGAACTACCTTGGATGAAGAGAAGCAAGATAAGTTCACAATTTATTAGAGTATCTATATGTATTTTCTTGGACCTATGTAGACATGCCTAGTCTTGACTCATATATCGTCATGCATCACTTAGTGGTTCGACCTAATGCGAAACTTGTCAAACAAAAAGTTAAGAAGATGCATCCCAAAGTTGTCGTTCTGGTTAAGGAAGAGCTCCAAAGCTCTTAGATGTGGATTTTATCCAATCTATTTACTATGATTGGATTTCCAACATAGTTCCCATAGCCAAAAAGGAAGGCAAAATTAAAATATGCATAGACTTTAGGGATATTAATGTTGCTTGTCCTAAAGATGACTTTCTCCTCCTTAATATGGATCATATCATTGATTTCGCAGCTAGGAGTGGGATGTTATCCCTTATGGATGGCTTCTAAGATAATAAAATATGTATCGCACCAGAGGATCAAGCTAAGACTACATTCATTACACCATGGGGTAATTTTTATTGGAAAGTGATACCTTTTGGCTTAAAGAATGTAGGTGCCACATATCAACGCACTATGACCTATATATTCCATGACATGATGCCTGACATTTTGCAAGACTATATTGATGATATTATAGGATGTTCCATCGATCTTGAGGATCATATCCTAGATTTAATATGGATATTCGATAGACTTCATGAATATAAAGTCCATTTGAATCCCACAAATGTGTCTTCAGAGTCATATCTGGGAAACTATTGGGATTTATAGTCTCTATACGGGGAATTAAGATCAGGGTTATGCATAACGATCAATTATCACCAAATAGGCAAAAATTAGGATTTTTAAAATTTGAAATTGGCTAATCTCGGGACCTTTCATTGGGGCCCATTCACCCAAAATTTTTGGGGTGCAATTTTTTTTGGGGTTGACTCGCTCGACTGTGATAATATTGTTTTTGTTTTTATTTTAATTCGTCAACCACTTTCACCTAAATCGTGGACCTTTCGCCTTTAAATTATATATAATTTTATTTTTTATGCTAAATTTGCCAATATACCACCAGTATATATACCTAACCTGATAGGGTTACTCATATACCCGAAAAACAACCCGTAGCATTAAAAACTCTGAAATGCCAAAAAAATATTTGAAGCAACAAAAAACCATTTGAATAATAAAAAATGACCTGTGGTGCCTACTCATAACAGAGAAAATTCAGGTAGTTAATATTTATATTCCATTGCAATTTTGGACTAATGATTTCAGTCTATATTAATCTAATCTAGAGTGTTTGAAAAGTTGAATTGAAATCTTATAGTTTCTAGACAACACTATTATCTTAGAGTTATCTTAGCTCCATGAAAGCCAGTAGTCTGCAAAGAATACCAGCTATCGACGTCATGATGAAATGATAGTTTTTGAAGGATACTGGAGTCATGGTTAACCGATAGCCTCTATAGGCTACCAAAGTCATGAAAAAATGGTAACCTCTAAAGGCTACCAGATCCATGGTGAAATGGTAGCCTCTGTATACTACCATAACCATGAATCACGATAGCCTACACGGGTTATCGATGCCATGATGGATTAGTAGCCTTTATAGGTTAGTGTGAATCATGGCGATGGTAGCCTATAGAGGCTATTAGACCCATGGTATACTGGTAGCCTCTACAGGCTACTATCATGATGAATCATGATAGCCTGCATGATAAACCAAAGTCATGGTGAATCGGTAACCTCTATAGGCTACATCACCATGAATCACAGTAGCCTGCAAAGATTATTGATCATCATGACATCGATAGCTCGTGCAGGCTATCGTGATTCATGGTAATGGTAGCTTGAAGAGGCTATTGGTATACCATGGGTTTGGTATCCTCTACAAGCTACCATCACCATGATTCATGGTAGCCTATAAAGGCTATCGATCCATCATGGTGTTAATAGCCTCTATAGGCTATCATTTCCATAAATCACAGTAGCCCACACGGGCTACCGATGCCATGATGGGTTGGTAGCCTTTATAGGCTACCACGATTCATGGTGATGGTAGCTTACAGAAGCTATCATTTCACCATGGTGATGTTTTCTATCATCGATTGCTATATCTATACTAACAACTTTTGCATGTGTTTTTGATTGAGGTATACTTTTTGTTCCAACCGGTAGACTTCATTGAATCCAACTGTTGACACCTAAACATTAAAAACTTTATTTATTATACATGAAGGTGAAAAATAGATGTTAAATATTTATTTTCTATTCTATAGAGCTTTTACTTACCTAGTATTGTCTTCGAACTAAGCATTTTATTGAGCTAATATTTCACATCAGACACAAAACAATGATATTTTAATACATAGAAGAGTGCATCATCGTCTACATTTATTTTTGCTTCTAAAGTATTCTTTTCTGAATCATCATCTGCATGTGTGTTTGAATTTGATTTTGGATCCTTATCCATTTTGTCATAGGTTTCATCCGCTTCTGTTTTAGAATCTTCATCTATGCTTTGTTCTCTAAACACAATAAGTTGTTTTCTAATTTTTTTTTTTGATTGGACTCTATCAGGGTCGGGTAGGTCAATAGGCACTTGTATTTTTTTTTTTGTAAATAATGATTTGCTAACTGTTGACTAGACTTCAAATACTTATCACTATATTTTTTTAACTATAGCTCATTCAATCATGGTTTTGTCCATGTCTACTATAACATTAAATTTGCATATGACTAATAAAATGTTAATAGCCAAAATAATCTGTCATATAAAACACACATAAATTCACTTTAATAAATTTCAAATTTTTTTTCTAGTAATTTAAAAGTTCAAATTTTTAGTAACCAAGAAATCGGTTTCCTCCAAGCATTTATCAAAGTAGTATTGAACCATTGGTACAATGCCATTGTTCCTTCCATTTCTCTAGTAATTTCTACTACCAAACTTGCAATCAATTCTTTGTCACTTTGATACTTCCAAGTTCCAAGCATTATATTGCACAGTTAAAATAACAAGCACATTTCCCTCTGTTGAAGAATGAATTCCTGAGTTGGATTTTTGACCTTTGGTTGTGAATTGAGAATGATAAATAGAAAGCCATGAGATACATGAGAACTATATTTTAAATGAAAATAAATTGAATCAATTTACACTCACCATGTCAGTACAATCCATTACAACTAGTGATTTAAATACATAATGATATTTGTCCTTGTATTTGTCCAGATATTTTACAAGTGAATCTTCTTCCTGAGAAACAAAGCATATAAAAGGTTAATTGTTTTAGAAAGTTTAGAAAGAAAGTAACTCTAAATGACACTTCTTGAATTAAAAAGGTATTGTTGTGGCCATTGCACAACTTACCCCAAAATTGGGGACCCACCTTGAAATTTTGAGTCTTTGAGATTTTGTTTGGTTTATTGGTTAAAGCCATAGGTTTAATTGCTTGTTTGATTGTTCAATGTTTATTTTAATGGTTTCCTTTTATTTTGTTTATAATAGTTCAAACCTTTTCAGATTGATTGATCTACATTTTAAATAAAATTAAATAAAATAAAGCATAATAAAACATAAAATAATATATATATATATATATATATAAATAAAAATAAAAATAAAAATATAATAAAAATAAAATATTTTCATTTTAATAATTTTTTTTAAAGTTTATGTTCAATTGATGTTGAGTGGGGAATGAGAGCATTTGGGATTCGTCATGTAACTAATATGATAAATCCAAATGTATGTTTTAAGCAATTATTGTCATGAATCACCATTCACTCTAATCTCTATTTATACAAATTGTTAATTACACTACTTCATGGATGAATGCAGGTACTTCATCGAAGACATGGACTGAAGGGCTTTGAGGGATGATGATGTCGTGAGGACATGGACTGATCCTGCATGGTGACACAGAGAGATGGGCCCACGACTGACGACGTGTAGTATGCTAAGACCCTAGCACTAAACATAGTGGACACACCGATGTAGCAACAACCAAACTATCAACACACCATGGATGACACAAGGAACTGCAATGAATAAGTGGACTATGTGGAGACTAATGTAGACATTGACACGATAGCCAAACATCGAGAGCGCTTGGATGATATAGACTTAGACTTGCACAACAAAAATGGTGATGTGGACTTAGATCCTACAAAGTGATAATCTCAAATAGCCCCACAACAGATGTAGAGGGATAAGCAGAATGGTGCATAGATTTGAAGAAGATGTGGATAGTATAGGGTATTAAGACCGATAGCATAGATGCGGTTGATTGGGTCAAGCAACGTATATAGGGACCTTACCTAATGGGCATGGCTCGATGGTGTTGAGATAGTAAAACCTAGTGCAAACCCTGAGATCAACTCAGATAAAACAATAATATTTGTCGTATGGAGGTGCTTGTAAAAGGCTACCAACCTGAATGGCATGAAAGACCTCATATGGACCTCCAGATGTGGACTACTCATCCTACGTGGATGTGGTTTTGTGGATAGCTACATGGATATTAGGATTTGGTGTTTTTCGTCGGTAATAGATCTAGATAAACAACGTAGGTGGATGATCTAATTAATAGTAAATGATAGGATCATGTATTAATGGTGATCAAAATTACATGGGAGGAATATACTCATTGGAAATAAAGTTGTTTTACAATAATTGAAAGCAGAGACAACTAGGTCGAGGAGCATGTTTTCGTGTTTACCTACATGGTGATTTATCGAAGCGGCATTCGTGCTAGGTTCTTTTGGCTTCTCTAGGTGGACTGCACTCACAATGCCAAGATGAAGATCAGGAAGCTAATTCGACTCATGCAAATGTGAGGGATTGCCCTTGCTGTTACGTGCCTATTATCGATAGGCAGAGAAAATTAAGACTTGAAGCAAAGTTTCCATAGATGAGGAATATAAGAAAATATAATGTGTAGTAAGATTTATTGGTCTTCCAGGTTCTTTGATCTGATAAAGCAGGTCTAAGAGAGAGAATAATATTCATACACAGTTTCCATTTAGAATTTCATCCTTCTAGAGAGTGTTTGCTATGGTTAAAAATTGTCGTAGGGTGTAAACAATTTAGATAGCGAAAGGATCAACTACAACATATAAGATTGAGATAGTGAAGGTAGACACACATGGTAGGAGGATGTGGATAGCCAAATAAGCAAGTCATGCACAATCATCATTATCCAAGTTTTATTTTTCTAACAAGCCTTCATAACGAAGACTTTCAGATGACAGATTAGATGAAATGCTAGATGTATATTGGTAGGCACGGGTAAGAAGTGAGTATATAGTCTAAAGGAAATCATTACGTGTAGTCACAACACCAAACATGAGGTCAAAATACACTGAATATGGTAATATAGCAGGCGAGCAGGTTACTTTGTAGTGCCCCTATAGACACCTAAAATGTGTCATGTTTAGGAGACTACTCATAAGGGCACATACAAAGACCATATGACTAATATTGGACCTTTCCAAGAGCTAGTAGTGGTCCTAACCACTCAAAAGGGGTAGTTCTAGCCCATTTAGGTTTGATCACTATCGACCAGAGTGACCACCAATCTTAGCCTCTGAAGCTCAAAGCGGCCATCGCTAGCTGCTATTGTGGACATCAGTTAGCACTGAAACACAAACTGGCCATGAGGGAGGACCCAAATCATGAACAATGATGATAGTTACATTATTTGCAAGTGGTTTTTTGGTGTGGATATCTCAGAGCTCCTCTTGAATACCCCTTCAATGCAAATCTATGACTGATCGTTCCCCCTTTGATGATTAGTTGCATGTAGATCTGGATATTGGCTTCTCCAAAAAGCCAAGATCTGGATCTAAATCTAGATCTGGGAGGTCTACATATGCATCCTCACAATAACAAGAAGAGTGGGGTAAATATCATAATTTTTTTTTAGTAGAGCCCTAGCAAACTAGAGAGTGATTCCACACCCCTTTGAGGAGTAGTGAAGTGTTGCCCGTGTGAGTAATGACTACGAGCCATCCAAGCATTCAGATATTGACATTATTTACCTCCAACTAGTGTATAGACACATAGATGACCCTTGTACATCAATTTAGATGAGGGATCAAGTGCCACAACCCCAAATTCTTGAGGTAAAAGTTATAGGTCTATGGTCGTTGTCTTCGACAGCAACCTATAGTCACAACCACCCTGAGTGATAGTGGCTAGGGTCTGAGGCATGATTTCTTGAGTTTTAGCTTAGATATATCATTGTTTTCTATTTTATCAATTAATGTTAGTATAGATCTATATTTCTTAATGCATTTCCATGGTGATTTCTAAGTTATTAATTCATTCTTTCTTATTTTTTCTTTATTATGCTTTTACTATGCTTTTACATAATTCTTTCCATATCTACTAATAATGCCTCATCTTGAGAGGTAGCAGGTGCTACTGATCATTTGTTGTTGTTTCTTGTACGCAGGTTATAGGTTCTAGGACCAAGTTAAAGCATTCAAAGCAACAAATACCTCCAGGCAAGCGAAGGAGAAGAAGGCATCAATAAGCCTTTGGACAAGTTCATGTATGGATCTAAGAGGCCTGCAGAGTACACCATCCCCTTGCGAGGGGTCCATTTATACTTGTAATCATTGTATCAAATGGGGTATCCCTAAGAAGGACCAAGTTGTAACCAAAGTTTCAAAATAATTAATAAAAGAGATCTCCTAATTTTGTTATTTCCTTGTTCTTCATGCATTTATGGTTCTTTAAATTGATATTATGCTGCAAGTAGGTTAGGTGTGTTACTTCTCGAGGTCGTATAGATGGTGATCATGGTGGGACCTCCACCTGGTTTTCTATTTTTAGCTATTTTGATGATGTTTTGATGTGTTTTTTGTGTGCAAGTATGGTTACTCTGAGTGACAACAACTAGCATACATAGGCCACTTTTGAAGACAACGACCAACGATGGCCGCTTTGAGTGACAGTGGCTAGCATAAAATTAGCAATAGAGGATAGCCTATGCTTCATCATATGTGGATTTAAGGTTGGGGTAGCTCTCTGGTATTTTGCCTTTCTTTGTTTGTGTTTTTCTATCAGAATATAGTAGGGAAAATATCATTTAATTAGGAAAACATAGAAAAATATTAAAAGAAAAATGCATAAAGCTTCTTAGTTTTCTTCTAGTCACTGCTAGGAACAATGAACCTCTATTTTTAGATCCACCCTAGTCTCCAATGATCTAGGTTTTTTTTGTAGAGTTTGCTTGCATGGGACCCAACCAGAGGCCATTATTTCATGAAGTAGAAATACATTCTCTGAAAGTCATTAAAATATTTAGACATGCATTTCTTTGAAAATAAAATGTTCTTTTCTTAGGCATGTAGGAGAAAAAGCATGAGCGATTCTTGATGCATTGTTTTCCTTTATGCAAAAAATCTAAAAATAACATTCACACAACAAGATTCACTTAAATTCTAGTGAGTTGGAATTCACACCCAAACACTGGTAACATTCAACGAGGTGCCTTTCATCTCCACTTGTTATCTAAAATCCTGTGAACCTTTTTATATTGGCCAATACCGATTTCCAAGATTCAACATAACTCGAGGGATATAGCATGTATCTCTCTTCAGAGAGGTATATCGCCGATTGTGGGTGAAATGGGTGAGGACCAGGAGGACTTGTGCTCCCTGATCAGGTGTGGACTTCATCATTACACCTTTTGGTTGGATAACATGACCATGAATTTCATTGCCGATTGTCGAGCTGTGAGTATACAGGTGAAATACTTTTAGCTATTCAAGCACTAAATCAATGAATTCAAAACACGATGAGAATAGTCTAAGATATCAACAAATATAAAACACACTGAAACAAGTTCTTAGGACACACATTTAATCCGTAAAAGAGATAATCATATTGTCTACTTTGTGTGTTTCTTTATTGTTGGGGAAATCAACCTAATATCCTTGATTTGGGACCAAACCCTAACTCTATTTTTTCAAATAAATTTATTTATTTTGCATCCAAAGGATCAAGAATCATGCAAATCATATCTATAACAAAAAAGTTATTTTGGTTTTATGATTACTCTATTTTTGAAGCCAAAAATAGGGAAAAATTACACTAAAATAGTCATAAAATGGGCTAGACAACTCCAAAAATTTCCAAATTTGTTTTGTTGTCTTAGTTAGCCCCTTGTGCATCTCTCAAAAAAATTTTTATTCCTAAATATTCATGCTTCAAAATTTCCTAAAAATTCCTAAAAGTGGGCATTTCCCCATGGGCCCCGATTGGCCAATTATTTCAAAAATACAAAATTTTGACCCAAAAGTCACTTTTTGGAGTCATAGCCCATTGTGATTAGCTCGTCGCACTAATTTTTTTGGTATATAACACCCACAACCTTTTTTGTAAGTCAAAAATTCCTTCAGTGTGGGTTTCCTACAGGGTTTGCCTAGTCAGCACATCATGACAATTACACATATCCAAGCTCAATCATGAGCCAACGAAGTAGAAAACTAATGGAGAGGCCCATAACACCTCTGATATTCTCCTGAGCATTTCACCATTCCTGCATGACACCTTGGTAGTCGTTGCACCCACTATTCTCTTGAGGATCTCATTATTCTCGTACGATGCCCTGATAGTCATTACGAAGCAACTTACTCACATAGGGGATCTACCTACCAAAGTGATAGGGTTACCATGTGCATGGTAGGATCTAACATAGTTGAAACCCCTCGTAGTAAGACAAAAATCCATTGGTCTTACACAACAGACTGATCATATCGAGAACCTAGGCCTCACGCAGTTCAAAGAGAGAAGTTACTCCAAGATAAATTGGAGGATCTGCACATTGAGCGTGAGTGCATTGACCATGTGTGTAGGTTGTATGAAGACATGCAATATAAAAAAAAATTACTCCAAGACAAGGAGGATGCATTGCGTGTAGAGCAAGAGTGCCTAAAAACCCTCAAACAAGAGGAGGCACGGGCACAAGAGAGACGACACTGATGCGTGTATGAACAAAGCCTAAGGGATCATCATACCTTGGAATAAAGTGAACATGAAGAGAAATCACGTAGGATAATTCCTAAAGAGGTATTCACTCCTGGTACATATAGACAACAAATCAACACGAGGTGCCTTGTGCATCATTAAGAGTTACCTCCTAGGCAGGTAGACAGCCGTTATCCTATACAGATAAAAAAACCTCTTGCTATCAATAAACAATGAATAAACATATCCAAATATCCCTTACCCAGTCTTGATGTCAAGTAAGATCAAATAAAGTAGGTGAACGAGGTGTGCATAGCCTCACCTAGTGAGGATATTATCAATATGGTCAATGTCACAATAGGGAAGGAGGAAGTCCCCAACCAGTATGTACCATTGCTGAACCAAATCAAAACCAATAATACATCACAATACTCACAACAATTGAATTCCATTACACCATGAAAGGACCCTATAATTACATTCCATAAATAGGAAGTTAAACCAATTCTTGTTAATGAATATGATCCGCCATTGCACATTATAGCTAGCATTAATCAAATTTCATACAAGCAAGTTTTGGTTGATACTGGTTCATCCATAAATATAATCACTACCACTGTATTGAAACATATCAACATTCCACCTTCCCACATTAGAGCATCTACCTTCATTTTGCAAGCCTTTAATGATGTGGAATCTCCCATAATAGGCATAATAGTCCTCCACATTGAAGCGGAAAAAAAGACCATTCCTATATTGTGCTACATCTTTGAGGGTCCAAGACAATATAATATACTTCTAGGAAGACCTTGGATAAGATCCATGGAGTGCGTACCATCCGTAATGCATCAGTGCATTAAGTACATTCATGCAAATAAGGTCCATGTAGTTGAGGTTGACATAGACCCCTTTAGGTATTATAAACCAATGGACCATTCACAGGAGCCTATTATGTCACCCACGCATCTGAACATTAAACCTAATGATGTTATCTAGAGTTTGGATGCAACCCCATGGCTTGCTGTGAAGTTGCCTTCACCGCTGCCATCACCCATGGTTTCACCCATTACACCTCCATCCTCGGTCTCTCCAAGCAATGAGAAATCGATGAAGACAACCATAGAGATGCTCACAGTTATCTTGAACATGTCATTAAAGGAATATCTTACTCCTATCAAAGGGGAAGAACCTATTGTGGTTATGGATAAATTAAGTCAAATCATACCAGCTTCATCTACCACGTCACAGGTCACATTCCATGTGGATGAAAATGAATGCAAAGAGCATATAGAGGTAAACCCTACATTTATGTCTATCATTGATTCCATTGAGGATTTAGGTCGACCACTTGTCGAGTCGCTACCTATTGATCCCATCCTTGATTCTTCACCTGAACATGAGGAAAGACAAGTTGCCACAATTGAAATAGAAAAACTTAAACAAGTTGAGGAGTCACCCACAAGTCATCCAAATGCTAAAGTGGCCTCACATGAGTTTGTGGGAATGGTTAACATTAAGTCAGAGGACCAAGTGACTCTAAGGCATATAAAACAAGATATGGTGCAATTAGATGGTGCTTCCATATTGAAGGGGTCAAAACCCTTGGTATTAGTCACCCTTGAATCACTCCTCATGATGCCTCCTCAAGAACAAGAATAGGTGTTCCCCCACATCATATGGGGGTACCAAAGCTAGCACAATGCAACACTACAAAGTGAAATAGAAACATGAACTGAGTCATAAACATGAGCATGTGGATACCACTATCAAATTGGATCATCATGAAGCATCCACATCGACTCAAATGAAGGAAATGGGTGATTTATAGTTACCTGGTGGATCTTTAGCACCCACTCTTTCACCTCCTTTAGTAGACAATGGTATTTTGAACCAATCGCTAGAAATACACATGAGAGCCTTATCAGTATCAAAGCATATGCAAAATTACCTTTATAATATAGAGGCACAAATGGAGCAACAAAATGAGGTGTTGCAATATATCTTGATCCAGCTTAAGATCCAGGAGATACAAAAGAAACCCTCATCTGAGGCGAAACTACCTCCTATTGATGCAGGAGCATCTAGTGGCAGCACAACAATCTTGCATCACCGAAAAAAAAAAGAAAAAAACAAAAGAAACAAGAAAAATGTTCTAAGTGTGAAAAATGTTCTAAGGTTGAAAGGTGTCGCGATATCGCGACATAAAAGTTGTCGCGATATCGCGACAAACTCAGAACAAAGTGAGCGCAAAACTCAAGTGTCGCGATATCGCGACATAAAAGTTGTCGCGATATCGCGACACCTCCGAACAAAGGCGAGGGCAAAAACTCAAGTGTCGCGATATCGTGACATAAAGGTTGTCGCGATATCGTGACACCTCCGAACAAAGGCGAGGGCAAAACTCAAGTGTCGCGATATCGTGACATAAAGGTTGTCGCGATATCGCGACACCTCAGAACAAAGGCGAGAGCAAAACTCAAGTGTCGCGATATCGCGACATAAAGGTTGTCGCGATATCGCGACACCTCAGAACAAAGGCAAGAGCTAAATGCAGATGTCGTGATATCGCGACATAAAAGATGTCGCGATATCGCGACGAACTTTGAACGCAAGGGAGAGCAAATGAAAGTGTCGCGATATCGCGACACCTGGACAAAGAAGGTCGAAGGACGAAAAAGTGTCGCGATATCGTGACACATTGGCAAAAGAGAACAAAAGGCAGAAAAGTGTCGCGATATCGCGACATGTCACGTTTTCGCGACCCGGCTAGGAAAGAGAAGGCGGGTTAAAAAGATGTCACGATATCGCGACATGCTACTTTTTCGTGGACCGTTACAGAACGACATTTGGCAGTTCCAGAAGTCATTATGGCAGTTCCAGGGGGACCGTTGCAGCGGTTACAAGGACAGTTACGAACGGCGGTTGCAGCAAGAGCCTATCATTATAAAAAGAGATTGTTCGAAGGATTGCGGAGGCTGGAGAGACGAAGACTACGACTTCTATTGGCATTTTTTTGTACTGTGTAAATCTTCCATGGTTCGAAATTGTAATCTTTCCATGCTTCTGAATAAAAATTGAGTCTTTTTCTTTGTGTTAAAATTTGGCTCCCCATCAAGTGGTATCAGAGCGAGAAGATTCTGAGTGTGTAAGCAGAGCGCCGAACGTGAGGCAGCTTGCACCAGGATCTGGGGTTAAGGGTTCTAAAAAAAAAGTGAAGAAGAATGCCATCGCGAAGAAATCGTGGTGCTGGAAGGAACGTGGTTCCTGAAGGAGACTTTCGAGCATTGCAGAGGCAAGTGCAGGCCCTGCAGGAAGAATTGCGAAGAGGAGTAGAGCCAAGAGGAGAAGACCAGAGCGATGATGAAGCTTGCGGAGTTGATGACCCATCAGAAGAAGAAGAAGAAGCGATGAGTTCTGCGAAAGCTCGAATGATTAAAGCCATTTCTCAAATTGGGAAAAGGCCGAAGATTGATGTATCCACATATTCTAGAAATTTAAATCCAGAAGAGTTGATTGACTGGATTAACGATATGGAGGAATATTTCGAATATGAGGAGGTTGAAGATCCAAATCGAATAAAATTTGCAAGAACAAAGTTGAAAGGCCATGCTGGCATATGGTGGAAAGGAGTGCAGCTGGAACGAAATCGTAGAGGAAAAGAAAAGATCACCAGGTGGGATCGAATGGTTGAAAAACTGAAACGATAGTTTATTTCGGTAGATTACGAATTAGATCTATTGCGAAAAATGTAGAGTTTGCGACAGTCCAGCAAGTCTGTTAAAGAATATACAGAGGAATTTTTTAAAATTTCCATCAGAACCGGCCATACGGAAGCAAATAAAGAGAGAGTAGCCCGTTACATTAATGGGTTAAGAACCAGCGTACAAGAAGAATTGAGTTTGGTTCGAATGAGCACCATTGAAGATGCTTACCAGTTTGCTCTAAAAGTGGAAGAGAAACTGAACCATAGATTTGACAATAAACAGAGAGGAAGAGGTCGTGGTGGAAGAACTGGTGGCAGAACCAGTGGAGGTAAATATGATGGCCCGCAGAAGACTGGTGAAACAAGCAATCACTAGGAACAGAAGGAGGAGAATGCATACCGTCCCCGTAATCAGAACAATGATTATCAAAGGGGAAGAGGTAGAGGTGGATGCGGATATGGAAGAGGAAGATTTCGTGGAACCTGCTTCAATTGCGGGGAAGAGGGGCATCGATCATATGAGTGTCCCCAACACCAAGAAGCACCGAATAGAAGGCCTGAAGCAAATGCTCGAGCTGCGGTCATTGAGGATGGTGTTGAATCTGAGCACTCTAAAGAAGCAGAGCGAGGAGAAGTGATGATCACAAGGAGAACCTTGTTGAACGAAGAGAGGGAACCAGACCAACGAAAAAGCCTGTTTCGCACGAGGTGCAAATGTTCAGGTAAAATCTATAATATTATTATTGATAATGGTAGTACAAATAATTTGGTCTCTGAGGAAATGGTAACTAAGTTAAAGCTAGAAAGAAGGCAGCACCCGCATCCATACCGGATTGCGTGGTTGCAGAAGGACCATAGAGCATTGGTCAGTGAACAATGCTTGGTCAAGTTTCAAATTGGAAGATACCAGGATGAGGTCCTGTGTGATATTTTGTCGATGGATGCTTGCCATTTGTTGTTGGGAAGACCATGGCAATTTGATAGACGTGCGGTGCATGATGGGCATGCAAATACCTATTCCACGACAAAATATGGAGTGCGCCACAAACTGAAGCCATTGAAGGAGGTTGAGGAAAAGGTATGCAATAATGCTAGAATTTGTTTAGTAGATGGCAAGAAATTTTTTGGATGGTCTAAAGAGGGATTCAATGTGTTATGCATTAATTCCTACTGTAAAGAGAGAAGATACTACTGACATTCCAGCAGAAGTTGAACATATGTTAGCAGAATTTCTTGATATTATATCAGACAATGTGCCTGAGGGTTTACCGCCAATGAGGAAGATTAGTCATCAGATTGACTTAATGCCAGGATCTAGCTTACCCAATAAGGCCGCCCATAGAATGTCTCCTATAGAGAATGAAGAGTTGAACCGACAAGTTCATGAGTTGTTGCGGAAGGGATTGATTAGAGCAAGTTTGAGTCCTTGTGCAGTACCTACAGTACTAGCATCGAAGAAGGGTGGAGAATGGAGAATGTGCACTGATTCGAGGGCCATTAACAAGATTACCATTAAGTATCGATTTCCATTACCTAGAATGGACGATATAATGGATTGTTTGAGTGGAGCTAAATACTTCACTAAGATTGATTTAAAGAGTGGATATCATCAGATACGTGTTCGAGAGGGTGACGAGTGGAAGACAACCTTCAAAACCAAAGAGGGTTTGTATGAGTGGTTAGTTATGCCATTTGGATTAACTAATGCACCCAGTACATTCATGAGGTTGATGAATGAGGTATTGCGAGACTTCCTAGAAAAGTTCGTGATAGTTTATCTGGATGATATTCTAATTTTTAGTAAAACATTGGACGAGCATTTGTTGCATGTTCGGACAGTTTTTGAAAAGCTGCGAGAGGAGCAGTTGTTGATAAATTTGAAGAAGTGCAGTTTTGTACAGAAAGAGTTGATATACCTAGGATTTGTCATCTCAGAGGAGGGTCTGAAAATGGATCCTGAAAAGGTGAAGGCTATCATTGAATGGCCTGCCCCAAGGAATGTAACAGAGGTAAGATCATTTCATGGTCTTGCAAGTTTCTATAGAAATTTTATTAGAGACTTTAGCAGTATTTGTGCACCCCTAACAGAAACTATGAGAGGGGATAAGAGAGAATTTAAGTGGACTGCCAAGGCAGGTACCGGTATGGACATATTGAAGAAGAAAGTGACAGAACAGCCCATTCTGGCACTTCCAGATTTTAATAAAGTGTTTCAGGTTGATTGTGATGCCGGTGGCGGTGCCATTGGAGCTGTATTGAGCCAAGAAGGTAAACCTGTTGCATACTTTAGTGAAAAATTAAATGATGCTAGAAAGAAATACTCTGTTTATGATCAAGAATTCTATGCTATCATTCAGGCTCTTAAGAAATGGAGACATTATTTGCTAACCAAAGAGTTTGTTTTATATATTGACCATCAAGCTTTGCAGTATATAAATAGTCAAGGTAAACTTAACCGACGACATTTGAAGTGGGTTGAATTCCTGTAGAGTTATACCTTTGTCCTGAAGCATAGAAGTGGCAAATCTAATAGAGTTGCAGATGCCTTGAGTAGAAGGCATAATTTGTTGATAGAAATGGGAGTGCAATTTTTTGGGTTTGATGAACTCAAGAGTTTATACCCAGCAGATCCAGATTTTGTAGAGGCATGGATGACATGTTTGTCTCCTACTACTGTGGATCGCACTAAGTGGTTGGATTTTATGATCCAAGATGGGATGCTATTTCGGAAGAACCAGTTGTGCATTCCACGAAGTTCCATGAGGGAAAATTTGATCAAAGAGAAACATAGCGGAGGACTAGCAGGGCATTTTGGTCGAGATAAGACCATTGCTCTCGTTAGTGAGAATTACCATTGGCCGCAGTTGCAGTCGGATGTGACCAAATTTGTGTAGGGTTGTAGAGTGTGCCAGATGGCGAAAGGAGTCAGCCAGAATAGAAGAATGTACCAGCCATTGCCTGTACCAGAGAGACCATGGGAGGACATCAGTATGGATTTTGTTCTTGGTCTGCCAAGGACACAACGTGAAAATGATGCCATTTTTGTTGTTGTTGATAGGTTTTCAAAGATGGCCCATTTTATTCCATGCCAGAAGACAAGTGATGTTGTTCATATTGCAGGCTTGTTTTTCAAGGAGGTAGTACGACTTCATGGTCTACCCCAAAGCATTGTCTCGGACAGAGATACCAAATTTGTGGGTTATTTTTGGCGAACTTTGTGGAAGAAGCTGAAAACAGAATTGAAATTTAGTTCTGCGTACCACCCGCAGACTGATGGACAGACCGAAGTAGTCAACAGAAGTTTGGGTAATCTTCTACGATGTATGGTAGGAGATAAACCCAAGGGATGGGATCTGATTTTACCACAGGTAGAGTTTGCTTACAATAATTCTGTCAATCACAGTACTGGTAAATCCCCATTCCAGATAGTGCATGGGAACAGCTCGAGAAACGCTTCTGAGTTGAGGCCGATGGATAAGGGAGACAAGCGTAGTGCTAAAGCTGAAGACTTTGCAGCACACATGAAGAATTTACATGAAGAGGTCCAACAACATATCAGTAAAATGAATGCTACGTACAAAACCAGAGCAGATCAGAAGCGACATTTCAAGGAATTCCAGATAGGAGATGAAGTCATGGTTCACTTGTGCAAGGAACGTTTTCCTAGCAAAACCTACAATAAGCTGAAGATGAAGAAGTTTGGACCATGTCGGATCATAGGTAAACGAGATTCAGGAAATGCCTATGAAGTAGATCTACCAAGTGAGCTGAATATTTCACCTATTTTCAATATTTTAGACTTGGTCGAATATCATGAAGGAAGTTGCAGCGAGCCACCCAGTCTGGATCTGTGGAACATTCCAGCATCCACTCCAGAAAAAGAAGAAATTGAAGACATACTCGACACTCGTGAAGGCAGAAGTACCCGAAACAGGAAATATTCGGAGTATTTGGTCAAGTGGAAGGGCCGCCCTGTCGAAGATGCAACTTGGTTGTCCAAAATAGAGGTTGATCGTCTGGGTTTTCCTTCGCCAGTCCGAAGTGAGGATCACTTCTCAATCTACCCCGGGTGTTTGATGCAGGAGCATCCAGTGGCAGCACAACAATCTTGCATCACCAAAAAAAAGAAAAAAACAAAAGAAACAAGAAAAATTTTCTAAGTGTGAAAAATGTTCTAAGGTTGAAAGGTGTCACGATATCGCGACATAAAAGTTGTCGCGATATCGCGACAAACTCAGAACAAAGTGAGCGCAAAACTCAAGTGTCATGAAAAGCCTCAGCAAGAGCAAGGGCTAGCTCAGTTGCCCTAACAACCTAGCAAGTACTTACCATTGCCTGAGCTTGCAATATCAATTTTAATTGATTATGTGCTGGAAACACCATCACCTTACATGACTCAAATGAAGGGAAACACCATCACCAGTTAAATCCAAATCATCCAAAACCCCAAGGGTATGAGGAGGAGTTACACTATATATATCATAGACAAAATAGTTATGATATTCAATCATGTCAAGATTTCAGAACCATAGTATACAACATGCTTGAAAAGAAGCAACTCCAAATTCTCAACCAATAAGTGACCATGGTCAGTAATCCATCCCTTACACCCAAAAATTAAGAGGAGCTCCACTTGGTTATCAAACTAAGCCAGTGCGTGTGGAACATTGAAAACATCAGTAACACATTTGGACTCCTTTAAATGAGCCCGTGTCAAACATCTTTCAAAATATGCAAGAAGCTAAGGTCATCACCTTACCAGACATCAACCCTTTAGACCCAAATAGAGCTAAACCTAATAGAGAGGACCAATACTGTCTCTATCATCAAATAGAGGGCCATGACATTCACAATTGTTATGGATTCAAGAATGTGGTTCAAGATATCATAAATAGTGGGGCTTTTCCCATAGATGGTTCATCCATAGTGTCTCAACCTTCCAAAATAGAGGCTACATCATCCTAGTTGATACCCCGAGGTCAATCATAGCCTCATAGGCCTAACAAGCCAACTCATCGAGTAGTTTCATTTTAGATGACTACCACAACCTTATTTCAAAATATTTACGAGGCAAATGCATTTGTATTACCTAAAGTTAAACAAAGAGAACCCAAGCATGTGTCTACTGATGAAAGCCTTATTGTTTGTATCATCGTGTACAAGGGCATGACATCTGTAGCTGCCATTCATTTTGAAAGGTGGTCTAAGACCTATTAGAATGAAATGAGCTCTGTGCAGACGGTTCACTCATTTCTACTCACCAAGACATGGGCACCTCGCGAAGGTCTATGCCCCAATTGGGAGAGTTGATTTTTGTCACTATTCCTAAGCAAGCTGATTACATTGTTGTGGACAACATGCACATTAGGGATCTTAAAGGTAATGTACCTTCTCCATCATCCACATCAAGTTCGATGAGGTAAAGTGAGGATTCTAAAGGTATCATGCCTTTCTCACTTTCATTGAGTGGCACACACATAGGGATACCTAAGGTATTATACTTTCCCCCTATGAAAACAATAAAATTCAAAATTACAAAAACAATAGAAAACATCAAAATCCAAACAAATAAAAAAATGTCAAAACCAAAAGGCTCCAAAGGCATCACAAGCCCTTTGGTAAACTCACAAAAGGCTCCAAAGGCATCATAAGCCCTTTGGTAACCATCACAAAATGACCCAAAGGCATCATAAGCCCTTTGGTCAAACTCACAAAAGGCTCCAAAGGCATCATAAGTCCTTTGGTCAACTCACAAAAGGCTCCAAAGGCATCATAAGCCCTTTTTTCACCATCATAAAAGGCCCCAAAGGTGTCATAATATCTTTGGCCAACTCACAAAAGGCTCCAAAGGTATCATAAGCCCTTTGGTCAAACTCATAAAAGGCCCCAAAGGCATCATAAGTTCTTTGGTCAATTTTTAAAAGGCTCCAAAGGCATCATATTGTACCTTTCGTCAAATCACAAAAGGCTCCAAAGGCATCATATTGCACCTTTGGTCAAATCACAAAAAGCTCCAAAGGCATCATAAGCCCTTTGGTCACCATCACAAAATGCCCCAAAGGAATCACAAGCCCTTTGGTCAACTCACAAAAAGCTCCAAAGGCATTACAAGCCCTTTGGTCAAACCCACAAAATGCTCCAAATGCATTACAAGACTTTTGGTCAACTCGTAAAAAGCTCCGAAGGCATCATAAGCCCTTTGGTCAAACTCATAAAATGCTCCAAAGGCATCATAAACCCTTTGGTCAAACTCACAAAAGGCCCCAAAGGCATCACAAGCCCTTTGGTCAACTCACAAAAGGCTCCAAAGGTATCATAAGCCCTTTGGTCACCATCACAAAATGCCCCAAAGGCATCACAAGCCCTTTGGTCAAACTCACAAAATTCTCCAAAGGTATGACAAGCCCTTTGGTCAAACTCAAAAAATGCTCCAAAGGCATCGTAAGCCCTTTGGTAAAACTCACAAAAGGCCCCAAAGGTGTCACAAGCCCTTTGGTCATCTCACAAAATGCTCCAAAGGCATCGTAAGCCCTTTGGTCAAACTCACAAAAGGTTCCAAAGGCATCACAAGCCCTTTGGTCAACTCACAAAAGGCTCCAAAGGCATCATAAGCCCTTTGGTCACCATCACAAAATGCCCCAAAGGCATCATAAGTTCTTTGGTCAATTCACAAAAGGCTCCAAAGACATCATATAACACCTTTGGTCAAATCACAAAAAGCTCCAAAGGCATCTTAAGGCCCTATGGTCAAATCACAAAAGGCCCGAAAGGCAACATTGCACCTTTGGTCAACTCACAAAAGGCTCCAAAGGCATCTTAAAGCACTTTGGTCAAATCACAAAAGGCTCCAAAGGCATCATAAGCCATTTTGTCACCATCACAAAAGGCCCCAAATGTGTCATAAGCTCTTTGACCAACTCACAAAAGGCTCCAAAGGTATCGTAAGCCCTTTGGTCAAACTCACAAAAGGCCCCAAAGGCGTCACAAACCCTTTGGTCAATTCACAAAAAGCTCCAAAGGCATCACAATCCCTTTGGTAAAACTCACAAAATGCTCCAAAGGCATCGTAAGCCCTTTGGTCAAACTCACAAAAGGCCCCAAAGGCATCATAAGTTCTTTGGTCAATTCACAAAAGGCTCCAAAGGCATCATATTGCACCTTTGGTCAAATCACAAAAAACTCCAAAGGCATATTAAAGCCCTTTGGTCACTTCACAAAAAGCCCCAAAGGCATCTTAAAGCCCTTTGGTCACTTCACAAAAAGCCCCAAAGGCATCTTAAAGTCCTTTGGTCACTTCACAAAAAGCCCCAAAGGCATCTTAAAGCCCTTTGGTCACTTCACAAAAAGCCCCAAAGGCATCTTAAAGCCCTTTGGTCACTTCACAAAATCCCCAAAGGCATCTTAAAGCCCTTTGGTCACTTCACCAAAAGCTCCAAAGGCATCTTAAAGCCCGTTGGTCACTTCACAAAAAGCCCCAAAGGTATCTTAAAGCCCTTTGGTCACTTCACAAAAAGCCCCAAAGGCATCTTAAAGCCCTTTGGTCACTTCTCAAAAAGCCCCAAAGGCATCTTAAAGCCCTTTTGTTACTTCACAAAAAACCCCAAAGATATCCTAAAGCCCTTTGGTAACTTCACAAAAATCCCCAAAGGCAGCTTAAAGCCCTTTGGTCACTTCAAAAAAAACCCCAAAGGCATATTAAAGCCCTTTGGTCACTTCAAAAAAAACCCCAAAGGCATCTTAAAGCCCTGTTGTCACTTCAAAAAAAGCCCCAAAGGAATATTAAAGCCCTTTTGTCGAAAAAAAAACACAAAAGCACAAACAAATAATTTAAAATCAAAAGTCCAAAAATAATGGAAAATATCAAAAATCAAAAAGCAATAAAATCTAAAAACATTGCAAAGCATCAAAAATACAAAAACATTTACATTATGCATTTTGCACATGCATTCATCTAGTTGCATTGCATTCATGCATGTTCATCCATTGCACTTGCATTAGAATAGGTTGTGTTTATAATCTTACAAACGACACCTCATATGTATTTCAATCATGCATATTCAAATCGTCCATAACCTATGTGAGTAACTGTGTTTTTCAACACAACCCCTTCTTGTTGCTATAAGGAATATACTAGGGTTTTCTGGTCATTCAACCATACCTAGTGATCTTCTTAGATTTTGTAAAAATCTAACTTTGCTTTCGTAGATGAGGTCTAGTTTTGATAGCACCTAGCATATGTAATAATCCCATCACTAATAAACACATTAAAAAATCCTAGTTGGAACAAAGGAAATATGAACACTACAAAGTGGTATTAGTCACCCTAAGCGAAAGGTTTTTACTTGCTCATCTTGTGATGCACATGGTCTAGGGTGTTGATCATTGGCAAAAGGACAAGCTCCCCCCTACCCAAAGAAGTCCCTTGCTTTCATACAAAATAAGCAAAATCCCAAAATCAAAGCAAAATCCCTTGCTCAAAATAGAAGAAAAATAAAAATGCAAAATAAACAGTGATTTTCATCACTAAGCACGAGCAAGTATCTCAAATAAATGTGAATAAAAGAAGGGGGTGAAGAGCTTGAATCCCTAAAATGGTCAATATCCACAAACCATTGAGTGATCCCTAATACAAAAATGGGCTAAACGAATCCCGCCTGGCATTAGGGTAGTTCTAAGCAATTTGCAAAAAAAGCTAGCTTTAGGTGTCCTGTATCACCTAATGGTCTAATCCAACTGAGCCCGACCTAGGATCAGGATGAACGTTTGAGGATCCCCAATACAACAATGGGCTAAATGAATCCCGCCTGGCATTGGGGTATGCTTATGTTTTGTATAAAATATTCATTTGCACACATAGGGATAATGAATATCTAGGTCCTCATAACAAAACCTTATCTTTTAGGAGTATTGTATGGTCAATATACAACTTTTGATTAAGTAAATAGGGTGTTTGAGACTCACATGAAAACCTCAAAGATTTCTAAATAGCAACAAATCATGTCATAAATCACATCATCAACTTTCTTTATGAGGTTTTGTTCATTAAAGGGTGTTCATAAAGCATGATAGATACTGGATAAATGCTAGCAATGATATTTAGATGACCACTAACTATTTTGTGTATATCTTTTAATTTACAAAAGCTTATAAAGAAAGCATATACATATCACATCATCTCATATCACATTTGAATGCTTAAATGATTAATTCTTATGCTAAGGGTTATTATTTACATTCATCATTGTTATACATTCTATGGTGTCATCCATTAGATTGTTAAACTCATATCACATTCATTCCTTATGTTTTAAGTGATTAAAGTATACAGGTTCATTTATACTAGATCAACATCATGTAAATAATGCATTAAACACATTGCATTTAACATCTCATAACAACATAAGTTAGATGCATACAATTATATCAAAATTAAACATGCATTTAATAATAAACATTGCATCCATATAGCATAATCAAATCATTATCTAGGCATTGCATTCATCATTGCATCCATAACATAAAATCAAAATAAAAATATTTTGAAGCATCGACTAGGGCATTATCAATATCATAACTCCAAAAAAGGTACCAAATATGCCCTAGTTCTCTGGTCAACACCATAGATGCACACATTTGCTCACCATAAGGAGTTTCATAATGGACATCAATAAATACCTGCGGGTCCAAAAATCTCAAATTTGTAAAATTAACAAAAAAAAACAAAACAAATCAAAATTTCAAGTGTGCCTTGTATCCAGTTATTTACATTATACATTGGGTGGTTGTAGTGACTTGTGCTCCATGCAATCCGACAAGATGAGTAAATTACCATAAGGTCATTTGATACAAATCATCAAAAATCATCAAAATAACAAAAAAATCTAAAAACATCAAAATATCAATTGAGCCTCCTATTCAGTTATTTACTCTATACACTTGGCGGTTGCAGTGACTGGTGCTCCATGCAATCTGAAAAGATGAGTAAATCACCATAAGGCCATTTGGGGCAAATTAGTTATGGTTGAATTGAGACGCTTCACTTCAATCTCGAAGAAGGCCATGGTGGTTGGACTACCCCACGAGAACGAGGATTCATCTCATTTATTCTATAACATTTTCAGCCAATCATCGAATGTAGTGATCCAACACAAGCTTGAATGGAATTGTTATCATATTGATTTTCTAAGAAGGCCATTACGGCCAGACTGCTCTGTGGGATAGAGATGTACAATTACTAAAAATGGTTGAAATCACACCTGAAATAGGACCTGCCATATAATAAAGCAACCCTCTTCAAGGGTCCAAATCAATCATCTAAGTCAAGAAACTCATTGATTTATTCATTATCCTTCCCTCATCAACTCGTCGCTTAAGGGGGTAGTCATAATATCAACAATAATAGTCAAAATCAACAAAGGATCACTTAATCATGTCAAATTGTGTTCGTATTACGAATAATTACCAACAACTACCATAAGCTTACCCTTTGCTGGGGCAAAAAGAAAATATGACAGTTAAGCTTGATGACCTCTCCTTATTTCAGACCAATCATAGCATGAGGCTACCTAATCGCCACTGGAACTCACAAGAGTTTTTTTAAATTTAAGCCTTCCATCCTGTTGGAAGCAATGATTCTCGGATCATACCTTTTCTCATGACTAGGACATCCAATGTTGATCAGATCAATGATAATCACACACCCTATAATATGGCCCTAGGTGGTCTATTTTTGCTAAACGTTGTGTTTTCCCACAACACATACAAAAAAGGGGTATCTATAGACACCTAAAATGCATCATGTTTAGCAGACTACTCATATGGGTACATCCAAAGACAATATGACTAATATTGGAACTTTCCAAGAGCTAGAAGTAGTCCTAACAACTCAAAAGGGACAATTCTAGCCCATTTAGGCTCGGTCACTATCGACCAGAGCGGCCACCAATCTTAGCCATTGAATCTTAGAGCAGTCACTGCTAGTCGCTGCTGTGCACAATGTCTAGCACTAAAACACAAACTGGCTATGAGGGAGGGACCAAATGGATAGTTACGGTAGTTGCATTGTTTATGAGTGGTTTTTTGATGTGGATCTCCTAGAGCTCCTCTTGATTGCCCCTTTAATGCAAATATGTGACTGATCATTCCCCCTATGGCAGTCAGTTACATTTAGATCTGGATCTTAGATTCTCTAGGAAGCCAAGATCTGGATCTGGGAGGTCTACATATGCATCCTCCCAAGAACAAGAAGAGTGGGGTGAATATCATAATTTTTGTGCAACAGAGCCCTAGAAAACTAGATAGTGATTCCATACCCATTTGAGGAGTAGTGAAGCACTGTCCATGTGAGCAATGACTAGGAGACATCCAAACATTCATATTTGGATGTTATTCACCATCAACTAGTGTACGAACACATAGGCGACCCTTGGACATCAATTTAGAAGAGGTATCAAGTACCACAGCCTTATATTCTTGAGGTAAAAGCTATAGTTTTGTGGCCGTTGTCTTCAACAGTGGCCTACAGTCACAATCGCCCTAAGCGATAGCGATCGAGGTCTGAGGAATGATTTCCTAAGTTTTAGCTTAGATTTGTCATTATTTTCTGTTTTATCAATTAATGTTAGTATAGATCTATCTTTCTTAATGTATTTCCATGGTGATTTTTGAGTTATTAACACATTTATGCTTAGTTTTGCTTCATTATGTTTTTACTAAGCTTTTACATCATTATTTCTAGATCTACTAGTAACACCTCATATTGAGAGGCAACAGGTGCTACTGATAATTTGTTGTTATTTCTTGTACGTAGGTTACAGGTTCCAGGACCAAGTTAAAGCATTCAAAGCATCATATCCCTCCAGGAAAGCGAGGATAAGAAGGTATTAGTAAGCCCTTGTACAAGTTCATGTATGAATCTGAGAGGCCTGTAGAGTGCACCATCCCCTTGCGAGGGGACCATTTTTGCTTGTAATCATTGTATCAAATGGGGTATCCCTAAGAGGGACCAAGCTGTAATCGAAGTTTCAAAAGAATTAATAAAAGAGATCTCTTGATTTTGTTATTTTCTTGTTCTTCATGCATTTATGGTTCTTTCAATTGATATTATGCTGCAAGTAGGTTAGGTGTGTTGCTTCCCAGGGTCATACAACCCCATCTTCTACATAACTCGTGCTAATTGATGAGCGATATTTCCTCTTGAGCAAGGTTTTGTGTATGAATGTTAGCCTGCACAAGAGTGGTTTTGTCAAATGAAGGTTTTATGATATTTATTTTAACGATTTTAATGAATTCACCATAATGTGCTTGAATGAAACCTCCTGAATCAATGGCATGTGAAACAAAAATACATGTTAGAAGGGGTATTGAAGTAGAACACCCGGGCGCACGCAAAAAAATGTGCAAAATATGGGGTACGCATATGCCTCGTACAAAACATATATTTGAAGGGTGAACTATTACAAAATAATATTTACTTTTGATGCTTGCGGTAGATGTGATAATTTTGAAGGGGTGGTTAAAACCATGAAGCCACACTAGGCTAACAATGCTAATGTAATACGTGGCTCCTCCATATTAATGCCCACAATGTCAAAATAATGTTCAAGTTGTGCATGTAGAAATGCATTAGTGCATGTAAAGGTGATAAAAGGATTAATATTTAGAGTCTTGAAAATAAAGAAGTTGCCAGGTTTAAAGTTCCAAATGGCCCGACATCATGGCTCATCACAAAGTTAAGCGATAGTCTTGTAAAGGCATTACCCAGGCTTAATGAATATATGAAATGAATAGGAAAGGAAGACCAAGGTAGGATGCAAATGAAAATCAAGTGGAAAGGTGAAACAAAGAGTTCTTGAAAACTGTAAATACCCATCGAAGATAGAGAACAGAAGCTAGAAGTTTTTGGTGTTGGTTGGAAAATTTTGTAAAATAAGAACATTTTTTTTGAAATAAAAATGCTTTAGAAACTTGCACTTTGTTAGCAAAATTGGAGGAGATTTTTTTGAATATCTTCGGGTAAATGTTTATCTTTCCCTTCCCTGCTTCTTAGGCTTATAGATAATGTTTAATGCAGATTAATGATTGCACTATTGAAGGTTTAGAAACATGGAATCTATTTGTTTTTCGTAGAATATTGCACCTAGTTTATTTCGAATTGTGCAAATGCAGCTTCAAATGAATTAGGTTATATTAAAAAAATTTCATATCTCTAGTTTTGCACGATAGGGTAGCATTATACTGTTAGTACTTTGTATTTTAATGTTTTCAGCGTTCTGGTCCATTTTCCAGACTTCTACTTTATTTTTCTAACCCTGTCTTTTTCATTTTTTTTTTTTAATTCTGTAAATAAAATAAAAAATGCGAGGAAAATTAAAATCCCAAAAATAGATGCACGGGTCTCAAGAATAAGATTTAATGTTTCATTTAAAGTAGTTTCGACCTTATTTTGAAGCAAATACGAAATTACAAAAAATTATTTAAAGTTCAGTTTTAAAAGGAATTTTGTAATTTCGAAGTTTACATGATTTCACATTTTAAGCTTTGCATTTCATTTTCAAGCAATAAATTAGCTTCTTTTTATGAAAATTACAATTTCATAAAAGGAGGTAATTTATATGGCATTCCAAAGGCCATTGTTTTTAAAGCAATAAATTAACTTCTCTTTATGAAAATTACAATTTCATTAAAGAGAGGTAATTTATATAGCATATCAAAGGCTATTACATTTTAGAGTTAGTCATTTATGTTATTTTATTTCATGCTTAAAGTTTAACAAAGCAAGATAAAATCCATCCACAAAGTAAACTAAAATGAATCCAATCATCGTTTAAGATTCACATTTAGAGATAGATTTTAATCTTTTGTTTCATGCTCAAAGCAGGGTTTAAAGAAGATAAAATTTGTTTAAAATCTTCTTAACAAAAGAAGATAAAATCTACCTAAAACACTTCAAATTAAAGTGAACCTCAAATTTATATCGTGGTCATATGAGGGCCAATCACATTTAAATATTCTTTTCTTTTAAGTTTCATGAACAATCAATAGCATAGCATAATAAAGTAATACCAACACAGGCCCCTTGTTAACAATTGCTTGCACATCACTAGGTTTTCTAGCACTTATTTGACACATTTTCATAAATATATAAGCACACATAAGTAAAAGGAACCTTGAAAAATTTCTATTTCTTTGCAAGAGAGGGTTTTCTAATCAAAATCCTAAGTGTGAGTGTGGTTTTGCAATTGGGCAAAATTACCACTCAATATTTTGGTGCTAGAAGGAGGGTCTGAATTGGTTTACTTTATTGCTATTGAAATGCTAACTTGTTCATGTTACTTGAAAGAGTTATTTGAAGGCATTGGTCTTGACTAACGAAGTTTTGTTTACATATGATCACTTTCATTGATTCAAACATTCTCTAATTGATGATGCATTGATGCTAACCTTTTACAAATTTGAGAATGTTCTTTGATGTCATGGTTTAATTGATGCATATATTTTGGTTTATGTGAAAATTATGATCTATATGTTAAAAATTTGATAATTTTTAGTCATTTCATGCTTCTTTGCAAGATATTTCTTTGACTAACAAAGTTGGCATTAAAGTTGTATTTTGTAAGGTCCACTAATGGATTTGTTTACTTTAACAAGGGTAGGAATTGCATCTTGGATAGGTGATTATTATAGCCATTTACACATTCCTATCCATAAAATTCCTAAAGGTGCAGAAGAATATTTACCTTAGTTTAGGCATAATATGGCCTTGGCTGAGGAACATATTAAGAGATACAAGGACATGTTGATTTCTTTGAAAATTATGTATGAAGATGTCACTTGTAGGTCCATACACATTGGATGAGGTTGCTTTTATTGGTACATCCACTTACCTTTAAATTGTATCACTTCTTGGGATCAACTAGAAGCAACATTTCTTAGCCATTTTGGAAAACTAGTTGACCCAGTTTTGATGCCCAATCAATTTGTCTCTCTATGTAAAGAACCTAATGAATCTATGAGTCAATTCAATGATAGATTCCATAGGTTCTATACCAAAGTTATGATATATTACATTATGATGAAAGAAGAAGCCATTAAAATATACATGGGAGCCTTAGACCCCTTAACTTAAACATTTCTAGGGAGAATTATTAAAGATTCATCCTTGCCTATAATCTACAGGGAGGTAGTAATAGTAGAAAAAATATGGATTTTAAAAGGGGTTGATGTGGGTAGATTATCATTACTTAACCCTAAGGCTCCAAATTAGATACCACCCATGAGTCAGGTTGATACACATCCTTCTCCCATGACAAACTATTCTTCAAGAGTTATGGATTCTAACCAATACCAACCATCCAATCTGGCACCCTCAAATTTAACGATGTCTAATGTGATCAATCAATGGGACAAAGAGGAGGTGCAAGTTTCAAAGCCAATATTCACCAATGAGGATTGTGGTAAACAAGCCTATAAAAATGTAGAGATTGGTTCATTTTTAGAATGCATGAGCCTTCACATAATAGAAGAGTCCTAGATATAATTGGCATTGAAATATGTGATAGGATAGGATCTTCCATATAATCAAATGAAATAATTAAAGTTGATGATCAAGAAAGCCAACATGTTTCAAATAATGACCAGATAGAAATAAGTGGCTTAGAGTCATTATTCACAAAGGAGGATTGGGACAATCATAGAAAGTAAAGCACAAGAATTGATCCCACTAAGGAAGCCCTTGAGCCATCAAAAGGGGTTGAAAGTGGATTTGAAATGAAATCAATAGATGAATATGAAGGGTCTCCAAAGGGCATGATAGAATTTCATCACTTGTTTTTAGAAGACAATCATTATAATGGTCAAGAAAGCCAACATGAGCCAAGTTGCAACAAGATAGAAAAAAAGGCTTAGAGTCCTTATTTACAAGTTGTTAATATTAAAATGACACTGAGAGGGGGGGTGAATCAGTGTAGCTCTATAAACTTAAATTTACAGCTCTTAATACCACAACAATTAAAAATTATTACTAGATACAACAAGTATAACAAAAGAGCATCACACAACACAAGATTTAATGAGGTTCACCAAAGTGGCTACTCCTCAAAAATTGACTGCTTGGACTACCATCCAAATCTAGCCTTTGCAAAGCACCAACTTTACAATCAATTTACCAACACCAACTAGAAGGAGCACCAACCCCTGATTTATCTGCAACAACAGAAAGAAGCACCAACCCCTGATTTACTAGCACAAACTAGAAGGAGCACCAACCCCTTATTTATCTACACCAACAGAAAGGAGCACCAACCCCTGATGCCAAGCTGCAACTTGGACTTCAATTTGAATCTATAAGTTTGACAATAAGATACCTTTGCTTTTGCACGACCCTAACTGGTCTTCTTCACCTTTGCGTTCTCTGCGCACTCTGCTCTCTCTGCATAATCACTTCACACACTTTGCTTCGCTACAGTCGAACTTCACGATCGTCTTCTCCCATTTGTGCACTTTTCTCTTTTTGCGAATTTCACACTTAGCATGATTCAACACGACTTGCTCTCTGCGCACAGCAACCGTATTTCACACACATTCCACCACCTATTCAATTCTCCAAACAACCCTCCTGTTATAACAATATTTTTTATGATGAAAACCCTAATATTAGTCGGCTGTACATCCTAATCTTAGTCGGCTTTCATAACAACTGTAAACCCTAATTTTAGTCGGCTGTCATCGGTTTTCATCGACTTCAACTCAACCACAAAAATACATGTCACGATATCATGACACTGTCACCTCCGTACGCTTTCTCTATTCTTTTATCGTGATATCACGACATTTCTGCCTCTACAGACTTCAACTTAACTTTTATCGTGAAATCACGACACTTCTGCTTCCGTACTTAGCTTTTTTGCTTTTGTCGTGAAATCGCGACACTTCTGCCTTCGAAGCCTTCTTCTCTACTTTTGTCATGAAATCACGACACTTCTGCTTTCATACTTTACTTCTTTGCTTTTGTCACGAAATCACGACACTTCTGCTTTCATACTTTACTTCTTTACTTCGAAGCCTTCTTCTCTGCTTTTGTCGTGAAATTGTGACACTTCTACTTTTGAAGTCTTGCTTTCTGCTTTTGTCATGAAATCACGACAGTTCTGCTTCTGTACGCTTCCTCTCTTTCTTTTGTAGCGAAAATACGACATGTTGCGATATCGTGACACTTTTCAAACTTACTTTCTCTCTCCTATTTTAGTCGCGAAAATGCGACATGTCGCAAAATCGTGACACTTTTCAAACTTACTTTCTCTCTCCTATTTTAGTCACGAAAATGCGACATGTCACGAAATCGTGACACTTTTCAAACTTACTTCTATTTTAGTCGTGAAATTGTGACACTTTTCTTACTTGTTCTCTTTCTTCGAACTTGTCACAAAATCGTGACACTTTTTCCTGCTTTCTCTTTCTCTTCCAACATGTCACGAAATCATGACAGTTTTTCCACTTGCCTTTTTCTCTTCCAACATGTCGCGAAATCGCGACAGTTTTTCTTGCTTTTTCTCTCTCTTCCAACATGTCGCGAAATCATGACAATTTTTCCTATTTTTTCTCTCTCTTCCAACATGTCACGAAATCGTGACAGTTTTTCCAGATTTTTCTCTCTTCCAACATGTCGTGAAATCGCGACAGTTTTTCTTGCTTTTTCTCTCTCTTCCAACATGTCATGAAATCGTGACAGTTTTTCTTACCTGTTGTATATGTCGCGATATCGCGACACTTTTCTTACTTGTATTTTTTTTTGATCTTTTGCATATGGGCCACTTCGGTATTCTTGGAAAATCACTGTACATACTCTGAATAACCTTTGAACTCTTGTCTTCTGCATCTGAATAGCTTTTGAACTTCCTGTCCATTGCATCAACAGATCTATCTAACTGTGTTGACAACAATGACAATACTGTTGCTGCACCTTCCTCAACACAAGTGAGGATTGGAATAACCATAGAAAATTAAATGATCCACTTTTAGAAACAATTGAGCCCTCAAAAGTGGATGAAGGTGAGTTTGAAAAACAATCTGTTGTTAAATTTAAATATTGTGAAGAGGTGGTGGAGCATCACACCCCAGTTGTAAAAGATGATTATTATTGGTGGAATAAATGGGAAGACTTTACCACTCTTTCTAACAAAGCACTCACTTCACCTGATATGTAGGACAAGTTACAAAGGCTAGTTCTACATATTAAAAGAAACATCGCTCAATTACGGGAACAAATTCATCAAGATGTTCACCTTGATTATTCTACAAATAATCCTCATGAGATCAAGGTCAAAGATGCTAAAAGTGATATTATTTTAGACAGTGGAGGGGTCCTAGAGTGGACTAGTTTTGAAACATATGACAAATTAGGACCTTCCATAAATTTGGATGAGATGATTAAAATTAATGATCAAAACCTTCAACATCCTCAAAATAATGACCAGGAAGAAATGAAAGAAGGGATAGAATCTCATCCTTTGATTTTATAAGATGATAATTATTATAATGGTTGTGGAAGATATGAGGAATTATTCATTTCTCACACTCCTATTGATGAAATTTCTATTTCACTTGATATGCAGGATGCTAAAAACTCTATCTCACATAAAGATCTTGCAATTCATGTACAAGCAGAAAATGGCATACCCATTTCAGAAATAGAGAAGGTTCTAAAATTTGATCATTTTGAATATGAGTTTATGGAACACCTTGCTAAAATAGAAGAGGAAGAAATGGTAAATGTTTCCTATGATTCATCTGTTATGGATGAGGAAGAGGTAAAATCTACTCTTTTATTCTTGAATACTGAAAAGTTGGGTACAAATTCACATGGTTGTCTTGAAGATTCAAATCAAGAAATACCATTGGTGGTTAACAAGGAATTAGAAATTTTTATTCATCCAAATGAAAATATTACTTTGTTTGATCAACAAAAGTTATGTTTTGAAAATGATGGACATACTTTTGAGTGGGTGCCTAATTTTTGCATGTTTGAAAAATAGGTCATTGATGAAGGTAAAGTACTACAAGATGATGACGATGATAGAGACCATGAGGAAAGAGAAAAATTACAATGGCTTACCAAGTCTTGGTAAACGAAAATGTACAAAAGGTAGAATCTCATCCTTTGTGTCCAACCATCCAAGCTCTAGGTAAAAGTTCACATGATTTTTTGTTGGATTCAAATGTTATCAATGATGAAATGCCATTGAAGGTTAATAAAGAACTAGAGTGGATTTCTACTCATACCACTAATAAGATTGCTTTGTTGAATGAAATAGAAGTAGATGCTTTAGAGTTACTAAATCAAATTAATCAACAATTGATAACAGAATCTAGGATAAAAATCTATAATGATCCTCATTTAATATATGTTATAGATGCTTGCAAATGGTTGCATGAATATGATTGGCCTAAAGACATAAATGATGACTTGGCTTCAATTTTTTTAGAAATAGCCTCCTATTTAAAGGAAATTCTTTATGTTTGTGAAAATGAGAACTTAAGTCAGAGTGATGAATCAGGGCTTGAAATTTACACCTCTTTAAATAAGCAAAAGATAATTGAAAACCATACATTTGCTTGTAAATTTGATGAATCAAGGTTTCAACATGGAATTGTTAATATCTTGGAATCAAATTGGTGGGGAGAAAGAGGCAAAATGAGAATTGGTGTATTGTTTGGACTAATCTTGTTTTGGCTAGATTCCTATAAGGCTTGGCATGCATATCATGATATATATCTTTTAAAGTGTGCTAATCATGTTTGGGATCCAGGGAAGTGATAGCCTATATTGTGCATCATCTTGTACATTATTGTATATTATTGTATATAGTTTTGGTTTTCATATTTTTATCTTTAGCTTTCCTTGTTTTGTGCTTTGTCCCTAATTTTTGGTTTGACAAGTTTTGTGTTTGCTTTCTTGTCAGTTTGCATTAGGTTAAGTTTTGGGTTTATCTCCAAGTTTGAGTTTTGAGTTTTGTGTTTTGGGGTTGGTCCCTCCATTTGAGGTGATGTTTTGTGGTAGCTACTAATTTATGGCCTCTTTATTATTTTTGTGTTCCTTTATCATTAAGGGTGAACTACCTATCATGTGGATCAAGGAAAAGGGTATGAAGTTGTTTAGTAACCACTCCTAGATTTTGGGACTAAGATAGTGAATTTTGAAATATTGAATCATTCTACTAAAGCTACACACAAACACATAAATTGAGGGGTATGCTTTGAAATATTGAAGGATGAAATCATTATGGTATGGAAAAAATCCAACACACTACATTTCAAATAATTTATAACCCATGTGGTGCATAGACTTTTGCAAAGCCATTAAAAAAAACAAGCAAAGAAAAACATGCTAAAATTAGTCACCATGTTTGGGTAAACTCTATCAGGCTATAGATGCTTGACTGGAAGTAGGGCTTTGTATAGAAAAATCTTAAAAAGGAGATATTGTAATTAATTACAAGGGTAATGTAGATAAAATCTACCAGGGCTATAGACATCTGACTGGTAGTAGGGCTCTGTCTAAAGAAATTCATTTTAATGAGCAGTATTTCTATAGCCTAAATTCTAAATAGGTGATGGAGTTCATATGGTTTTCAAGCATGCAAAATGAAATCACATTCACACACATTAAGCTAAAGCAAATGGTTCATGTGTTTCAATTGAAGTTATCTACCCCACCTTCTTGGAGGTTGCTAGATGGTTTGTCTTTCTGATCTTTGGTTTGTTTATTTCCAGAACTGGGTTCTTCATTCGAAATTCTTAGGAGCATTTCCCAACAAAGTCACCATTTGTTGTGGCCATTGCACAACTTACCCCAAAATTGGAGACCCACCTTGAAATTTTGAATATTTGGGATTTTGTTTGGTTTGTTGGTTAAAGCCATAGGTTTGATTGCATGTTTGATTATTCAATGTTTATTTTAATGGTTTCATTTTATTTTGGTTTATAATAGTTCAAGCCTTTTCAAGATTGATTGATCTACATTTTAAATTAAATTTAATAAAATAAAGCAAAGCATATATATATATATATATATATATATATATATATATATAAATAAAAATAAAATATTTTCATTTTAATAAAAGTTTTTAAAGTTTATGTTCAGTTGATGTTGAGTGGGGAATGAGAGGATTTGGGATTCATTGTGTAACTAATACAATAACTCTAAATGTATGTTTTGAGCAGTCATTGTCATGAATCACCATTTGCTCTAATATTGGTTTATACAAATTGTTAATTATACTACTTCATGGATGAATGTAGGTACTACACCGAAGACATAGACTGAAGGGCTTTGAGGGATGATGATACCGTGAGGGCATGGACCAAGTATGCATGGTGACACAAAGATATGGGCCCATGAATGACAACGTGTAGGATGCTAAGAACCTAGTACTAAACATAGTGGATGCATCGATGTGGTAGTGACTGGATTGTGAACACACCATGTAAGGCATGGGGGCCTACAATGAAGACGTGGACTATGTGGAGACCAATGTAGACGTTGACATGATAGCCAGATGTCGAGAGTTCTTGGATGATATAGAATTAGACTTGTGTGGCAAAAGTGGTGATGTGGACTTAGATCCTACCAAGTGATAAGCTTGAACATCCCCACAACAAATGTAGAGGAATAAGAAAAATGATGCGCATATTTGAAGAAGACATGGATAGTGTAGGGCATAAAGACTGACATGGATGTGGTTGATCAGGTCGAGAAACGTATACATAGAACTTACCTAATGGGTATGGCTCGATGGTGTTGATATAGGTAAACCTGGTGCAAACCTTGAGACTAACTTAGAAAGAACAACAATATTATCGTATGGAGGTGCTTGTAAAATGCTACCAACACAAATGGTATGAAAGACCTCATATGGATCTCTAGATGTGGACTACTTCTCCTATGTGGATGTGGTTTCATGGATAGCTACGTGGATATCAATATTTGGTGCTTTCCATCGATAATAAAGCTAGACAAACAACACAGGTGAAGGAGCTCATCGACAACAAATGATAGGATCATGTATTAATGATGACCAAAATTATATGGGAGGAATATACTCATTGGGAATAAAGTTGTTTTACAATCTTCGAAAGCAGAGACAGCTAGGTCGAGGAGCACGTTTTATTTTTTATCTACATGGCGGTTTACTAGAGTGACATCCGTGTTAAGTTCTTTTGGTTTCTCCAGGTGGACCGCACTGCACTCATAATGCCAAGATGAATATCGAGAAGCTAATCCGATTGATCCATGTAAATATGAGGGATTGCCCTTGTTGTTACGTCCCTATTATTGATAGGTAGAGAAAATTAAGACTTGAAGCAAAGTTTCCACAGATGAGGAATACAAGTAAAGATAATGTGTAGTAAGATTTATTGGTATTTCATGTTCTCCGATCTGATAAGCAAGTCCAAGAGAGAGAAGATTCGTACACAGTGTTAGTTTGGAATTTCATCCTATTAGAGAGTGTTTGCTATGGTTAACAATTATCATAAGGTGCAGATGATTTAGATAGTATATAGACCAACTACAGCATACCAAACTGAGATAGTGAAGGTAGATGCAAATGGCAGGAGGACGTGGATAGCCAGATAAGCAAGTCATGCACAATCATCACCATCCAAGTTTTATTTGTTTAACAAGCCTTCATAATGTAGACTTTCAGATGATAGAATAGATGAGATGCCAAATGTATATTGGTAGGCACAGGTAAGCGGTGAGTAAATAGTATAAAGGAAATTGCTATGTGCAGTCATAGTGCCAAACAGGAGCTCAGAATACATTGAAGATGGTAATAGAGCCCCATATTTTGCATAGCTCATGCTAATTAATGAGCGATATTTCCTCTTGAGTAAGGTCTTGTGTACGAATGTTAGCTTGCACAAGAGTGGTTTGGTCGAATGAAGGTTTTCCAACATTTATTCTAATGATTTTAAATGAATTCACCATAATGTGCTTGAATGAAACCTCCCGAATCAATGGCATGTGAAACAACAATATATGTTAGAAGGGGTCTTGAAGCAAAACACCCGAGCACATGCAAAAAAATGTGGTACAAGATGAGGTACGCAAATACCTCGTACAAAACATATCTTCGGAGGATGCACTGTTACAAAATAATTTTCTTTTGATGCTTGCGATAGATGTGATAATTTTGAAGGGGTGGTTAATAATTATAGTAAACCATGAAGACATAGTGGGCTAACAATGTTAATGTAATACGTGGCTCCTCCATATTAAAGTCCATGATGTCAAAATAATGTTCAAGTCATGCATGCATAAATACATCAGTGTGCGTAAAGGTGATAAAAGGATTAATATTTGGAATCTTGCAAATAAAAAATTTGCTAGGTTTAAAGTGCCAAATGGCTCGACATCACGACCCATAACAAAGGCAAGTGATAGTCTTGTAAAGGCGTTACCCAAGCTTAATGAATATATGATACGAACATGAAAGGAAGACAAATATAGGATGCAAAAAAAAATCAAGTGGAAAGGTGAAACGAAGGGTTATCAAAAACTGTAAATACCCATCAAAGACAAAGAATAGAGGCTGAAATTTTTTGGGGTTGGTTCAAAAATTTTGTAAAACAAGAATATTTTTTTGAAATGAAAATACTTTAGAAACTTGCACTTTGTTAGCAAAATTGGAGGAGATTTTTTTGAATATCTTTGGCTAACTTTTTATCTTTCCCTTCCCTGCTTTTTAGGCTTATAGATAGTGTTTAATGCATATTAATGATTGCACTATTGAAGGTTTAGGAGCATGGAATCTATTTTTTTTTTGTAGAAGATTACACCTAGTTTATTTCGGATTGTGCAAATGCAACTTTGGATGAATTAGGTTACATTAAAAAATTCTCATATTTCTAGTTTTGCACGATAGAGTAGCATTATACTATTAGTACTTTGTATTTTAATGTTTTCAAAGTTCTGGTCCATTTTACAGACTTTTAATTTATTTTTCTAACCTTGTATTTTTCATTTTTTTTAAATTTTGTAAAAAAATAAAAATAAAATTAAAATTAAAATCCTAAAAATAGATGCACGGGTATCAAGAATAAGCTTTAATGTTTCATTTAAAGCAGTTTTGACCTTATTTTGAAGCAAATACGAAATTAAAAAAAATCTATTTAAAGTTCAGTTTTAATTTTTTTTTGTAATTTCGAAGTTTACATGATTTCACATTTTAAGCTTTGCATTTCATTTTCAAGCAATAAATTAGCTTCCCTTTATGAAAATTACAATTTCATAAAAGGAGGTAATTTATATGGCATTCCAAAGGCCATTGTTTTTAAAGCAATAAATTAACTTCTCTTTATGAAAATTACAATTTCATTAAAGAGGTAATTTATATGGCATATTAAAGGCTATTACATTTTAGAGTTAGTTATTTATGTTATTTTTTTTTCATTCTTAAAATTTAACTAAGCAAGATAAAATCCATCCACAAAGAAAACTAAAATGAATCCAATCATAATTTAAGATTCACATTTAGAGATAGATTTTAATATTTTGTTTCATGCTCAAAGCAGGGCTCAAAGAAGATAAAACTTGTTTAAAATATGCTTACAAAGGAAGATAAAATCTACCTAAAACACTTCAACATAAAGTGAACCACAACTTTACATCATGGTCATATGAGGGACAATCACATTTAAATCTTCTTTTCTTTTAAGTTTCATGAACAATAAATAACATAGCATAATAAAGTAATACTAACACATGCCCCTTGTTAACATTTTCTTGCACATCACTAAAGTATTCTAGCACTTATTTGACACATTTTCATAAACATACAAGCACACATAAGTAAAAGGAACCTTGGAGAAATTTTTATTTCTTTGCAAGAGAGGGTTTTCTAATCAAAATCCGTGTGAGTGTGGTTTTGCAATTGGGTAAAATTACCACTCAACAGGTGCCTGAGCAGGTGATTTTTCAAATTTTGCCTTCATCCATCTTTGAATATTTTCCACTATTGTCAGAAAGAAGCCTTTGTTAAAGTCATTCTACAAGAAATCTATTTGTCTCTTAACTTCTCCATATTTATTTTTGCTTTCTTTTGACAATTCTAAAACTTGAATTCCAAGGATGCAGTTCGATTGTGAAGATGTCAATAATGCTAACTCAGTCCTTGTCTTCAGTAAAGGTATCTCTGTCTGAATCATAACACACATCTCAAAATAATTAGATTAAAGTGACATATTTCAAAATAAATAGATAGTACCTCCTTCATGAGGCTTGATTTTATCATGCTCCAACTACCATAAATATTAAGTAAGGATTCAATAGAAGTGCAACAAGACCATATGCATAGTCATACCTTCCTGGAAAATTTATTTTGTAAGTTCTAACCTATAAAATAGTATATATATATATAATTAGAATTTTCCTAGATCATAAAATGTTGTGGGTTGATCATTGCCCTTTTCTGCAATACTTTTAGTACTCTGAGTACTTAGAAAATTTTAAATTTATTTCAAAACTGGAAGAAAACAACCACACATATTTTAAATAATTAACAGGTGATGTGCTTTGGTTATTAAATAAAGAATTAAACCATTATTAACATACCTTTATCGACATTCTCTTTAGTTTCCCCTTGTAAATCCTCTTTCCATTCTTTGTCTTCAATGTCTAAGAATTGATCACCTTTGGTCAAAAATTCTTTTGTCATTTATATATCCCCTGTACTAGTAGATATCCTTATCAAATTTATCTCCTATCCTTCATTTGTCAATTTTATTTTTGCATATTCCTTTTATTTTTGAAGAATGTGTTTGAGTGGAGAGTCCTCCTCGAGATTTTTATCAATAGTGCCTAAACCTGTTGTAGGGGCCCACAAGAAAAGCAATTTCCTTTCTTCAGATATAAAGCTATTTAAGAGCAATTTAACTACTACTGTCCCTTTCTATTTAGATTGAATTGCATAATGAAGTGCAGTCCTTCTAGCGTAATCAAGTTCAAGAAGCTAAGCTCCCCATAGCAAGATAAATCTTATGATATCCACGTGTCCCTTGTTGACCGCTAAATAAAGAGCTATTTATCCATATGAGGTTATCGATACCATCCAAAGGACATGTTGTGGTTGCTCCACAACGTACCCCAAAATTGGGGACCCACCTTTTTGCATATTTTCCAAGAAGACCGAAGCGACCCATATGCTAAAGATCAAAGAAAAGCAAAACACCGCAAGGAGAAAAAAGTGTCGCGATATCGCGACATGTTGCATTTTCGCGGTCCAAAGCAAATGTTGAGCAAGGTGCAGAAACAGTATTGTCATTGTTGTCAACTCAGACAGATAGATCAATTGATGATGCAGTGGACAGATGTTCAGAGGTCAGTCAGAACAGGTACAGTGAATTTCCAAGAAGACAGAAGTGGCCTAGATTCAAAAAATCAAAGAAAAAGACAAGTAAGAAAATTGTCGCGATATCGCGACATGTTTTCTGTCGCGATTTCGTGACATAACGGAGGAGAGAGAAAAAGCTGGAAAACTGTCGCGATATCGCGACATGTTTTCTGTCACGATTTCGTGACATAACGGAGGAGAGAGAAAGCGCAAGAAAAACTGTCGTGATTTCGCGACATGAATGGAGGAAAGGAGCTTGCAAGGAAAAGTGTCGCGATTTCGTGACAATTTGCAAGAGGAAGCGCTAAGGAGAAAAAGTGTCACGATATCGCGACATGTTCATTTTCGCGAGCAAAAGCGAAGGAAAAAGGGGAGAGAAAAAGATGTCGCGATTTCGTGACATGTTTCATTTTTGCAAGCAAAAGCGAAGGAAAGAGGAGAGAGAAAAAGATGTCACGATTTCATGACATGTTTCATTTTCGCGGCGAAAGCGAAGGAAAGAGGAGAGAAAAAGATGTCGTGATTTCGTGACATGTTTCATTTTCGTGGGCGAAAGCGAAGGAAAGAGGAGAGAGAAAAAGATGTCACGATTTCGTGACATGTTTCATTTTCACGGGCGAAAGCGAAGGAAAGAGGAGAGAGAAAAAGATGTCACGATTTCGTGACATGTTTCATTTTCACGAGCGAAAGCGAAGGAAAGAGGAGAGAGAAAAGATGTCACGATTTTCGTGACATGTTTCATTTTCGCAGGGGAAAGCGAAGGAAAGAGGAGAGAGAAAAAGATGTCACGATTTCGTGACATGTTCCATTTTCACGGGTGCATGCGAAGAGAAGTGCAAGGAAGCGAAAAGTGTCATGATTTTGTGACATGTTCCATTTTTGGTGCATGCAAAGAGAAGTGCAAGGGAGAAAAAAGTGTTGCAATTTTGTGACATGTTCCATTTTCGTGGGTGCATGCCAAGTAGAGTGTACGAAGGCGAAAAGTGTCACGATTTCGTGACATGTGTTTTCGCGCTTGCATGCCGAGAAGAAGACAAAAAGTTGTCAGAGCGGCAGTTCTTCTGTCGAGGGATGTGAGTAAATTGTCGAGCCGTAAAAATAAAATCGTTAGAACTGTAAATACGCAGGTAAGATTGTCAGAGCCATAAAAAGGCAGGTAAGACGATCAGAGTCGTAAATAGAAAGATAAATCTGTCAGAACAATGGATTTACTTACAAAGCGCCGAGAAGGTTGTCAGAGCCGTAAAGTGGGTAGTTAAGACTATCAGAGGCGTAAGTAAGCATTTAAGAGCATAGTATGCAGAGTCGTAAGAATGTTTTTCGTGTACAGAAAGTTAGGGTTAGGGTTGAGCTCTGCACGTGGTAAGAGTGTTGTGACTTGTCGAATAAAAGAAAAAAGGGGCTGTGAAAATAATGATAGAGAGTATTGTGCTGAGAAAAATACAGAGAGCAGTGTGCTGTAAAAAGAGACAGAAGAAAGTGTTGTAAGAGAGAATAGCAGAGCTGTAAGAAGTTGTAGTTCTTGTTTTTAAGGAATTAGACCAGTGAGGGTCTTGTTGCAGAGAAGGCATTTTTATGTCATAAAATCTATTCAGAACTAAAGTCCAAGTTGGTGCTTGGCATTAGGGGGTTGGTGCTCCTTTTTGTTGGTGCAGATAAATTGTTTGTAAAGTTGGTGCTTTGCAAAGGCTGGATTTGGATGGGTGTCCAAGCAGTCTAATTTTTGAGGAGTAGCCAAATCTGGTGAACCTCGTTAAATCGTGTGTTGTGGATTGCTCTCTTGTTTATTTGCTTTATCTATTTTTAAGTTCTCTCTGCTTAAGTTTTAAAGAGTTGTAGATCTGTATTTAAATTGCTACACTGATTCACCCCCCTCTCAGTGTCATTGTGAGAATATCAATTGGTATCGAGCCAAGTTCCTGAACTAGCTTAATCAGCTAAGGTGATCTTGGAAGAATCACAATGGCCGGTGGTGAAGGATTTTCATCCAACAAAGCTCCTTTGTTCGATGGAACTAATTACTCTTTCTGGAGACTCAGGATGCAGACTTATCTGTGTGCTTTGGGTTATGACATTTGGGAGTCAGTAGAAAGTGGGTACACAATATCCTCTACTCCTCCATATGATGTTGTTGAGAAGAAAAAGTTTGAGAATAACTCTAAAGCAAAGAATGCTATAATGTGTGGGTTAGTAGACAGTGAACTGATAAGGATCATGAGCTGTAAAATAGCAAAAGACATGTGGGACAAACTATAGAGCATTCATGAAGGAGACAACAAGATCAAGGAAGCCAAGCTTCAAACGCATCGAGCTCAGTTCGAAGCATTAAAAATGAATGATGATGAGAACATAGAGGCCTATATGCTGAGAGTCAATGGAATCATTAATGCAATTAGAGGACTCGGTGAGGAAATAGAAGATGCGGTCATCGTGAAAAAGGTATTAAGAACTCTTCACAAAAGATTTGATTCTAAAGTTTCTGCTATAGAAGAAGCTAAAGATCTAAATTCTTTTAGCATGGATGAAATGCATGGTTCTTTAACTGCATATGAAATGAGAATAGGACAAACTAAGCCCTCAGACAGAGAAGCTGCTTTTAAAGCACACAAAAATATAAAAGCTAATCAAGAATCTACAGAAGAAGAGTCTTTAGATGAAACAGAAGCAAACTTTGTTAGGAAACTAATAAAGGGAAAAGGAAAGTACAGAGGTAAGTTACCGTTTAAGTGCTTCAACTGTGGAGGAGTCGGGCACTTTGCAGCTAAATGTCCAATGAATGAGAAAAACAAAAATGATGAAGGGTCACACCAAGAAAGAAGTGACTGGAAGAAGAAACCACATTTCAAAAAAAGCAACTTCAAGAAGAAAAGTTTCATATCCAAGAATGTCAGCTCTTTTGAAGACTGCTCCGGTGAGGATTCTGAAGAAGAAGCGAGTGAAGCTCTGTTCATGGCATTTGAAGAAAGAATAACAGAGGAAAAACCAGAATGTAATGAAAAACCTGAGGATGAGGCTGAAGTTTATCTGGAAGGTGAGTTAGTTGCTTGCACTTAAAGAACTGAGCACAGAAAGGAAAAAGAATAAAAAGGTCTCAAGAAAGCTTGAGGATGCCAATGAAATAATAAACAACTTGAAAGTACAGACAGACGAATTTAAGAAAATGTCTGAAGTTCTCGAAGTACAATTAACTGTAAAGATAGATGAATGCAACAAGCTAGAAGAAGACATTGTTAAGTTAAGGATGCAGCTAGAGGAGATGAATAGGAAATTGAGTTGTTATCATAAGTTTGAAGAAAGTACTGTAAAGTTGGATAAAATTTTAAATAACCAAAGGCCTTTCGGCATCAAATTTGGTTTGGGCTTCGATGAAGGAGAATCATCAAAGGGTTCAAAGGCCTTAAATGTAGAACCCATAAAGAAAGAAGAAAAGATCAGGGTTGATCAAGAAAAAACAAATCATGCCAAAGAAAGCAATAATGCCAGACTCAAGAAGAGTACTTGACAAAGATGGATTCACAAAAGTCACACATCCAAGAAGGAGAAGATTCATGGCTCCTACTTCAAACTGGCAAAGACCTGCACCCAAGTTTAATCATTCCTTTTATGGTTACTGTTTTAAATGCAATGCTTATGGTCATAAGATTTCAGATTGCAGTTATAATGTAGCACAAAGGAATTTCACCAGTAGAAATGTTTTTTCTCCATTGATGGATTATGTAGTTGAATGTTATAACTGTCATAATTTTGGACATTTTGCAAGAAACTGTAGAAGCACTTTTGCAGCAAATAATTATCAGGGTAGAAAATCTCAACCAAATGGGTTGAAACAAAACAAGAAATTTCTTGAAAAATAGGCACATGCTAATGAAAGGGGAAAGGCAAAACAAGTAGCCAAATCTGCTATCAAACCAGAATGGAAAGAAAAGGAATCTTTGATTGTTCAGACTGCTTTTAAAGCACAGAACAAATCTGCACCATGGATACTTGACAGTGGATGCTCCGAGTCACATGACAGGTGACAAGCAAAAATTTGAGAAGTTACAGAATTATGAAGGTGGTTCTGTGAAATTTGGAAATAATGATGGAGCAAAGATAGTTGGCAAAGGATCAGTCAAGATCAGTGACGAAAAGATCAAATCAAAAGAAGTCTTGTTTGTGATTGGTCTGAAGCATAACTTGCTCAGTGTAAGTCAAATCTGTGACAGAGGTCATGAAGTAGTTTTTAAGAAGCAGGGCTGTGAAGTGAGAAAAGCTAACAGTGGGAAGTTAATTGCTACTTGGATCAAGGACTTCTAGAAATCTGTATACTCTCTCAGAGACCTCAGAAGGAGCATGCTTGATTGGACAAGAAGATGAAAATTGGCTGTGGCACAAAAGGCTCGGTCATATCAGCTTTGACAATTTGGTTAAAATAAGTTCAAAAAGGGCTATAAGAGATATACCTTCCATTGGCAAACCACTAAATAGTATTTGTGCTTCATGTCAAAAGGGGAAGCAAACTAGAGCCACATTTAAATCAAAGGAGTACTTTACCGACAAACCCTTAGAACTAATTCATACTGATTTATGTGGACCCATGAGAACTCAAAGTATAAATGGTGACAAATACTTTATGCTTTGCATAGATGACTATTCCAGAATGACCTGGATATTCTTTTTGAAGCAGAAATCTGAAGCTTTTGAAATGTTCAAGACTTTCAAAAACCAAGTTGAGAATGAAACAGGAAAGAGGATCAAATGCTTAAGATCAGATAGAGGAGGAGAGTTCATCTCAGAGGAGTTTGCAGAATACTATCAAAAATATGGGATCAGAAGACAGTTTTCAGCAGCAAGGACACCTCAGCAGAATGGTGTTGTAGAAAGAAAGAACAGAACTATGCAGGAAATGGCACGGACAATGTTGACTGAAAGCAAAATTGTAGACAGATTTTGGAAAGAGGCAGTCCATACTGCAGTTTATATCCAAAACAGGTGCATGTTGAGGACACATGAAAGCAAAACCCCTTATGAGCTTTGGTTCGGCAAGAAGGCAACAACAAAATACTTCAAAGTCTTTGGCAGCAAGTGTTACATCAAAAGAACGGAAGATAATCTTGGTAAATTTGAAGATAGAGCTGATGAAGGTATTTTTGTTGGCTATTCATCAAAAAGCAAAGCTTACAAATGCTACAACAAAAGGCTAAAGAAAATTGTAGACAGTGTCGATGTTAAATTTGATGAAGATAGGAGACAAGCTGTCAGCTGTGAAGAAAACTACCCTATTTATGAAGAAGTTATTGAAGGAGATGAAGAAAAGGAAATAGAAGAGAATCAAAAAATTGACCCAGATGATTTAAGTATTGATTCAGAAGTAGAAGAAAACAATAAATTTAAAACAGGAAGCTGGCAGAAAAATCATCCTAGAGAACAAATTATAGGGGACCCCACAGTTGGTGTTAAGACAAGAAGAAGAGTAGTAAGTAACTACTCCCTATTATCCAGCATTGAGCCCAAAAATATTGCTGAAGCAAGCACAGATGAAAGTTGGATGAAGGCAATAAATGAAGAACTAGATCAGATTGAGAAAAACAAAACCCGGGAGTTAGTACCACGGCACTGTAAATAAAAACATAATCGGTACTAAATGGATTTTTAGAAACAAATTGAATGAAGATGGACAAGTTGTAAGGAATAAAGCAATATTGGTCTATAAATTCTATGCTCAAGTTGAAGGTATTGATTTTGAGGAAACTTTTGCACCGGTGGCTAGACTCGAGGCAATCAAAATGTTTCTGGCTTTAGCGAGTCCACAGGAATTTCAAAGTTTATCGGATGGACGTGAAATCAGCATTTTTGAATGGAAATCTTGAAGAAGAAGTTTATATTGAGCAACCAGATGGTTTTCAACTCGGTGATAATCCCAACTTTGTTTGCAAGTTGAAGAAAGCTTTGTATGGCTTGAAACAGGCACCCAGAGCATGGTATGCAAGACTAGACAACTATCTCACTAAACAAGGGTTCAAGAAAGGTATGGTGGATAGTAACTTGTATGTCAAAATAGGCAATGGCCAACTTATTGTCCTTGTTGTTTATGTTGATGATATAATTTTTGGTAGCAGCAATGATGAGTCATGTAGAGACATAGCAAATAAAATGCAAAAAGAATTTGAAATGTCTATGATTGGTGAACTTTCATATTTCCTCGGAATGCAAGTTAACCAAAGTGAAAAGGGCATTTTTATTTCTCAAGTTAAATATGTGAAAGAAATGCTGAAAAAGTTCACAATGGAGGATAGTAAACCTGTAAGCACTCCCATGACAACAGGTTGCAAATTGAGCAAGGATGACAAATCTCCAGATGTAGATCAAACCATGTACAGATCTATGATTGGAAGCCTGTTGTATTTAACAGCCACAAGACCAGATATCTTACAAGCAGTATGCATGGTAGCAAGATTTCAGGCTAGTCCCAAAGAGACTCATGTGACAGTTGTGAAGAGGATCTTTAGGTACCTCAAGGGTACTATGGAGTATGGGTTATGGTACCCAAAAGGTAAGGACTTCACTCTTTTTGCATATTCTGATGCAGATTGGGCAGGATGTATAGATGACAGAAAGAGTACCAGTGGTGGTGCATTCTATCTTGGAGACAGGTTGGTAGCATGGCACAACAAGAAACAAGAATCAGTCTCTCTATCCATAGCAGAGGTAGAATACATTGCTGCAACAACATGTTGTACATAGATTTTATGGATGAGACAAACCCTGAAAGATCTTGGTATTAACTTCAAAGAGCCAATTTCTGTTAAATGTGATAATACCAGTGCTATTAACATCTCAAAGAATCCGGTTATGCATTCAAGAACCAAACATATTGCAATCCGGTATCACTTTTTGAAGGATAAAGTTGCAGAAGGTGAGGTTAAATTGGATTTTGTTCCAACTACAGAGCAAGTAGCAGATATCTTCACTAAACCATTGCCCAAGGAAGTTTTTGAATATCTTCGTAGTAAGTTGGGAGTGGTCACACTACCCAAGAACTGACTAGCTTTCGGGAACACATTCTCAGGGGGAGCATTTATATATTTGATTATCAGCCCTTTGATATATATTTGTTTGCTCTTGTTTGTATTTTTTGCTAACTGTAATAGTGTGTGCTTGAGAATGTTGTGCATGGACTCAGGGGGAGTCTGCAGCAGCCCTTTGGTATTATTGTCAAAGGGGGAGAAGAATTTTTGGAAATTGCACATGTGTTGCCAACAATTCCAAAGGGGGAGATTGTTGAGCAAGGTGCAGAAACAGTATTGTCATTGTTGTCAACTCAGACAGATAGATCAATTGATGATGCAGTGGACAGATGTTCAGAGGTCAGTCAGAACAGGTACAGTGAATTTCCAAGAAGACAAAAGTGGCCCAGATTCAAAAAATCAAAGAAAAAGACAAGTAAGAAAACTATCGCGATATCGCGACATGTTTTTTGTCGTGATTTCGTGACATAAAGGAGGAGAGAGAAAAAGCTGGAAAACTGTCACGATATCGCGACATAACAGAGGAGAGAGAAAACACATGAAAAACTGTCACGATTTCATGACATGAATGGAGGAAAGGAGCTTGCAAGGAAAAGTGTCACGATTTCGTGACAATTTGCAAGAGGAAGCGCTAAGGAGAAAAAGTGTCGCGATATCGTGACATGTTTCATTTTCGCGATGAAAGCGAAGGAAAGAGCTAAGGAGAAAAGATGTCACGATTTCGTGACATGTTTCATTTTCACGAGCAAAGCGAAGGAAAGAGGAGAGAGAAAAAGATGTCACGATTTCATGACATGTTTCATTTTGGAGAGCAAAAGCAAAGGAAATAGGAGAGAGAAAAAGATGTCGCGATTTCGTGACATGTTTCATTTTCGGGCGAAAGCGAAGGAAAGAGGAGAGAAAAAAGATGTCACGATTTCATGACATGTTTCATTTTCGCGGGTGAAAGCGAAGGAAAGAGGAGAGAGAAAAAGATGTCGCGATTTCGTGACATGTTTCATTTTCATGAGCGAAAGCGAAGGAAAGAGGAGAGAGAAAAAGATGTCACGATTTCGTGACATGTTTCATTTTTGCGAGCGAAAGCGAAGGAAAGAGGAGAGAGAAAAAGATGTCACGATTTTGTGACATGTTCCATTTTCACGGGTGCATGCGAAGAGAAGTGCAAGGAAGCGAAAAGTGTCACGATTTCGTGACATGTTCCATTTTTGCTGGTGCATGCAAAGAGAAGTGCAAGGAAGCGAAAAGTGTCACGATTTTGTGACATGTTCCATTTTCGTGGGTGCATGCCAAGTAGAGTGTACGAAGGCAAAAAGTGTCATGATTTCGTGACATGTGTTTTCGTGCTTGCATGCCGAGAAGAAGACAAAAAGTTTGTCAGAGCGTAGTTCTTCTATCGAGTAGATAAGTTGTTAACCGTAAATACGTAGGTAAGATTGACAGAGACGTAAATAAGCAGGTAAGACGGTCAGAATCGTAAATAAGAAGATAAATCTGTAAGAACGGCGGATTTACTGACAGAGCGCCGAGAAGGCTGTCAGAGCCGTAAAGTGGGCAGTTAAGACTGTCAGAGGCGTAAGTAATCATTTAAGAGCGCAGTAAGCAGAGCCGAAAGAATGTTTTTCATGTACAGGAAGTTAGGGTTAGGGTTGAGCTCTGCACGTGGCAAGAGTGTTGTGATTTGCCGGATAAAAAGAAAAAAGGGGCTGTGAAAATATAGAGAGTATTGTGCTAAGAAAAATACAGAGAGCAGTGTGCTGTAAAAAGAGACAGAAGAAAGTGTTGTAAGAGAGAATAGCAGAGCTGTAAGAATTTGCAGTTCTTGTTTTTTAAGGAATTAGACCAGTGAGGGTCTTGTTGCAGAGAAGGCATTTTTATGTCATAAAATCTATTCAGAACTAAAGTCCAAGTTGGTGCTTGGCATTAGGGGGTTGGTGCTCCTTTCTGTTGGTGCGGATAAATTGTTTGTAAAGTTGGTGCTTTGCAAAGGCTGGATTTGGATGGGTGTCCAAGCAGTCTAATTTTTGAGGAGTAGCCAAATCTGGTGAACCTCGTTAAATCATGTGTTGTGGATTGCTCTCTTGTTTATTTGCTTTATCTATTTTTAAGTTCTCTCTGCTTAAGTTTTAAAGAGCTGTAGATCTGTATTTAAATTGCTACACTGATTCACCCCCCCCTCTTAGTGGATCAAAGAAAAAGCAAAACATCGCAAGGAGAAAAAAGTGTCGCGATATCGTGACATGTTGCATTTTCGCGGTCCAAAGCAAAGAGAAAAAGCAAGGAGGAAAAAGTGTCGCGATATCGTGACATGTTGCATTTTCGCGGCCAAAAGAGAAGAGAAAGAGCAAGGAGGAAAAAGTGTCACGATATCGCGACATGTTGCATTTTCGAGGCCAAAAGAGAAGAGAAAGAACAAGAAAGAAAAAGTGTCGCGATATCGCGACATGTTGCATTTTCGTGGCCAAAAGAGAAGAGAAAGAACAAGGAAGAAAAAGTGTCGCGATATCGTGACATGTTGCATTTTCGCGGTCCAAAGCGAAGAGAAAGAGCAAGAAGGAAAAAGTGTCGCGATATCGTGACATGTTGCATTTTCGTGGCCAAAAGAGAAGAGAAAGAACAAGAAAGAAAAAGTGTCGCGATATCGTGACATGTTGCATTTTCGTGGCCAAAAGAGAAGAGAAAGAACAAGAAAGAAAAAGTGTCGCGATATCGCGACATGTTGCATTTTCGCGGCCAAAAGAGAAGAGAAAGAACAAGAAAGAAAAAGTGTCGCGATATCGCGACATGTTGCATTTTCGTGGCCAAAAGAGAGAAAGAAAAAGTGTCGCGATATCGCGACATGTTGCATTTTCGCGACTCCAAAAGGCGAAAGAAACAAAAGTGTCGCGATATCGCGACATGTTGCATTTTCGTGACTCAAAAGGGGCAGGTAGGCAGAGAGACAAGAGTGTCGCGATTTCGTGACATGTCCGATTTTTGCCAAGGGAACAGAGTAGTGGACAGTGCGTCTGATATTAGTGATGAACACCAGGATAGTGAAACTGAAGACTGCATAATGACGTGGACCTATAAGGAATAAATCGAAGATTGAATAAGGTAATTTGTCACATAAGGACAAAATCCAATGAATAAGACAAAACGTTACATAAGGAATCTTTAATGATTTGAAATCATTTAAGATGGTCGTTACACATGGAAGGAAGCGGACGCATGCCCATGTGGAGAAAAGGAAACAGTTTTTTTTTGAAATCAAACGAAAAGTGAAGAAAACCAAACAGAGGAAGCCAAACCATGGGAATGAAACGAAGGGCCACAAAATAGAAACGAAAAGCTTTTTTGGAAACCAAAACACATGCATGCACAAGGGAAGGTGAAACGAACAACCATTGGAAAATGAAACGAAAAGCTTCCTGAAAATTTTAAATACGCCAGGCAAGGATGTTTTGAGGGGTTGGAAACTGCTACGAGGCGAGTTGCAGATTTGAAGGCAAGAGGGCCATTCTGGACCTGTTTGAGTCATTTTCTTCCATGGACTGGTTTGGGAAAACCAAAAATTTTTGTTATTGTAAAATGACAAATTTTTAATACAGAAAATTTCAGAAAGTTGCATCTTATGGACAAGAAAGGAGGAGTCATTTTCTGCATGCAAGATTAAATGTCTATTTTTCCCCTTTTCATATTTTAGGCTTGTAAATGGAGTTTATGCAAGTTTCTTGATTGCTTCATGCGAATGTTTAAATCTGAAAATCTCATTTAAAACCCTAGGAGCCAGCACTTAGCTTATCCGGATTGTGCTTGTTTTGCAAGTCCAATAGGTTAGGTTGCATGCATGAAAACCTCACATCTTCGGTTTTGTCGAAATAGGATAGCATCATACTGAATGCATTTTATTTTCATTTTCTGCATTTCAATTTTCATTTTTTTGCATTTTATTTTTCCAAAAATTTTAACTTTTCTTTTAATTTTTAGGCATTAAAATAAACATTAAAAAAATTTCAAAATCCAAAAATAATTTCACCATTGCGTAGGTTATACTTCAGACTTCCAATACGCACTTTGAAATTTCATTTTCGGAGTTGTCTAGTGGTTTAAAGATTCACCGAAGTTGCTGTTTTAGTACAGATTTAAAAAAAATCCGAAAATAGAAAATTTCCATTTTGGACCGAATTTCATTTTTTTCAGTTTCATGTTTCATTCATGAGCCTATGATGACATTCCCTTCATGAAAATTCCAATTTCATTGAAGGAGTTATGTTTTATGGCATTTCACAAATTTCCATTTTTTGAGCCTAAAATTACCCTCTCTTCATAAAAATTCTAATTTTACGAAAGAGGGGTAATTTGAGTATTACATTGAAGGTCATTTCTTCAAAGCACTTAATTGTTCATCTTAATGAAAATTTGATTTCATTTAAGAGGGATAAGTTAAAGTGACATTTAAAGCCCTTAATTTAAGGCCATAAATTATTGCCTCTTTGTGAAAACCTATTTCACCAAAGAGGGGTGGTTTATCGATCACATTGAAAGCTATCTTCATCTTCATGATAAGAAGCCATATTTGGACTTAATAAAGAAGATAAAATCTATTTTAAAACCCTCAAGATAAAAGGAATTAAGGCACTACATCGTAGTCATATGAGGGCCAACTCACATGTGCTTTATTTGGTTCAATGAACAATCACTAAAGTTTCATGGTAAAATAAACCAACATTGCCCCTTGTTTACAGTTACTTGCAATCACTAAGGTGTTCCAAGCATTTAAAATTGAATATCTTTATTTGAGATTACTAATACACATATGCAAATGCTAATATAGCGGAGACCTTGGAGAAGTTGTTTGTTTAACTTCTTTGCAAGAGGGGATTTGGAACCCAAATCCTAAGGGAGAGTGTACTTTCACAATTGGGTGAAAATACCACTCAACATTTTGGCGCTAGAAGGAGGGCCTGAATTGGTTTATTTCAGTGTGATTTAAATGCTATAGGGATTTAAATTTTGAATATTTCATGCCCTATTGATTATTATCTTTAGCCCTCTTTTAACAATACAACCTTGTAGTGTTAAAAGGAGGACATGAATTGCTATGCATTGTTCTAACGCTTTTGATTGTTCATACAGGAATAATGTGTTTTGATTTGATTTTGAAAAAAATTTAGTCTTGACTAACGAGGTTGTCTCCATGCAATTACTTTCATTTGATTTTAATGGATACATCTCTTGGTTGATGCTAACATGATTATTCATACGTTACATGTTTGATATTTGCTAGTCATTTCATGCTTATTTGTAAGGAATTATTTTGTCTAAAATGTAGTTGTTGTCGGTATTATGCTCTTCACTTGCGTGTAATGCGATCTTGTGAATCAGAAAGCCTACAACACTAGGAGTATGCTCTTCACTTGCGCATATGCGATCTGGTGAATCAGAAACTAATTTACATTTTTAGAATATTGCTTTGTCATGGTTCCTTCTTTTATTCATGACTAACAAATTGGTTTTGAAGTTATTCTTTGAGTTTCATAAATGGCTACAACTGTAGGAACGTGGTATGGGATACATGCTAATCCTTTGAACATTAGTGGAGATTCTCATGATTTACCCAAGAACGTAGAAAAACGTTTGCCCAAATTTAAGCACAATGGTCCAACATTAGCCGAGGAACATATTCAAGCCTATGTGGATATCCTAGTTAGATGGAATGTCGAACATGAGGATGTGGCATGTAGAATGTTTCCTGGAACCCTAGATGAGGTGGCATATGATTGGTACATCAATTTACCCACTGGTTCTATTACATCTTGGACTCAATTGAAAGATGATTTTATCAATCAATTTAGGTTGCTCATTGATCCTCTCACGATATATCAACAATTTACTTCTTGCAAAAGAGAACCTAATGAGCCAGTGAGAAATTTCAACTTGAGGTTTCGAAAGCTTTATGCGAGACTAATTTCTCCCTATACTATTGAGGAAAGTGGTGCTCTTCAAATATACTTTCGAGCATTGGATCCATTGTTTGCCATATTTGTTAGGATGAATCCCTTGGTTACTGATCTTGCATCGGCCTACACAGAAGCTATGATTGTAGATCAACAATTGAGGCCACAAGGTTATGGAATGGAGCAATCAACTATGGTAGGACAACTAGGGGCTTGCAATCAAACCTCGATGGTAAATCAAGCATGGGCACAACAAAATTTGATATCAAATGTTTTTCCCTACAATCAACTTTATCCTACCATACCAACTTATGCTCCCACATGTGCTTATACAAGTACTTCCATCCATCCAACTATGCCTCAATTAGAGAATCATGGGGTCACTCATGGAACCATTGCAACAAATGTTCAAGCTTTGTTCATGGATATCAATCCAACTAATCCTACTACTTCTACCACTCAACCCAAAGAGTTCGTATCGGAAGTAAAAGAGAAAAAGAAAGTGGTTAAGAAGGTATGTAGGCATGTTCCACCACAAAAATGAGCACATCAATGTATGCATCCAAATCATCCTAAGAAGAAAATTCGTAATGCCGATCTTAATGATGTTTCATGTTATGCTTCTTCAAGTAATACAAGAGATTTTGAGGTGACTTACGTTGAAGTAAATACCTATTCGAAATGTCTTGAAGAGCATGAAGATTTTGGAGAAGAAATTCTATGGATGGGTAACAAGAAGTTGGAATCAAATGATCACCATCTTATTTTGGAAAAGAAATATCTAGAATCATTACCCAAAAAGGAGGATGTGGATGAACAAGCTTATGTGGATATGATTTGGTCAGATGTACTTGCAAAGGATGGGAGCAACTATATGACACGGAATTCAAAAATCGATCCCATTATAGAAGCTCCTAAGCCATCACAAGTGGCTGAAAATGAATTTGAAAGAAAATCAACAAATGAAGTTGAAGACATAATCGAATTTCACCACTTGTTCTCGAAAGACACTTTGGATGATGTTCTCGAAAGGGATGACCAAGAGGATCCACACCTTCCAAATTGTGATAAAATTGAATCATGGGTTACAAATTTGGATTATGATAGCTTTACCAATTTGAATTCAAGAGATAACCCACTTTTGGAAATAACTGGACCATCTAAGGAAGGTGAAGATGAATTGGATAAGAAACATGCTGATGAATCAGAAGATGAAGAAGAAGTACTTGAGCATCACAACTTGAAATTGGAAGATGATTACTATGATTCGTGGAAGAAATGGGAAGAATATTATCAATCTAAGTCTTCTAACAAACTTGTTGTGTCAATTAATATGCAGGATAACTCAATTGCTTCCTCACATGAGGATACTATAAATCCTGTACAATTTGAGAAAGTTTTGGAAGAGGAATTCGAATCTCATCAAATTTTGGAACATGATAAGGATTCTACAACCATGAATCAAGAAAGAGAGTCATTTGCTTTAGATTCCTTTGAAGGAAAAGAAATTGAAAATCTTGATCCACTTACTTGTGCTACAATGATTATGCCATTTCAAAATGAGAAAATTACAAAACCTAAATCATTTGGGTTTGATATCATTGATGATCCAATTGAAAATCTCACGTTACCCAAAACAACCCAAGTGATTGATCATGGAAATGTGTTAGTTAACCCACCCCTAGATAGACAAGACTTATGGTTTGAAAGGGATGGACATATTTTCAATTGGGTACCTAAGTTTGGTGCCTTTGATAAACAAGTCATGGAGAAAGAACAAGTGCTACATGATGATGAATGTCATGAGAGAAAAGAGGAATTTTCAAATCCTCTTCAAGTAAGGTCAAATGAAAACATGCCAAAGGTAAAATCTCACCTTTTTGGTTTCACCATGCAAAATTCGAATGAAGGTTTGCCTAATGAATGGTTTGATTCAAATATTATTAATGTTATGGCTTTATTGAATGAAAATGAAAGCTTATTTCTACACCATGAATCAAAGTGCGGAATGGACATCTTAAAGAATAGACATAAAGGAATTGAATATCAATCATTGTCTAATCAATTTGAAAACTTGAAACTCCACCATAGGATTATTAATGAAACTAAATCAAATTGGTATGGTGAGAGGGGCAAGTGGAAGTTTGTTTCTTTGTTTGGTTTGATCTTGTTTTTGTTGGATTCCTACAAAACTTGGTATGCGTATCACGTCATATGTCTTTTAAAGAATTCTAATCAGGTTTGGGATCCGGGAAAATGATAATCCAAACTTTTGCACCATCTTGTATTATATTGTACATTTGTATATACTTTTGGTTTTCGTGTTTTGGTTTTGGATTGGATCTCATTTTGGTTTTAAGTTTTGTGTGTTGGTCCTTTGGACACTTTTGGTTTGTCTTGAAAAAAAAAAAAAAAAAAAAAAGCGAGATGTCAACTTATGTCCTTATGAATGTTGACTAAGACTAAGAGAATATGAAACATCGGAATTGTATTGTAGAAAGCTCCACGAGTATCGCAAACACATTAAAGAATATCGTTTGGAACTTGTGATGCATGAAGTTGTCAGTTTTACAAATTATGGCAAAATAGGTGGTATACTCCATCAGCATTTCAAAAAGAGCAATGCATTCATCCATATCTCATGTTACATTTCACATTGCATATACATTTCATCTCAGTTGCATCTACATTTCAAATACAATCATTGAAAAGGTGTCGAATCCTCTTAGGGTTATTACATAACATATATTAAAAGGATCCTAAGGTTGGGAAATGATGCCCGAACTATCTTGAACCAAGCACGTTTTACACATATTAAAGAGGATCTTGAGCAAAATGGTCAAAACCATACTTGGAAGAAAAGGTGAGGCGAAAGGAGTATTTCGTGTCTGTCCTATCATGCAACATAATCCTTAAAACAGTGGTTTTTACCACTCCTATAGTGCTTAAAGCCTAAAATCAGAGTAGTAAGGATAGGGTTAAATCCCCATCGAACTTAGGTTGAGGATCCAATTCCCCAAAGCTCTGATTTGATCTTCATGGAGTAGTAAGGATAGGGTCTAATTCTCATCTCGCTTAGGTTGAGAATCCGATTCCCCAAAGCTTCTATTTTGCCTCCATCACGCTTTAAGAAATTAAAAGCGTGATCTACACTCAAGAACTTGAAGTTCCAAAGCAAATTTTTTTCATTCTACTTTTATTGCATCATTGATATTGGATTGGAAGGATCGTACTACATGTCCCTTGCAAGGATGGGTAGTCATCCCCAAGGTTCAAGAAATCAAAAGTAAAGTCAAATCCTGGATTATGGGGTTGATCTCCACCGGGGCTATAGATGCCTGACTGGCGGTGGAGTATGCTCATGCGTGGCAACATGTCTTGTCTAAAAGCAAGACCACTGACTGCTCAAACGGATAGAGCTAGCCTGACAGTTTCATCCATAACAGGTTAAATCATTTTGTTCAAGATGAGGTAATGAACTCCAGATCGGAGTAGTAAGGATAGGGTTAAATTCCCATCTCGCTTAGGTTGGGAATCCTATTCCCCAAAGCTCTGATTTCACTTACACTTGCACATGGGTTCAAAATGGTAGTGACACATAACCAACTTTGGGATCTAGTAAATTAATTCAAGTATACTCATATTTGGTCCTAAGAGGATTTGACAGTTTTAATATGTTTGTTCATGGTACTAGAAAGTTTGAGCCTTTGCAAAGCTTGTTATATCTCTAGCATCTTCACCATACGTTAAATCCTACAGGAATCATCCATAACTTCTCATACGCTCGAATCATAAGTGAAAATGACAATGGAAAGTTGAACGAGTTTCAAACGATAGGGAATGAAGCACATTGCACACACCGAGCTGATGCTTAATAATTCTAATGCTTCATGTATTTCTCGTCTAGTTTCATTCTTGGGATATTTGCTGACGCTTGTGTTTGAGTTTTGAAGGTGTTCAGGTTGAGTTCTCACCGAAATGCTCAAGAGCATTTCCCAGCAGAGTCACCATTTGTTGTGGCTGCTCCACAACGTACCCCAAAATTGGGGACCCACCTTTTTGCATATTTTCCAAGAAGACCGAAGTGGCCCATATGCTAAAGATCAAAGAAAAAGCAAAACACCGCAAGGAGAAAAAAGTGTCGCGATATCGCGACATGTTGCATTTTCACGGTCCAAAGCAGAAGAGAAAAAGCAAGGAGGAAAAAGTGTCGCGATATCGCGACATGTTGCATTTTTGCGGCCAAAAGAGAAGAGAAAGAACAAGAAAGAAAAAGTGTCGCGATATCGCGACATGTTGCATTTTCACGGCCAAAAGAGAAGAGAAAGAACAAGAAAGAAAAAGTGTCGCGATATCGCGACATGTTGCATTTTCGCGGCAAAGAGAAGAGAAAGAACAAGAAAGAAAAAGTGTCGCGATATCGCGACATGTTGCATTTTCGCAGCAAAAGAGAAGAGAAAGAACAAGAAAGAAAAAGTGTCGCGATATCGTGACATGTTGCATTTTTGCGGCCAAAAGAGAAGAGAAAGAACAAGAAAGAAAAAGTGTCGCGATATCGCGACATGTTGCATTTTAGGACTCAAAAAGGGAGGCCAAGAAGCAAAAGTGTCGCGATATCGCGACATGTTGCATTTTCGTGACTCAAAAGCGCAGAAAGAGAGAGAGAAACAAAAGTGTCACGATATCGCGACATGTTGCATTTTCGCGACTCAAAAGAGAGATAGAGAAACAAAAGTGTCACGATATCGCGACATGTCCGATTTTTGCCAAGGGAACAGAGTAGTGGACAGTGCATCTGATATTAGTGATGAACACCAGGATAGTGAAACTAAAGACTGCATAATGACGTGGACCTATAAGGAATAAATCGAATATTGAATAAGGTAATTTGTCACATAAGGACAAAATCCAATGAATAAGACAAAACGTTACATAAGGAATCTTTAATGATTTGAAATCATTTAAGATGGTCGTTACACATGGAAGGAAGCGGACGCATGCCCATGTGGAGAAAAGGAAACATTTTTTTTGAAATCAAACGAAAAGTGAAGAAAACCAAACAGAGGAAGCCAAACCATGGGAATGAAACGAAGGGCCACAAAATAGAAACGAAAAGTTTTTTTTGGAAACCAAAACACATGCATGCACAAGGGAAGGTGAAACGAACAACCATTGGAAAATGAAACGAAAAGCTTCCTAAAAATTTTAAATACGCTAGGCAAGGATGTTTTGAGGGGTTGGAAACTGCTACGAGCAGAGTTGTAGATTTGAAGGCAAGAGGGCCATTTTGGACCTGTTTGAGTCATTTTCTTCCATGGACTGGTTTGGGAAAACCAAAAATTTTTGTTATTGTAAAATGACAAATTTTTAATACAGAAAATTTCAGAAAGTTGCATCTTATGGACAAGAAAGGAGGAGTCATTTTCTGCATGCAAGATTAAATGTCTATTTTTCCCCTTTTCAGATTTTAGGCTTGTAAATGGAGTTTATGCAAGTTTCTTGATTGCTTCATGCGAATGTTTAAATCTGAAAATCTCATTTAAAACCCTAGGAGCCAACACTTAGCTTATCCGGATTGTGCTTGTTTTGCAAGTCCAATAGGTTAGGTTGCATGCATGAAAACCTCACATCTTCGGTTTTGTCGAAATAGGATAGCATCATACTGAATGCATTTTATTTTCATTTTCTGCATTTCAATTTTCATTTTTTTTGCATTTTATTTTTCCAAAAATTTTAACTTTTCTTTTAATTTTCAGGCATTAAAATAAACATTAAAAAAATTTCAAAATCCAAAAATAATTTCACCATTGCGTAGGTTATACTTCAGACTTCCAATACGCACTTTGAAATTTCATTTTCGGAGTTGTCTAGTGGTTTAAAGATTCACCGAAGTTGTTGTTTTAGTACAGATTTAAAAAAAATCCGAAAATAGAAAATTTCCATTTTGGACCGAATTTCATTTTTTTCAGTTTCATGTTTCATTCATGAGCCTATGATGACATTCCCTTCATGAAAATTCCAATTTCATTGAAGGAGTTATGTTTTATGGCATTTCACAAATTTCCATTTTTTGAGCCTAAAATTACCCTCTCTTCATAAAAATTCTAATTTTACGAAAGAGGGGTAATTTGAGTATTACATTGAAGGTCATTTCTTCAAAGCACTTAATTGTTCATCTTAATGAAAATTTGATTTCATTTAAGAGGGATAAGTTAAAGTGACATTTAAAGTCCTTAATTTAAGGCCATAAATTATTGCCTCTTTGTGAAAACCTATTTCACCAAAGAGGGGTGGTTTATCGATCACATTGAAAGCTATCTTCATCTTCATGATAAGAAGCCATATTTGGACTTAATAAAGAAGATAAAATCTATTTTAAAACCCTCAAGATAAAAGGAATTAAGGCACTACATCGTAGTCATATGAGGGCCAATTCACATGTGCTTTATTTGGTTCAATGAACAATCACTAAAGTTTCATGGTAAAATAAACCAACATTGCCCCTTGTTTACGATTACTTGCAATCACTAAGGTGTTCCAAGCATTTAAAATTGAATATCTTTATTTGAGATTACTAATACACATATGCAAATGCTAATACAGCGGAGACCTTGGAGAAGTTGTTTGTTTAACTTCTTTGCAAGAGGGGATTTGGAACCCAAATCCTAAGGAAGAGTGTACTTTCACAATTGGGTGAAAATACCACTCAATAGGATGGTAGCCTCAGATGGCTACTGACCCCATCAAAGGGTGCTAGCCTCATCAGGCTACTAATACTAGTTATAGGTCAATAGCATTTATAGGATACCATCCCCATATATTTATCGATAGCCTTAGATGGCTACCGACTCCACTAGCAATCCGATAGCCTTTAAAGGCTACCAAAACCAAACATAATCCATAATCAATAAGCAAATGACACACATAGTCTTTATTATCAAGAAAAGTAGATTAAAAATAAATTTAGAATATCATAGTGTAACAAAATATCCAAATTATCTTTATAATGCATCACATACCTTATATACATAACAAATTATTCACCTATGAGTAAGTAATGGTAAATTCCTTCTACTCCTGGTAAAATCTCTAGTTTAGTGCATCTTTAGAAAAATGATGTATTATTAAACCTTGTGTACCTCTAAATTGCCTCTATAAATATTTAGTACCATTCTAACTCCCATTAACACCATATAGAGATAAAATATTACTTTCATGGTGGTTTCACTTGGTCTCACATTAACTTTATTGTATTGTGAGTTTGAAATTATGATTTATATTTTTGTAAAGGAGATTCATAATATTTATAAAATTGAGATTTATAATTTTTTCTTGAGCAATTCATATTTTGAAACAAGTAACAGACCATGATAATAGCAATGTATATGTTGTAGGATTTGAGTAATTAAGGCTAGTGATGCTTTGCTCTATTTGTTTGTCATCCTATTTCATCAAACCAACTATCTCATTTATAGCCTTCATGGTACAATTAGACTAAATCATGTGAAGGGAATTCTTGGTTGATGTCTATGTTAGGTTGTTTACCTTTCATGGTACAATTAGACTCAATCATTTTTTGTGATGACTAATAGTAATTCTAAGGAACTATTACACATAGACAACAAAGGGTCATGATGACATGGAAGAAAAAACAAATAGGCAATAATATATGGTGAAATATTTGTGAGTGGAGGTATGAGAGTGGATGTGGTAGGACTTGAGTACAAGACCAATGGATAAGTAGCCATACATTTACCCATATATATTGATAGCCTCATATGGCTATCAGCTCCACTGGCAATCTGGTAGCCTTTAAAGGCTACCAAAACCAAACATACACTGGTAGCCTCGTACATGAATTTTACTCTAGTAGCCTCTCATCTCATATGAAATTGTATTTTCAATAGTCTTTCTTTTGTTTAATATTTTTCCAAATATTAACATAAATTCACCCCATTATTATAATTTTTGGTGGAAATCAAATGCATTCACCATGTCTCCTACACAAATTTGGCCAGGATTCACCTGGGTTTCTAAATTGATTCACCTTTTATTTATAATTAGATTTTGGGTTTGACCCCTTATGCATAACCCTGATTGAGATAGACCCCACCAAAATATCTGCCATTGTAGATATACCACCACCTTATAACATCACTGAGCTTCATAGTTTACAAGGCAATTCCAAGCTATCCGTCAATTCATCACTCAAATAGAAAATAAATATCAACCCTTTCTTAAACTCATTAAGAAAGGTACACCCTTTTGTTTTGGATGATGAGTGCCAAAATTTCTTTGAAGCTCTCAAAAACTATCTTATTACACCACTGGTACTCTTTCCACCCATGTCAGATCGATCTTTCATCCTTTATATATCAACTATGCTTCATGCATTGGGGGTATTGCTTGCTCAACACGATGATGATAAGAAAGAGTGAGCCATCTACTACATTAGCAGAACCTTAGTGAGCTATGAAAATCGCTATACCCCCTTGAAAAGCTTTGTATTGCCATTGTGTTCTCTACATAAAAATTGCATCATTACATGCTTAATTAGAAGGATTTCATCATTGCTCAATTTGATCCACTTTGTTACTTGATGAGCAAATATTACCTATCAATATGAGCCACAAAATGGGTCCTTGCCCTTAGCAAGTTTGATTTGACATTCATTAGCCAAAAAACCATCAAAGGGTAAGTTATAGTCAATCAACTCGCTATTGCTCCTCTCCAATCCACTCACCCTTTTGTAGTGGAATTTCCTGATGAATGTCTTAACCTAGAGGTCGATCACTTTGATTTGTGGTATTTATTATTTGACAGAGATCATTGTATGAGTTGTGCTAGTGTAGGCATTATATTGGTGTCTCCACAAAAGTAATTGATTCCTTTTCCATTCAAACTTTAATTTGCTTACACCAAAAACATGACAAAATATAAAGCCTTGATTCTAGGTCTACATGTAGCCTTAGCATTGCAAATTAAGGTATTATATATCTTTGGGGATTCTCAAATCATGGTTAATAAAATCAACAATGTTTATAAAACTCATGATGAGAAGCTTCACCTCTACAAGGAGTTTGTCCTCAAACTTTTGTCTTTGTTTGAAAAAATCAATATCTAGTCCATTCTGCATTCTAGAAATCATTCTACATATGCTATGGCAACAACTACCTCATTAATCCCCTTGAAGCTAGAATATGATCATGCTACCATAATCATCTAGCAATTCCAGGAACCCACTTCATTGGAATCTAGTATATTATTGTTAGATGTATTCGTAATCAAAGATACACCATCTGAGCCATGGTATGCATACATTCAAAACTTTCTCCAAAGTGGCTCAACTCTCGATGACTTGGATCACAATCAATGTAGGCTTTTATGTAAAAGATATGCTCATTTTGTTATTTTGGGTAACACCTTATATCAATGCTCTTTTGAAGGAATTCTTCTTAGGTGCCTTAATGCTAAAGAGTCCAAGCTCGCCCTTAGTGAAATACAAAAAGGATAGTGTGGAGGCCATTTTAGTGGTAACACCATTACCAGGAAGCTCCTTTGAATGGGCTACTATTGAACTTCCATGGAGAAGGATGCAAATGATTATGTCTATCGATGTAATAAGTGCCAAAGTCATGCTAACCTTATCCATGCTCCTTCCCAAGAACTTCAAGCCCTCTCCTCTCCTTGGCCTTTCTCTATGTTAGGCCTCAAAATTATAGGGAAGGTTAATCCTATCTCTTCTAATGACTAGAAGTTAATTATAAAAATGATTGAATACTTCACCAAGTGGGTCAAATCCATGTATTTAGCTTCTTGCATAGGGATCCAAGTCTCCAAGTTCAATTTCAATCAAATAATATGTAGATTTGGGATCCCTTCAATTATTATTTCAAATAATGGCACTTGCTTCAAAAATAAGGACATACGCAAACTTTGTGCAAAGTATAGGATACAACACATATGGTCTACCCCATACTATCCACAAGGTAATGTAAAAGTAGAAGCATCCAACAAAAAATTAATAAAAATATTAAAAAGGTTGGTTAACAAGTCTGGTCAATATTGGCATATTCAATTATATCTTGCCTTATGGGCTTACAAGACCAGTGTGCAAACCCCTATGGGTGCTTCTCCTTTTATCTTGGTCTATGGTGTGGAAGTCCTATTATATTTTGAACTTGAAGTACCTTCTCTTGGAAGCTTGTTACAAGATGCTGAGGTAGGATATAAGTATCATGCAGGATATTTGAGTCAGTTAAAACTATTAGATGAAAAGCGCATCAATGCCTTAGAGCATCTTTGTGATTATCATGAAAAATTCAAGAGATATTATTTAAAAAAGGTTCATAACCATTCTTTTGAGGTTGGTGATCTCGTTCTTAAATAAGAAAAGAAAACACTAATGCTCGAATGAATTTAAAAGGAAAATTCAAACCCAATTGGTTAGGACCTTTTATTATAATCAAGAAGTTTAGATCAGGTGCATATCGTTTGGCTACACTGGAAGAAAAATATCTTAAAGAGCCAATGAATATAATGCACCTCAAAAGGTACTATGCATAAATCATTGTACATATTGTACATAGAACATCTGACACAATTCATCTTGTACATAATCCATCTTGCATAATCATCGCTTCTATATTGTATTGCATAGTCATAATCATACATTTCATAGCTTACATATTGCATTTGATTAGCTCAATTATGTATGACATATGGTCATACTTATCCACTGTAATCTTAAACAAAGGCTATCATATTCATGGGTAATATTTTTCTTCTTGATTTATTAAGAGTCCATATTGAACCAACCACATGATTCATATTTTAATATAATTTTGATGCTTGACATTGATTAAAAATATCTCTCGAACCAAGACATAATTTTCACTAAGAAAAGCTTTGAGTTTTAGTAACCGACTTTGCTATTTTTGAACCAAACACATGTCACATTTATTAATAAAATCTTGTGTTAAGGAGGGGTAATCTTGTTCTTCTTGATTGATTAAGATTCCATATTGAACCAACCACATAATTCATATTTTAATAAAATCTTGATGCTTGACATTGATCAAAAATCTCTCTTGAACCAAGACACAATTCTCACTAAGAAAATTTTTGAGTTTTGGGAACTGACTCTACTATTTTTGAACCAAACACATGTCACATTTATTAATAAAATATTGCATCAAGGAGGGATGACACCATGATTGGATTGAACCTTCAAGAAAATAGTTTTCTTGCTTGTCCTATTATGCACATAGTCCAACAAAGTATCCTTTACAAAATTATACAACAAAAACAAACAAAAGAGTGAGTCGTAAAGATAGGGTAAAATTCTCAATCATTAATGAAGATCAAGGAGGTTATATGGTAGGCAAGTAGATTACTGAAAGCATAATTTCCACTTATAAAACAACACACTCTCTTTAAAGAAGGAAAGGGTCAGACATGTTCCTTGAGCTGGACATGAACAAATCCTATGACAAAGTTTCTTGGTATTTCTTAGATAAAACAATGGAGCGAATGAATTTCAGTTAAAAATGAAGGACATGGGTTGGTATGTATATTTTTAACGCATGATTTTCAATGGAAAATATGCTGGGTTCTTGTATTCTACTAGAGGAATAATGCAGGGAGATCCATTGTCTTCATATCTCTTTATCATTATGGCAAATGCCCTAGGAATAACTTTAGAAACAAAGAGAAAGGATGGTAATATCAAAGGTCTAAAAAATTCATCCATTGGTGAATATTTGTCCCATAAAAAAATTGTGAATGATACTTTTTTGCTTGGGGAAGCTACAGAGGAAGAAGCTTTGGAGTCTAAAAAAGTCCTTTATTCTTATGAAAAAGCTATAGGCCAAAAAATAAATTATGAAAAAAACAAGATTATATTTTTAAACACAAAGGAAAGTATAAGAGATCAAATAATTAAAGTGTTGGGTTGTAAGGAGGAAAAGTTCCCTATCACCTATCTTGGTTTACCTTTGTTTATAGGTAAAATAAAATATGAACTTTGGAATCCGATTATTGATAAATTTAATAAGAAACTTCAAGGTTGTAAGGGATCTCTATTATCCTTTGTGGGGAAAGTACAACTCATAAAACACATGCTTCAAAGTCTCCATATTTATCTCATGTATTTTGTAAGGATTTCAAGGAAGTGGAAGAGACTTTAGAAAGACTAAAATATTTTCTTATGGGATGGAATTGAATGCAAAAATGTATACATATGGTATCCTGGGATACCTATTGCCAACATTTACAGAATGGGGGTCTTGGATTGAGAAAGTTGAGAGATCTAAATAGAGCCCTTCTATCTAAACATGGTTGGAGGCTTTGAACTATAACATCAGGGAAATGGGCTAGCATTATCCAAAACAAATACTTGGAGGGCAAAAACCACTTTATCAGTTGTTCTAATCCTTCACATGGGTCTATTTTTTGGTAAAATATTATCAATAGTAGTATAGTACTATGGCAACGTCTAAAATGGAGAGTAGGCAGGGGGATAAAATTGACTTTTGGAAAGATCCTTGGATTCAAGAGGAGCCTTTAGAAAACTATAGAAAGTTCAAAGATATTAAATAGAATTTGACCAGAATCTATGGTAAGAAAATTAATGGTTACATTCATAGGGTAGGTGATTCTCAGGATTGGAAAATCCTACAAGAACATATGCAAGGCCCAATATGTAAAGATCTACAAAATTTTTTAAGGAGTTATTATTTAAGTAGAGGTTCAGAGGAGGATTAGATAATTTGGGGAAGAAACCAATAAGGCCAATACTTGGTAAAGGATGGATATAGAGTATTGGGTAAAGTAACCTCAAAGAAACCCGAGCTTAAAATAATTTGGAAGCTAAACATCATCCTTAAGGTTGCTATGTTTTTCTAGACTACCATTCTCAACAAGATCCTTCTGAAATACAATATGTTCAAAAGAGGGATTTTTGTTCCAACTATTTGTGTCTTATGTAACAAAGAGGATGAGTGCATGGACTAACTGTTTAGAACTTATGATTTTTTGTTATATCCTAAATTTGTTATTGAGAGAAGTTAATGTTGCTAGGGTCATTCTAGATTCTCTAATTAGGATTTGGGAATAGTAGCACTTTTTTTTAAGCAAAAAACCCCTTGTGGGTCCGCATTGGCCTGAGAGACCATGACCAGGGGGTTCTACACTGTCAAAGTCACCCAGGAGTCATGCCCGGACCTACTCGTACCAATATTATCAATTGGATTTTGAGTACCCAATTCAAATTTTTGGTAGGGTGGAGATTCGAACCTAGGACCTCCCTTGGGGGATTGCCCTCTCCTCTCCAACTCACCTACAACACTTGGGTGGAATAGTAGCACTTAGAAAATAGTATTTTTTGTTAAAAATACATTCTACATATTTGCTGGGGGATTTGGTTAGAAAGAAACAAACGAGTGTTCAATAATAAAACTAGATAAATAATTGAGGTTTATGCCAAGATAAACAAACCCTATTAGAGGATTGTATTAAAAACATTGTCTATCAAGAAAATCTTGCAATGATCCTCTATAGAGAAAAATATATCTTAAATATGGAAAAAATCAATAAGATGAGACTAGATACTAGATGGGAACGTCCTCACAAAGATTGGGTAAAAATTAACTTCGATGGGGCTGCAAAAGGTAACCCGAGTCATGCTAGTGGTGGGGGCCTAATTAGGAATGACATAGGTTAGGTAGTGGTTACATATTTTGAGGATCTAGGAATTACCATAAATCATCAATCTAAAGCAAGGGCGATGCTTACAGGTCTCTGAATTACAGTAAATTTGGGTTTTAGGAGAATTGTTCTAGAGGGGGATTCCGAGAATATTATAACTTCCATTAAAAAAGGTGAGTTAAATAATTCTAGCATTTTTCAAATAATTATAGATGCAAGGACTATTTTTGGAAACCTAGAAGAAAGTCAAGTTAAACATATTTATAGAGAGGGAAACAAAGCTGTCCATAAAATGGTAAATAGGGTAGTTAGATATGAGAATTTCAAGGTACGATCATATGCTCCCATGGAATTAGAAGAGATTATGAGAATTGATAATGAAGCTAGTAGATAAAGAGGGTAGAGCAAAGCAGAATAGTTATTGGGATCATGCGATGAAGTATTTGAGCACTTCTAAATTACATTGTTTTCATTAGTTTCTTTATCAGTTATGTAAAGCATTGAGCACTGCATAAGCCATGTCAAATAGAAGGATAGTGGGAGGGATATTATTTTAGCTTTTCCATAAATAGGTTTAGACTATGTTTGTTTGTTTAATAAGATAGGGCTATCTTGCATTTGTATGACATTCTCTTGTTTTTTTCCTGTACATCTTTCAAGCTCTGTGTAAAGGGTCGGGATACTTCAACCCCCTTTTTCATCAATACCAAAAAAATATAGGGTAAAATTCCCATTAGGATTCAATTTGAGTGGTTTAAAATATGACTCCCCAAAGCTCTAACTCTTTTACAAATACATAGTAATAATGGGGCTCAAATATTAAGAATAAGGTTTAATTCTCATCAAGACCCGTTTTGAGTGATTGAGAATTCAATTCCCCAAAGCTTGGAGATCCTATTATTGGACGATGAAGCTAATATCTACCAGGGCTATAAATGTCTAACTGGCAGTGGAGTACGGTCATACATGGTGACACGTCTCTCTTGAAGAGACAACTGAATGCACACAAGGACAAGATAGCTTTTTGGTTCTCTCCATGATTGGTTTAATCTTACCTTATCTAAGATTGGTAAATGAATTCATCATCTCACACACAATGGTTCCTAATTGGCTTATGTCATTACCTTACTCAAAATTGGTAAATGAACTTCACAAACACACACATTGGTTCTTGATTGATTTGCATCATAATAAAGCTCAAGATGGGAAATGAACTCATGAATCACACACAAGTTCTTGATAGACTTAATCTCATTTTGAGGATAACCAAGATTTTTGATGAGTCTTGACTAGCTAATGTTATAATATTTCATTGGACATGTATGCCCATTGTCATAGGTAATTGATGCCAAATAAATAATTAGCATTGCAATTCATATTCATTCACCTTTGCATAACCCATTTTCATCATTGTTTAAATCATATAGAAAAATTACATCTTTCATGACCAGCCATTTGCACCACTTTCATATCCTTGGATTTTTGAAAGCATAAGAACTAGTTTCTTAACATATAGAAAGGGTATGGACCATTCCTCATTCATATTCTTCGAATCATAATTTTGACCATCTAGATTTCATACCTTCAACTCGGGCATGATAATTTACCTCACACAAAATTTGCTTCATGACCACACGCAAGGGACAGTCTCCATCTTGATCATACACAAGCTCACATCATTGCCCAAAAATCGTTGTCATAAGGACACGCCCATAAAACATGTCACTCAATACATTTTTGATCATCTTCTGCATATTGACTTCCACTTCATCATCGCATATCTCTACGCTTCCTATTTCCAAAAAAAGTCATTTTGACTAGCATGACAAATATCCATAAAAAACCAACAAGATTTTATGCATTATCATACATTTTCATTTAGATCATTCATAAGAATACATCAAAAGAAAATATTAAAACAATAAAAAATTTGCATACATACATCATCATAACATAATTAAAATATAAAAATACATTATGGTATATATCTCGAGAGTAATACATATATATAGGTCAGACTGGTATGCCATAACAAAAAAAACTTGGCATACTCAGTCATTGAGGAAGCATACCACAAAAATCAAAACCTAGCATATCATCCCCTAGATCCCTGACCCTCACCCATATCTAGCAGTGGTCGTCATGGGGGCATATTCATAGACTGAGCCACTATCTGTGATCTCGATCGTGAACAACTTAGAATCCTCAGTGAATCTGGAAAATACATCATATACCATCAAAAACTAATTGAAAGTAGAGAGTATGGTAATATATCTCTCATCGTTGTGCCACTAGAAGCTCATCTAGTAAGTGATGGCCTCCACTACTAGTAGAGGGTGCTAATCTCACCTATTGTTGTACCTAAGATTGAAGCTGTGATAGTTGAGTCTCCAATGATTGGATGTACTCTACCTATATCACTATCTGGGTACTTTGAGCCAATATCTGCTCTACTTGAGTCACTCTCTATGCTCTTTGAGTGACCACCTCCACCTCTAACTCCACCACTCATTGACTATCCCCTCCATCTTCCTACCCATTGATATCATCTATCCTTATCTCACCACCCACCTCTACCTTATCACATGGATATTGAGGTACATCCTCCTACCTAGGTACCTCCTCCTATCTAGGTCTAGGTACTTCACCCTATTGAGGTCCACTTGCATCCCTCTGCTGAGCAACCTATTGCATTGTCAACTACATCTGACAATCTACCATTGGTTATGGATGTGGAACTAACTCAAGAATAATCCTCTATGACCTAAGATCATGATACCGGTAATAGTATCCAACCTCCACCCCTACATCATCCTCCCCTAGAATCACCAAAAGAGGGTCATCTTCATATGGATCCAAGAACTATGTGATATTAGGATCACCACCTACACCTGGTGGATCCCTCGTCACTCATCAAAACCAAAAATATGTCAACTCTAGGATCCCTTGCACCATACCAAACTGTTATTGTACCCAATAAAAATGATACAACTCCACCTCACCCTTCTCTAACCTTAGCCATCAAATACTTTGCACTTGAGCCAACTCTACACCATCCTCATCCCAAATTGGATGCATTCGCCAGGCTCTCCATGTGATATGACGAGAAGTAAATCATCTATCACTTGCTTAGCTACCTCCAACTAATCATCTCTATGTACAAACCTCAAGCGATTCCATTGATACATAGCTGGTCATCTCTCATATATCTACTATAGAGGTAATCCGTCAGGACTTCGCACTACCACGTGCTCCCAATACCATACCTAGATCAAGGTAGTAAGAACAATGTTGTGACCTTATTTGTACACGACATCATACAATATTCTATACAAATGATAGAGTACATAGGGGCCCAATGCAAAACACATCCTGGTATCTCTCATCTCCACCATGACCCCAGCTAAGGCCCATGGTAGATATCATTTGCTCATGTGACAAGCTAATAGTCTAACAACTACTCCACTTAACACAATGGTCAATGAAGATATACCTGCTATCTCTACCATCCCCTCCACACTAATGCCACTCTAGTTGATTGGATAGTTTGAATCCTTGGTTAGTTGCTCTAAGGCCCTTTCTTGTACCAAATACCGGTACACCACCTATCTCTTGATTGAGATCCACAAAATTCTCCACACTTCCTCAAGAGTCACTGCCATCTCCCCTATAGGTAATCAGAATGTTGATGACCCCAGGTACCATCTCTCTACCAATGCAATCAATAGTAAATAATCTTCATCCACCCAAGGCATCTTCACTACATGGAGAAGCACCACATGATCTAACACATCCCTCTTTGCACCAGTGAGGTCCCTCAATCTATCCTTGAAGCCTTTGCAATGCCACTCTTAATTATTGAGAGTACCATACTACAACCAAAAACATCAACAAGCAACATTATTAGTTCATCATCATAATAAAAATATCATTATCAAAACCATAAAAATCACAAAATATCAAGAAAAAAAACAAAAAATGCAAAATCACCTAGGGTTTCACGAATTCACTTAGGGTTTCACGAATTCACCTAGGGCTTCGTAAATTCACCAAAATTTGCTAGGATCTAGGCTTCTATGAATTTGTGAACTTATTGGGAATTTTTAGCACGAATTTGCCACACGACCATGAATTCATGATGACAATCATGTAGCAAAAAATCTGCTTGAAATCCTAAAAAACCAAGCAAAAATCTAAAATAAAACAAAAATTTACAAGCAAAAGATAAGTTGTCACTTACCTGTAACTACCTAGCTGCTTCGTCATTGTATCTGCACATGAATTCTGCCCTATGAGTAGGAAGGGCCATTTTCTCCAAAGCTCCAACCAGAAAGTTGCATAGTAAAAATGAATTAGGTTTTTACCCCACCCACTCATTTTCCTTTTCACCACATTTTTCTTTTTTGTTAGTTATTTTGAGTTCCATAGAATATCGTATTCCTCATGAAACTCGAGGGGGCACCTTGACTGAAAAAATCATCAATCATTTTTATGCATATATTTGCATGCAAAATAAAATTCTAATGATAACTTCACATGAACCATCCATCCTAATCCATCTACCCCTTTTTCATTCACATCAGTCATTGCCATCTCCACTCAGGTATCTATATATTTCTTTGATGTATTTATTGTTCATAAATGTGCCAAAGAGGGGGTAAAATGTAGACAAGGAATTTTGACCCTAGGTCATAATAATTCCCATCCCTTAGCACACGTAACCCATATACTCATCAAACCCCACCATTTTTATCACACTCACCAACCTCCACTATATTTTTACCTCATTTCTCATGAATTCATGACCCCCAAATTTAGGCCACGAATTCGCTAAAATAGGAAGTTGCGTAACCATCGAATGACCATTTGAATTTTTTCCTAAATTGGCCTATTTTCCTATAGTTCATGAATTCATGACCTCTAAATTTACACTGCAAATTTTCCCAAATGGGAAATTTGCCCAAATTGACTAATCTCCTCGAAGCACTAGCTAAAATTTCATAATTTCTTGTTCAAATTGCATCAATCCAAGTTATGAAAGGTATTCTATTTTCTAGAGAGAGGCTAATGAAGAATTGAATCAGCTAATGAATATTTGTGTAGAGAATTGAGCAAAGGAGCAATTGAAGAGAGATTAGAACTAATGAGTGAATGTAGGTACTACTGAAGGAATGAGCAATTGAAGAACAAGGGAGCAAATGTTTGATTCATATGATCTGATTTGCAACATACTTCCTTTAATCAAGTTGTATGGTATCTGTTTCTACATTATTATTTCATTTTTATTTTACAATTTTATATTTTTGCATTTTTAGAGAATTCACACTTAGATCCACAAATTCGCTTATAGGCTACGAATTCATTCGTAGGTTGCAAATTCACTTACATGCTACGAATTTGCTTATAGGCTACGAATTCACTCACAGGTCACAAATTCATCTTACAGGGCTACAAATTTATAGATTTTAGGTCTTGGGGATAAATATCTATCTCCAAAAACACTGTCACACTTTGCATACAATATTTAAGTCATTATATTTTAGATAAGTATTTTACATTCTGCATTGTTTACACATTTTATTTTAGATCTCACAATTTTCCTAAAGGTCAACAATTTTTATTATTTATGCATGGTTTGCTAAAAGGACCAGGGGAACTTGACTGCTGCATTGCTAAGATCAATCATACAGTGGTCTAAGTAGGTCCCCAAACATTGATTAGAATTTGTAGTGCTTTTGTGCAACTATTTTTGCAGGTTTGTGGTAGAATCATTGTATAAGCTACGAATTTGTAGGGTAGGTCAGGAATTCGCTTTTACAGGACATAAATCCATTTATAGATTGTGAAATCATGCTGGAAAAACACCTGGACAAAGTAGGTGTTCTACCACATCTATTTTGTTTTATATTTTCTTCTGCATCATTAATTATTTTGTTCTTAGATCTCTGTGAAAAGATCCAAAACATCAAAATATCAAAAACAAAAACTAAAAAAAAGGTGCATCCTAGCTTAAATACTATTTGTTGTCTTCAAGGAATGTTAAAGTGCATATAGTTTAGGTTTTAGCTACATTTTGGCCCAAACTTAGGTGTTTGCAAACAAAAAAGAACACATCTAACCAACACCCTTTGGCTAGACTTAAAAGTGGTCTTTAAATACTTCTTGATGAACCCAAATCCATTCAACCATCACCAAAGGAGGTAAGTCACCAAGTACCCCTCACATCGAGGTGTATATTTCAAATGTCTATCCCCCTTTCAGGTATGAATCCATTTACCTAGAGGGAAAGGGGTGCAAATTTTATAGCCTATAATTTGATAAAAGCAAAGGATGAATATGTAAGTTTCACAAATATTGGTCAATATTTTTAAAGTGGATCAAGTGGAATTCGGAACCAAATTCAAATTACTCCATAAATTTTATTTCAAAATGGTGATTCCTCATATTTTTTCTAGTTTAGAAGTTAGGATGAAATGATGGGTGGTGGTCCATGGTTTAGAGGAAGAGACACCCTATATTAAAGACCATGGAGTTACATTTTTCTATAGAGATATAAACTATTAAAATGCTTCTAGTTGGGTTAGGTTTTTTGGGATTCCACATTGAAGGTATTAACTAATTTTAGCAATAGAGAAAAATATATCTTTTTAATTACTTTTTTTGGCTCTACTAGGGTTTCTTGTGGAGGCTCTAATAGGGTTTTTTTAGTCGCATGTTGTTGTTGCTTGTTTGCTCTTTCTTCAACCACCATATTGTTAGGGATCTAAGTGCTCTTACTACACAACCTAGGATGAAGGGCTTCTCCCCTTGTTATAGCTACCTCTTGGGCCATTGCTTCACTGTTTAGTAAAGTTGTAGTTAGGGAGAGCCATGGCACCAGTCAATAGACCCAAGAAGTTTGTTTCAAGGGTTTTACATAAGGTAAATTCTTTGTACCAAATATAGTCTTGCCCATGCAGGATTTTGATAAAACCTACAACTGGCTTGAGAGTCCCACCCTCATTAGGTATTTTATGGGGAGGATTCATAGTGACTTGCTAATTCGTAAATGGATTCAACAAGTCTAGAAACCATATGGCATAAAAGTTGATCACATTCAGAACCTTACTAAAATCTTCTTTCATTTCCAGTTTGTTGAACCACACCATGTCATTATGATAATGAGCAAAGTTCCTTGGTATATTAGAAATACACTTTTAATTCTTTAGCCCTGGTACCAAAATTTTATAGTCTTTGTCGATTTTTCCCTCACATCCTTGTTTGGATGGAATTCCTAGGTCTCCCCTGCCCCTTTGGTAATTCCTAACACAACTTGTCACACCCATTTGCAACTATGTATGCATGGAAACACAAAAATTCTATGTTGTACAACCTTACAAACACATATGCGTTGAAATTGATCTCTTAAAGTACCTCAAGGAATCTATTGATATTCATGTTGGTGAGACCCATTTTCAACAATGGGTGATCTATATAAATATCTCCAACACTTGTTATCATTGTCAGTTTGCAACTCACAATATAAAAGACTGCCCTCTTATGGAGGGTTGGTTCAAAAATTGAGCTCCAATAGAAGCATCAACGCCTTAAACCGTATTTCAATCTACCCCTCCCACTAATGGAGGGGAGGAATGGATGTTTATCACAAGAAAAAATGGTAAAGGCAACCGACCACAACCTTCTATGGGAGCTGGTAAAAAGGAGTCTCAACTGGGCTCTCAACCAGGGAGCTCTAATGTAGTTACTACAAAAGAAACTTATATTTCTCCTCTTGTTGGTACCTATAATGGTAGTACCCAACAAGTCTCCTCGACCCCTCAAAGCTCCTAGAAAGCTCAACTGTTAGCTATTCCAGAGTCCATCCCCTCAAGTGCTTGTATCTCCTCCTAGTCTGTCTAGCAAAGTTCCTTCAGGGAACCCTCACCACTCTCGTAGTCTAGCTAGGGAGTCCTTGGGAATACCTCTAGAAAAACGAAGACAAACATATTTTTCTGAGAAAACCATAATAGGTTTCTCACAAATACATTTGAATCTTTGGAAAATTTCAAGGACTCTGAGGTCATTGAAGGAAATATGCTCCTCGATCGTGTCTCATGAAGTGCATATCCTGGAATATCAAGGGTTTGATATATCATGTGTGCAAGTACATTGTGTGTCTAGATCTGGATGACTTCAAGATTAGATTTGACAATATTAATATTTTATGCCTTCAAGAATTCAAAGTCACTAAATTCTTTCTATCAAGTACTTACTCCTTTCTCTAGCCTCAGGGCCACACCTTTCATACTATACATGACACAGGAAAAGGATGGGCAATCATATACCTTTTAGAAACCTACCATTCCAAGTTGATATCTTGGGGATGTAACCCTTCCAATCATGATGTTTGGGTTGTAATGGAGATTGATGGCCATATCCTTGGTGTGCTCAACATCTATGCACGTAATTATGCTAATGATCATTGTGTACTTTGGTGATGTATGCCACTCTATCTCCCCTTACTATTTTGTTTCTCTGTGGGGAATTCAATATGATCAAATTATTGCATGACAAGGTGGGTCTTCTTCCCATGTAGTAGGCCATTAAGGAAAGAGAAGTGTGGATTTTTCATGAAATAAAAGTTGGGGCTCTCTGATCCCAATAGTTGCTTCTTACCCTCTTTGTTCCCTGCCAATGCTTTGTTCACTTGGTCTAACAACCAATAGAGCAAGAGTCACATGTTGAAAATATTGGATAGAGCCATACTCTCAAATTATGATATTTTCTCCTTTGAGTGGCCCTCATCATATTCCCCCTTTATATTTGTCCATCCCAAGCTCTGTTTGTCTGATCATTCTCCCATTTTCTTCTCCATCGAGGTTTCTTCCACCCCCCATCCTCTTTCTCAGTCACAATTCTATCTTAATACTTCTATTTTGCACCACCTCATGTTGAGAGCCTATGTCATTAGAATTCAAAACCTAGTTCCTAGACCAAAAAGATCCTTTGATTGGATTAATTGGTGGAACACTACTATCCAATGCACTACGAGCTTCCTACACTTGCTAGGGTGCAAGATTGCCAAGCTTTGTCATCACTCTAATGCTACTCTCAAGCAAGAGTTGGAGGTGGCCTCAACTCAACTATAGTCTAATAATTTCAATGAGGAGCTTTATAGGTACCTCAAAACTATTAAGCACCAAATTTTAATGGCATAAAACTATGATGCCAGAGGAGTATAGATCAAGGTAAGGTTGCACTGGCTTAAAATTGGTGACATGGTAATGAAGGAGTTATTTCAGTGTTTATGTCCTCAAAATCAATTTTTGGGCATTAAAGCCCTTAACATTAATGAAGAGTGTGTTTATGAGCTTCCTTATATTATTTTTTCTTTTGAAGATCATTACCAAACCGTGTTTGTGACTTAATATCGCTCCCCTCAACATGACTAGGCTCTTAACTCCTACCTCTTTGTTGTCCTGGTGCAACTTTATGAGTCTCAAAGAGCTACCTATGAAAAGGCCCTCTCTTTGAAGGATATAGAGGAAGCTCTTTCTTAGGTGGTTGACAATAAATCCCTTGGTCTTGATGGCTTCCCTTGTGAGTTCTACAAGTCTCTTTGGGACACTATCGGGTTTGATCTTCTCAAATTTTATCAAGAGGTCTTCTCCAAGGGTTCTCTAGACCCTATTATTAATTAGGGGATTATTAAATTTATCCCCAAATATGGTGATCCATAAATAATAAAAAATTAGAGGTATATTACTCTCCTTAATGTTTTCTATAAGATCATCACCAAATACTTGGATTTGTGCATCTTCCATATCCTTTCCATCATCATGTGCCTAGAGCAAACTATCTTCATTCGAGGTAGGTTCATCCTTGATAACATTATTATTGTATAGGAAGGCATGGAGTGGGCTTGCAATTCCAATCAACTATCCCTGTTCATCAAAATTAACTTTCAGAAATCCTACAATAGGAACGATTGGTAATTCATTATAGCCATGATTAAATCTCTTGGTTTTAGGCCCTCCTTCATTAGATCTGTGAAGATATTGTTTGCTAAGGCTTTGACTATTTTATCCATTAACAAGCATAAGTCCTTAGCTATTGGGTTATTTCATTCCATTCGATAGGACTGCCCATTGGCATCGCCCTTGTATGTCCTTACCGTTGAGGGGTTTGGCTATTTATTAGCTCATCATGCCACTTAGGGTTATATTAAGGGAATTTATCTCCTCGAAGGTGAGTCTCAGTTGATCAATAATAATTTTGCTGATTATTTCCTCACACTTATTGAGGATGAAGGTGTTATTCAATAGGTGCTTGCCTACTTGGACACTTTTTGTCTAGCTTTTGGTTCCTCCATTCAATGGAGAAAGACTCAATGTTATAGGTAATCTCTTGACCCAATGCCCCATTGGCTTAGTCAATATCAGTGGAGGATCATTTAAGAGGGTTATTTCACTTTTTAGGCACTCCTTTTGCCTTTAATAGTTCTCTAACAAAGTTGTGGAAGTATATCACTAATAGGATGAAAAAAAAACTTACCTACTGGTCCACCAAGAAGCTTTCCATTGCTAGTAAATTCTAAATTTTATCAAAAGTCCTTACGATAACCCATGTTTATTATTATTTCTATTGGGTCCCATCCAAAAACTACTATAAGAAGCTTGATAATATTATGCAGGAATTTTTATGGTCCTCTTCTAGTAATGGTTCAAGATTCCACTGTGTTGCCTGAGAGTATTGTTGTCTCCCTAGAAGCCATAGTGCGTTTGGAATTCTCAATACCCAGTGTCAAGGTTGGACCCTCTGTGTTAAGTGGATCATCAGAGCCCTTGTGGGTAATGAAACTTGGAATATTCTCATCCATAACTATATTTATGAAGGTTCCCCTTTTGGCTGTAAGAGTTGGAGGGGAATAGGTTTCCCTTCCCTCCTTGTTGCTTATGTGTCTATCAAAGTGAGAAGATCCTTCATCATCAGGAACATTTGGAAATCTTGGAAGAGTGTTAAGCCTTGGATGAGATGGAATAGTTAGAACTTTTGGCATGGACTCTCCATCAACCATATGAATGTTTTATGGTCACCTATCATCACCTACTGGGGTTCTCTACTTGCGTAGGTTACCTGGGTTCATGCATTTATATTTTTTAGCAAAGGTGTGTGGTGCATCACTGATTTCTTTTCTTTTCCTACTAGGGATGGGATCCCTTGGGATAACTTCAAATTCAAATTTAGGCTAAAGCACTTTGACAAGGACACATTTGAGGTTATCAAGGTTGCTCTTCTTGACTCCATGTTTCATAAAATTTATGTGTTTTCACGACCTTGGTGGAAGGATTGGAAGTGGTATCCAAACACTCTACAAAATTACAAGGCCCATTTGGGGTATGGATGAATCTCTCCTTGCTTCCCCATGATTGATAATCTCAATCAATGGTGGAATCTCTTCCCCTCAGCCTATTTGGATGCATAGGTTCCAGACCACTTGGGCTTCTTTCTTGGATCCCAAGATTTCCTATTTTTCCTAGTCTTCTTCACCAAGGTCTTCCTATTCAAGAACATCTCTAGCATTTAGGCATGTATATACCTTCTTACCTTTTCTATATTTAGTTTGAGGACTTTATCCATATTTTTTGGTTCTGTTATCATGCTCATTCCCCTTGGGAGTGGTTTTTTCTATTTTTAGACCCTATTCCTATGTCATGCTTGAGTGAAGCATATCATTCTGGGAGACCCCACACCCTTATAAACTATATTATTTGAAGTGTGGCACTTGTTTTGTATGGGAGACCTATAAAACATATAGAAAGCTAGAAATGACTATATCTTTGGTAGGTGTTTTTCCTGTCTTCACATCTTTGCTTTTGAGAAGTCTAATATTTTATTGTCTATGTATTTTTAGATTGCAATTTAGGCCAGTAAGGTGACTATGGAGCTCTCTCATATTTAAGAGCTTATTGATCATTAGGGAATGCTTCATACACATTTAGTCAGGTTCCTCTTGAGAAATATTATCCATGAAGCTAGTCCGGGTCTAGGCAACATCATTGCTTGGCCCTAAATCACACTCCTACCCTAACTCAAGGCCACCCTCCTTAAAAAACTAGCCTTGATCCTATCTCTACCCTAGATTATTAGTTTGACACTTGGGTCAAATCAGGTGCTCCAATATTTACAGCCAATGAGAATCCATTTATCCACAACTGGTAAGATATTATCAACACTTATTCTTCTAGGCAAGGATGGGGTTTAGCCAAGTCTCTTGATGATAATGTTGGGTGGGATTTGGTCCCAATGGTGGCTAAACTCATGTAATGATTCTTCACCATTGTAGGGATTCCCCATTTTTTTCTTTTGCTCTTGTGGTGTGTACTCAACCATTATTTTCAATATGTAATCATTTTTTTAGCTAGTTGATAGTGTTTGCCTACTAGTTCTGTAAGGAGGTTTTGATTAGTTGTTAGTTGGTTTCTTGGTTTCCCAAACTATTTTTACGGTAGTGGTTTTTTTGGTTGATGGTGTTTACCACATGGTGTGTTTATACACCATTTTTTTTTGTAAAAATGCATTCTATTAATTCTTTAATATAATTATTTTTACATTAAAAAATGATGGAGAAAGACCAATTTTTTTTTTGTAGGACAAGTTTCAAGATGAAGTAAGGAGATTGTATTATAATGTAAGATGGATTAAATCAAAGGATTTTTCACTTCCAATTATGTAGCAAATAAAGTCCCTCTACATCACTAGATGGTGAAGGCCATCATGGTTCACTCAAATCAACTATTAGAAGAAACAAATAATGATATAAGATATGAACAAGTACAATCTACAAGTTAAAACTCTAAAAGAACTAAAGGTGCAATGGAATATGTAGAGGTAAATTTTAAGACAAAGGAGTTAAAAGAGATCAATTTTAATCTAGGTGAATCATTCATTTTCATCAAGTAGTAAAAAATCCTCTTCTCGCAATAAAATAAAAGTAGTATATAGTCTACTCCTTGCACTTTAGATTTTCAAGAGGAGCATAATAAAGAAATAAGTAAGAAGGATATCCATGGAAATTTAGGGTTTTTAGAAGAGCATTATAAAGTGACTACTATGGAGGATCATCCTTGCACTTTAGTTTTTTAGGGTAATATAAATAAAAAATTATTTTTAAGGCTATTCCTTGCACTTTAGATTCTCAAGGGTAACATAAACTTATATATGATAAACATCATTATGAATAGTCTAGAAAAATCAAAGAGATTGATGAAGATATAAGTGTTGGTGGAAATGGAAAAAGGAAGGAAATATCCTTAAAGAAATAACAAATAGAAAAAGAAACTAAAAGGGATATCAATATAGGAAAACAAAAATATCATAAGTGTTAACAAGAAATGGGGGTTAGCCCATAAGCTAAAATAAAAAGTGATGATAAAAATGGTATCTTAGAATTGAATAAGTCCCCTCAAAAAAATTATGAGGGAATTAATAATTTTGTATTTTCCTAAGTTTATTTTAGTATAAGGGACAAAAATAAGTAGTAAGGAATGTGAGGATGCATTCAAAAATATTTTTAAGCTGAGGGATTGTGTGTAGTGATTTATACCATAGGAGCTTGCTTGAGGATTTATTATGACAATATGTGAAGAATGCAAATGTGATATTAGAAGACAAAAGTAATTGGGTTGCTAGTCCTTTTTGTAGAAAAGATAAAAACATAAAATATGGGGTTGTACATATATATGCTCCAACTATAGTTACTCATCATCAAAGATGTTGGAAGAAACTTTATTTATTCATGTCAAATTCATTGATGATTCATAAATGTGTTCTATGGATTCTTGGGGGGAAAATTCAATATAGTTCTATGTAATTAGAAAAAAGAAGGTATTACACTTATATGGTCTAAATTGGTGGAATATTTTTCTTCACTTGTTAATTCAAATGGTCTTTGGGATGTTACTCCTTCAAGCTTTCAATAAACATGGAATACTAAATGCATTTGGAAAATTTATATAGTAGAAATATTGGAAAAAATTTTGTTATCTAATACATGGTTGTAAAGTATACAATCTCTTCAAAATTTTTATTGTGATGAGGATTAAATCACAAACCAATTCTCTTGAGATATGATATACTCAATAATCACCTGAAGCCATATCATTTCAGTCTCTAAGGTTCTAAGGCATTTATTTCTTCCAAATGGTTAAATTATAGTGGAATGAATCAAGTTTCAAGGATCATGCATGCATGCATTTATTCAATAGATGAAATATATAAAGGGGGGAATGAAAAAGGAATGCCAAATATTTTGGTAAAAAATCTAAAACAAAAGAGAAAATTAAATTCAAGATTAATAGTTTAAAAGAGATAGTTTAAATTAATGGAATGGACCAAGACACTTATGTGCAAGAAAACAACCACTTTTTTATTATTACAATATATTGACAAAGTAAGAGTCATAATAGTCCCAAAAATATAGAGGAACATGTCTTAAGGAAGGGAACAAAAATACCAAAAATGTTGTGCTACATCTAGAACATATTTGTCTTTTATTTGAATCATAAAATTTTTAACTCCATAGAAGAAGTATTGAGGAAAAATATAATATTTGTAAGGAAGTCATTGAAATTATAATTTGATTCATGGCCATGGTCGACATCGTATAATGCAATATTGATAGGCTAAAGGTATTTTATTATGCAAAGTATTGAATTTATTGTAATATTTTACTATGTAAGTCCTATGGGCCATAATTAATTTTGTTATGGTTAAACCCACTTTATAACTTGTAATTAACCTTAAGCCCTCTTGTTATATCAAATTAGGTTAAAATATTTAATGTAACTAGGGTTTTTTTATTGGTATAGATACCCCCATAACTCCTCATTTTATTATTAGAGTATTGTGAATCTTATCTATGGATAATAATGATTTTTAATGGTGCTTATGGGTGCCCCCAAATATCTATCTATTTTTCTTTCTTTTATCATTCTATACTTTCCATATACGATTTGAGTGGATGGATTGCTTCTTTTCATTTTTGAAAAATTCTATGAATTTCCATATAATATCAAAGCAGGTATGGAGCTTCATCACTTGGTCATGCAAAAAGTTTATTCGAAGCCTCCAATTTTTCTTTTATCTTCGAGGACAAATTACTTCTCAAAGCTTCATTAGGACCTTCAATAAAATAGGTAAATGGAAGATCCATTTTTCTCTAATTATTCTATTTTTTTGGGAAAATTTGTACCTACTACAAGTTATATTTTCCTTGCAAAAAATTAGAAAGAAATTAAAAAAAAAATTTGCTTTTCAAAAATGTCACTTTAGGGCTATTTTGGAGGGTAAACTTACGAAGGCTAGAACTTTTGCATACAAGAGCATATTAAACCTTTTTTTTTTTCAAATAACATATTTTTTTGAGCTCTTTGAAATGGTGTTATTTTTTTGACATGCTACAAGTGGATGGACATCTTATTATGTGATTGTATTCAAAGACTATTGCCCTATTTCAAAAGGGTAACTTGTTAATATGTTATGTAATTATAATATTTGGCTTTAGTTTTTGGGAGATGTGGATGGATCTGTGACACTTGCAATATATATTATGTTTTTAGAGGCTTGCAAAAAAAGGATTCAATATGTGCCTTAGTCAATCCCTCTTTCTTATTTGGGCATTTGATTTAGCTTATTCATCAAGATCTAACCATTCATGACCTCCTTCTATTTCTTGTCTAGGTACTATTGGAAGTTTGTTACAACTCTTCCTTTAAGTAGATTCATGCAAATCCTTTTTTGGTGACTAAAATCAAGTTCAAATAAGATGATGTATACTATAGATGAAAATTTATGCCTTCAAGTCATACCTTATGTGACTATGGAATATCCAAGGATATTATATTTAAAGGAGGTGGCAATATTGAATTCTCTTCTTCATTTGAAGTATTAGGAGAAGTATTTTTTAGATGTGTGGAGTGTCCACTAGCCTAAGGAGACTCTTATGCAGGAAGTATTTTTATAGCAATATATTTTAGATGATGAGGGGGATTCAAATGAGTCAACCTCAAGATGTGGAGGTCCACTAGAGCATCTACTATGGGGGGATATATTATTGTTACTAATGTCTTCTCTCCTTGGACCCTCAATTCAAATCATGAGAGGTGTTGAAAATATAATTTGATTCATGCCAATTCAGACATTATATGATGTAAGATTGATAGGCCTAAGGGTATTTCACTATGAAATATATTCAAATTTTTGTAATATTTCAATATGTAATCCCTATAGACCATGATTAACCTTGTTATGGTTATAACTTGTAATTAACTCTAAGCCCTCTTGTTATGTTAGCTTAGGTTAAACTATTTTATGTAATTGGGGTTTTGGTATTGGTATAAATATCCCCTATCACTCATTTTATTAAGAGTGTTGTAAATCCTATCTATAGATAATATAGTGATTATTTATGGTACCTATGGGTGCTCCGAAATCTTTGTGTATATTTTAATTTCTTTTGTCATTTTACACTTTTTGTATAAGATTTGAGTGGATGGATTGCTTCTATATGTTTCTAGAAAATATTGTGAATTCCAACTATAGGTGTCAAATCTAGATAACCTAAGTCCTAATGTACATAGTTAGAATAATAAGTCTAGTGCACATGAAATAAAATAAAAGTAAAATATAATTATAATGTGCATGTGATGTAATTTTGATTAGTACATCCAAAGGTGATGACTTTATGATTAATATTGTGTAAAGTGCAAAGTCTAAAGTCATGTTATGTATGAGCAAAAGGGGAATGGCCAACAAACCGTTATTGGAAATGGTTGGGTTCAACCTTAAATATGACACCTTCATTTTTCTTGATGTCAATGTATGTACCTTGAGAGAGATGAGAGAGATATGCATAGACATATTTGGTAGACCAAGAGAGAGACAAATTATTATGCATTATGTTTTTTATAACTAAACTAGACTATATGGTGAAACCCTACAATATCATACATATGATGAATACAATGATGATTATTCCTTCTCTATGCTTTGTGTATGATCTATGAATGTGTTGGTATATTGATAGCATATGTGTTGGTTCTATATGTAGGTAGAAAGAAGATAAGGGTTGTGCAGTTAAGATAGAGATGAAGACCAAAGCATGAGACATAGTTGGTTGTATGTGGTGTAGATGTATAATGCAATTCTAATGAAGATGTTTTAGTGAAGTCATTATAGTGAGAACAATTATAGTTGTTGATCGATCCTTATTGTTCTAGTGAAGACCATTCTAGTGCTTGCCATACAAGTAAATAATTATTCAAGTATATAATTGATTAATATTCCAATGATCAAACTAAAGCCATTCTAGTTGAGTGTCATTCAAAATAGGAATATGATTATGATTTTATTGGCAATGACTACAATTTATATTGACCTTTAGGATATGTATCCAATTGTTCCTCTAATAGTGGAATTAATCACCACTGTGTTACATTTGGCATCATTACCTAAGCAAAGTTTGGGTCATATTATCCATTGACTTACCATTTGAAAGTTAAACCTAGCATGTATGAAGATTGGAGAGGTAGATGAAATATTCCTTGCTGCATGGATGTAGGAGGCAAATCCATAGGAGAGACCAAGAGCAACCTATGAGAATTATATAAATTACCAATCATATATTGTAGTTAAGAAGAATAAAACTTGATCAACCAGAGATTAAACATGTATGGAATCCTTAGGAGGATAACTCTAGTGAAAAGAACAAAATGTGTGACACATTATTATTAACAATGGAAGATGAAGTTCAAAGTGAGTTGCAACAAACAAGGAAGAAATTTGCATAAGTCAAGATGCCAACATAGAGGGTGCATGAGGAGATGACGAGTGGATGCTAATTTTGAAGCAAGCAATAAGGAGTTTGCAAGAGGATACAGAGGATGAGATTCAGTCACTAGACTAACCACACATGAGTGCTTCAGTGAGTAGACTAGATCTAGTGTACGTATATTCATGAAGGAGGTCATGAAGTGAAGGTGCACTAGAGTTTGGTCAAATATTGTTTGAAGACAACAACATGAAAGATGATGAAGCACCAAGAACAAAGAAACCAAGTAAAGAACTATAAATAATAGAGGTACATAGAAAAGAAGTGCTATTTAAGAAATCATTGAGTGGGAAAGAATTAAGAAAGGAAAATCAACCCCTAATGGCACACATTACAAATATGGTAGGAAAGCATAAGTGTCCACTTTTATTTTGATATTGGAAAGAAGATATTGAATGTCACATAGGTACATGTTCTAAAATATGAAAAGCAAATACATTACAATATCCAGACACATGGTTATAATTGTTTCCAAAAACATTATGAGGAATCATGATTGATTGGCACTTAAAGAGAAAGAATAGACCCTTTCACAACATGGGAAAATTTAGTGGAGAAATTCATATTATTGTGAGATGATACATAAATCATAATATATATTTCACTAAATAAAAGGAAGATGAAGATATAAATTCCTACAACAAACGATTGAAGTAGCTCAATGACAAGATAGATATGCAACCGACAAATAGATTATTAAAAATATGGTTCATTGATGGACTATTTCCAAGGTATAAGAATAAGGTGAAGATAATACCACATACAACATATGAAGAAGCTTATTAAAGAACAAGTAATCAAGAAAGTAAAGCAAAGCAAATAATGGTAGGTATAAGTCACTTTAGAAGCAATGATTCTAACAGTGACAAGAAATAATTGCATGAAGCAATCAAGTCAATGCAAAAGGACTTGGAAGAACTGATTAATGAAGTGAAAGGTAATAATAACAAGGAAAAGAAATAAATTTGCTCCTGAGATAATAAATATAAAGGGCACACAAATATAAACCATCCAAAGAATACATATTGTAATATATATGATGTGTTGGGACATGTAAAAGGAGATTGTCCATTCAACTTAAGAAGTGCAAGGCATCAAACAATGATAATGTAGAAAGAAGAAAATAAAGAGAAACTAAATACTTTTAAGAATGGATAATGGGTGATCAATGGAGGTTATAGAAATAATCGTTATAGTGGAATATAGTTCTAGTAAGGTAATCGAGAAGGTGGTCAGAGTCAATTACAATATGACTCGAATGGAAGACCGATTATCCAATATAGAAATTACCAAGAGTGGGAAGTGAAATTTTTTAGAAACCACAAGAAAGAGGATCAAATGTAAACAATAATATGCACATGTGTAGATGGTGTGGTCTAGGCAATCACAAGGAAGTGAATTTCATGAAGAAAGCAAGTTTCAACAAAACTCAAAATGTTAATATTATTGATATTAAAGAACCTTTGACAACCCAATAGGTTAAGGATAAGCATGTGCTTATAGTGATAAGAGCTTAGAAAAAGAAGACCAAGCAATATCTAAATTCTACCAAGAAAAGGGAGTGATGGTAGGAAACACATGACTTGATTGAATAAGAAATGAAGAAGACTAAACAAGATAGACTCCTTTAGGAGAAGATATTGAAGAAATCAATTACCACAAAAGAAGTCTCAAGAGCATAATCATCAATGAAATAGTTGGTGATATAAGTTTTGAACACAATAAAGAAGTAAATATGTCTAGTTTACTTGGCATGATACTCAAGATTTGTGCGAAGGTAGAAAAGATGACATGCACAAAGAATTTGGTGGAGCCAATATGTCAGGAGGTGGTGATGATCAAGAAGGATCAATTTATTAATCCCGCAGTGTTGATAATTGAGGCAAGGAAGGAACAAATATTGATTCACATGGAGATGTTGAATCATAAGTTAGCATAGGTAATCATATATGGAGGATCAAGCATGAACGTGATGCCATAAAATACCTAGAAGGAAATTAGATCACCATTATTATGGTATTCAATTTTTTTTTTGTTTGGTGTAGACCAATACAATATAGAAATGAAAGGTGTATTAACAAATAAAAAAATGAAAAATTTTGACAAAGACTTTATCATGGATTTCATAGTGATCACGATGCAAAAATGAATTATGATGCATTTCTAGGATATGGATGGTTGAGGATGGAAAAAGTGAAACATAATTGGGAGGAGTGCCTCACATTTAAGAAGGGCCAACATAAGTATATGATAAACCTTAAGAATCAATCCATGAGCCAAGACATTGCAATATTAGATGAATCAAGAATTTCATTGTCAGATGAAGATAACAAATATGAGCCTAACAAGGTAGGTGTGTTAGAAATTCAAGATTATACAGAGGATGAGGAGGAATATAACAATGGGCTCCTTTATTGGAAAATAGAGGACTATAAGGTGTTTTTACCACATTATTTTTTCATCCACATATAAGAAGAAAGCCATGATGAAAATAAAAGTATTGTGCAAGAGGTCAGCAAATGTAGTCAAAGAAGGAAATCTACACCAAAGAAAGAGGAAGAAAAATAAAAATGGGTATTTCCTAAAAAAATGTAGAGTACATTATAGGTGATGTAGTGATTTATGAGAAATCATACCACTTGATCAATGTACTCAAAGAAACATAAGAATATAAAACCATAAATTATGAAGGACCAAAGATGGTGCATGTGAACCTCAATGAGGAAGGAGAAGAAAAGCTCATTCAATATGGAGAACAAAAAATATCCAATGCTGTAAGCACTATATTGTAGGATTTTCCTAGAATATAAGGATCTATTTACATGGACATATAAGGATCTGAAGGGGATCTCGCCATAGTTGTGCATGCACCTAATCCCATTAACTCAAGGTATACAACTAGTATGAAGATGACCATACATAATAAACCCAAAGTATGCAACCTTGGTGAACATAGAAATAAAGAAGATGTTGGACGTGGGCATTATATTCAAAGTGATGATTAGTGATGTCTATCACCTATAGTAATCACTTTGAAGGAGGTAAGCTAGATCTATATTTGTTTAGATTTTTAGAGCTTGAATGTTATAAGCATAAAGGATATCTATTTCATTCCTTTTTACAAATTGCATATTGGATGAAGTGGTAGGACACAAAATATAATTGTTCTTAGATGGATTATTGGGGTATAACCAAATCATTATTGTTGAGGAAGACAACCTAAAGACTACATTTATAGTGGCGAATTGAAATTATACATATAAACAAATGCCTTTTGGTTTATGCATCGCACCAACCACTTTTCAAAGGATAATATTGTATATTTTTTATCAAATATCCACAGGGAAGTTCAAAGTTTTCCTAGATGACTCATCATTATATGGAAAAATAAACGAGCATTTGAAAGCATTGGAAGAATGCATGAGCCTATGTAGGAGATCTTGTCTAGCATTAAACCCAAATAAATGCATGTTGTTGGTTCCTTATGGAAAATTATTGAGACACTTTGTCTATAAGGAAGGATTAAAGATTAACCCTAACAAGATATGTCATAGTGAGTATGGAAGAGCCATATGATGTTAGTTTAGTGAACATATCTCTAGGAACATTCGAGTATTATCGAAGGTTCATTAGGAACTATTCATAGGTGTCCCAACCATTGGATGCTCTCATGTGTAAGAATATTATTTTTAAATGGACAAAGGAACATGAGAAGGCCTTTGAAGGGCTAAAGATAAAGTTGGTATTCACACATATTCTGGTATTTCTAGTTTGGGATAAGGAATTCCATGTCCATGTTGATGCATCAAATTTTATAATTGGATGCAAATTGGCCTAGGAGGGGTATTTTGGGCTTAATCAATCCATTTATTTTACAAGTCATCTGTTATCTAAAGTAGGGAAGAACTACAACACTATAGAGAGAAAATCCTTAGGGATGGTGTATGTAGTCTAGAAATTTAGACACCATCTACTCGCCAATACCTTTGCCTTATATGTTGACCATCAGGCATTACTATATTTTATTAACAAACTTATTATATATGGGCTAGTGAGTAGGTGGCTCATCATGTTGTAGGAGTTTGTGTTTCAGGTAGTTGTGAGACCCAAGAAGAAACATGTGACTATCACAGATTCACTTAGGAGAACCTATTGGAGGAGGTATACCATATGAATTTTTTGATGCTTAGTTGTTTATGGTGAATGTAGTGATGACATGAAACAAATATATTGGGAAATATTTGTTTAAAGGAGAGTTTCCAAAGGAGATGACAATAGTGGAATGCCATTGTATTATCATAAAATTGACACCATTTTAATTGATTGTAGGCATGTTATACAAAATAGGACTTGATGGGATCTTGTAGAGATGTGTGATGGAGGAAGAAGTCAACATGATATTAAAATAAGTACATGAGGAATTGATTGGAGGACACATGGGGCTAGATGCAACAACAAGGAAAGCATTGTTAGTAGGGCTATAGTGGCCTAGTATATATAACAATGTTAAGAAGTATGTGAAAATATGTGATACATGCCAACAAATAGGGAAGCCATTGGAGAGGTATTTTATGCCACTACATCCTTCACAACTGCAAGAATTGTTTGAAATATGGGATCTATATTTTTTTGGATCTTTAAAGATAAGTAGCGGGATAAAGTGTTGATACATTATAGTAGTAACCAATATTTAACAAAGTGGGTAGAGGCATGGGCTTCACTAGATAATTCTATAAGGATTACATCCTGATTCTTATACAAACAAGTGACTATGACCTTTGAAACTCCCTTGTAGTTTATGAGAGATAGGGGAGGAAACTTTTTCAATAAGATTATTCAGAACTTAACCATGGAGTTTAGAATCTTTAATTCCTTATCAAGTCCATACTACCCTAGAGAAAATGGGTAGGTAGAAGTGACAAATAAGGTCTTGGTCTCAATTATATATGAAATATAGGGTGGAAGAATCCGATTTGTAAAAATTATTTCCAACTATCCTATACATGTACAAGACAACCTTTAAGCCAACAAGAAACATACACCATTCTAGTTGATGTATGGGCAGGAGGCAATAGTGTCGATGGAGTTCTTGGTAACCAGTTTGAGGGTGGTGATATAGAACCATATCAATGACTAGGAGAGGCTAGAGGAGAGGCTTGTGATAGTATTACAATTAGATAAGAGGTAGATAATGGCTCAGTGGGAAACAAATATTGCCCAATGATGGAGGAAGTTATGGCACATTTAGCCCCTTAGGAAGATGAAGTTGAATGTAGGTGACTTAGTGGTCAAATTTAATGGCAAGAGAGAAATAAATCTAGGGAAGTTAAATAACCTATGAATTAGGACCTTCCAGGTGGTGGAAGTGATGGATAATGGGGCAATAACATTGTAAAAATTAAACAAGATGTAGTTTCTTGAGACAGTTAATGGCTCAAAGTTAAAATATTATAAAGTAAAAGCATAAGTTAATGATGGGTGTCATTAATCCATTAAATTTAGTTTGTGAATCTTGGGTTGGCATCCAATGGCTATATGTGATAATAAAATCTACTAAGGTCCTTTTGTATGGGATTTCTAAGTTTTCTAATTGAAATAAAATTCATGAAAATTAAATCTTTCAGAAATAAAATAACATTCATAAAAATAGCAATGCTTGTAGAAGAGTAAAAAAATAGTTTATGATTAATCTATAGGAAATAAACAACATTCGATTCAAACAAAAATACTTTAATTGACTAAATTGACTGAATTCTACACACTATTTGCTATAAAAATATGTAGGAAAGTACTTAACTGAAATATCATTGTTGCAACACATTAAACGTCAAACATACTAAATTGAAAAATAGGAAAAAAAAATCTATTTATCAGAGCACGAGAGTGGGCCCTTGCTCCTCATTAACTAACTTAGAAGTTAAAATATTATAGCACAACAACATAAAGATTCAAAATAGTACTCTTTACTACAACTACATAATGCATGAATTATAGTTTTACATTAGTCTTCAATCTAGTAATCATATCTTGTCTAACCCCTTGACTATTATCAGGGATTATTATTTATAATAATAGTCTTAAAAAAATGCTTTGACAACTGCCAAAATGGTAGGGCTGCTATCACAAGAAACAATATTATAACATCATTCTTACAACTCTCCTAAAATTACCTTGTGGTCATTAAGGTGGTTCAAACAATATTAACTGTGCCTACTCATTGGTAAATTTTAGGAGAAACAACAATAACACATTATTGGAATAACAACCTTCAAAGTGAAAATAGGAAACCACAGGTGTCTTCGATAATAGTGGTATTATTTTGGTTAAATGTCAGATCTAACCACCCATTGATGTGTTTGTTAGGGATAATATTTGTGCCAATCAATCTGTTGGGATCCACACTTGTCTGCTTCAGACCCTCTTCTTCCATGTTATTGAATACCCATGCGATCCATCCTTGTCAACTTCCTTTTTCCTTTCTAGAACATTCTTCACATGAATCATATTTCTCTAGAGAATAGGAAATGCTTTGAAATGTGCTTCTATGCAATTCCAAAACATTAGTTAAAACTACCAATAGAAATGAAAAAACCATTCTAAATTAACTTAAAAATACAATTCACCTTTTCATTCCCATTCAATCAAATTACCATGATAAACTATACAAAACTCCACATTTAAAAAACACATATGTTCTGAATAGAAGGCAAGAACAACTTAAGAATATTGATAAGATGAGGTAATTTTAAGACTCATCATTCCCACCTTCTTGAGCAATTGCATGTCCTCATGCAACAAACGCTCTAAGTTTACACTTAGGTCTATTTCTCCTACCATTTTAGGGATGAATATTTCATTCAAGACATGATATCTATTGCATTCCTTCATGTCACATGCCCAAGATAAAAATATTATCTACTTTGGTGGTATTTTGACATCGTATTGGGACATTAGGTTGATAATAGGAGGGGGATAAATATCATTTCTATCCATATAAAATAAATAGTCTAGATGGTGGAGATGACTTTTGTAGCATGGTGGTGTGACCAACTTAGATTGGTAGGAGAGTTTGGTTATCTTTTCCTTAACCTAGTAGGCAATTCTTCCCATCTCAAGCTATAGGCAACCTTGGTTTTTTCCTAGTGATATTCACAATACTCCTAAAATTCTATAGTATATTCTCTCAAGTGAATATGATATCGGTGCCTAATTTTTGCTTTGGTTATTAACTCACAATGCTTGGTGATGACTATAGCAAGATTAGGATATTAAAATCTAACTAGCAGCCCCACCTAGGATTTTTTGTCTACATATTCCATAGCCCTATATCTCTTATCAACATAGACACAAAAGCTCATAGTTGGACATCCCCAACATAAATATTAGGAAAGAATGTATAGTATTTAGCGAATGCAAATTATGAACAAAAACATCATGGAACAAATTTTTTTGTTTTGAGGTGCTGCAATAATATACCTCCAAGAAGTCCTAAGGCATCTTCAAGGTATGATTCATCCCCAAGTACAATATTATCAATTGCCATATGAGAAACTATTCTTACAAAAATAAATTGTACACTCTCATTGGCTTCCTACACTACAACATTTGCTCTGTAATTTTACATGCTTCCTTGAACCTGATATTTAGAATAGCAAGCTATTTAGTCAGGGTTTAATTTTTCCCTTTCAACTACTTGAGTGCGTGAACTCTTTATTCTAGGCAAGCACATATTTTCATAAATTACTCAATGGTGATATTGTGGACATATAATTTAACCATATGTGGTAGAATGATAACCAATGACCTTGGAGTCTCCATAGGCCCAATTTGTACCTCTGATCTTGTCATGAAATGGTGTAACACACGTCCTTGGCAAGACTTATTCTTGATATTGTCTTATGTATTGTTGTCTAGATATTTAATGCATAGTCTCATTTTATGATGTCAATATTTCTATTCTTGGAATACCGAATGTTGATGTGTTTGTGGTTATGGGACTAGTACTCTCACCGATGGACTAAAAAAGGATAACCACCTGAGTTGAGAGAAAATTTGAAAAGTGATGGATGACATATTCATCAATAAATCAAGGGTTAAGTATACCCTTCATATATATGCATTGCATTTACTTGTTTAAATACATCGTTGGACCATGAGCTTTCTATTGGCAAAGGAGTCATCCTGATTAGGTAGGGGATAGCATGTGGTTATCTTAAAAAGCCACCAACTAAAGGATAAAGCAACATGATGTATTTGGTAAAGTTTTTGTCTTGCTTGGTTTGGAAGATTAGAATTAATTTATCTAGAGAAGTATTAATATGGATAGTAATATTAATACTTGCAACATTAAAATCAATGTTAATAATTAATATTAACCATTGATATTAATTGGAATAACAATTGATTCAAATATTGTATGACTTAATGTAATAAGGTTTATAAGCTTTAATGTGCTAAGGTTGGTAAGCCTTTTTTATTTATGATTATGCATAAGTGGTACTTTAATTCAAAGAGAATAAGGTGGCAAATTGAGCAACGTATTCTTGGAGGCCTTTTCATACGTTACTCTAGCCATGCAAGAAGTTCATACCCAAGCCAATTTGAAAATGGGTTAGATGCATTTTTGGGGGACTTTTGAAAGGAAGCAATCAATGGATTGGAGAAAGGAAGAGCACTCCAACACAAAGCAAGAGTAGGAGATATTAGGACAAATTTGTAAAGGTAGTTTTTTTGATCTTATAGAATGAGGTAGATGTTATCTTTCCAAAGGTCTGTAATTTTTTCTTGCTTGTGAAAGCATGATAATGTTGTAGTTTATGCTTTTGTTTGTTTGATTGAGTTGGTTGAACCCATTTTTTCTTAACTAGTGATATTACTTGCGAGGATACTCTATAGAGCCATTTTTAAGGCTAGATAGGTCTAACAATTGCTTTGTTTTGGCTGCATGTTGGTTTTCCCTTGTTTGATGAGTGCCTAGATGTCTTCCTTAGCTAGTCGACTCAGTGTGTTTCCAATACTTGTTCAAACCCGATTTGTTCCCTTCCTTGTTCTATCTTCAATTTGGGAGATGAAGGTGGAAACTTCGAGATGTCGTTTGTATCTAGGTTTTGATGCAATACTTGAATTAGTTTGGCAAATATTTTTAATTTGATAAATGTATAAAACCTTTGCTTCTTTCGGTCCTTGATATGCATGGAAGAGTATTACTGATATGTAATATTTTACTACCTGGTAAGAGGGTTGCTTTTGGGTTTTTATCCTAGAAGGCTTTGTTTAATCATATTCAGGGTAGCACCTAGACGTACTTTGATGGATTGTAGGAAAGTGCTCTTTGTTATGGCTAGATTGGGAATCGGGTTGGTGCACGTATCTTCTCCCTGGTATTATCTACCTATGTTTTATAATGTTATTATTTAATAACTTGATGGTTGTGATTATATAGAACTTAGGTATATTTTGGAAAGAAAAGTAATTTAATTAATGTTGGGCTAAGGGTTTTGTAGACTTGTATAAGTGTGTATATAAAGAAAAATAAAATATGAAGTTAGTTATAATGTTCTTTTGGAAATCATTATTTTGGATAATGGTTAGTGGAAAATAAAAGAGAAGCTTGTTATGATGTTTCTTTTGTAATAAAAAGGAAGAATTTACACTTATGTAGGTGTTCTTATTAAAGAAACATTATTGTTTTGTTATGATAGGGGAAGCTAGTTCCTTTATAGTTACTTGTTGATTTAGTTTGTATGCTTGCATCTTATTTGGAGCATGTTAAAATGTTGGTTTTGAAATTATAATGGAATCCTGAAACTTGAGTAGGTAAGGGGGTCATTATAGAGAGTAGTACGGGATTCTCTTCTTGTTTAATTAGTTGTATTTATGACATGTTAAATGTTATTTTTGAAATTATAATGGACTCCTAAGACTTGAGTAGGTAAAGGGGCCATTATAGAGAGAAGTATGGGATTCTCTCCTTGTTGCTTATCAATGTTTGTATGCATGGTTGCTTGCATCATACTTAGAGCATGTTAATTTGCATTGCATAAAGAGTTGTCCTAATCCCTAAGTGTTCCTCAAGTTTATGGGAAATTCCATTCATGAAGATGATTGTGGAAAGAAGAGGGTGCAAAGACCACTTAGACGGAATGGATCTAAAGTACCTTGGTTTAAAAAGTTGTTATGTAAATGAGAGTTGCTTTGTGTTACTTAGATGAAACTTTCAAATTTATTTAAGAACATGGTAGTTTTTGTAAGATGGAGAATGCTTGATTGTTGAAGCATAAGCAAGGGATGATTTGGATTGTGATCTCTGTCTTGCAAAATATTTCCTTTTGTTGAAAAAGAATGAATGTCATCTTGTGATCTATTTATGATGGAAATGTTTATGTATTCATTAAATTATGATGATAGCATTATGAATAATGATGGCCTTTTAAGCCTTAATATTAAGATAAAAACTCATAGGATAAATTCCACAGGATCAAATATTAGATAACCACAAAATAGTAAGATCAAGATAATGATGTAAGTAGGATAATATGAGCAAATTAATATGTAAATCAAGGCTTATAATATATCAACTAAAATTCATTAATAAACAACAATATGAATGTAATAGCCTAAATCATACATGTATAAAGCATGTAGCACAACTTACAATATTAATTGCTCAAAATGTATGCAATATTTATTACTCCTCTTTCTCTTACAAATATAGCACTTGACTCTCTACACTTGATAATTGTATTATTTATTGAATGTATCTAGTGCTTCTCTATGGAGTGCTATATAGCCATAGTAGAATGACTCTTTGGATACTTGACTATTCCTTTCCATATGCCAAGTATCATGACTCTTGGCTTCTCTACTTGACACTTGCATACACATGAATCTATCTTGTATGCACACCTAGACATGAATATTCACTTGGCACACTCTAATATAAGGATAATTGTGCACACTTACATATAAGATACTTGTGCACATAAACTCACATTACACTTGCACACTTACTCACATGACACTTGTGCATTTCCTGCACATACACACTTACATAACACTTGTGCATTTCCTACACATTATAACATTACATAAAATATTACTCACACTCTAAACTAAGACTCAACCCTAATATAATAGCCCCAAAATGTACCATGAAGGTACCATGGGAGTACATTAGCATGTACCAAATAATGTAATATACTCCAACACTTCCATGTATTACATTATTTGGTTATTGAAGACTTTAGTCTTCAATCATAGTCTTCATTATTCATCTTCATTCTACAAGTGACATTGCAATACATGATATCTCATCTCTTATAAGACAAATTTGGACCATGTCTAGTATATTTTTATTTTCCTTGTTTTTTGAATGGTTTCTCTTCCTATACTTCAAAAATTGCACACTTGAATCCATTGTTAGAAGATGATTTAGAAATAAGTATTTGAAAAAGATAATCTAATATGAATATTAATGCTCTTTCAAATATCTTACAATACTTCTCCTTGTAGTAACATAAAATAGATGAATGAGATTTTCTTCCACAATATTTACATGGATGAAGACTCCAACAATTTTCTTTTTCATGACCAATTCTATTGCAATAAACACATCTTGATGATATTTTTATTGATTTTTTCATCCTTCTTAGAGATTCATGTTCATTAGTTTTCTTAGTAAAATAGCATAACCATTTATGTACAACCAAAGCTATTCTCTTCTTATTTTCCATGTAGATATATAGTAGATGATGAAAGTCCTCAATGTTTTTAGAAGTTTCTATTTTTGAGATTGCTGGACAACTAGAATAAGGTTTTGTAGTAACAAGATCCAATTGAGTGTCTCTTGAATATTTTGTAATCTTGTTAATTTCTCCTTATTATCTAAGTCTTCTATCATTTTTTTTAAAAATAGCCTTTTAGTTTATTTGCTATATCTTCATTATTGAATGCACTCTTAACAATTTCTTCCATGATATGCAAACAATATTAAGAAAATATTTTCTTTGATGTAGGCTACCTTATGTCTCCCTAGGTTTGAATAATTTAAAGTTTCTAAATTAAATCCTATTGAGTAGAAATCCTTATATCTCCCTAATTGTTAGAAACTAAGAAAATAAGAATTTTGCAAATTTATTTTTTCCTAAGTTTGAAGTATAACTCCTTTTGACTCCCAAATAACTAAATTTGCAATAATCTTTTATTTCAAAAAATATTTAAATAAAATAAAATAAAACTATTAATAAACCTTATAACTCCAAATTTTAAAATAAACCAAATTTCAAAATTAACTTCAATTTATCAAAGAACTAAAATACTTTAAATAAACCTTATCACTCCAATAAAATAAATTAACTTATCACTCCTAAAATTCCTAATATTATCACTCCAAAATAATATTTAATAAAATATTCAAACCTTAATAAAATACTACCTTATCACTCCTATAGCATAAATTAAATAACCCTAATTTACTTGAGTTTACCTCTGAATAACATGCACATGCTCTATCTCTCTTCAACGTTGCAAAGATCAATTGTAAACAAGCTCATGCGATCTGAATTTAATCTCTCGGCCCATACGTTACCAACATTAAAAAATTAAACTACTTTGCTAATTATTAATTTTCTAATAGGTTGTGTACATGTGGCACATATTGGATTCTTATTTAGGTGAGACTACGCTAGGTAAGCAATGAGTGTTTTGATTCTCCTTCAAATGGAACATAGATCTTCTATGCCAGGTAAGCATTAAGAAAAATGCTTCTATTACACCTTTCAAATTATGATGAATGACTATTACTTCCTTTACAATGTTCAATTTTCCAACCTTGCATTCCATGTCTTCAAATTCCCAACCTTGTGTTACTTTCCTTTAGTGACTTCCACCATTCAATACGTCGATGGGTATCTCCTTGTTGAAAATTTGGTATACCTTATGATTAGATCAGAGATGCCTTGTTGTTCCTTGGATGATTTTAGGTGCTTAGCTGCATTGTTCCTTTGTGTTTGCTTACCAATGCATTTTTCCTTGGGTAAAATTTAAATAATACAATGCTACTTAGGTAGTTTGGATGTCGAGTTGCTATTCATACACTATTCCTTAGATGAATTCTAGCTTGCTCATAATTTTCTCAAGCTCTTAGGTGTGCTTGGGACCTTTTTGAGCTCTCTTAGATGAGCTTGGAATATTCTCAAGCTCCTTAAGCTTGCTTGAGATATTTTCTTGATGTCTTTCCTTGGGCATGAGGATGACTCCTATGGTTGTGCTCTAATGCAATAGTTATTAACTCATGACATTGTTTTTGATAGATAGTCACTTAGCTTCTCAAATCCAATGCTTGTATAAATATCTCTTTGTTGGCTATTTGATATGTCCTTATCCTTGATGTGATGGTGCTTATCCTTTGTTTTATGGTACACTCAATCACACATTCGAATGTATCCTCTGTATTCTAACATGGTACTTTGCTATGGATATTTACTTGATGCTCTCTAATGGTTATTTTCTTTCAAGCCATTTTGTCAAGATCTATAACTTATATTATTCTAAAACTTTTCATATATCTAGGCCTCTCTTCAAGACCTATTTTTCTTATGAATATTGAGCCTTCTATTTTTTGGAGTATAGAAGACTCAATTATTTTGTCTTCTTTGTTGCTCCTTTTCTTTATTATTCTTCTTGTCAATGTCAGGGTATGAACTGATTTTTTTTTAATCTTGATTATATCAAGGTCTATCTTCAAGAAATGAATATTCAATTTCATGCAAATTTAATTAATATTCACTTGATGAAAGCTTACATTCAAATAGATATATCAATATTTGATATATTCTTATCCTTTTCTGCTTACTCTTGCATTTGAAGATAAAATTATTCTCTATCCATTGTAGGAAGCTTCTCACTCTTCTAATGATAAATCTCTACTGCAAATTTATATTAAATGATGTCTTAGGTCACACCTAAGAACTCAAATGATGTCAAGGTGACGTTGAATTTTCTTGATGCTTCAATCAAAATCAAGATGACTTGATTGTATCAAATCCTTCAACTTCCTTTTGAGTTGATAGAAATTAGTGTCAAGGAATATCTATGTCCTTGAAATCCTTCTAATATCAAGGGTTGGCTATGTCCCTGAATGATAAACTATCTTAAAGTTGATTTTCCCTCCAATAGATGAGTCCTTACCTTCACTAGTTATAACCGTGGAAAGACTCTATATATGAGTCCTAGTCTTCATTGGTTATTTTGTAGCCATGGAAAGACTCTATAGTTGAGTCCTAGTCTTTACTAATTGTTCCTAAAACTATGGAAATACTATAGCATTTACTTACTCTAACCTTACAATAGAGTCCAGGTCTATCTATCTTTAAAGTAGATAGACTATTTTGTCAATTTTATCAAACAGGAAAAAAACAATTTTGAATGTAGCTAAATAAATTCAACTTGTGCAAGAAACTACTCGCAGTAGCTCTAATACCACATATGGCTTTTTAAGCCTTAATTTTAAGATAAAAACTCATAGGATAAATTCCATGGGATCAAATATTATATAGCCATAAAATAGTAAGATCAAGATAATTATGTAAGTACGATAATATGAGAAAATTAATATGTAAATCAAGGCTTATAATAAATCAACTAACATTAATTAATAAACAACAATATCAATATAATAGCCTAAATCATATATGTATAAAGCATGTATCACAACTTAAAATATTAAATGCTTAAGATATATGCAATCTGTATTACTCCTCTTTCTCTTACAAATATAGCACTTGACTCTCACGTTTGATAATTGTATTACTAATTGAATGTATCCAATGCTTCTCTATGGAATCCTATATAGCCATAATAGAATGAATCTTTGGATACTTAACTATTCCTTTCCATATGCCAAGTCTCATGACTCTTGGCTTCTCTACTTGACACTTGCATACACATGACTCTATCTTATATGCACACCTAGACATAACTCTTCACTTGGCATACTCTAATCTAAGAATACTTGTGCATACTTACATATAAGACACTTGTACACATAAAATAACATTACACTTGCACACTTTTTTTTAATAGGTTGAAAATTTGGGGGCACATAAGGGGCCACCTACCTGTGAATTGAACTTGTGTCTCCACTAGGATAGCTAAATATCTTTTGCCATTGCAGTGTCCCTATCAAGACTATAAAAAACATTCATTATTTTTATAAGGGTAAAATGGGTTTTAGAGTCCCCAAACCTATACAACAAGCCATGTAAGATAGTAAAATATGATGCAATAACATTACAAAATACTATCATCCACTTACTATTACAACTAAACCTTAGAATACCGCATATCGACAAAAAAAATTTCAAAACATGATAGATTAGTAGACCACTTCCAAAATAGAAACTTAAAATAAAATGTAGCTACCATCCAATCATAACAAAAAAAAAAATCCAAAATTATTGGGGCTATTACAAAAATTTTAGCTGATGGATATTTTGATTTTTTATTTATTTTTGTAGCATAGGTTCTTCCTCTTCAGAGAGGTAAAATCTGAGAATTCATTTTTGTACTTCAAGCTCCTAAGGTAATATCTAGTTGTAACATATTATGTATGATCTTAATTTTTATAAAAATCACTATCATCGATTGTTTCATAATTAGCTTTAATAATACTATCTAAGGTGCTAATATTTTCCATGGAACTGACTAATTGGTCTTTAGTAACTATTTATCTCTTATCAATGATCTAATTCAAATTCTTCTTTTAGGGTTGTCTTCTATTGCTCTCTTGACTTCTACTAGACAAGTGACACACTGGAGGATGAGCTTATTACTTATGAACTGGGATGTTTTAAGGTTCAGGATCATTTGCATGTAGGGCCTTCTCCTCCACCAAGGAGGAATTTGAACATGATTAGATGATCAAGCATCTCTTCTTCAGGTGGCCATATTGCTAACAACCATAACATCTTAGGGAGAAATTTTCATATTCAATATTTTAGATCCATTCCCCTTTTCTTGAGGAGATAGTAATGGATTGAAGTCAAGGAATTGAAACATCCATACAAACAACTAATCTTGCTTTAATCATATTAATTTTACTAGGAAAGTTTTCCTTTGTTTGGGCATCCATATATTGGAATGCACCAATTGAACTACCAATTTTAGTGAATATCCTCTTCCCAAAACTCCATAGAGAGAGCATATATATTTACTCAAATTGGGAAGCCATCAACTTCTTTTGTAAGGGGGTTGAAAATGAGAGTCCAAGGTCGTATATAGACACCCATTTATCCAAAAAACCAATTGTATCTATAATAGATTACCCTATCTCTATCCATTAAATCAAAAAAGGAAACATTATTTTTTTGGGTAGTAGAGTTACTTGGAATTTACTAGACCACCAAAGTTTAATGTATCCTTTGAGCTCCTCTAGGCTTGGTATTTTACCCCTAAGTTTATAGATAGCTATTTTGAGCTCCTCTAGACCTAGTATTTTACCCCTAAGTTTGCAGATAACTATTTGGGCTTCATGATAAATCAAATATAACTCAAATTCATCCTCCAAAACCCTTATAGAGGGCAAAGGTTCATAAAAACACTCCACCCATGAAACCAAAGATCATTTCTTTTGATGGAATAAGCTTTCTCATAGATTTAAGAGTGACTAATATCCTCCTAAGTATAGTGAGTGGGATGCAAACAACCCTCTTTTTGCAATGCTTGAATGCACCTAGGGTTTGCACCCCTTTTTATTTGTTCCATCATCATGTCCTCTTGAGTATAGCAAGCAAGCTACAAACAACCCTCTTCCTACAATGCTTGACTACACCTAGGGTTTGCACCCCTTTCACTCTGTTCCATCCTCATGTCCTCCTGAGTACAATGAGTGGGCTATGAACAACCCTCTTCTTGCAATGCTTGACTTCACCTAGGATTTACACCCTGTAGCACCCTAAAATTGGTGCAGTAAACCTTAGCAAATAATTAAAATTACCTTAGTAATAATTCAAATTCAAATTTTAACCCCAAAACTGCTCCCAAACCGCTTGCTACCCGTTTCCTCATTTTTCGTGCCATTTTTAGAGTTTGTTTCGTCCGTTGGACGATATCATCTCCGATCAGATGATATCACCTTAGATCGGACAATTTCATCTGGAGCAGAACGTCCAGCCGATTTCGTCCCAAAATTGATTTTTCATAATTAGCTTCTGTTTCAACGACGTCTCTAATCTGGGAAAAAGCGTGTCTGCGTCGTTAGAGACCTCCCCCATTGGATAAATTCTCGATTAGGATGATATCCAACCTCCTAACCTCCCTCCTAAGCTTATTTAAACCTTAGGACCCCCCTTGAAATCCCCCTGGTTGAATTTCTCTGCACTTCAAGTTTTACATGCATTAGAATATCCCAGACCATTGTTTGACTTTGTCTCTTTTTGAATTTTCTTGCAGGAAATTTGTTATTCTTTAGCCGGAGCAAGCTCAGATCGTCGCAGACGATCCTATCCAATTCGAGATGATTTCATACCAATTTGAGACGATTTTGACTGCAGTCAACATTGGGGGCAATCAGTGCCCTGAGTTTGCATTCTTTCTCCATTTTTTACTGTTTTGCTTTGCATTAGTTAAAATTATTATTATTTTGCATCTCGGAGTTCACCCATATAGTCTTAATGCATAATAAAATCATAAATTGTCATTAAATCATTGTAATGCACTCGTGTTTTTGTTTATTATTATCATTTTAACATTATTACTATCATTCTACATCATTGCCCTCTTCTGGTATAGCTGCATTTTCTATATTTTGTATCTATTTCTCTGATTGCAGGTCTTTGATGAATACGAATTCGTCAGATCTCAGACGATCCTGTCACAGAGGAGACGATTCTATCAAATTCCAGATGATCTTGACTGCTTCAAAAATTAGAACCTCCATCAGATATCCGAAACCAGGTATGGATCTCTTCACTTAATTATTCTCTGTGTTTTCTGTTTAAATATGTTTTTTGTCTTCATTTAATTTGCATTTTCATAATAGAACAACTTAGATTCATCTAGCCAAACCTAGGACTTGGATGTTTAAAGCTAAAACTGAACACATCAAACACATTCCCAACCTAGGCATGGAAACTGCCACTAAACGTTTCTTGGTGAACCCCACCATCCGTCAAAAAATCACCTTAATACCCCTCCCCCGAGAGGCGGGACCTTCAAAGGGCCTCTCAGTCCGAGGTATTGTCCCATAATTTTCCCATCCTCCTTCCGGGCATGGATCCTTTAGCCTAAATGTAAGGATGCGAAAAATTTGGAGTGATACATTTTGGTGAACCCGACGTGAAACTAAAACCTTTTGAAAAAAAAAAAACCAAAAACATAGATGCATTTGAAATCATTAGAAAACTACTAAGTTGCATATCATGTCTAGATGGTAGCTCCTAAGAAAAGACTAGTTGTCACTATAAATGTTGAAAACCAATTAGCAACCATAGAAGTTAATTCCGTGCTTAGTGTGCTCGAAATAGATAGAAACCAACTTTTGTGGAAAGAACTTGATAGGAGGCTAGGTATCATTTCATCTAGATCAATACAACTTAAACAAATCAAGAGGTTTGCCCTAGATAGAATCCTGGATCCTCATCAACTCATTTTTTATCATGAACTTCAGAGAGCTTGCCATAAATGGTTAGCAGATAGAAGAGCCCTTGTGTCTTCTGAGTTGTATACCTTCGAGGAATTCCTCGAGAACGCAGCTGTGGTACGCCAATTTCTAGTTCATATAGAAGTCCAAGAAACTAATCTTATGATTAGAAAAATATGGAATAGAATTCCTAGAGCTATGTTATATCATGAATATTGTCGTGAGAATTATTATTATCAACCAGAATCTGAAATACACGGTATTGCTATAGCACATTTTGTCAAATTCTTGAAATAAAATTTTCAATTTGAAGAAGAACACTTCATGACTCCTGAAGAACTCGAGCCCATTAATGATATTTATAAATTGTTTATAGAAAACTAGATCATTGTTTTCATTATTATTATTTCTTGCATTTAGTGTGCTGTTTGTTATCTTTGAAATATTGTTACAAAAACAAAAAATAAATAAAAACAAAAAACAAAAAAATATATATATGTAAACAAGAAAAACAAAAACAAAATCATCATTTCAAGTTTGTATGTTTTAGATTCAATTCTAAATAATAGATACTAAATATTACTTTTAGAAGTATTAAATAAACCATGAGTTTTTACTCAAATCCATATGAGCCCATTAGTAATGTTGGAAGAATTTAGCCAAATACATTTGTTGATTATGACCAACCTCATCCCTATTCAACATCACCTCCATCACACTTTTCTCATTTTTCATCCTTACCCCAACAGGACAATCCTTTTGCCAATCCTCTTCATAATGATATTATCTATTCTCCCATATACCCATATTATGTCTATCAATCCACATACAATCCTCCTCCACCCTTTCAATATTCTTCTTTCAATACAACACATCCATTTCAACAAGAAAATACTTATTCTTCCAATTCTACCATGCACTCACCTCATGCTTCGCAATCTTCCTGTCATCATTCTACCCATAATAAAGAAAGTAGAGGTGAGAAACCATTAGGCCCTTTTATGACTGAATTCCTAAGGCACGTATCAAAAACCTCTCGAAAACCTTCATCACGTAAATTTACTAAGCTCAATCAACCAATGGATGTAATTCTCAAGCATTTACTTGATACAAATAAGGTTGAACTACCTTCCATAAGACAACTTGATACCACAACAGATTGGTTTAAACCTAAGCTACATTGTGAATATCATAGAGTGGATGGACATATGACACAAAATTGTAAAGATTTAAGATGTGCAATTCAAGATTTGATTGATAAGGGTCTTTTTAATATAAAGGAATTACAATCTACAACTGATTATAAATCTCTAGTAAACAATCAAACTCCTACAAAACAAATACCAATAATCAATCAAGACATGGGGATCTCCCAAGAACCCCTATTCAATTATCAACAATAGGAAACCAATAAAATATTGCATGTTAATGTGTCCCATCATGATGATATTACTAATATTGTAACATAAACTACAAATGAGCAACCTCAAGTTCAATCAACTCAATCTGATATTCAAGATATGGATTCCTCATTTGACCAACCTTCAAAACTATCTTTGGCTCTAGAGAATGATACAAAATGGAATGTAAGCATAGAAAGCTCATATTTAGAATCAAATTTTCAATCTGAAATCCCCTTTGATAGCCAACAAAAAGTGATTAATCCTCAAGCAAAGATATCCCTTTTAGAAGTATTACAAAGTTATCACAAGGAAATTTTGTTCAAGATACCTAGCCAAAAATTTGTTCCTCATCATATTTTCTCTAAGAACATAATTAATGGTGTAAACCCTCTTGAGGTTAACCATATTTCATTCTATGATGAGGATATTCCTTCCTCTGCTCCACAAGAAGACTACTATCTTTACATTATAGGATCTAGTAAAGAAACACCTGTTAAAACAATCATGGTAGACAATGGCTCCTCTCTTAATTTATGCACTTATCAATTATTCCAAAAACTCAAATTAAAGGAAGATCTTAATGAATCAAATGTTATTATAAACAATGAAATTCAAGAAGTTCAAGGTACTATAATTTTTCCCCTTAATATTGGATCCAAGATCTTGGATACTTTGTTTTATATAGCATATTGCCCTTCACCTTACAACCTACTTCTCAGAAGTCCTTGGATTCATACGATGAGGATTGTCCCTTCTACTCTTCACCAATGTTTAAAGTTTGAACTTGCAAGTAAAATTGTTACCATACATAATGACCCAACACCATTTGAAGAATATTTAACGGTTGAAACATCAAGTTCTATACATTCTCTATTGTCACAATTATCGTCTATCCATAACTTTTCTTCATCCATATATGATCATCCTTGTTTACCAAATAACACTCATGCATATCTTTCACATATACTTTCTCCATATTATCAAAACTTGGAATATAGTAATAAGAATGAAGAAATTTCTTATCCTTCTGACATTTTATTTTGTAACATGATCAATTTTACACATATAAAAGTCAAATCTTTTGCTACATTATTCTACATTATAACAAAGCTTTTTTTATCGCTACCTTTTGTTCATCACCTTTTGTTCTTACCTTCAACACAACCAAGTTATCCTTCAAAAAATCCTTTGATTTTGAAGCAACCTTAGACATCATATATTCAAATAACCTTGTATAGTGTATGTAGATCATCTTGTATATACCACCAATTCCATCATCTAAAAATTCATATAAAAATAAAAAATTTCAAAAAAAAAACTATCTCGTATTTCTTTCAATTTATAAACTTAAAATATAAAAACACCAAAAACATCCAAAACATCAAAATCTTCAAAACCGTCTTTTATTTTTGTACCTCTCAATTTGTGAAGTATTGCAGTTATATTTTCAAATTATTTTTGGATAAATTAACATTTATTTGGAATCCCTCACTATCACAAACACAAAAATAAATATCTTGATTTTATCTGGCATGATTACTAATCTCTCTTATATCAAAGTCCACAAAATTTAATAAAGTTTGAGCATAGAGAATTGATCTTGTTATTTACTTAAACCAAGCATATATTTTCATAATAAAATGATTATATTTGTAATGTCCATGCTATGCTACATAGTAGAAGTGGTTTCTTGAGCGAAAAGTTTCCCCTGCTATCCTATCATGCACATGGTCTAAAATCTTTGAGAATTGGAAAAAGGAAAAGCTCACCCCTACCCAGAATAAAAATCCCTTACTCTATAGCTAATCCGAGCAAGTATCCCTAGAATAGGATGCAAAAGAAAAAGAAGAATCAAGCAAAATCATTTAGCACTATTTTAGCATTATCTCCAATATCAAAGCAAAAGATACAAAAAAAAAAGAGAGGAAAAGAACGAAGCAAGCAAAACAAGCAAAAGTAAAAACAATAAAATCCCTTTCCCTACCCCTTGAAAAGAAAAGAAGGGTTGATGAGCTTGAATCTCTGGAATTCTCAATTATTCGAAAACTGTGAGGTAAGCCCCATAACAGGTGGTTTGTGCCCAACCCGCTTGGCCTTGGGTAACTCCTAGCGTGGTGATATGTCTGTCACATTAGCGACCTTCTTTTGTATAGACCTATGTCTGCTTATGGATTAGCTAGCTCTTGATAACCCGACTTACATAGTAGTCTGGTATGGTTATATGCATCTAAATCATGGTTAATGAACACTTATTTGGTTAATTCAAATCACTTGTATCATATTATCTTGCTCAAAATTGGTCAATGAACAATACAATTGCACACACATTTGTATCTGAGAGATTTTGTGTATCATTATGATAAATCAAGATCGGAAATGAACTCACATACGCACATGGGATTCCTTATAAATCTAACTTTTGTCTTTAAGGTACTTTGAAATATTTTTGCAAAATTGTCTGGAATAATTTCATTTTCTTCTCTGAGAACAGTTGTTTAGTATAAAGACAAATACATGCATTATCAAAAATCAAAATAATTTTCAAAAAAATGCAATAAAGTTACATTTATATATATTATCGACTTTCGCGACGATGGTATAGTTCCAAAACCACAATTGGAATCTTATGCCTAGCGCAAGTCCTCATTTTCATATTTTCTGTTTATTTTCAAAAATTAAAAATCAACCATGCAATAAAACTATTTATTTTCTTCTTTTGGATTTTGCAATGATGGTATAAGTCTATACCTAAATATTCTATGCCTAGCACAAACCATTGTTTTAATTTTATTTTTCCATTTATTCCAAATCATAAAAACCATATGACTTAAATCATTATGTTACACAATTATGCTTTCAAAGAATGCACATTATTCTAGTTCATGACATTGTGTTCAAATTCAATATTGCAACCATGGTATAATTTCTAAGGAATTATTCAAAATTTTATCACACTTAGGAATTTATGCCTAGCAAATCATTTTAAAATATTTCATGCATACTATTTTTATGACAATCTGAAAACAAATCACCATCATCATCCTCATTTGCATCATCACAACAAAGCCTTAAGACAGTCTCTTAAGCACTCTTTTACTTTTAACAATATTTCTATACTGGGATTAGCTTGACGACCGAGTGAGTGGTGACTCCATGAAATGGTCTATAATAGCGACAATGTCCTTTGAAATTATTTATAGAAGTCCCTTTTATTTTTATCAAATCACATCACAAACAACCAATTTGTTTACATCAGATTATTTCATTTAAATTCTACAAACATGACATTCAAACCATAATATTTCCAATGACATAATTCCATGAATCATCAAATCAATCACACCAAACATTAAAGCATCATAACAAACACATAAGATAAGTCATATGATAAAAAATATCTCATCTATATATATATCAATAATATATACATCATCTCAAAATTGGATCGGTATGCCACAATCTGTACCTTGGCATACTCGATCCTCTATCAAAAAATAATCAACACTATGTATCAATCATGTAGCCCGATTTGTAGCAACTAGCCTCGAGAAGCCCTCGAGCTCTCAGCCTCATCTCCTCCCTCACCCTGAGGTGGATGAGGTGGCCCCATTGCAGTCTTTGTGGTGCCATGAGTCCTGGACACCGATCGTGATGATGTCCTAGATGACCCCATCATGACAAGCTCTACAATATGAGTTGGTAATGGCACCCTCTACTCTACTGGCACCGCCTGGTAATATAGAGCCTGATAGAATGTGACCTGGGCAATAGCCCATGCTAGGTCCTGAGTGCTCGCCCCTCTGCTTCGTGCTCTGAGGCGTGTAACCTCATCTCTGAGCTGTGTAGCCTCAGCTCAGTGGTGTGTAGCCTCATCCTATAGAGTCTGCACTTATGCCTGGAGATAGACAGTCTCTGCCCAAAGAGTAGCCATCTCACTACTCTCTCTTGTGTCCACACCCTTGCCCTTATCGAGCGACGGTGGCCTCTCTTTCCATGGAGAAGGGGGTATCTCCTCCCTCCTCTCCCATTGCCATGACCTCTACTGAGCCTGTGGCCTCCTCTGCTCTCTCTCGCCGTGACCCTATGCCGCCTCAATGACCGCCTGGCATCGCCTCCCCATTCGACGCACAACTATGTGAATAAGACCCTGAGCCCTCGTCATCTGAGGAGGGTAGATGCCTATGTACCAAGCATCATAGCCGTCGGCTACCCTTGCATCGTCCCCATCCACTAGCTGGATCAGGGCATCATCTGTGTCCTGACTCCAGAAGCGCTGCATATCTGGAGCCCCGCTAACTATAGTGTTATACCAGACAATCCGAGAAAACTCATAGTCTCTGAGAGATGGGATCCCCTATTGTAGATCGAACTGCCTCAAAACTCGGTCATACCTATGGAGCTCCACCTCTCCCCTCTCCATCCTCAGCTAGCAGGTTCGCCTAACGCAAGCCAGCTCCTATCTGTCGTCGGCCCACCTTGGATGATCTCTCCAAGGCCTCCAGGTGATCTGGTCAGAGACAAGGTCATCAAGTAGTCTTCGAGACACTGGCAGATCTATCCACCACTATGATCCTCTTTGGAGCCACTAGTAGAAAGCTCGGGGCCTCTCCCCATCAATCCCTGTTAGTGGGAGCCCTACCGGCCTTTGCACCGTGAAGTGCTCCCAACACCAAACTTGTAGTAGTGATGTCATGACTAGACATTGGCCGCCCTTGTATACGACCCAATGCAGGATCTTATACAATCGGCATAGTACATAGCTCCCCTAAGCAAACCTATACCTGTGGTCTCTCATGTCGTAGACCACATCTATTAATAGCCATGGTAGTCTACATCCACTCTAATGGCATAGTAGCAGACCACCTACCACCCCAGCCAAAACCTGTGTCAGTCTAGATGCCCCAAGCATCTGGCATAGCGAATCGATGTTCACTTTGCCCTTCTCCAGGGTGAAGCTCAGATCTCCGCATAGTTGCATCATCGCGTGGCCTTGATTGGCCGTGGGATTTATTAGCCATCCTTGTATGGGGATCCTCAAAATCCTCCATACATCCTCCAGTGTGGGAGTCATCTCCCTTGTCGATAACCAAAAATAGGAAGAACCCGGATACCACCTATCTGCTAGGGCTATCAATAGCCCCATATCTATAGAAACTTGTGGCATATCTGCCACATGCTGCAAGCCGACTTGAGCCAACTGATCTCACTATGCCTGAGATAGAGCGGCCAAGTCATCCCTCGCCTCATCGTATTTCCATTCTCTGCTCTTTAATAATCCTCTCTGCAACATAAACAACAAAACAATAAAAATCATTAATCAAACAGTGATTAAAAATGCAAGTAACACAAGTTTAATTTGAGCAAATTCGTCTCTGATTTCACAAGTCAAAATCGTCCCTTATTTGACAAAATCGACGATATCGAGACAATTTCGATAAAATTGAGATGATTTCATCCCGACGATGTCGACGGCCCAAAAATGACCGCGATGCTCAAAAATCATTTAAAATTAATCTAAAAAGCATAGAAAATCAAAATTAAGGCATTCTAAACTAAGTTAGACTCTTACCCGTAGCCCGCGCCGGACCTCTGTCGATCTGTGCGTTGTCTCGACCATTTTGTTTGCAAAGCTCCAGAAACCAAAAAATGAAAATCAACAGTAACAATGAATTAGGGTTTTTCCCTATTTTTCTTAATTTTATTCAAAAACAATTAACAACATTTTAAATTTTGTTTTTTCGCGTTTTTACCTCAAAAGTTTGATTTGGGTAAAAGCACAGAGGGGGCACCATAGTAAGCTGTCGTACGATTCGACCAAGAATCGTCGCCTAAAAATGGGAATAATTTTTGCTTTCTCGTAGATCGATAAGAACTCATATTTAACGCATTTTTCTTGGAAAATTTTCTAAAGAGGGGGCAAAATGTAGCACCCTAAAATTGGTGCAGTAAACCTTAGCAAATAATTAAAATTACCTTAGTAATAATTCAAATTCAAATTTTAACCCCAAAACTGCTCCCAAACCGCCTACTACCCGTTTCCTCGTTTTTCATGCCATTTTTAGAGTTTGTTTCGTCCATTGGACGATATCGTCTCCGATCAGACGATATTGCCTCAGATCGGATGATTTCTTCTGGAGCAGAACGTCCAGCCGATTGCGTCCCAAAATTGATTTTGCATAATTAGCTTCTATTTCAACGACATCTCTAATCTAGGCAAAAGCATGTCTATGTCGTTAGAGACCTCCCCCATTGGAGATCTTCCAGATTAGGATGATCTCCAACCTCCTAACCTCCCTCCTAAGCCTATTTAAACCTTAGGACCCCCCTTGACATCCCCCTGGCTGAATTTCTTTGCACTTCGAGTTTTACATGCATTAGAATATCCTAGACCATTGTTTGCCTTTGTCTCTTTTCGATTTTTCTTGCAGGAACTTTGTTATTCTTCAACCGGAGCAAGCTCAGATCATCGCAGATGATCCTGTCCAATTCGAGACGATTTTGTACCAATCCAAGACGATTTCGACTGCAGTCAACATTGGGGGAAATCAGTGCCCTGAGTTTGCATTCTTTCTCCATTTTTTACTGTTTTGCTTTGCATTAGTTAAACTTATTATTATTTTGCATCCCGAAGTTCACCCATATAGTCTTAATGCATAATAGTCATAAATTTTCATTAAATCATTGTAATGCACTCGTGTTTTTGTTTATTATTATCATTTTAACATTATTACTGTCATTCTACATCATTGGCCTCTTTTGGTATAGCTGCATTTTCTGTATTTTGTATCTATTTCTCTGATTGCAGGTCTCTGATGAATACGAATTCGTCAGATCTCGGATGATCCTATCAGATAGGAGACGATTATGTCAAATTCCAAAAAATCTTGACTGCTTCAAAAATCAGAACCTCCATCAGACATTCGGAACCAGGTATAGATCTCTTCACTTAATTATTCTCTGTGTTTTTTGTTTAAATCTATTTTCTGTCTTCATTTAATTTACATTTTCATAATAGAACAACTTAGATTCATTTGGCCAAACCTAGGACTTGGATGTTTAAAGCTAAAAATGAACACATCAAACACATTCCCAACCTAGGCATGGAAACTGCCACTAAACGTTTTTTGGTGAACCCCACCATCCGTCGAAAAATCACCTTAATACCCCTCCCCCAAGAGGCGGGACATTCAAAGGGCCTCTCAGTCCGAGGTATTGTCCCATCCTTTTCCCATCCTCCTTTCGGGCACGAATCCTTTAGCCTGAAGGTAAGGATGCAAAAAATTTGGAGCGATACACACCCCTTTCACTCCATTTCATATTTGACCATTACACTTGCACACTTACTCACATGACACTTGTGCATTTCCTGCACATACACACTTACATAACACTTGTGTATTTTCTGCACATTACAACATTACATAAATTATTACTCACACTCTAAACTAAGACTCAACCCTAATCTAATATTTACAAGATGTACCATGAAGGTACCATGGAAGTACATTAGCATGTACCAAATAATGTAATATACTCCAACAAATAATAAATTTTATTTCTAGATTCTTTTACATAGCTTTACTTTAGCACTTTGATCAATTTAACTATGGTGTTAAATTTGTTGAGATGCTTTTTAGTGGTAGCACTATGTTGAAGCTTATGCTAAATTTGAGATGTAATATTTTAGTTAAGATTCATTATTGTGCTATAGCTTAAGCATGTTATTTTCAAGTGAAGCATTTATTTCTAGAGAGTTGTTATATATTGCTTTAATGCTATCTTGGGTTAGGAAGAGTTATTGGGATGGATCTAGAACTTCTTTTAGGACCTGAGTAAAAGAAAATTGCCCAATATTGGAAGGAGTTATGATGATGCAATCACCAGGTAGATGTGAGACCTAGAAGGAATTGCAATGATGTAATAGCTAGGAAATCATGAATATAAAAGGAGTTGCATTGATGCAATAACCAGATTCTTGTAAATTGATATACCTTGAACATTGATGATCAGGTGTTCCTTAACTAGGAAGTTGTTGGAATTATTCACAAGACAATAGTGGTGGTCCCTTGAACATGTAGGTTTGTGTAATCATGCTCATTTCTAGATGAGTAATAATAACCTTAGTTAGCCCATGAAGGTGTGGTAACTAAGCACCAAGGCTATATGCCTGATTAACCTACCTAGGTGGACTTAGGGTAAGGTTAGGGAATAGACATTCCCATTTATGTGTTATGGGCCTTAAAGGATAATCCTTATGCTATGGTCATAATATATTATACCGATGAGGGTATAGGAAAGGTGGGGGGACCACTTTGATGTCATTCTAAACAATGACGTTTAGTAAGGTGAACCCCCCAAAAATAGGATGTTGACCACTCTTGTCCACTGAGTGTTGTCTGCAGTGACATTGAACTCAAATGTGATGAAGCATTGAGAATGATAAAAAGAATTATATTGGGACTCTTGAGAACCTCACTTGTGATTTAAAAAAAATCTCTCTCTCAGGTTGGTATTTGTGGGTTGTTACAAATGGGGCTTCTAACCTATGCCAATAGTCTATCATCAACATGCCCTATGGTTATTGCTATTCATTTGGATCTCTATTTGACAAAATTTTTAGTAATTCCCCTAAATTCTTTATTTTTTCTACTAGCATTGTCCTCTATTGTTTTGGTTCATGTATTATATCCTAAATAATGGTTAAAATTAGGGGTTTTTCTATTTCCTCTAATTGGTTGTCATGTCCTATGAAAATTGAGGTTTTCAAAGTTCCTAGGTGACCTTTCCGCCCCCTAAGTTTAGTTAAATCCTTCATTAGTCAAGTGACCTAGTTCTCTTTGTCATAGAGTAGCCTCCTTACCCTCTTCAACTCTTCTCATTGCTTTTGTAATTTTATACTAGCATCTTCTAGAGTTAGAATTTCACTCTCTACATCATCATCTTCATCCAAAATTATTACATACTATTATAGTTCTCCATAAATCATTGTTTTGCTTTCATCGTGATCTTCTGCTGTCATAATATTATTTTTCCTTCATTTTTATATGCTATGGAAGGATTTATTTCTTGTAAGTTAGTGGCCTGTTCTGCCACATACTCCTTAATTTTCTTCATTTTTCCCATGCCCTAGATGTTTTAGGCATGAGATCTAGCTGGTGTGTGTCATGTTCTCATGGTATCTTCTCATTTTATGACTACCTTCTAGAGTCACTAGCTATAAGGCTCTACTAGGCTACTCCATCACTCATATGCTTGGTCCAAAAAAGTATGCACAACTTATTATCTAGGAATACCAACCATCATTCCTCTCCATCTTCATATTGAAGGAAGTATAGTCTATAATTGATTTTGATGAGACTATGGTGCTTAAGGGGGCCTGCCTCATCTTATACCCTCTTGGCCATAGTATGTAAGGAAGAATACAAGAAATGAGGTAAATATATCCTCAACTTGGGCTTCCCAACTCCATGTCTTAGGTGAGTTAACTTTTTTAGGTGTTGCCCAAATACTAGTGTATATTGACCTTTATAGGTACAATAATGCATGAACCATAAGGTCATTGCATCCCAGGGATCTGGTAGACTATTTTGCGTTATTACCTTGCATATATTTATATCTTTGATCTTATATTATAGCTTAGGATATCCCTCTACTATGAATTATCTAAAAAACTTATGTAATGGAGGACAAGGGCCAAAAAATATTTTCCCTATGCAAGTAATTCCAAAAAATTAACCTAAGTTTTTAACTGTTACCTCAAATGTGGTGGCATTGAGTTTTACCTTGCTTTCATGAGGGCAATTTGTGAATTATTCAGTGAATATTACATCAAACCCATCATACACTAGAAGGAAATCCATCCACATCGTCACCTATAAAATATATGCTACTTCCCACTATTGAAATGATTCTACAATCGTTGTTAGATTTGAGGTCTTCTTTTTTCTGCTCATTTTTGTAGGATGTTGGTATCATGGAATAGCATATGATTTATTTGTATTCTGATTCATAGTGGTTATAGAATACCAAATATGGTAAGTGTTTTCATTGTACTTCAATTGCATGATTGGAAGAATACCCACTTTCAAAGAGATTCGTAATCAATATGTCATGATGGATCTTTGTCAATGCCAAATCCTTTAACAACCCACCAAAAATAAACCCAAATATATATATATATATATATATATATATATATATATATATATATATATATTTCACAAGGTTCACAAAAAGGGTCCCAATATTTTTTTTAGCATTCAAAATATCAGTATAAATGATACTTAAGTGGACAAGAGTGGCCAACATCCCATGTTTTTGGGGTTCACCTTACTAAACCTCATAATTTAGAAGGACACCTAAAGTGGTCATCCCATATTTCCCATACCATCACCGATATAGGAAAATTTAACCACGGTATAGGGATTATCCTTTAAGGCCCATAACACTTAAAGAGGGATTCCTATTCCCTAATCCTTCATAAGTCCATCTATGTAGGATTAATCTAGTGTAATGCCTTAGTTATTAGTTACTACACATTCATGGGATAATTAAGGCCATTACCACTCACCTAGTAATGAGCATGGTCACCTAATATTCACCATTCAAGGTACCAACAATGTCTTATGAATGATTCCATAAGCCTCACTTCTATGGAACACCCGATACTCACCATTCAAGTTGTATCATTCACAAATATCTAGTTATTGCATCATCGTAACTCTTACCATATTTATGAGTACCTGGTTATTGCATCACCACAACTCCTCCTAGGATTCAAAATTGTTAGAATATTATTTTAATGTGCACTATGCCTTTCTTCAGTTCTACCACTTGTCTTATTTTCAGTTTGAGTTGGAGTTATGTGTCTTCTGCATGACACTTGGAGTGGATATTATAACACTTGTCATATCTCCCTCATACCATAAATCAAGACCTTAGTGGTCCCACTGGTGGATCTCATCGCTCTGATACCATATGATAATTTCAAATGTTAGCATGCAACATTTGTTTAAATATCTTACACTACACTTGGGGCTTCCTATCCACTTAGATATTGATGGATATCAGTGTGTTATGCATTTGCAATATCAATACCTCCAATGATTAGAATACCTCCAAAATTACCAATTTCAATGAATAACTTTCCTTATAGTCCCCTAATGACTTAAAATTGAGCCCCTTTCAAGTTTGCCAAATTTTATAATATAATAATCAACTCAAGGGGTGATTTAGGGCCCCTTGTCCCATGTTGGTGGAGTCCTCTTGTGCCATTGTATTGGCCACTTTGTGTTTGGTTTTTGCCTCTCCTAATTTGGGCTTGTTCTTCATTTTATGCTTGCTGTAACCCTTGCATGTTTTTGGGGTTTATATAATTGTAATAAAATGTACTCCCTTTGCATATACACACTTGACCTTTCTTTTGCAACATCTAAAAGCAATCATGAACACAAGAACCTTGTCATAACATCTAAACACCAAAAAAATTGGTACACTATTATAAAAAATTCTCAAAAGGTAAGCAAGAAAGCATTGTAATAAGAAGTTTCACTCACTCTCTTTGGGTGGAAAAGAGCACTTGTGTTCAAGGTATCCCTTCCACTATTGGAACCACTTGATGATTCAGAGTGGAAAATTAGGCAAACCCTCATATGGATTTTAAGTGGTGTACCCTAGATTTTTTAGAGGGTTCTAATTTGGCATTTGTGTTTCTTATTTCATCCTTTGTTGAGATCCCTCTTCTTTCAATCATTTTCTAAATCATGGCTACTACAAATATACTAAGTGGAATCACTAAAAAGCTTGAAGGAGCTCACTCTTTTACAAATTAGAAATATGAAATGGAATCTATCTTAATGATGAATGGCATGTGGGATTTTGTAAGAGATAGAAAAAATGATGAAGACCCACTCACAACACCTGAAGACCCAATAGAAAAAGGTATTATTTGAAAATAATTCCAATATAGCTTTAAGTATTATCAAGATAACTACATGAATTCAATGTAGAGAGACTATAAGGGCTGAAACTACACATAAACAAGCTTGGGATGCTCTAATAAGATTTTTTGATAGGCCAAGTCAAGACAACATTTTATATCTAAAACAAAAATTGCATAATATCTATATGAAAGGATCACTAATTGATTACCTTATGGAAGTGAAGTCAATTAGGAATGATTTCTTAGCTGTTGGTAAAAATCTTGATGATAATAAGTTGATTCCTATAATGTTGCATGGAATTACTTCCAAATTTCACTCCTATGCTACAATGTTAGATATAAGTGGTAAAACAATGAATTCATAACTTGAATAGATTGATATTCTACTTAAGAAACATGAGAAATCCCTAATAAAAGATGAAGATATTGAATCCTCATTAGCAAATTTTGCAACCAATGCATCCTTACAACCTAGACAAAACAAGGGTCCAAAATAGCAGAATTAGAATCAGAGAGGTAGACAACATCAAAGATACCCACAACAACCATATCAAAAACAACATTAGTAGACACACAGTAGTAGCCACTTCAACAACAACCACATTAGTATAATTAGTAGCCAAGATGGAAAACAAGACCTCCTCAAGGGGGTCATCCTATGGTAAATGGAATCATAATGTCACTAATTGCTATCAAAGAAAAAGGGATCAAAGAGGTCCACAAAATAATAATCTCAACATATTGTATGCAGTCCAAGTTAATATTGAAGATAAATATTATTGGTATATTGATTTAGGGGCAGCAAAGCACATGAAGTGCCCTTCCCATTGAAGGTATTGGAGAGGCACCACTTGATTTGCATGATGGTAATAATATTCCTGAAATAGATGTTTTGTATGTGCCTGGTATTAAAAGGAGCCTTCTTTCTATTGGAAAAATTACAAATAAGGGCTATACTATCTACTTTTAAAAAGACAAGTGATACATTCAGGAACCAAATGGCACTGTCAAAGACATGGGAGTAAAAAAGGATGGTGTTTACTAGCTCCTTATCAAATTTGTAACTCAAAACTCTTTGCATATAATAACTACTTTTTATTTGGAGTACATGTGGAATGAAAGAATGGGGTATTTAAATTTTCATAATCTTAAAATGATGGCAAGGAAAGGTTTGGTAAAAGTACTTCCACATCTTACGGAGTCAAAATATTTTTGTGAGCCATGTGTTATAGCAAAACATCATAGACCCCTTTGAGTCAGGAAAGGCTTGGAGAGCCAGTAGACCATTACAATTGGTTCATTCAAAAATTTGTGGGCCAATGTTTATTCAATATTATATTGGGGCCAGATACTACATCACCTTCATTGATGATTACAACAAAAAGGTATGGATCTACCTAATTTAGTACAAATGGCAAGCCCTTGATAAGTTCAAGGAATTCATGGCACTTGTTGAGAGAGAAAGTGGCTACCAAATCTCCACCTTAAAATCATATAATGGTGGAGAATATGTCTCCAATGAATTCTTCAATTTTTGTAAGTACCATGGGATAAGGAGGCAATTCAAAACTCCTTATACCCCCAACAAAATGGAGTAGCTGAGAGGATGAATCAAACAATCACAAATAGGGCAAAATCAATGTTACTTGTTGCTACATTGCCTAACTCATTTTGGGGAGAAGTTGTTCTTACTACTGCATACTTGACTAATAGGTCATACACTAAGGCCTTACATGATAGAACACCTGAGGAAGAATGGAATGGAAGGAAACCCTATGTGGGCCATTTAAAATTCTTTGGATGTGATGCCTATACTCACATTCCTCATAATAAAAGGAAGAAGTTTGATGATAAGATCCAAAAATGCATTTTTTTTGGCTATAGTGATAGTGCCAATGCCTATAAGTTGTATGAGCCTATCTCCAAGAGGGATTTTTTTATCTAGGGATGTTACCTTTCATGAGTATCCCCCATTAAATACTCCTATGGCCCCCATGTTTGAGTTAAATAATGAAATAGATGCTCCCTTAATACATACAATATCATCTAGTCCTTCCTCTTCACTCATAAATCAAGATATTCCTCCACATGAAGAACTCCCCACAAATGATCCATGTCCTCAATCTCCTTCTACTCCTCCATATAATGATCAAGCCACATCATCCAATCCTTTACCTGAGTGGGTTCAAGCCACCATAGATGAAGCCCAATGTCATTTTCCCACTTATACAGGTAAAAAGCCTTCATCCCTAAGACACCAAGTGAATTATGCCCTCATGGCCAAAGTCCTTAGCCAACCTGAACCTTCTAATGTCAAAGAAGCACTTGGTGATCCTAAATGGATTCTTGCCATGGATCAAGAATTGGATTCCATTGAAAGGAGTCACACTTGGGAGTTAGTTGATTTACCCCAAGGTAAATATACCATTGGTAAAAAATTGGTGCACAAGGCAAAATATAAAGCATATGGCTTACTAGATCATCACAAGGCTCACCTAGTAGCTCAAGGATATAAGAAACAAGATGGAATTGATTATGAGGAGACTTTTGCTCCAGTGGCAAAGATGACTACAATCTGCACAATTATTGCTTTGGAAAATTAAAAACATTGGCCTATATATCAGATGGATATCAAAAGTGTATTTCTCAATGGTAAATTGAAGGAGGAAGTATATGTGAACCAACCACCAGGGTACATAGTTGAAGGCCAAGAAAACAAAGTCCTAAGATTGAAGAAAGCTCTATATGGGTTGAAGCAAGCACCCCGAGCTTGATATGCTAAGATTATCCTATTTCATCAACCTTGGTTTCACTAGATCTACAATAGAATCTACTATCTATGTGAAAAATTGGAAGAACCACATCATTTTGGTTACATTGTATGTGGATGATCTTCTCATTACAGGTGATGACACAAAAGGAATAAGATTGCTCAAGGAGGACTTATGTAAAAATTTTGAGATGATAGATTTAGGCCTCCTCCACTATTGCTTAGGCATAGAGGTATGGCAACAACCTGGTAAGATTTTTATCTCTCAGGCTAAATACATTCAATCTATTTTGGAGATGTTTTGCATGGAGGAGTGTAAGCCCTATCTCACTCCCATGGAAACCAGGTTGAAATTGGTTAATAGTGATGATGAAGAAAGGGTTGATGACACCCTTTATAGGTAGTTAGTTGGAAGTTTGATCTACTTAACTTCAACTAGACCAAATATTTCCTATTAGGTTGGCCTTTTTTCTAGATTCATGCAAGATCCTAAGAAGAGCCATTAGATAGTAGCTAAGAGTATTTTGAGAATCCTCAAGGCCACCCCACATCATGGCCTTATGTACACATCATGTGATGATTTTTATTTGATTGGCTACACAGATTCATATTGGGCTAGTTGTCCTAAAACTAGAATATCTACATCAGGTTATTGTTTTTAGTTGGACCAGGGCTCAATTTCATGGAGCACAAAGAAGCAGAACACGGTTCATTATCTTCAATAGAGGCTGAATATAGAGCAGAAGTTGAGACAACTAAGAAGGCAATTTGGTTAAGGCAATTACTTTAGGACATTGGACTATTCATAGATGGTCCAACATATATATATTGTGATAATAAAAGTACCATCAAGATGACCAAGAATCTAGTTTTCCATGCCAGAACAAAGCACATTGAGATCCATCATCACTTCATCAAAGAAATGGTCCAAGAAGACATTATACACATGGAGTATGTACCAACTCAATATCAAGTGGCTAACATCTTCACCAAGTCACTTGGGCAAGACAAGTTTTCTCAGTCTAGCAAATTGCTCTCTGTATGTAATAGAAGTCCATATTAAGGGGGAATGTTATCTAATGTTGAATTATTTTTTTGTATAGTTAGGATAGTGCACATTAAGGGGGAATGTTAGAATATTTTTTAATGTGCACTATGCCTTTCTTTAGTTCTGCCACTTGTATTATTTCCAGTTTGAGTTGGATTTATGTGTCTTCGGCATGACACTTGGAGTGGAGATTATGACACTTGTCATATCTCCCTCATAGGCTTGATGCCTATATATTGTAATATATTTTGTGAATACATTGTGCCTTTTGTTCAGTCCCAACAACAACTACCTAGTTTTTGCATCACTGCAAATCCTCCTAGGATTAGGTTAACTTCTTGACTCAAGGGTTCTAATAAATCTCTAATTCTTTCCCAAAGCTCCTACAAACTCAATAATCACATCTAACAACAAAATAAAGATATCTCTCCAAAAGGAATTAAAGTGTTATCTATAAAATAAAAAATAACACATTACTAAACTAGAAATTTTAAGAAAAAGCTTTCCATAACATACTACTAGCATTTAGCAATTCCTTTATTTCAGAAAGAAAGAATGAACAACATCTAGAATGGACATAAATTAAGTTGTTATCGCTTTCCAACAATTGTAGGATCTATGCAATGTTTCAAATTTGGAACCTCATTATCCTTTTCCAACAATTGCAAGGTCTATGCAGTGTTTCAAAATTGAAACCTAGTTTACTATCTCCTATGGTTGTACCCACTTTTCCCAATCAAACAAAGTACCAACCATTTACAAAATAAATATTGGAAATTAGTCTATGCATGATTTTAAATAAAAGAGACTACAATTAAAAAATATACAAGCCAATTTAGTAACTGTCTTCTTTATTTTAAAGGAGGAAAAATCACTTCATAAAATTAGATATTTCTAATAGAGTTCCACTATTGTATAAGAATGACAAGAAATAAATAAACTTTCCAAGAAAATTTGACCTGTATGGTTTTATCTCTTTTGATTGTTGTTCTTACAAACTTTTTATTTTTCTATTTCTATTAAATTTTGCCTTCCAAGCCAAGATTACTTCGAATAATATACTCATTATTTTCCCTCCAAATGATTATTCTAGCCATTTGTTTTCGGTCCAAGAAGGGAATTTCATTTTTTCTTGCCATAAGACAATTATAATTAAAAATATAAAGTAGTTGTTGGATTTTTCCCAGCATCCACAAATTTCTTTCCCATATCAATTTCTTGTAATTGCACAATTCTGTAGATCCACATCATCCCCTAAAAGATAGCATGAAGTAGAAGGATCATTTTTCCTTGGTGCGCATGATAACATTAAACAATTTTTTTTACCATTCTTTAATTTAAAGTTTTTCAAGTGCAAGGTTACCATGCATAATTGAAAATAAGAATTTTTTCAAAAACACATAACCTCTCTTTTCCCCAAGAAAATAACATACCACTCATGAACTCAATTTTGGATCCTTCAATTTTGTAAAAAGGCCAACATCCTTTTTGAACAAAATAACTATTTTTGTTCATAAAATAAAACTAATTTGCTTGTAACATAGGAAAAGTTACTTATTTATAAAAAAAATAATATCCAATGCATTCAAAAGATGTTACTCTTCAAAAATTGACTTTATATAATGAAGCATTTTTTAATGTAACACTTATCATTCAATACTTCTTTTAATGTAGAAAATATGGGTTGAGTATACAAGCAAGTTATAATGCATTTATATAAAATATTTTATTTTCTATTTATGTGTAAGTGGTCCATGAGGTCCCTCTCTACTATCAAATTCTTTAGGATATATTAAATTATCCCAAATGATACCTTCCATCTTCTACCTCCTGAAGGGTGACCTATTCTACTTGCAACAAATTGCAAGTTAGTCAAAATTTTCCATAATAATTTATTAAAAATAATATAAATTAATCTCTAATCATTAATCATGATAATTCACAATTTTATATTTTATAAAATAATTTTTTTTAGATACATGGCATTTCTATAACCATTGTTACCACTAGATCACTTCCTATTCAAGGTTGAATGATTCTATAGGTACCTTTTAATTATTGATGGTTTAATTCATATCAAAATATTTTTTTCTTGCTCTATCCAACTAATGGGGTCCTCTCCATAAAATTTTGAGGAATCCAATTTTAATGTATGTTGTAGAGTCATTATATTATGTTGAACTTCTATATATTTGGGTCAATTCAGTCAGTGCCTACTTGGTTAGACTATTTTATCAATGTTAGCATCAAACATACTTGCATAGGACATATAATATTTTTAGGTTACTAAGATTTTTTAGTCTGCAACACAAGCTAGATGGTATACAATTCACCAATTCAAGCATTTGTTTCCTTTGTTGGAAAGTGATGCAATGGGGATAATTGTTTTCTAAGAGATAATAATGATTTGAGCAAAGAAAGAGTTGCTCAAATTCTTAAACATCATAGTGCTAAAATGGAACCAACAATCAGACATTAGCAACCATGAGGAATTTTGACACAATAGGTTATTACCATAATATCTTATCACATCACACACGTTCATGGTGTCAAATCCACTATATCATCCCTACTATAGAACCAATTCCTAAGTTTTTAATACATCAATAGAGACACATATGATGTAAATACCTTATTTCATCAATAAACACCAAAATATTTGTAGGATATATTCCAACATTAAAAATTCAATTCAAAGGTAGCTATCTAGTTTCACTGCTAGCCACTTTACTAACTAATACCAACTTTACAAAAGCAAATTAATGGTTATGTAATCATTTACTCAAAGCTACTACTTGATCAAATTAAAGTTGAATAGTCCCCCATTCCAACTACTTTATAGCTAATAAACACTATGTATAAAGGATTAAGACTATAGTTTAGTACTTCTTCAACTTTTGACCCCTTTGTCTTTTTTAATCTCTTTTCCTCTACTTTCTATTCTAATATTTTGTTCTACTACTTATTTCATTGTATACAAATAGTGTACATAGATATCCTTTACATATTGCACCTCTTATAAATATGCTTATATAATACTAATTATTCTATTAGATAAGACTTGTATTCTATAATTTATTACAAATAAAACTTTCTCATTACATGGAAATAAATATTCTATTGTGCCTTATTTTTCTACACAAGGAAATTTCTATGTCTAGAGATATTTTGAAGAAAAAAAGCAATGGTACAACAATAGCTATTGGGTAAATGATAGAACCATTTACATAATAAATGACATTGTATATAAAAAATAATAATTATATATGATACTATTATGTGGCTTTAATTTCAAACCTCAATGCACCTATAACCTTAGTCTCTTGGTTGCACTCATCTAGCATAAGGAGTGGAAATTTGATGCCAATGCATATCTTTGTTATTGGTGATATGTCACCACTAGATATCTATGTTGTCCTATATTTTTCTTCACTAGGTAGCCTATCAAGGTTATCCACAATAATGGTAATTAAAAATCAAAGGGATGACTTATGGCATATCAGAGTACTTTACTCATAGGATTCTAACTCTTGCTTTTAGAAAGCATTGCAAAAATATAATTTCTCATACCCAAAATTTATCCTATGTTTATTTTGACTAGAAGTACATGTTGTTAAGACAATTACCCCTATGGAACTAATAGAAATAATTTTAATATAGTTTTCAATAAATCGAAACATTACATTGACCGCACTTAGATACTCTTTCTAGATCCATAGGGAGTTCCACTTAATTGTTTCATTAAACATAAAATACTTAATTAATAGATACCTCTTCCCATAATTCCTTTGTATCATAAACTAGTCTAGAAGAATGATGAATTTCCATGATAAAATAAAGAGTTGATTGATCATGATAAGATCATACCAAGATTTTATCCTTACAATAACACCATCATTCTGGTACCAAAGAAGGATGGCACATGAAACTTATTTATCAACTATAAAGAACTAAATATATGTTCACTAAAGAACAAGTATTTACTACCTTGCATCAATGATCTTCTTATTTAACTGTAGGGTGTTCTGGATTTCACAAATATTAACCTCATGTCAAGATATCATCAAGTTTGTATAAACTCTCAATCATCTACAAGACAACCTTCAAGACTAGGGATGGATTATATGAGTGGCTAGTTATGCCTTTCAACTTGACTATTATATTTTCTACATTACAAACCTGAAGAATGATTTTTTCTAATCAGTCATTATATCCTTCGTTAATATCTACTTGTATGACATTATTATCTTTAATGAGACATACAATGAATATTTGCAACATGTGCACTAAGTCTTGTACGACTTGCATGAATACAAACTTTAAGTAAATTTAGCCAAGTGTATGGTTAGTATCATAGAGACATTCTATATTGGCTAAACCATATATTATGATGACATACATGTAGGCCTTGATAAGATACATATAATTTAGAAATGGTCTATTCTAAATAATCTCATAGAGCTTATTCATCTAACCAGATCATAAATTATAATGCAACATTACAATAAACTCAAACAATCTTTCCTCGATGCTAGTGTTGGCCATGCCAATAATAATTTAAAATTTTAAAGTTAGTATTGGTAAATTTAAATCTATTATTGATACCATCCTAGTTCAAAATGCCCACTATGTTACATACAATTCTAAGGTATTAAATGATATAGTATAATCCTTTATAAAAACATATACAATTATTCTACTTTAATAATAATTTGTTATATCATGTTTAATAAAACTATTATTTATTCCAATCATAGGTCATTGCAATTCCTAATTACTCAAAATAAGTTGGAGAATACATTCCATATGAAATGGATGAAATACTTACCAAATTTTATTTTGTGATCAAGAATCACAAGGTTTTATAGAATGTGACATCTAAATACCTAATATATGCTCTAGTTTATGCACTACCAATAGTCATGGATACTAGATGCTATACCATCATTGACTAAGAGACATTATATTCCATGACACTAAATTTATCACCATCTATAATGAACTAATATAGGGTAAGTCAACACCAAATCATCACCCTAAAGACAAGTTACTATACCATCTAGGTAATCTATGCATACCTTCTAGAATATTGCATGGCCACCTAATTAGGAAGCATATTACTCTAAGGTGTTTGGATACTGTAATATTAGAAAAATAATTATACTATTGCATAAGCATTTTTGACCATAAATGGACCAAGAGTTAGATCTTCACATTAATCTTGTGTAGCATGTAACATTGCCAAACATGTAAATACGAAATTACGTTTCTACACACAAATATTAGTTCATTCTAGACCCTAAATCCTTTAGAATAGATTATATATTAGGATTTACCAAAATTAAACACAAAAATATTATTTTCTTAACGTTGTGAATATGTTTTTAAATATGTAAATCATGTTCTCTCACAAGAAAAACATTGGTGCATTTCATACTATTCCACTATTGTTTCAGTATGTATGGATTCACTTTGTTATCCAAGACTCCATTATGTTGAATAATGGTACCTAATTTATCAAAATAAATTACATTGTCTTTGGGATCAACATGACACCATATATTTATATACTTAGACTACTAGATATTTGTGAACTAGATTCTAGTACACCTACTCAAGATATACAAACATAATTATCCTTACACAGAGGGTTTTATTTAGAAGTAATATCCCAAAATATGGCTTTCCATAGTTCTACCATAATCTATTTCATGTTTATTTTGGATTTTATCCAAACAAACCCATTAATATGCTTTCTATATTCCTAGTGGCCCATTACAATATAGCAATTTAGAGAGAATTATAGGGCTAAAAACTTATAGTACATTCAATGCATCCATTAATAGGTTCAGTAGACTCTTAGGCATAAAAAATATAATTACAAGGAGCACCATGATCGAAATAGTGCTTCAAGCACTTTTAAAGTTGGAGATTAGTTTTGGTTCCACTTGAATAAGGAATGCTTATCTAATCCTTAAAAAATATTGAACCTTTATAATATGGGCCATAAGACATAAAATTTGGAACAGGAGAGAATGTTTTTATTTTTTATTTACCTTCATTTTTATAATTCATTCAATTTCCATAGCAAAAATACTCAAGGCAAACCATCCTCGTTTGCTAGAGTCTACATGAATACAAAATCCTACAAATTTGGATCCACTCAATTAGTGCATATTTTGATGGATCATTTATTTTATGTCTCTATCAAACATAAAAGTTACCAAGCGACAAACAACCTATTAGGGGGAATAATAATGGTTAATTTGAACACAAGTTGGATGGTATACACTTGACTAATTCAAGCATTAGTTTCATTTACTAGAATGCAATATAATCAAGACCATTGTTTTCCAAGGGATAATGAACGATCTAATCAAATCAAGGGTCACTCAACTGCTTAAATATCCTAGCACAAAAAAGGTACAAACCAATAAACCTTGAAACTAATTATAAATTTTAGTTTGATAGGATAATTTTATAACATATTATTACACCATAATTGTTCATGGTGCAATGCCACTTGTGGTGCCTATATTAGCTTTAATGTCCTACATACTATGGCATCATCCTTGCCATGGTAACAATGCTTATAATTCTAATGCATCCACATAAAGATACATATGGTGCAAACACCTTGATATATGATGCAAATACCTTGAGGTAAATAAAAAATTATTCAATATATATGGTATTTATTTATTTAGACACCTAAATTTGCATGCCAATTATATTGTCAACTAGCCATTTTGGCCAATTCAATGAAATTGATCCAAATTTAGGGTAAAAAAGCATCCTAAAATTTGAGGATCCTAAAACTATATCAAACATTCATAAAATTTTATAAAAGTAGTACCTTTATAAATAATTTGAAAATATATTTCCAGCATGTATAAAATTACTTATGTTTATCCAAGGCTAGACACCTTAAAAACCTAAAAATGATAGTACTATATGCTTACAATAGTGCCATATGGTCTGTATAGTGCTTCTATCACTTATGATAGCACTGTATGGACCATATGATGCATTTGTCACCATATATAACTTATATTCAAAACTTATATTACTAAATATCACTTTTGTTCAATCACTACCAGAATTGAAGTTTTTAGTGGTCTGGTTGTGTCACCACTTATTTCTTATGAATCTCACCCATCATTAACTACCAATAAAGGTATTTAACTAGTTAATCAATGCATGTACTTTCCAATTAGACCAGTTAACTAATCAATCAAATCCTACAATAGCAAATTATCCTTTTTAAACTCCTAATAAACAACATGCAACTCACCTTATCTTTCTACCTCTCCTACAAACTAGACAACTCACCTATCCATGCACACACCTACAATGGAGCCTCCAATGGGCTTATATGTTCTATAAAACCACCCTTGGAGGAAGGAAAAATAGATATATTTATTTTTTGGTAGGTACATGCCATTAAGATTGGATATTGGTACCATTAAAGCTACTACAATTTTAAGACCACTCTTCTTGCAAACTTGAGAATATTTTTGTAGGTCCATGCTATTGAGATCGGATCTTGAGGATTGAAAGCATATCAAAATAATTTCAAATCTAGATTAGAATAAGCATTTGGTAGATCCATCTTAAGTGGTATATCAAAAGGAATTGAACAACCCTCATCCACCATGGATCCACCACAAGTCGAGGCAGATCTATGAATCTTGGCTAAGACTCTCCTTGATCCCTTTTAGTCTCCTTTGATGGGAGTGGCTTCTATTGGGGGCCACTCCCATCAAAATACCAAAATATTACATTTGTTGCAGCATACCTTTTTATCACAATTTTTTCATTTCTTTTTTCTCTTAAATATATTCTTCAACTTCCTCAAAGTGCTATGTTTCTAAAATTAGCTCATTGACATCATTTTGATTAAGACATAAAATATCACTTGGCCAATTACCTTTTAAAATTTTAAATTCACCGAGATGAATACCACCACCATAATTTTCTAATTTATCTGTTACCTAATTTCCTTCTCTAAAAACATGCTCACATTGCCAAGAGATTTCCTCTAGTAATAGATGATGAACATCAACAATAATATTATTTTTATCCACTCTCCACATACTTTTTTTTAATAGCATTGATGATAATTTGTGAGTTCCCCTCAATTGAAATAGATTTCCATCATTTTTCTACTGCAATTTTAATCCTTGTAAGAAATTCCCTAGCCTTTGCATAGTTGTTAGTTGAAGTTCCATATAATTATGAATAAGTGAGGAGAATTTTGCCTTCACTATTTCTAAAAACACCACCTCCACTGACTTTTCTTGGATTTCCTTTAGAAGCACCACCAAGTATTTTTTCAATGACTTTACATGGGTTTAAATGAGGGATCTCATTCCCCTCATACCGAGTGGGGTTTGAACCTTAAAACCCTCAAAAAGAGGCCAAAGCCCTTACCACTATAGTAAGCTTGTAGTTCTATTCAATTAATCTATTTTGATCATCTACATGATTCTAATATTTACATTATGATTATTTATTTTATTTATAAAACTATCATAAAAGGAATAGGGATTTGCTCTATCTACAAAGAAAAATAACTTTTTTAGAAAGATTAGGACAAACCCTTTCATGTCAATCAATTATTTTATCTATTTCTATTCATAGGTTTTGTGTTTGTAGGTATAGAAAAAAAATGTTGTAGGCTTTTAGAAGTGATTTTTTGTGCTTCTATATTCATTTGGTGCTTTTGTCACCATTTGGTGCTTTTTTCACCTTTTGGCACTTTTATCATTTGCTGCTTCTATCATTTTGCGCTTCTATCATTTGGTGCTTATGTCATTTGACACTTTTGTTACCAAATGTTGATTCTATCTTGGTGGTAGGATCAAGTGTGTAGTATATTTTCTATCTTTGTTTGGTCTCAAGTCTACAAATTTATAGATTATTCTATTGCTTACAACAATTTAGGTGATTTTATGAGATCTTATTACAAAAAACTAAAATTTATTTATTTTTTTGTTACAAAATTGATAGAGATCATTATATAAATTCATAATCATTGCATCATTTCAAAATTTTAAAATTTAATCATCAATTTCATAAAGTAATTTAATAATTGCTGGGTTTTGTGATCTATAACTTGGTTTTGCAACTAGTTTTGTGAAGGAAATTAAGCAAATTGCAATAACATGACAATAGAAAACATAATCCAATTTCTTATTTTACTTGTAGGCAATAAATTAAGCTCACATGTAGTGACACTTAATCTAGTCCCACTGTTTGTATGCACATTCTTTGGTCTATTCAATTGGAAAGAAGAATAAATAATTTTACTATTTTGCAAGCATTGAAAAAAAAAAAACACTTAGTGTAGGTTTATATGTTGCATTCTATATTTGTTTACACTTTTATTGAATCATCCAAACCTTGCATTTAGGATGAAGAAAATTTGAATTATGTCTTCTTAATTATTATTCAATAGAAAAGATAATATTTCCTTTTTTGCAAGCATTGAAAGCAAAAGAGCACATACATCTAGGATTTTTAATGCATTATTGTATTCATTTGTATTGCATCCCTCATCCTAATGATCCATCAAGGATAAATTAGCAGTTTGAACCATCGATGTATTCCAATAAACCTATTAGACAAATATTGGTAGGATACACACTGAAAGCCTCCCAAAATCTCAAGCGTGGGTGTGCAATTTTATGCCCTCACTCTTTGAAAATATATTAACCTTCAATATAAAAATTACTTGAAACACTTTTTATTCTTTGGCCTACTATGTAGGTATTTATAAATACTTGCAAAACAAATATTTTCCTTTAAAATTGAGTATGTAAAAATAAAATAGAATAGAACAAGAAAAATATATATAAAAATTTGTGATACGCAAAAAATATAGATGATATTTTATGGATAAGCTTACATAAATTTAAAATATTCATGAGAGCATAAAAATTGTAGAGAGACATTTGCTTGAATTTTAAGTTTAATAGGAGGAAGATCCATGTTCGTGTGGTCTACTAACAAGGATGCCACTTGCATTATCGGTAATGAGACCTAGTTTCAACCCCCACAATGGATGTGTATAAGAAGTATTGATATAAAAAAGTTTAATAGGAGGAAGATCCAATTTAGATTAGATATTTATACTCTAATTTTAATTTGACATTCCTTTCAAAGACTATTGTTTTAAAAGTTTAAATTTAGAAATATTTATTAATCGTGTTGGTATATTATAAATATTTTAAGGATTAAATGATGTTAACATGATACTATATGGTGCCACTTTAATACCACATAAATAATAATTATAGCCTCACTCAAGAAAAATATTCATATCATTGTAAAATATGCTTCAATAGTGATACTATGATGCTAAAGTGGAATCTCTATGGTCCCAATAGCATCATAGTAGCTTTGTTATAGTGTCAAAATTAAAACACCATTGTAAGAATACTATATCACCATATTACCATTCAAAAAACTTCCTATACTAGATTGGAGCTAAAGTGGTGCTAAATTCAAATCTATAAATGAAAAGATAAAATTTGAAGTATCAATGCTAGGATGAAGTAAAAATGGAGTTACAACCTTAAAATAAATAATCTAATATTTTATATATATTTTAATTGGATAAATAACCTTTTTGATTGCTATATTAAAAAATGTTTTTCTTAACAACCATGATTAAATTGTTATTTTTGTTACTTCAAAAATTCTAATTACTAGTTAATAAGATTATTATAATAACCATAGAATTAAAAATAATAATTAGGTTATATGTTAGGATGGAGTGGATGTGATAGAGTGATAATTTATATTAACTTTTAGACACAAATACATGGAGGAAAATATATTCATAAAATATTAGGGATCCTTGAGTGTGAGCTAGGAGCAAGTGTGATATAGGAGTGAGTCTTACCTTTTATCATTTTAGAAATTAAGCTTGTATTGCAAGCATGAGAATGAAGCAAGTGTAAGCAATAATCAAGTGTGAGTAAGGAGCATGCATGAAATTTTCTCATTCTAAATATTTAGAAAAAATTAATATAAAGGATTCTTACGAGGAAAAGTCATTTTTGAAAGTCCTAGGTAGAAATAATGATGCCTCGACTGTAAGTATAGATTTCCTAATCAAGAGGTATGCCAAACCTATAGAAAATCATATCTAGGTAGTAGATTGCACATGGTAGGGTACCTAGGAATAGATATTTGGGGATATATTATTATATTGTATAAGGGTTGGCATGGGCCACACATAACCCAAGGTTGATTGTATTATAATATTATATTATATTTTAATATAATATAATATTAGTAGTAGGCTCTCCAAAGTAGAATAAGAATATGGATATATAAAGAAGAGATATTTGTCATTGTAAGGGAAATTCATATCATTGAAGAAGAATCTTATGTAATCGTCGTGCCCACGAAGTGGCCTCTCATCTTGGGAGATCTTGTGGAGTTATTCCTTCCTTAAGGATTATTATTGGTGTTGCCCTACCTTAAGGGTATTATCTATCTCTCTCTCATTTGTGGATTGTTATTGTGGATAATGTATTGTGGATGAATGATTTGATATTTTTGCATATTGGTGAATGGTTCATGTTTAATAATAAAAGTTATGCAACAAGTGGTATCAGAACAACGATTTTGGCAAAGTGGGGATTTTTGTGTGAAACCCTAGAATTAGGGCAATTTTTTTTTTGGAAAAACATCTCATCTTTCAGGAGCCATATCTCTGCGCAATTTTATTCGATTCAGGCTATTCTTGGATCAGATTGTGCAGAAATTGAAGAGCTTTAAAATGAGTGGTCATATGAAGGAATCCGAGTAGTATTGAAGGAGATACAAATTTTTGAAGTTAGTCATCCGAAACAAGGACAGTGACAAATTTCACAGATTTTTTCTGGAAAAATGCCTCATATTTCAGAAGCCATATCTTTGCGGCAGTTAATCCGATTGAGGCGATTCTTGGATCAAATTGTGCAAAATTTGAATAGCTTTAAAATGAGTGGTCATATGAAGGAATACGAGTAGTATTTATGGAGATACGACCTTTTGAAGTCAGCCATCTGGAACAAGGAAAGTGATGAAATTTCAAGTCACGAATTTTTCAAAAGACAATTTATTTAGTTCGGGTAAGCAAATCAGTTCCACTTTATTTTTTTTGGAAGAAAAATTGCAGATGTAGTTGTCTTTGGGATTTTTAGATTCAACTTGGTGGGAAAATATTTATTTCCATAAAACCCTAGTTTGCATTAGGGCATGATATATATTTTCATGAAACCCTAGATTTGCATTATCTGGAGGTGAAATTATGGAGCTAGAAATATTTTTTGGAGAAGATGATATTGATGTTAGGGAATGGTGGAACACGTTTAGGTCTCCATATCATAATATTCCTTTTGAGAAATCCTTCCTTGATATATGTTTTAAAGGGAAAGCTTTGTCTTGGTGGATAAAATTTTGTAAAGAAAGGAATAATGAATATACTTGGGATCAAATAGAGCATGAATTCTTGAGTATATGGGATCCATATTATATAGATTACCTAATGGATATCATCGAAGACGATGAAAAGAAACTATAGGAAACTCAAAATGAGCAGAATGCAATAAAAGGAGAATGTGAAGTTTTAAAGAAACAGAATGAAGACTATGAAAAAGAAATAAAATTACTCAAGAAGAAAGAGGAAAATGTCAGGGAAGATAAAAAAGATGTCAGTTTGTAGACAGAGGAAACCATACCTTTGGTAGAAGATAAATTAGAAAATGGACAAAGGAATTTGTTTGAATCTAAAAAGTCTATTATGCAGGTTCATGGAAGCATTCAAAAGGAACAGGTTATTATTTCCATTGACCCTAGTAGTAGATATAATTTTATTAATATTTCTTTGGTTAAGAAGTTGCAAGTTCAAGCAAAAAAAATCAAGGACATACAGCTAGAGGGTGAGAATGTTCAGATTTTTAAAGATTTAAAGATCACCATGGATAAATATGTTTTACATTCAGATTTCTATGCTATTGAAATGGATGATAAGGATATTGTTCTTGGTTATCCTTGGTTAGATTCTTTGGGTACTGTTAACATTAATGTGCAAAAGAAGTTTATGAAGTTATGGTACAGGAAAAAGAAGATAACATTATAGGATGTTTCTCAGCTTAAGGATCAGGGATCCAATGAAAATCAAGAAGCGGTTGTAGAGAAACAAATTGAAGAACCTGAAACAAAATCCAAGAAGGCCGTAGCAGCAAAAGAGTCCATGGAAGAAGTAGCAGAAACCGATTCGGTGGAAATAACGAATAACGAGTCCAAGGAAGCTTTGATAGAAGAGCACAAGGACACACCAAACAAAGAGAACATGAAAGAACAATGTGTAGAGGAATTTAAAATAATGGAGCCAAATGTTGAGAAGTCAAAGAAGGTAGAACATCAAGTAAAGGTTGCACCATATCACCATCCACACCACCATGAGCGGAAACAATATTGGAGACATGGTTCAAGGCAACAATATTATGGTTCTACATGTAATCAGAAGGGCACCAACTATGGCAGTGTTTGACAAATAAAGCATAGTGATCATGGTTTTTAGCATGGTTCATCAGCATCAAGGAACAAGTGGACCCATCATTCAAGTTATCAAAATACAGCAGCAGAAGCATGGAGCCAATGAAGCGATTTGGATACTCAAGTAACAAAATGGCGTACCAGCATCATCGGGTTTCACTTGGATGGATGGATGAGCGAGATTGGTACCAATTGCTAACATTGCTTAGCAAATCATACTATCGGGTTTCTTCATATGTTTCGAGGATGAAACATTTGTAAGGAGGGTGGCATGGTAGGGTACCTAGGAATAGATATTTGGGGATATATTATTATATTGTATAAGGGTTGGCATGGGCCACACATAACCCAAGGTTGATTGTATTATAATACTATATTATATTTTAATATAATATAATATTAGTAGTAGGCTCTCCAAAGTAGAATAAGAATATGAATATATAAAGAAGAGATATTTGTCATTGTAAGGGAAATTCATATCATTGAATAAGAATCTTATGTAATCGTCATGCCCACGAAGTGGCCTCTCATCTTGGGATATCTTGTGGAGTTATTCCTTCATTAAGGATTATTATTGGTGTTGCCCTACCTTAAGGGTATTATCTATCTCTCTCTCATTTGTGGATTGTTATTGTGGATAATGTATTGTGGATGAATGATTTGATATTTCTGCATATTGGTGAATGGTTCATGTTTAATAATAAAAGTTATGCAAAAACACATTAGGAGTGATTATTAAGGATGAGATTGTTATGCATGGCATAATGGTTCTTATAAGTAGAGGGATAATATAAGTTTCATGGATAATGGCTAGGTTTTTTGGATATTCAAAAGTAGATCAAGTGAAAGTGTGGATTGAATTCAAATTATGCCATGAATTTTATTTTGAAAGTATTTTTCCTTAAAATCTTCTTTGGTTCAAAAATTAGGGATAAAATAATAGGTGGTGGACCATGGTTTATGGGAATAGATACATCATATTTATGATCATGGAGGGAAAATTATTATATGGAGATAGAAACTATTAAGACCCATTCATTATGGGTTAGTATTTGGACTTCCATATAAACTTATCAGTAAAAATATTTTGAAGACCATTGACCATACTCTAGTGGATTTCATACTAGAGGGACTAACTACTAATGAGAAAATTCATGTTTTATATTTTTAGATATATCTTACCATGGATATTATAAAAACTTGGTAAAATCCAGTAGGATTAAATCTAAATGAAGAGAATGGGATAAGTGGATCATGAAAATATTGAATTTTGACGCCACAAATATTACGGGACTAGATACATGGTAATAGATTGCAAAGTGAAAATGATGAAGAAAGTGATAGGAAAGTTTGAGTATGGGAACCACTTGAATATGAATTAAGGATATAATACCCTAATAGAAGATAAATTAGATCAAACATTTTACACTCCCAAGAAAGTGGCAAAGAAAGCTGCTCCACATCATAAAATGGTGAAGGCCATTATAATTTACTTAGATCAATCATTAGAAGAAACAAACAACATGAAGGATGAGGAAGTACAATGCACAAGTTCAAATTCAAAAGGTATTAAAGGTGTAAAGGAATATAGGAAGACTGATTTTAAAATCAAAGGAGACAAATAACGTCAAGGTTAATCTAGGTAAATCATTTTAATTTTCCTAATTAGTATAAATTGTCTTATTACAACAAAAATGAAAGTAGTGTAGAGTGTATTCCTTGCACTTTATGGTTTCAAGATTAATATAATAAAGAAATGAGTATGGAGGATATCTCAAGAAATTTAGGGTTTTAAGGGCATCATAAAAAATAATTACTATGGAGGATCATCCTTGCACTTTAAGATTTCAAAAAAAACTTCTAGGATTTTTATGTCACATAAGATAGTAATTACTATGAAGGATCATCCTTACACTAGGCCTTTTGGGACAACATAAAGAAAAAAATATTTATGAGGTTATTCCTTGGATTTTATATTCTCTAGGCAACATAAAATTTTAGAAGATAATTATCATCAATAAAAAATATTTTGTTATTAAGGTAGAAGAAGGGGTTTTGAAAGGGCCGCCAAACCTTTTACAATAAACATCAAAGAATAAAATTTACACTCCAAATATAGTTTCAAAAAAATGATTCTAGACATTAAACAAGAAGATAAAACAACCTATATACTATTTAATTTTTTGACTCCAGGATCATTTAAGATTACAAAAAATGTAATAGACAATGAGCAATCAACATACTTAGACAAAGCTTAAACCAAAAAAGATCAAAAAACTAATTTTGGGAACCATCAAGCATGATATTCTCGTGGAGACATATTACTCAACAAGATCATATTTTTGTTTGATGCTTCAGTTACTGGTACAAATAATGACATTTTTTTGGTGGACTAAGAATCATGAGTATTGGGACTTAGAGAAGCCCCACATACCAACTCCAGTCCCATTGAGAAACTAGATACAACCTATAGCTCATAAAATAATAATTAGTAAAAAACCAAGGATATAGCAGACCAAACTAGATAGTGGATTTTGTTAGAGGCAGAATCCTGTTCGCTCAATAATACACATTCTAGCTCCAAAATAAAGGATCCACCATTGATGTATACTCACTATTAGGTCCTATTTTCTTTCTTTCATCCTTGATATTATACTTGTAGCAGTAAATTTTTTTCATCCTCCTCCCTTCAGAAGAACAGTAAAGCTTTATGCATAAAAACTTTAAAATCCTCCTAGTAAATTTAATCTCTGATCTGATTTTTTCATTATTCTTGGCTTTGTTGTTTATAAGTTCTTAAAAATTATGAGGGAATATTAACTCCCAACATTGTAATTCATCCAAAGGCACACCCATGTTTGCTACTGTTGGCAATTTTGCCACACTGATTTTTTTTTGTAAAAACTTCCAAGTGTAAACATATATTTTGCATTGACGTTGGCCTCTTTAACTTTTGATGTTTTCACTGATTTGTTTTGGCTCAATTATTTTTCTAGTGAAAATAAATAAATATGTTTTCACTAGGATTTATGCATTTTTCAATGGTCAAAGTCAATTTCACCCTTTTCTTCAGTAATATACCATTGTCGCTTGGTTTTTAGCAAAAACGATGGTACGGTTGATATTTTTCATTATATTTAAATTTTATCAAATTTTGCCTACGTATGGAATAAATTTCGTAGTGAAATCATCCTCCGAGTATTTTTTCCTCCAGGTGTAATGAAATCCTCTTTTGGAAGTTTCGCCAGTGAAACCCCTAGGCGCAACAAAAACATCTTATTGGCATTTTTGCCAGTGAACTCATTTTATAGCATTTTCACCAATGAAATCACTTCTAAGTAGATTCGCCAACGAAATGCCATTTTTACCCCATGCACAGTGAAATTCCATTTTCACCCAAGCACCAGTGAAATCATATTTTCAGATTTTCACCCCATGCACAACGAAATTTCATTTTTGCCCTAAGTCAAAGCGAAATTCATTTTCGCCCCTTCTTACAACGAAATTCTATTTTTGCCCAATTCCTCAGTAAAAGAATTTTTTGGGTGAAATACCTTGGTGAAATTTTTTTGAGCATAACTTGAGTGAAAGCTCATTTTGGGTGCAATAATGAGTGAAAGTCCATTTCAAAAGCGACAATAATTTCTTTCATGCTTTCAGTGCAGATCATTTTTGGAAAATATTGAGGATTGGTGAATTCAATTCATGGGGTAAAGAAAGTAACATCTCCTAAATTATTGCTAAAGAGTTGTCAAAATTAAATGTTGCACCTTTGATGCTAGTGTGATATTGTTGTTTTCAAGACACCATTCACTATGGTAGATGTTCATTTTTGAGGTACCATCATGGAGATTAAAATTTGGTTGATGATTCTTGCTAAGTCTCGATATTCCATGTGATAAAATTGCTGGTCTCTCCCCAAGGCATTAGTTTATTGTTCATTGTTGTTCCCAAAAATAATGTTTTCGCTAACCAAGAAATATTCTACCATCATTTTATTTAATTCTTATTAAATTTTGGAGGCGAAATACTCTATAAAAACTAAGAATCTTGATGTAAGAAGAGAAGGAACATTATGCTAAAGAAACTCTTTGAGTTTAATTTCTGCATCAATTGAAATATTTTTGCCTCTGGTTCCTGGATCAGTTGTATATGTGATTGCTTTCTGCCTGTCATTTCTGCTATATTCATTGCCTTTGTTAGATAAGTTAAAATTCTGCATTTGAATTTGATTTCTGATGAAGGAATGAATGTTGAAATACTAATTAGAAGTCATATGTGCAATCTATGATTGGTTCCCATGTTATTATTTCTATTAAATGCTGATTAAAACTTGATTTTATTATTTGGCTGTTATTTTATCTCCATTCTCTTTTCTTGGATTACAACCATATTTCCCATTTCTTTATGTTAATTTCTATCCCTAAGCTTTACACCAATTTTAGATTAGTAAGGGAACCAAACCTCTTTGAATATTGGCTCGAAGGACATCTCTTTCCTTTGGCCTTTCAATGTTGGTCGGGTCTAGGGCGTAAATTTTTATACTTAGGTAGATTTGTGACCAATAGCTAGATAATTAGCTGCCCCATTAGCCTCTCTATAGACATGGACAATATGCACTTCTTCAAGGAGCTCTAGTTTAGTGTTAATATCATTTATATATTCCATCTTGGTGGTTGTTTTCCATTCAATATATTATTGATATTTTGTGAATCTCCTTCTATTATTAATTTCCTTATATTTAGCTTACCAAGAAGTGACACACCCATAAAGGCTGCTCTGGCTTCAGAAACATGGCTTTTTTGATATCCTAGAGGCTTTGCATAGACCAAGAGTGGTCTACGCCAATGATCTTGAAAGATACCTCATGCTTCAGCACTCCTAGGATTTCCTTTTGTCACTTTATCAAAATTCAATTTTATCCATCCACTTTATGGCCTTTTCCATTTTGAATCAGTTCATGGATGAATTGGGGATGAGCAAGAATTTTGATAATTGGAAGCTAGCCCCCAAACTCTAGCAATTTATTTCTCTAGGTCTGGTTCAAAATTATTTTTGAACTTCATGATACCTAAATTTTCTAATATTGCACTTAAAATTCTATTTGCCATCGATGTGCAGTTTATCTTCTTGTCTTTGAAGATCCGATGGTTCCTTTCTTTCCATATCATCCATAGAACATGTGGAAGAATTAACCTCCATAACATTTGTAGCATTTTAATTTTAAAGGGGAACTCTCATTGAAGATAAAGATCAAAGAGAGACTTGGGGAGGACCCACTCTACCTGGAAGTACTTCAAAATATTATTTAGTAGCTCAACTATAAAAAAGTAGGTAAAAAATAGATGATCAGTATCTTCCTCACTCATTTTACTGAGAATACACCTATTTGGGAATGTGAAGCATCTTTTATGCAAATTATCCATGATCAAGACATTATTTTGGACTGCTAAAAAATAGAAGTGTGCTACCATGGGAATGAGATATTTGATAAAAATCATAGCTACTAGCAACCATCCAAAGCCCTCCCCTTCAAGGAGATAATAACCTGATTTTACTGAGTATGTTCCTTCCTTTTGGCTTATCCAAATAAGAGAGTCTGAATATCTAACATTGTTCAAGAAATAGACCTGTAGCAGTCTATTTAGCTTCCTTAGCTTTTATTTATTTCTATCATCAAGATTATCCACCTATAAATATTTCCATTTCTTACTATTTTACTTGGTGATTATATAATCTTTGACTAGGTTCCCATAAACAACCTCAACAGAAGGTTTTAACCCTACAAAATTTGGATCCTCACTAAGAGGAATACTTTTAATCCATTTATCATTCCAAAAGTGTACTTGGGATCCATCCCCAATCTACCAACATTTTTCTTGTTGTAAAAGTGGCTTGGTTGTTTGAATTCTATACAAAGGTATGACCCTTTTGTAGATTATCTACCTCTGAGGTAGGTCTCAAATATTTTACCTTGAGGATGTGAGCCCAATTAATATTTACATTAGTTGTCAGTTTCCATCCTAACTTACCCATTAGGGCCAAATTCATTTTCCTCAGCTTTCTAAAACCCAGTCCACCCACTTATTTTCTAGAACACACCTTATACTAGGACACTAAGGCTAATTATTTCTTCTCCTCTGCTCCAAAACCACATGAAGTTTCTTTGAATTTGCTCTATTCTCTCACAAATTTTGGTCGTCGATATTTTGAATAGATACATGAAGTAAATGGGTATGTTTTGAAGTGATGACTTGACCAATTGAGCTTTATCAACATGGATAAGTAAGGAACACCTCCAACCTAATTTTTTTTTTTGTTAAACGCTCCACCACTAGGTTCCAGAGAGCTACCTTCATCCTTCCTTTAAATAGAGGTATTCCTATATAGGTGGCTGGAAGGTATACAATGTTGCAGCCAAAGAGATGATCTAACTTAACACGTGTAGGGCCAGGAGTGTTCAAAAAATAAAATTTGCTCTTATCATAGTTAACTTTTTAACCCGTAGGCTGCTCATACTGATCCAGGATAAATTTTAGCTCTTTTGCCTATGGAATAGAGGATTTTAAAGAGATAAGCATATCATCCACAAACTATTTGTGGGACACTGGTTATCAATAAAAATTGTTGCTATGTTATTTTTAATAAGGAATATGTAAAGTATATAATTGGATGGATTGATAGAGGATATTGTGTTTATAACTTATTTAGGATACTTGCAATGTAGTAGATTCATTGGGAAGGTTACAAAAACCGTTAAGAAATAACAATGTTATAAAAAAAATGCTTATATATGGGTACTATAAGAACAATGTCATAGTAAACAATAATAACAAAGAGCAAAAGTGTCATTGTCATGGTAAATTTCCTTTATCATAAAGAGATGTGTTATAAATAATATATTGCAAAATATATAGAAATATCTAAAAGTGCAAGATACTTAAAAGTAGTTTTGGGAGTACTATGTAGTTATTAAATATCATATAAAAAGTCCAAAAATAAATTATCTAGAAGCATGCGATATTTTAACTATCTCATGTAATTATAAATATCATAAAAAAATTCAATAGAAATATCTAGATTATTTTAATATTATGAAAAAAGTCTAAAAATAAGATCTCTAAAAAATGCTGACAAGTTTCCATATAGAGTTCTCCATTCATGTAATATCAAGCTCCCATGAGCCTATGAATAGGGGAGATCTCCCTTACAGGGAAAAAGTTGATCAAGTGTGAGCTCAAGCAAGTAAGAGAGAGTCTAGTGTGAGTAAGGGCTAACAAATCAAACTAACCAAAGGAATATTGTCTCCTTGTATAAAGTGGATTTAATATTGTTAGAGTGAGAGTGTGGAATATGGTTATTAAATGAGTCCATGGGAGGTGGATTCCCAACAAGAGAGACATATTCACTCATTGAGAAAATCCGGTAAACACCCATCTACCCTTATATGTTACATGTGTAATAAAATTAATTCTATTCTTATTGTGTCACTATTGTTGTGCTATTATATTCACTATTGTTTTCTTTTTGTCATGTCATTATGCAGAATCCATAATGAATGAGTGTTATGAGTAAGAATACCATCACCTACAAATTCTATGCATCAACATAAAAGACCATAGCATGAGGAGGGATGAAAAATACATATTAGTCATGTCACCTCTTAACATTTTTGGTTTCATTACTAGAAACACCTCTTTGGTATTGTTGTTGTCTAGTAATTATACATTTAAAACTATCTAGTAACTTTGGTTCCAAACCTAGTGACTTTTACTATTGTAACTTACAATATTATTGTGCAATAAATTTTTTACCAATGGTAAATCATTTTTATCATGGTAACTAGAATTTACTATATGGTAAATACTATTTTAGGGCCATTATCAAGTTATACCTATAATCAATGACTTATCATAGGACCTATGTGGTGTATGTGTATCATGAAGAGTGGTCAATAATTGTATCCCTTGGTTATCTTGTAGATAGTTAATGTTTACGCTATCATAGTCTATTATCTAACTTATCTTATCTTCATTTATGTGTCTATAGTGAAGTATAAGATTATAGAATCAGGTGGCAAAATCTAGTAAATTTGGTAGTTTTAGTACTTAATAGGTAGATTTAACCTCTAGTTCCTATGAACTTGATGTTCTCACCAAGAAGAGTTGTAATTGGGATTCTAAGGCCATAGAAAAGATGGGTAAAATTCCTATTCTTTTATTCCAATATTCTAAAGATTTTTGAATTTTCATTTAGTAATATGACCTAGAAAATATGGGTAAAAATCCTATTTTTTTTATCCCAATCTTCTAAATATATTAAGGCTTTCATTGATTACTATGAGAGATCACAAATTTGTAATGAATTGACATGAAAGGAGCAATGGTCTATGTTCCTTCTAATATTTTTACTAGTTCTATTTTAAGATAGTATAAATATGTAAGAGTATTGGATTCATGGAATCAATGAGTGAACACATGATTAAGGAGTACAACCCTCATAAAAACACTATGACTTAATAATCAAGATAAAAAAGTTGGTTGAAGTACCTAAAGAGGAAGTTTGTGACTGCTATGAACAAGATTATGGTATTTAAGAGAAATTGGAGTTCCAAATATGAAAGGATAAAATATTAATGGCCTAATGCATGGTTTTGATAATATGCTTTACAAAAAATTTATTGCAAGTGCAAAGGTGTCATTAGACCATAAGTTAAGTATGGACAACTCACTACTATCCTATGCACATACGAGATTATAAAGTAGAAAGAGTAGAGTATGAAGGATGAGGTCATTTATCTAGTACTAGTTATTCTAGTAGCTTCTAGCTAGGTTCCACAACTAGAAACAATAGTAGTAGCAAAAATTCCATCTCCCTCTACTTCTATAGCTAAAGTAGAATATTTAAATTAAAATATGGGACAACTTGCAATCAATTTATTTTAAGGAAAAGACATAGGAATACAAAAATCCCAATCTTAAGATAAAAATGTCAAGAGGAATCTACCAGAGTAGTCTACAAAGATGTATTATATTACAATACAAATTGCACCAATAAAACATCTACTTTAAGAACAAAGAATAATGAAATATACAAAGATACATTAAATGCCATTGATATTTTTCAATAAAATAAAGTTAATATTATGATAACTAAGAAATCTTGGCTAAGACAATGGGTCCTTGGTTCAACAATTGGGACAAGTAGTTGATGTAGCCCACACCAAGGTTTAAATCTCGATCAAATAGATCAATGTGACCAATTCAATATAAAAGGGAAAGGGCAACCCTACCCTACTTAATTAAATATTGGCTAAGAATGCCTATGAAGTAAAAGGGGATAAAAGGAAGAAAGAAGATCCCAAAAAAGAAGATATTTAGGTTTTCAATACTTTCCAATCTTAATAGGCTAGGCACCATACTCAATCATGGAGGATATATCAAAGTAGACTACCGATATTATTTATGGGAAATTTCTAGCATTATAATTAGAAAATTTGAGGGAGTTGCATAGTGGGTTAGTTCTAGATGAATGAAAAAGTTCAAGGTCACAATGTTTGACAAAGAAATTGATGCATATACTTCATAAGCTAAAGTTATCTATAAAGGTATTTATATTCCTGATATCATGCTAGATGGTGAAGATATAGTCAATATAATATTAGAATCTAAATTGAATGTATTAGGGCTAGATATACATCATGAATCCAAATTAAATTTTATATCCTTGAATAAAGAAAAAAATAATGTTGGAGGTATTATATTATTTGGTATCTTGAGTACCATTGTAAATATTTACTTTAGGGTGTGTGTTTATTATTTGTGTCAATAGTATATGTCAAGTTGTAAAGTGTGGATATGTGTCATGTAATCAAGTGTGAGTTATGAGTGTGAGGTATCATATGTGTAGGTGAAGAGTTATGTGATGAATGTAAGTGAAAGATATGAGTGTGATATACCAAGTTTAGAAGTAGGGATTTATGCAATCATGAGAGAATTTATCATTATGTAACTTGTGAGATTTGTTATGTAAATAAAGGAATATGAAGAGGTTGCATCTCTTGTGAGTTTGAGGAGAGCAAAGGTCAAGAGTCAGGTGAATGTGAAGAGTCTCACGTACCTATATATTAAAGAAAAATCTCTATTTATGTATTAAATAAAGGATTAAATGAAATAAATATATTTTCTCAATAAAGATTTCATTTTATGCAATATTTTTATTATTATGATTGAATGAATTTATATGTGTGAGATTACATGATATTAGGAATTAAAGACCTATAATATTTGGGCTCACTTGCTAACATGGTATTAGAGCCTCCTTTATTAGAGCTACTTTGGTTAGCTATTCATATTGGAGAGAAAAAGAGGTTGATAGGAGTTGAAGAAGAAAGACAATGAAAAGATGAATACACAATGACTGGTGTTTGAAGGAAGAACACAAATCATTAACATAGCAACGAATTGGAGAAACATTGATGTAAAATATTGGAGAAACATTTGAATGGAGGAATTAATTTGGATAAGTGTTTAGAGAATGAGAAATTGCTATGAAAAGATGTTTGAGTGGAATTATAGAGGAAATATGGTGGTATGAAAAGATTCAATGGAGTTTGAGACTAAGTTTAGGAGGAATGTGTGAGTTGAAGCTACATTCAAATGTGAGAGTACACGCTACATCCCAAAGATAAGTCTATGAGGAGAGCGGAGTTTACATCCATAGTAGAAGAGAGAAAGGTGCAAGCTAATTTTGAAGGAAAATGCTCTTGGAGATATGCATGTTGGAGAGAGAAAAATGTTGAATATTTTGAAGCACTTGAGAAGCATCTATAGAACATCAAAGGGTTCCTATGAGTAGAAGGATTCATAAGCACCTCAGAGCATCATAGGCCAAAGAGCATAAGGAGTTAAGGACCTCATAAGTAGAAGCATCAACTAAGCTTGAGAGTGGACAAAAATTGGAGAAGGAATAGCCCAAAGTTGTAGCTGAAGAATACTGGTGCAGTTACATCAAACATAACATTTGAAGTGCATATTTCATAATGCTTAGAAAAATATTTAATTTGGATGTCCTAACGTAGAGAATTTGGTAATAGTTTTTTGAACAATTGAGGTATTTATTGATTTTTTATGGGCATATTTTTTTTATTTTAAGAGAATAATTTAAGATTAGTTGTTTGAGAGATATAAGGTGTTTAAATTAATTAAAAAAAATAGAATGAATGGAGATATGCGGTGAGAAAATTAATTTATTGAAATAATTAATTAATTATGAAATTGAGAATTAAGGAGACATAAGACGATTAAGATATTTGAAATTTGAAATTGAAAAAGATTGATTGATGTTGGATGAAATATTAAAATTTGAAAGAAGAAGATTATAAAATTGAAATTGAAGAATTGAAATTTAAATTGATAAATTGAAGAAGAAGATTATGAAAAATTGAAAGGATTGATTGAATGAAGTGAAATTAAAACTAAAATTAAATTAAATAATTGGGAGACATAAGAATTATTTTAATGTGAAAAATTGAAAGAAAGATAAATTGATTGAAGCTTAAAATTTGGGAGTAATAAGGAAGTCGACATCAAAGGATTTTATTTTTTAAATTAATACATCAAAAGGGTCATACAAGACCAAGTTCCATGAGAATAAATTTTCAAAAACAAAAATATTGCCATAAACATGTGGCAAGATATAATAAACCACAAGAAATCCAATCAAAAATAGGAATGAAATATGATGATGATTCATGGTACATTGATTCAGGTGTAAGTCACCATATGACAATAAATATTTATTGGTTTGATTTAATACAAGTGAAAACAAATATACCAATGAAGATAGTAGTTAATATAGTTTACCATGTAAAAGGAACATGAAATGTTACCCTCAGTTAGCCATATTCTAAATGCACATTAGAAAATGTACTCTATGTCCATGGCATAATGAATAAAATTATTTGAGTATCTCAATTGATAGATAAAGGAATAATTGTAGAGTTCAAAAATATTAATGGTAGTAAGAAACGTCTCATTAGATACTTAATAAAATTGAAGCCATGGGATCCTACAAAAGTGGGATATTTATCTTAGATGTAATTGAAATTGCTCAAAAAAAATTAGGTCAACTTTTGCCACAAGAGCAACATCAAAAGAGGTATATATTGAATACAAGATTTTTTAATTCTTTGGTGACTTCATTAGATATGGTGACTATTATGGAAATATTTTGTGTCCCTTGTTATGAGTCATGCCACAAGATAGTTCTTGTTCACAAGTAGTATTATAGACTCTTGTGGATCTTCCACTTTAACTCAAGAAAAGATAATCAAATTAACTCTAGAAAGACTAAGTAGGGTAAGGATACCCCTGAGGTGAGCTTACAATATTTATTTAGATGCCCATGCTCATTCCAAATTAAAAGTTAAATATAATTGTTTAAATTTGGTGATCAATATTTACATAAACCTCAAGATTATACCTCTAATAATTTGATCGGTGCCTTATCCATTGCCAAACGTAGAAATATTGTAAACACATTAATATAACATAAATAAAAGGAAAGAAAATGTTGAGCCAATTATGTTCATTCAAAAAATGCAACAAGCATAATTTATTATCAATGAAAGAAAGTGTCAATTACACATTCAAATTATGTAATATGTAAAAGAGACACATACAAAACTAAACATAGAGAATTACCCCAAGGAAGAAGCTGGAATGATATCAAAGGATTATGCAATAAGAGCTTGGATTAAATTTAGCACAAAGATCTATAAATGAATACAATTAGAATTCTTGTTCAAATAATGTAATAAGAACTCTTCAACCTCCATTTTAATATGGTAACAATAGGCCTCCAAGATTCTAATTTAGTAGCTAGAAATGATCATAGTTTCCTAAATGCTTCCCTATTAAAAACCTGCACAGTAATGGGGAGGAACAAAAGACACATAAAGGAATACAAAGACAAAGTAAGGAAAATTAGAATACCTCTAGGCAAAAAGATGATGCAAAACTTGATATCTTTCTTGGCTAGAATAATCCCTCTTATAGTCTTTAGATACCCAATTTCTATTATAGTTATGCTTAGCAGATTCCTCCACGTGGCATCATATTTGCCCTTGATCGACTAAGTGTGTTACAAAAAGTTACAACTGTTTTACATTGGATTTTTTAAAAATTTCTTAGATTTGTTTGGGTGGGATAAATCTGTACTAGGCCTTTGGTTCCCATGTTGACCTACCCTAATTTTGTCTTTGGATTTATTGACCTTTTTAGGTCATGGGTCTCGTGCTGCTTGTTGATACCTCTAAGTGAATTTGGTTGACTCTTTTAATTTTGTCTTTTTTGCTTGACTCATCCCAAGCATGTCAGCCATTTGTACCCAATATTCATTGTAAAAGAGCCTGTTGCTACAATTATATCGAGCATCCTCAATGATTTGTTATTGTTCTCTTTTATTATAGCTTAGTTATCTTTGAAAATTTTGATTATCCCCTAAGTTGCTTTTGACAAGACGATAAGTTGTTCTACCAACTTCTCTTCGTCTGTATCATCACATTTGAAGTCTTGTATTCTTTTAGCAACTAATTTATCGAAGCCTTTTGCATTGAGGAGCTCTTTGAGGATGATGCCGACCTATTTTCTCTTTTCATCTATTTGTTGCTCCCAACTTTCTAGTTCCTTAATTATAGCCTTCCAATGGGTCCTCTCATTTAGAAAGGTGGTGACCTTGTCAAATTCTTCTTGATAGTCATGAATTCTACCATCTAAAGTAGTCACTTGCTTGGCACTTATATGATCATATTCATCCTTACATATTTCATAGACTTGGTTGAGGGTTTCTTGCTCTTTTATCTACCTCCTCTAGGAGTGGTTTTATTCTCTTATTTTTATTTATTGCTTCTTCAAAATATTTGCAACTCTTGTTTATTGTATTAATTTTGGCCCTTAATTCAACAATGGTTTCTCTTTATACTTCTTGGTAAAATGCTTGATTGTTTGTATCTGTGATTCTTGTTCTTGGATTTTGTTAATATTAGCTTACATTTTCTCATTTTCAGCCTACAACTAATTTAATTTGACCATTAGAGCTTGATTGCTTTTATATAGGCTCTCTACCATGGCCATATGAGTCTGAGCTTGTGACTTTGTTAAGACTAGAGGATTTTCCTAGTACTAAACTGTTGCTTCCCCTATTATCTTATCCATTTGAACGAACGTGACCTAAGTCATTGGTATTTTTGCTTCTATTGTTTGTTTTTTGAATTTACATGGTTGAATAGGTAGCCACCACAAATCCGAGCATGTTGTACAAATTTTATGGCTGTCATAGTATTTTGCGCTGTCCACCCTAAAATTTGCCATACATTGCTTCTATTGTTACAAGAGGCTCTATAATATTTGAGTGCCCTGGTTATTTGTATCTTCTACTTAGTATTAATTCTCCTTTGGATATTTTCCTTCTTCTATAGCCTGTATTAGTCTCTCTTCTTTAGGATCAAAATGTATAGATTCTTCTTCTACCTGCATCAAGGTAGGGCTTTTATGAGCTATTGAAGAAGGAAGGGCTTCAAGTCTTGGATTTTTGCTTCTTGGAAAAATGGGGGGAGAAGTAATTTTGAATTGATGCTCCCTAAGAAAATTATATAATCCTCTTGCCTATTGAATCCTCTTGAGCACTATTGAAGATTTCTTGTATTCTTCTCTATCTATCACTATGCTGGTGGGGATCACTTGAGGGAGGTTTACTATAAGATCAAGCTTTCACTTTGGATCCATCAAGGATTTGATAAACTTGAGAGGGGTGGCCTAAATTTGTGTAGAGGAAAAACCAACTATCTCCTTGCACTTCACTATGACTAAGGTAGTTTCATGGGAAGAATGAGCAACTAAAGGGTCCTTTATCTTTGCTTCTGCTATATTAGTAACTTTCATCAACAATTCTACTTGCTTGGGATCTTAATTGATGATATCCAATATAAGGTCTTGGTATTATTCAAGGTGCATTGCAGGAATCAAGAGGGTAGCTGATTCGACTATAGCATTTCTCTATATGTTTAATTCAATAGGATAATTTCCCATCATCTCTATTTGAGTTTGTGGCCCACTCTTTAAATAATTTTTCCATATAGGTCCTAAAGCCTCCTATTTTCTTATGGAAACCTGCATGGTATCTTCAAATAGGTCCCCTCGATGAGTTACCATCCAACTTATCATTTTCTCCATAACAATATTGTTTTAATAACCATGAGGGTTATATGGTCTCTAGATAATTTCAACAAAGCCATATGAATCCATTTTTTGCAAAGATGCTAGTAGGTTGTGATACCTCTTATATACATAATGTCCCATATTGCAAGGGATGTTCATCCAGGGGATTTTGACTTGCTTTTTCACTACTCTCATTTTGGTCTCTTCTACAATTTTTTTGATAATTTCTAGTGTTGCGATTAACATAGGGTAGAATCCAGGTAAGGCTTTTAGGGGGATTTTAAACCCATATATTCTTATGTAAGTGCCATATTCAATAAAAAATTAATTTCCTACATTATTATCATGTAGGAATATGACCACACTTGGGAAAATTCTATGAGGATTCTTATTATAGAGCTTGAGATAGATAACAAAGAGGAATTTACTAAAAAAATTAGTATAATTGGACCCACCCTCTTGTATCCATGGGACTCTTTCCTATGTAATTTATTCATATACTCCTTCCCATTCTACAATTTATTTCTTATCCATATGTCCTACTATTAGATGTACAAGGAAGGAATAGTGTGAGAAAGGGGGCATTACTTCCCTTTGATCTACAATGGCTTTATGTAGTTCTTGGAGATCTCTGTCTATGGTGTCACTGATAATGTTTTCCAACTAAAACATGGTTGGATACCTTTCTTTATTACATTGAACTATTAAATACATGACCTCCTTTTCCATCCAATTAAAATATTGAGTTCCCATTAGTATATTTATAATATCAGCATTGTCTTTTGCTCAGGGATGGAGTGTAGACTTATGTATAGGAAAGTGTGATGATACAGGTTTATTGTAATAAAATAGCTTAGTGTAAAAGGTAGTTTCAATCATATATTGGGCTTGAGAAGTTAGTACCTTTTTGTCTAGAATCATCATGGCTTATTTGAGCTAAAAGACTTTGTTGGTCTTCTTTAGAGTAATTATGAATAGAGCACGATTTGTGTGATCCTTCACTACTCTCATCTTTGGATTGTATGCCACCACCAACTAGGATAAAAGGTCAAAATAGTAATAGACCTTGGTGCATATTAACTTTCCTAGGTTACATGTCCATCTATGGTTGTATAGGCTAGGGCTGTGTCGAGCCTTGTACACTCTTCTGAGAAGATCTTTCAACAAGGCAGGATGGCATTGGTAATCTTCTTCAGTTAAATGGAAACTAAAAATTATAGTCTGCTATACTACCCATTGTTGGTTAGTTGTTACTGTTGATTCAGGCCTGATAAATTGGAAAACTATTTTTCTTATCTATTAGAAGCTTTTCCCTATAGATTTTGACATGGAAATGTGTTAATTAAGTCTTTAATTTTTGACATGGTGATGGGAACTCTGGGAACAACACTTGATGAAGCCATTGCACTCATTGAGATTTTAGATTTATAATGGTCTTTGCAACAAATAGTGACTCTAACAACTATGTATACTCACGGTGTGACTATAAATAGCAAATTGAGGCATTTTTGTTCATGCTCTGTAATTAAAGTCCAAATACTATTTTTTTCTTTCTACCATCCAAAAACTGCCACATTGCTTTCTATAACGACATTACTTGTAGTGAAACTATCTTTTATGATTACCTTTTGTAATTGGTCATTAATATGTACACTTGTTTGAATCTAATATCCCTACTAAATCTTAGTTATTTTAAGGCATGTACCCAATAATATTTGAGAAAAATATGTACTCATTATTATACTTTTGCCTGTGTGCCTTCAATATCTATTTACTAGCCTTGTTTGAGTCATCAGTACTTGTTTTTAAAACATGTGCTAGTTCGTTGTGTGCTTTAATTTCATCACTTGATTTGGGGACCTCTTAAATCTGTTGCTAGATATGTTTTTATTGCTTGAAAAAAATCCTTTAAAAATCATGGTACAACTTATTTGTCTATATTTGAGAAAGAAACTGGATGATATTAGTTAAAATAAATTTAAACAATGAACTTACAATTGTTTCATAGAGGTAAAAGTCTTTTTTTCATTTATTTCCACCAATTGGACGTCGATGCCCAACCTTGGATGAACAAATCAAGATCATTCACTTTTGTTTTGGCAATGCATTATAAGTTGTCCATCCTCGAACCAATTGAATACTAGCACTCGATCATAGGTGAGCAAATTAGGGCTATATACCCCTTTTTGGGTGAAGCTCTCTATGTCATTCATCCTCTAAAATAATTAGAGGTCAGAACCGTACTTTGAGTGGGAAAATTTGAGTCGTTCACCTTTGTTTTGACAAGCGAATATGGGTCACTTATTTTAGACAAATCATATCTCAACGTCGAGGCTACGATGCTTGTATCATTTACCCTTATTTTGGTAATGTGATCTGAGCCATTCATATTTAGGCCAATCACATTTAGGTACATCACTTATGGTGACAAAATATCGTGGTGCCATGTGGTATAATTTCTCTTTTAAAACCTTATGTATGTATGGCCAAAGGATTCAATTTTTATCAAAATGGGGTACATAGATATGAGGGAGTTTAAACCTTAGGAAAATATAATAATTTTTATGGGGGGATCCCTTAAAAATTATAAACAACAATAATTCCTTAAGGTGGATTCAATATTGCATCTATATAATTAGATTATGTGAATAGTGGATTATGTTGCAAGTGTGAATAGGACTTAGCTTGAATCAGGCTTAGAAAAATCTAGTTTTTCTAAGCACAGTGTGAACACACTTACCTTTTGTCGGCTAATTTTGTCGGATGGTCGGCATGATTTTTCCTTCTCCCTTTCCTTCATTTTCTCCTTATCCCTCCATTCAGCTTCCTCCTTTCCTGTCGTCCATTTTCCCTTATCACTCCACTCCCTTCCTCTCCCCACGCTCGCTGCCACCTCCCACTCCACCTCCTACTCCTCCGTTCTCTCTAAACTCCCCGATATTCCTCCACCTTCCCTTTCCTATTATTACACAAGTTCTAAACCTATATAAGGTTTATGTTAATGTATTTATCGACTGGTTATTTAATGAATGTTTTCGGCTTTAATTTATTCGTGTTAATTATTATTACCTTGGCCTAATGTTAATCTAAGGTTAATTGAATCTTAGACTTACACTGGTATCAGAGCCGAGGGGGCATGGATCCCGAGGGACAAGGTAAGGCATGAAATTCAAAGTGCATGGATCCCAAGGAGCGATGGAGAAGCTATCGCATGAATCTTGAGGAGCGACGAAGTGGCTGTTGCACGGATCTCGAGGAGCACACGGATCTTGAGGATTTGACTGGATGCTGATGTGGTGATGACACTGATAGCAGGTTGACATGGCGATAGAGCTGACAGCTAGTTGATGTGGCGATGGAGCTGGCAGCATGTGGATCGAGGCTGACGTGGCTTGCTGATGTGGACGAGTTCTGACATGGCTGGCTGATGTGGAGGCATGCAGATGTGGCTGGCTGACGTGGACGACTGCGAACATGGCTGGCTGACATGGACATGAGCTCTAGTGTGTGCCACATGGTGGTGTTTGATTGGTCATCTGATGGTAAAAAGGTTGGCGGATCGATTACCCAAAGGCAATCGACCTAACTGCGTTTGCAGGCTTTGATAAAGCCTTGCAAAGCTAGTTGCCCACTGCATGTGGGATTAAAAAACTGATTTTTTTTTTCAACCTGTATTACGTCACCGTCTTTAAGAATCACCTCCTTCCCCTTTGTACCGTCCGACTAGCGTGGCCTAGCGGCGAAGTTCCCTTTCTTGCAGAGCAGAGACCCGGGGTCGAATCCCGCCGGGGTAATTTTTTTTGTTTTTTTTGTGACCTCGCGATTTTCTAAAGGTCTAATAGTTGTCTTTGTTCTTTGCTACCACCCGAAGCTGCGTGGTGCAGCGGCTAAGATCACCGGGTAGACAGCGGAGGTTACCAGTTCGAATCCCAGTGGGGTTTCCAAAAAAAGGTTAAATTTTTATTATTTGTTTTTTTTTTTAAGTTTTTTAAAAAGAATTATAATTTCTATATATAGTTTTTGATTATTGTTTTTTAAATATCCATTTCATTTAAAAATAATAATTAAAAATCTATATAGGAAATTGTTAATTTAAAAAAAAAAAAAAAGTCTTTATTAAAACAAATTTTAGAAATTTAAAAAATAAAATAAATAAAAGGGTGCAAAGATCATTTGATATAAAAAGTTTTTTTTTGGCATCATACTAAGTTGTAACCCAGTTCATACGGTGTGATTCTAGGTAGATGATCCGATCAACCGGATGCTATAATGCATTACTCTCTCTTTTGAGAAGAGAGAATCCTGATTCCTTTGACGGGAAAGTCTAGCGGTATGGACTTCATACAGTGTTTTTCCAATTAGAGAATCAAGTGATTGCTCATCTGAGGAAACCAGATTTTGGCTACGAGGCAGATTCTGAAGATAATATCTTCGGGCAAAGGATAGTTGAATCCGAGACGGTTGAAATAGTACCTGAAGGACAATCAAGTGATAGTTATACACCTGTAGTGCCTGAAGTAGAAACAAGTGAGAGCTATACACCACGCTCTCCTAATTCAGAACCAGAAGAAGCTGAAGAAGAAGAAGAAGAAGAAGAAGAAGAAGAAGAGGAAGAAGAACCAATGGAGGTGAAACCTGCAATTGAAGAACGAAATGTTCTCAAATGAAGTTATGAACCAACAGCATCACCTGAAGTCATTATAATTAGTGAGGACGAAGCAGACAATTTCACCTTTCCAATTTTGGGTGATCCTCAAGAAGAAGAATGCCAAATCAGTGAGCATATTAAGAAAGCTAGATTTGATTTAAATCAGTAAATCAATGATCTATTTTGTACTTCTTTGTACTACTTGTTTGAAGTTGCAATAAAGTTTGCTTTCTAATATGGCTTCCAATACTAGTCTACCAATCCCTGAGTTCAATGGTGGTGATTACGAGTATTGGTCAATTAAAATGAAAACTCTTTTGATAGGAAAAGGTCTTTGGGATGTGATTGAAGAGGGATATACTGAACCTACTACTGCTGAATGGGTAGCTTTGAATGTGGCTGATAAAAGGGCTAGAAAGGAAACACATAAGAATAATTCTTCGACCCTTTATCATATCCAAGCCGCCCTTGATAGAAGTATTTTCCCTAGAATAGCTTCTTTTATAACTACTGAATTTGCTTGGAATGCTTTAAAATAAAATTATAGGGGTAGTGACCAAGTCAAACAAGTTAAACTACAAACCTTGAAACGAGAGTTTGAGACTCTTAAAATGCAAGAGAGTGAAAAGGTTGGTGATTACTGCATGCGTGTGAAAGCAGTAGTAGATAAGATGGTCACTTTAGGAGAAGATGTAAAACCTGAAGTTATAGTGAAGAAAGTGTTGAGAACACTTATTCCTAAGTGGAATTCAGTTGCCATAATTATAGAAGAATCCAAATACCTAACTTCTCTATCTTTTGAATCCCTAATTGGCTCACTTATCTCACATGAAGAGAGGTTACAACAAAATCCTTCCACAAGTTATGGAGGAGATGATAAAGCCTTTGCTTCACAAGAAGGTAGAGGTAGAGGCCATGGCAGAGGATAGAATAGAGGTAGAGGCAAAAATAATCAAAGAGTTGGAACTCCTAACAGAGGAGGAAATTAGAATAGAGGTTCTCAAACAGAGGTGAACAACAGAATAGAGGAGGACAACAAAATAGAGGAAAACAATTAGGCAAAGGCAAAGGAGGAGATAAGTCAAAACAATCTTGCTACAATTATGGCAAACTTGGCCATTATGCTCGTGAATGTTGGATGAAGACTTCACAAGGAACTAGTAGTAGCCAGAGCAGTTAGTTTGGAAATTTTGGAGAAGAGGAAGAGGCCACAAATATTTTTCTCTCTTATGGTTAGGCAGATCAGAACATGAATGATACATGGATCTTGGACACTAGGTGTTCAAACCATATGAGTGGCAAAGAAGGGCTCTTTGCTACTCTAAACTCCTCATACAAATCCAACATCAAATTGGGAGATGATAAATCATTGGCAGTTGAAGGCATTGGAGCAATGGCAGTTCCAACTAAATAAGGCGTCAAACATGTAAATGATATCTATTACACATCCCATCTTCAACACAATCTTTTAAGTGTTGGTCAAATGTTAGAAAAGAACTACAAGTTGCTTTTTTATGAGGGTAAATGCACTATTTTTGATAAAAATAACAGTAATAGAATCATTACACAAGTGCCAATGTCAAAGAACTAGTAGCAGCCAGAGCAGTCAGTTTGGAAATTTTGGAGAAGAGGAAGAGGCCACAAATATTTTTCTCTCTTATGGTCAGGCAGATCACAACATGAATGATATATGGATCTTGGACACTAGGTGTTCAAACCATATGAGTGGCAAAGAAGGGCTCTATGCTACTCTAAACTCCTCATACAAATCCAGCATCAAATTGGGAGATGATAAATCATTGGCAGTTGAAGGCATTGGAGCAATGGCAGTTCCAACTAAAGAAGGCGTCAAACATGTAAGTGATATCTATTACACACCCCATCTTCAACACAATATTTTAAGTGTTGGTCAAATGTTAGAAAAGAACTACAAGTTGCTTTTTGATGAGGCTAAATGCACTATTTTTGATAAAAATAATAGTAATAGAATCGTTACACAAGTGCCAATGTCAAAGAATAGATTGTTTCCTTTAAAGTTTGGCCAACCAGGGGGAGATAAGTTAGCAAATGTTATTATTTCCAATCCAAGTGTCCTATGGCACTTGAGATATGGTCATTTGAATTCAACTAGTTTGAAAATGCTAACTTCACAAGCGATGGTAACCGGACTTCCTAAGGTTCAGGATAGTAAGGAAGTCTATGAAGGGTGTGCTCTTGGGAAGCATGCCAGATCAAAATTTCCTCATGGACAAGCATGGCAGGCCAACTATCCACTCTAGCTAGTGCATACATACATCTATGGTCCAATGCAGACCAAGAGTCTTGGTAACAACTCTTACTTCCTACTCTTCATTGATGATTTTACTAGAATGTGTTGGATATATTTTTTGAAATATAAGGATGAAGCCTTTGAATGCTTTGTCAATTTCAAAACAAGAGTTGAAAGTGAGAGTAGATATTTTGTAAAATGTCTTAGATTAGATAGAGGAGGAGAATACTCCTCTAATGAGTTCTTGAATTTTTGTAAGCAACATGGCATTAAGAGGCAGTTCATAGCTGCCTACACTCCATAGCAGAATGGTGTCGCAGAGAGGAAGAATCACACCATTGTGGAGATGGCAAGGTCTATGCTTTAGATGAAGCATTTGACTAATTCATATTAGGCAGATGCAGCCAGGACCAACGTACATATCTTGAACAAAAGTCCTACTTCAAGTTTGGAAGGACAAACACCTTACCAAGCTTGGTATGGTAAAAAGCCAAATGTTAAGTATTTTAGAGTGTTTGACTCACTGGCATATTATCATATTCCTGATGAGCTTAGAAATAAGATCGATCCAAAGAGTCAGACATGCATCTTTGTAGGATATTGTGAGAATACAAAAGCTTACAGACTCTACAATCCTCGGACTAGAAAGTTTGTGCTTTCCAGGGATGTGATTTTTGATGAAGGGGGAGAATGGGGTAAGCCTCATATTTTTAGTGATGATGAATCTAGTGATGTAGGTTCTCAGCAGGTGCAACAATAGACACCACAAAAAAGTAAGCAGTATCCTCCCAGAGATCCAAGTTCATCTTCTGATTCAACTTCTTCACCAAGTCCTTCTCCGTAGAGATCAGTAAGTTCCTCACCCATGGACATTGATTCTCCATCCAAAGGTAAGAGAACTCTCCAGAATCATCCATCATATCAGATGTTGGATAAGAATTTTTCAAAAATATACACTAGGAGTCAAGCTAGTGAAATGAATTCTGTTCTACAAAGATTAGAAAATATGCACTTGTATGGTGATGATGTTTCCCAACAGGAACCTAGGGGAGATTTAGTTAACTATGCTTTGTTAACTAATACACAACTTGAACCTTCTAGTTATGAGAAGGCTTGTACTCAAAATATTTGGCAAGATGCCATGAAAGAGGAGATCACCTCTATAAAAAACAACACTTGGGAGCTGGTGAAGCTTCCCAAAGGAAAGAAACGTGTTGGATGTAAGTGGGTCTACAAGAACAAGTTTAATGCTGATGGTAGCATTGAGAGGCACAAGGCGAGATTAGTTGCAAAGGGATTTACTCAGAAATATGGAATTGATTATGAAGAGACTTTTGCTCCTATAGCCAGACAGGAGACTATTAGAACAATTCTTTCCTTAGCTGCACACAAGGGATGGACAGTCCAACACATGGATGTAAAAAGTGCATTTATAAATGGTTACTTGATAGAAGAAGTGTATGTTGAGCAACCACAGGGATTTGAATAGAAAGACAAGGAACATCTTGTTTACAAACTGAAGAAGGCTCTTTATGGTCTCAAGCAGGCACCGAGAGCTTGGTACTCATGCATTGATGGGTACTTTAAAGATTATGGGTTCATCAGAAGTAAAAATGAACCCATGCTCTACTACATCAATCAAGGAAATGACATCCTCATAGTTTTTTTGTATGTGGATGATCTCATTTTTATGGGTAGTAATGAAATAGTTAACATGAAGTTCAAGCACTCCATGATGCAGGAATTTGAGATGAAGGATCTTGACTTGATGAAATACTTTCTTGGAATGGAAGTACATCATACAAATTTAGGGATCTTCATCTGTCAACTTAAGTATGCTCGAGATATGATTCAAAAGTTTGCTATGGAGCAATGCAAATTAGTTGCAACTCCAATTGGACATGGGATCTAATTAAGCAAGGATGATGGAGTACCGAAAGTTGATGTGACCACTTTCAAAAGCATTGTTGGGAGTTTAATGTTTCTCTCCAACACTAGACTAGACATTCAATATGCTGTATCTCTTGTTTCTAGATTTATGTCTAATCCATCTGAGCTGCATTTGCAGGCAGCTAAAAGGATTTTAAGATATGTGAAGGGTACATTGGATTTTGGAATCCAGTACTATAAAAGTGATACTCAAGCTTGAAGGCTTTAGTGATAGTGATTGGGGCAGCAATATTGATGATAGAAAATCCACATCAACTATTTTAGTCTTGGTTCGGGCGTAATAACTTGGAGTTCCAATAAGCAGAAAGTAGTAGCACTATCTTCAACAGAAGATGAGTATATAGCGGTGACTCATGCTAGTACTCAAGCTCTATGGCTCTGAAAGGTATTAGAAGAGATTGGCGAGTAGCAAAGTGGTCCAAATCGAATATTCTATGACAACATCAATGCCATTCAGTTGGCATACAATCCTGTCCACCATAGTAGATCCAAGCATTTTGATATGAAGTACCACTTCATCCAAGATATGGTGGAAACTGATATTGTTGAGCTTCACTATTGCCACACTTTGGAGAACGTCACTGACATATTTACCAAGGCACTGGCTAAAGCTCAATTTGTAAAGCCGAGAGACTGTCTAGTCAGTTCTCTCAACTTTAAGGGGGAGAATTTTGCAAGTGTGAATAGGACTTAGCTTGAATCAGGCTTAGAAAAATCTAGTTTTTCTAAGCACAGTGTGAACACACTTACCTTTTGTTGGCTAATTTTGTCGGATGGTCGGCATGATTTTTCCTTCTCCCTTTCCTTCATTTTCTCCTTATCCCTCCATTCAGCTTCCTCCTTTCTTTTCGTCCATTTTCCCTTATCACTCCACTCCCTTCCTCTCCCCACGCTCGCTGCCACCTCCCACTCCACCTCCTACTCCTCCGTTCTCTCTAAACTCCTCGATCTTCCTCCACCTTCCCTTTCCTATTATTACGCAAGTTCTAAACCTATATAAGGTTTATGTTAATGTATTTATCATCTGGTTATTTAATGAATGTTTTCGGCTTTAATTTATTCGTGTTAATTATTATTACCTTGGTCTAATATTAATCTAAGGTTAATTGAATCTTAGACTTACAGATTAAATGTATGTGTCCTTGACCCTTAAATAAAAATGAATTTTGGGGATTAAGGTGTATAATAAGGTGACCATGGTGGGGTTAGCTATATATGAATGGATGATATAACATTATTATAATGAAAAAATTTGGAACATTAATTCGACAATAGAGGATATATTTATGAAAGATTAAGGTTTATGGGGTCTTTAAGACTTAGGACCTTGGAGATTAGAACATGATTATTATGCCTTCAGATAAATAAATTTTGACCTAGCCAAAGACCTTATAAGCTTTAGTAGTATAATTTATCTTTTACCTCCTACCAATAAGATGGCAACATCCAATCTATGGACAATGAATTAGAGTCATCCATATTGATGTGAAAAAGTGTTGTGAGCCATACATTTTGGTCCAAGAATGCTGAGGTGCGCAACCTCAGGTGAGCTAATTTGGTCTGCTCATCTTAATGTCTAATCAGATTTGAGTGTTGCAATTAAGATGACCAAATATCAACCCTTAATTCTTCATGTGGCGATGCTCGAACTCTAGTAGGTAAATCAAAGTAGTCCTCATTTACTTTGGTATGCAAATCTAGGTTATCCATATTTGAGCCAATTAGATCTTGGTTCCCGATCCTTGGTGGGTGAATCTGAGTTGTTCACCTTTGCTTTGGAAAGCAATTCTAAGCCATTAATTTTTGGCCAATCAGATGTGGGTGCCCAATCCTAGTAGGTGAATCTGAGTTGTATACCTTGTTTACGAGTGATTTTGGTCCATTCATCTCTTCCAAGAGGAATTTTTGTTGAGTTTTTAATTATTGAGAAATTCATCCAATGTGGCCATAACCTTAGAACTTGGTATAAGGATTTATCATCTGGGTATGGTACAAAGGCAAAAATTGGGAAAATGTGATCTTAGACCTCAGTAAAAAGAGAACTAATCCATGGATCTAAAATGTAGGAATATTATGCAAGAATTAAATGAAAGGGATAATTTCAAGTCTATGGGCTCTCTATGACCTATACATATTAGAGAATAGGAAATATTGTTTTTGGGAGGACTTAGGGTGTGAATTTTTTTATGGTAGTATGAAATGTGAAAGGGGGAAAGAATGCATGAGTGGCCTAAGGTGAAGGACTTAGGAGTAATATCTGATGAAGCTTAGACCTAGGGGCTTATGAGGGGAAATATTGAATGGAGGCCAATGACTAGGGATTTTTTAAAAGTGACCTTAGGGACAAAAAATTTTAAATTTGGAGGACCAAGACCCATGAACTTATGATTCTACAAAAATAAAATTTTGAGGATATTTTAAGAACATACATGCTCTTAACCAAAACAAAAATTTGCAAAGGACTACTAGACATGACTATATAAAAAAGGAACACTTTGAAGTATGCTGACCAACTTGGGGATTATTGCAAAAATTTGAAAGCCACCAAGTTTAGAGAAAAATAACTTTGACTTCAACAAAAATAACCTAGACCTAGGACTCTACAAGACTCATCAAATTTTGAAATTAGGGGTAACTCTTAAGTTGGATTTTGAGGATCCAACACAAGCTCTGACTGGGACAAGTGGTGAAAATTTGAAGCACTTGAGAACCTTAGAATCTCTGGTTACACTTTCCTAAAATCACCTAAAAAAAAACTGAAAAATATATTGAAAAACATACATTCTCCTACCTAATCACCTAATGCTATAAAATGAAAACTGAAAGGAAAATTGTTGCAATAGATGGCCTAAAGACATAAGAACTAAAATAGACATTCCTAATCACCTACAGAAATATTAAAGGACTTGAAACACATTTTTTTTGGAAGAAGTACAACTTCATTCTCTTCTGACCCCAAAATAGGGTTGATACAACTTTAGATGTTGGCCATTGATTGGAATCTATATTTGTTCTCCTTCTAGAGTCTATAGCCTATAAGTGTGTTGTCCAACAATCTAAATTATCTGATATGGCCCAAGCCATTTGGGCTCTAGTTTACCTTTTTCACCATGCTTATCATTCTTGGGGTCCTAGTATATCACTATATCTCCTTCAAGAAATGGTTTACCTCTTGCCTTCTTATTGAAAAGTTGCATTGTTTTCTATGTTTTCTCTGTCATTCTTGTCAGGGCTTCTCTTCTATCTTCCTATAACTATGTAATTTGATCTAATATCCTTTGTAGAGCATCTAGATTTTCATGATCTTGGAGAAGTAGAGATAAGGTATTTATCTCTATCTGAGGAGGCAACAAAGCATTTTCTCCAAACACTAGCTCATATGGGGACTTCCCTATATTTCTTTTGATAGATAATCTATCTACCCATAAAGCATATTTTAACTCATTGTCCCAACCTCTTTTGTTCTTGCCTAGTGATCTCTTGATCATGGTAACTAGATTCTTGTTTGAGAACTCAACTAGACCATTTCTTTGAGGATAATAATTTACAACATGAAAAAGTTCTATGCTATACGTGACACATAATACAATCATTTCAAAGGAGGTGAAGTAGTTTCCATTATCTATAACTATATTCTTGGGGATCCCAAACCTAATAAATATATTTTCTTCAAGGAATTCGATTACAACCTCAGTGGTTGACTTCTTGAGGGGAGCTGCTTCCACCCACTTAGTAAAGTAGTAAGTAGTTGTTATGATCCACCTATGATCCCTAGAGTATTTGGGTTAATTTATCCAATAAAATTAATTTCCCATTGTGTAAAGGGAGCTTCAATGATAACTAGCTTCAAAGGCATGGTTGCTAAATGTTTCTTCCCTACAAAAACTTGATAACTATGACAACTTCTTGACCAATTGGTGAACATATTTAAAGAGGGTAGGCCAATAATAACCAACTCTCATTATCTTATTGGTAGTGGCCTTTGGTGCAAAGTGACCACCATAGAATCCAGAATGGTACTCTTTCAATACTTGTAGAATTTATTTTTCAAATAGACAGAGCAACAACACACCATCTAGATGTCTCCAATATAGTTTTCCCTCTTGAACATAGTATCTTTGGGCTTGTTGCTTGACATGCCTCATCTTATTTTAGGACATTCCTCTTAGGAAGGATAATGTCTAAAGATACATCAATATATCATCATACCATTTACACTCAACATTGTCAGTTCTTCTAATTTTATGTTGTTCATCAACTGTGATAATATTGTTCATATCTTCTCCTTCTTTGTTAGCCATATACTTTGCTAGACCCTACCCTCTAACAATTTAAACTACTTTAAACTCTACATCATACTACAATAGTTTAACCATCCATCTAGCAGTACTACCTATTGGTTCAGACTGAGTAAGGACATCTTTTATGGCTATGTAAGGAATGTAGGCTATTACTTTGTTAGATCCAAATATACTCTTAAAATACTCTAATGCTCTTATTAAAGCATAAGCATGTTTCTCTATCATGGAATATTTTAATTGAGCTCCTTTCAATCTTGTACTCATAAAAGCTATGGGTATTTCATTATTCTCATCATCTTTCTAAGATAGAACTACAACAATAGTATGCTCTGATGCAAAGGAATATATATTGAAGTCTTTAGAGTAGTTAGGACAATTTAACACAGGGGTTGTAGTAATGGCATCTTTAATACTTTGAAAATCTTTGATGTTCTCTTCTATCCACCTTATGTCCCCATATTTTTTAATCATATCATTAATAGGCTTTGCAATTTCAGCAAAATTGGGGATAAATCTCCTTACAAAGTTAATCTTGCCAAAGAAAGATCTAACTCCTTTCAAATTTTTAGGAGGGGGATTTTAGCTATAGCTTTTTCATTCTTTTGGATCAATGTTGATGCCTTCTTTAAACACAATGTGTCCTAACAACTTTCCTTGTGTTGCTCCAAATATATATTTCTTTGGATTAAGAGATATCCCAAATTCTTTACACCTATTGAACATAGTAGCCAAATGTTCAAAGTGGTCTTCTAGATTCTTAGAAAACATTGTTATATCATCAAGGTATACAACAACTATTTCAAACATGAGACCTTTGAAAGCAAAATCCATAGCCCTTTGAAATGTAGCACCTACATTCATTAACCCAAATGGCATTCTGAGATATTCAAAGGTTCCCCAAGGTGTAGTAAAAGCAGTCTTATATTTATCCTCTGGATTAACCAATATCTAATTATACCCTAAAAAACCATCTAGTAGAGACATTCTTGCTGATCCAACTACTACTTGTAATAATTGCTCCATGTTGGGGAGTGGATAGTTGTCTTTAAGTGAACTCTTGTTCAAATTCTTAAAGTCAACACATAGCCTAATATCTCCATTTTTCTTCCTGACTAGTACTAAATTTGCTATCCAAGAAGAAAATCTCACCTTTCTTATTATTTTAGCATCTAGTAATTTTTGTACTTCTTTTTGCATAATTGGATGTAATGTGGGGTGTATTTCCTTCCTTAACAAAGCTTTATTCATTTTGACGAGTCTAGGCTCTTCCTATTTTTTTTTATTAACCCCCCAAGCCTCCAAACCCCGGGGGAGACTTTTTTTTTTTTTCAAAACAAAAAAAAAATTTTTTTTACAAACCCCCTAGGGATTCTATTTATTTTTAGTTGGATAACTTCAACTGGTTCTCCAATTACATCTTTTAATTTCTCTTCATCCTCTTCCTCACATATTACATCAACAAATTGATTATGAAGAGTCATGAAGTCTTTAATGTCTACATCATCCTAAAATACTTGAAGATAGACAACATTATCTGGTATAGATGGTTTATAGACAAAAATAGTAGGAAATATTTCCATGTACTTTGTGTCAATTTTTGGATAGTCTGCACCAGATGCATTTATGGCCAACATATCTGCAACATAATTCTTTTCTCTTAGAATATACAACAAATTAAATGCTAAAAAATTATCTATTTCAGCTAGTACTACTTGTTTATACTATTTCAGCCTTGGATGCTTAGCCTGATATTTTTCTTTTACCTACTGAATGATTAATTTTGCATCTCCACTAACAGTCAAGTAATTGATGCCTAATTCTTTGGCTTTTTTGAGTCCTAACAATAAAGCTTCATATTCAGCCACATTATTAGTGCAAGGGAATTCAAGCCTATAAGGGATACCCAAGTAGTTACCCTTAATATCAATCAAATTAATCCCTGCACCAACCCTAGTATGTGACTTTGCCCCATCAAAAGTCATGGTCCACATTTTTGTAGTTAGAATCCTAGTAGATTCTACATCAACCTTTGCTCTAATTTTTGGATCCATATCTTTAGCATCAGGGACTTCTTTTAGAAATGGTGTATGCCAAACTGAGTATACTCCCATTTCTTTTTCCTCAATAGAATTAACCAGATTTATCATAGTATCATCAGATTTTCTTAGTTCTACAAAATACTTGTTAAAAGGTTCTCTCCTAAGAGTAGCATTTTCTTTTCCTAACAAGGGAATGGTAGCATAAGACCAATCTAACTGAATAGATCCACCTAGTTTTTCAGCCCAATGTCTACTTAGAAGCAAGGAAAATAAAGGGTCCACATCCACAACTACTACATCCATTACAATACCTTTCTTTGGATATTGATCTAGGAATACTAGCAAGCCAGTTATTACTCCCACACATGGTATCTATCTATTATCCATTACTAAAATAGGAGGAGAATCTCTTGTGCAAATAAGTCCTAACTGATCTGCTATTTGTTTAGGCATAATATTGTGTGAAGCACCACTATCAAGCATGCAATTGTGAATAACATATTGGTCCCCTAATTTTGATTTATACTTAAGAGACACATAGAATGGTCTGACTAAGGAAGGTGTTCTTGTCTCATGACTTTTTGGTCTTAGGGCATTACATGTTTGACCTCCTGTCTATTCTATTAACCCAAAGGCTTTGCAGACTTGATCTCTATATTTTGGGACTGTCATTAATTCACCAAAAGTAATATTGACCTTTTGTCTAGTTATTTTTGAGCCAACATCAAATTCGATTTTCTTGACATCTAATGTTCTTAAATATTCCTCTTTTTGTTGCTTATGTAAATCTTCATCTACTTCAACTACTTCAAGAATACCTTTTTTATCTTTATATTTTTTTATTATTTTCTTTATAGGTAGATTTATTTAGACTTGTTTGTCCTCTGTTTTCACTAGTGGATCCCTTTTCTACCTTATCTGGCACTATTCTATTTCTTATATTAATGGCATGAATCCTTTCTAGTTCCTCTATCTCTTCTACTGTTGGTATCAACTTTCCTTGTTTCATTCTCTCATATCTAGAATCTTGTGATCTCTGCATGATTTTTACATTATCAATGACCAAGATCTTGGGATGATGGTTTGAAGCATATAAATCCATATTTTCTTCAAATAATTTTTCTCTAGACTCATCATCTTGAGTCCAACAAACATTAATCCTTATATCTTCTTTAGATTCATCCTCAAGATCTACATTATTATGCATACTCAGATAAATTCCACAATCAGCTAAATTATGAGGAGCATCACAAGTAGAACAATAAAAGAGAAAATTTGTTGTTACATTAACAAAAGGGATGGGGTTTGGGACAACATCTAGATATTTTTCTATTTCTCTCTTTTTCCAACCATTTCCATTGTTTCTATTTTTGTTTCCTTCTTCTGAGTTGTTATTATTCCAATCTCTATTGAAGTTTCTCCTAAAAGGAGGTCTATTATCCCCTTGTTTTTTATCACTTTGAGAGTGTGAAGATTCTACATTATTTTATTTTCCTCTTTCTATCCTTGCTAATCTATTGTTCATGGTATTGAACATTTCTATCATCTGATTAGCTAGCCTTTCCATAGGGTCTGGCTCTATTTTCTTTAATATATTGAACCCTACCTTCTTGGGTTTCTTATCAGGATGATTTAGTTCTAAAGAATAAGGTTTCATTTTACCACTATCAATCATATTTCTTTCAATCTAAATTGCTTTGTCCATGCATGCATCAATAGTATTCACTTGTTCCTATCTTAGCTCATAATTGAATTCTCCTAGAAATGCATTCTTGTAAAAAACATATGTAGGAACATCATTGGGCCTTAACCCAATAGGATTTTATTCCTAATCTTGATAAATATCCTATTAAAATCCTCAATTGATTCATTCTCTTTCTTCTTCATTATAGCTAATTCAGTTAAAAGAGACTGTTCATTCTTCCTTTCACCATATTTCTTTAGAAAACTTTCCTCCATCTCATGGAAATTTTGGATTGTACCAGTTGAAATAGTGTTGAACCATTCTCTAGCATATTTTTCTAATGTTTGCAAGAAAAGCCTAAGGACTACATCTTCTTCATTCACTTCGAGGCTATCCATAGCATATAAAAAATATCTAATGTGATCTTCCCCAGATACAACATTATTCCCTTGAAACTTGGGTAGATACTTATGAGCTTTTCCAGGTAGGGGATTTAATGTAGGGGGTAAGACAAAAGGGAGGTACCTATTGGTTCTCCATTGATGCAGATTAGGTTGTGGATTGGCCATGTTAACTATAGGGGTAGTTTTAACAGGGTTCAAAGTAATAATTACAAAAGGAATAACAATGGAGCTATTATCAACAATAATAGAATCAAAATTATTTCTAGAAACAAAAATTTTAGATACAAGACTTTTGTTATGAGTCTAGAGAAGTACCTCTAGATTTGATAGCTCTAGAAAATAATTTTGAGCACTCCTTCTTGTAGATGCCAAGACAAGTTGCTCCTTCTTTCTTTAATTCTTGAATTTTGGGTATTAACCAGTCAGAGTCGCCAACACGGTATGTGCAGAAAGAACATGGATGTTCTGGTCAAGATTGCTCAACCTTGATACTCTCAGCCTCACAAAATAGTATACACTTAAGGGATTTGGGTAATGTGGTAAAAGAAAAGACAAGAAAATTTAAAAACCAACAAAACCCATGATCGTTGTATTTTGAATTTTTGAAAATACAGGGAAAACCATGAAAAATTCAAAAATAAAAACTCAAGTTGTTCCCTGACAATGATGCCAAAATATATTGTGGAAATATTTTGTGTCCCTTAATATGAGTCACGCCACAAGATATTTCTTGATCACAAGCAATATTACAAACTCTAGTGGATCTGCCACTTTAATTTAGGAAAATATTATCAAAAGGACTCTAGACAGACCAAATTGGGTTAGGATACCCTTGAGGTGAGCTTATAATGTTTCTTTATATGCCCATGTTCATTCCAGATTAAAAGTTAAATGAAATTGTTTAAAGTTGGTGACCAAGATTTACATAAATCTCAAGATTATGCCTCTAATAGTTTGATCGATGCCTTATCCATTACCAATTGTAGCAAGATTGTAAACACATTAATGTAACAGAAAGAAAAGGAAAGAAAATGTTGAGTCAATTATGTTCATTCAAATAATGTAACAAGCATAATTGATTATCAATGAAAGAAAGTGTCAATTACACATTCAAATCATGTAATATGTAAAAGAGACACACATACAAAATTGAACATAGAGAATTGCCCAAAGGAAGAAGTTGGAATTGTATTAATATCAAAGTATTTTACAATGAGAGTCTGGCTTAAATTGGCACAGAGCTCTTTGTAAATGAATACAATTAGAATTCTTGTTCAAATGATGTAACAAGAACTCTTCAACCTCCATTCCAATATGGTAACAATAGAACTCCAAGCTTATGATTCAGTAGTTGGAAATGATCACAATTTCCTAAATGCTTCCTTATTAAGAACCTTCACAATAATGAGGAGGAAGAAAACATACAAAAAGAGAATACAAAGTCAAAGTAAGGACACTTAGAATACCTTTAGGCAAAAAGGCGATGCAAAACTTGATATATTTCTTGGTTGCAACAATCCCTCTTATATTCTCTACGTGCCCTATTTTTGTTATAGTTATGCTTAACAGATTCCTCCACGTGGCATAATCTCTACCCATGATTGGTTGAGTGTGTTACAACAAAATAATAGCTATTTTGAGTTGTTTTACATTGGATTTTTCTTATAACTTTCTTAGATTTGTTTGGGTAGGAAAAATATATTTTACCTACCCCAATTTTGTCTTTGGCTTTCTTAACATTTTAGGTCATGGATCCTGTGCTGGCTGATGCCTCTGAGTGACTTTGGTTGACTCTTAATTTTATCCTTTTTTGCTTGACTCATCTTGATTAGGTCAACCATTTATACCCAAGATTCATTGTAAAAATATCTTGTTGCTACAATTCTATCGAGTGTTCTCAGTGATTTGTTCTTGTGCTCTTTTATTGTAGCTTCGTTATCTTTGAAAACTTTAATTATCCCCTAAGTTTTTTTGACAAGACAATAAGTTGTTCTACCAACTTCTTTTCATCTGTGTCATCACATTTGAAGTTTTGTATTCTTTTAGCAACTAATTTATTGAAACCTTCTACATTGAGGAGCTCTTTGAGGCTGATGCCTACCTATCTTCTCTTTTCATTTATTTGCTGCTCCCAAATTTCTAGTTTCTTAATTGTAGCCTTCCAAAATGTCCTCTCATTTAGAAATGTGGTGACCTTGTTGAATTATTCTTGAGAGTCATGAATTATGCCCTCTGAAGTAGTCACTTGCTTGGCACTTATCCGATCATATTCATCCTTACATATTTTATAAACTTGGTTGAGGGCTACTAATCCTTATCTACCTCTACGAGTGGTTTTATTATATTATTTGTTTTTATTGCTTCTTCAAAATATTTGCAACTCTTGTTTATAGTATTAATTTCAGACCTTAATTCAGTAATGATTTTCTCTTTATACTTCTTGGTAAAAAGAGAACTATTGATTGTTTGTGTGTATGATGCTTGTTATTGGATATTATTAATCTCAGCTTGCATTTTTTTCATTTTAGCCCTACAACTGATTTAATCTAGCCATTAGAGTTTGATTTATTTTATATAGGCTCTCTACCATAGCCACATGAGTCAAGGCTTGTGACTTTGCTAAGACCAGAGGATTTTATTGGTACTAAACTATTGCTTCCCTTGTTATCTTATCCATTTGAAGGGATGTGACCTGTGTCATTGGTATTTTTTGCTTCTATTATTACAATAGGCTCAACTAAGATTTGAGTGCCCTAGTTATCTAGATATTCTACTATATATTGAGTCTCCTTTGGATCTTTTCCTTCTTCTATATCCTATATTTGTCTCTATTATTTAGGATCAAAATGTATAGCTTCTTCTTCTTATTGCATCAAAGTGAGGCTTTTATGAACTGCTGAAGAAGGAAGGGCCTCAAGTATTGAATTTTTGCTTCTTGGGAAACTTGGAGGAAAAGCAAAATTGCCTGATGCCCCTCAAGCAAATTGGATAATCCTCTTGCCTATTGAATCCTCTTGAGCACTATTGAAGATATATTGTGTTCTTCTCTGTCTATCACTATACTTATGGGGATCACTTGAGGGAGGTTTATTGCAAGCTCAAGCTTTCACTTTAGAGCCATAAAGGCTTTGGCAAGATCAAGAAGGGTGGCATGAATTTGTGTACAGGAAACAACAACTATCTCCATACCCTTTTCTGTGACTAAGGTAGTGTCATGGAAAGAATGAGCATCTAAAGGGTCATCTATATTTGCTTTTTCTATATTAGTCACTTCCATCAACACTTCTACTTGCTCGAGGTCTTGATTAATGATCTCTAGGATAGGGTATTTTTATTCTTTAGGGCACATTACAAGAATCAAGGGGGCAACTAATTTAACTATAGCATATCTCTATATGTATAAGTCAATAGGATAATTTCCCACCATCTCTATTTGAGTGTGTGGCCTACTCTTTAAATAATTTTTCCATATAGGTCCTACAGACTTTCCTTTTCTTATGGCGACCTATATGGTATCTTCAAATAGGTTCCCTAAGTGAGTTACTATCTAAACTATCATTTTCTCCATAAAAATAATGTTATAATAGCCATGAGGGTCATATGATCTCTAGGTAATTTTAGCAAAGCCATAAAAATCTATTTTCTACAAAGATTCTAGTAGGCTATGATATCCCTTATATACATAATGTCCCATATTTAAAAGGATGTTTATCCAAGGCATTTGGACTTACTTTTTTACTGCTCTCATTTTGGTATTTTCTACAATTTGTCTAACAATTTCTAGTATTGCAATCGACATAGGGTAAAATTTGGGTAAGGCTTTTGGGGGGATTTTAGACCCGTATATTCTTATGTAAGTGACATATTTAGTAAAAAATTAATCTTCTGCATTATTATCATATAGGAATATAACCACACTTGATCCAATTTTGTGAGGATTCTTATTACAGATCTTGAGATAGACATCAAAGAGGAATTTACCAAAAAATTCAGTATAACTAGACCTGCCCTCTTGTTTCCATGGAAGTTTTTCCTATACAATTTATTCATATAATCCTCCCCATTCTACAATTGCTTTATTATCTATATGTCCTAGTATTATATGCACAAGAAAGGAATAGTGTGAGAAAGGGGGTATTACTTCCCTTTGTGCTACAATAACTTTCTATAGTTCTTGAAGCTCTTTGTCTATGGTGTCATTGATCATGTTTTTCCACTGATACATGACCTCATTTTCTACCCAATTCAAATCTTGAGTATCCATTCATATATTAGTCATATCAACATAATATTTTACCTAGGGATGGAGTGCATACTTATGTACAAGAAAGTGTGATGATACAAGTTCATTGTAATCAAATAACTTAGTGTTAAAGGTAGTTCCAATCATATACTGGGTTTTAGAAGTTAGGACCTTTTTATCTAAAATCATCATGGCTAGGATCGTATGCCATTAGAAATTGGGATAAAATATCATAAGAGTAAAAGACCTTAGGGTATATTAACTTTCCCAAATTGCATGTCCATATGTTGTTGTACAGGCTAGGGTTGTGTCGATCCTTGTAAGGTATTCTAAGGAGACATTTCAACAAGATGAGATGGCATTGTAATCTTCTTTAGTTAGATGGAAATTGAAAATCATAGTTTGCTCTACTACACATTGTTGGTTAGTTGTGCACTATTGATCTTGGCCTAATAGATTGGAAAACTAAGCCATTGCACTCATTAAGCTTTTAGATTTATAATGGTCTCTACAACAAATAGTGACTCTAACAACTTTGTATACTTGTGGTGTGACTATAAATGACAAGCCAGGAGGGAATTTATAGTGTTTTCGAGGTATTTTTCTACATTCTATGTAATTAAATTTCCAACTACTATTTTTATTTGATGCCCAACAATTGTCACATTGCTTTCTATAATGACATTATCTATAGTGAAACTATATTTTATGATTACCTTTTGTAATTGACCGTTAATTTGTACACTTTTTTGAATATGATCTTCCTATTGAATATTAGTTGTTTTAAGACATGTACCCAATAATATTTGAGAAAAATATACACTCATTATCATACTTTGGCCTACGTGCCTTCAATTCCTATTCATCAGCATTGTCTAAGTCATTAGTACTTATTTTTAAAACATGTACCAACTAGTTGCCTGCTTTAATTTCATCACCTACTTTGGATACCTCTTAAATATACCGCTAAATATGTTTTTATCACTTGCAAAAAATTCTTTGGGTATAGTGGTACAATTTGTTTATCTGTATTTGAGAAATAAAATGGATGACATTAGTTAAAATAAATTAAAACAATGAACTTACAATTGTTTCATAGAGGTACAAGTCTTTTATTTATTTCTTTCTACCAATCAGACACTGACGCTCAACCTCAAGCGAGAAAATTAGGGCCATCTACTTTTGTTTTGGTGATGCGCTATGAGTTTTCCATACTTAGACTAATTGGATACCAATGCTTGATCCCAAGCAAGTAAATCTAGGTTGTATATCCATTTTTAGGTGAAGTTCTCAATTTTGTTCATCTTATCAACCCAATCAGAGATTAGTACCCTACTTTGGGTGGGAAAATCTGAGTTGTTTTCCTTTGTTTTTATGAGAAAATATGAACTGATTATTTTAGACCAATCAAATCTTAGTGCTAAGGCTGCAATGCTTGTATCTGAGTTGTTTTCCTTTATTTTGGTGACGTGATCTGAGCCATTCATCTTTGGGCCAATCATGTTGAGATGCCTCACTTCTAGCGATCAAATCTCATGGTGCCATGTGACATAATTTTTCTTTTAAAACCTTAGGTATGTATGGCCAAAGTATTCAATTTTTATTAGAAGGGGGTGCATAGACATGAGGGATTTTACACCTTAGGAAGATATTATAATTTTCATGGGGAGATCCCTTAAATATTATAAAAAACAATACTTCCTTAAGGTGGACTCAATATTGTGACTATGGAATTAAAGTAGGAAAATGAAGGATTAAATGTGTGTGTCCTTGACCCTTAAAGAAAAATAAATTTTGGTGATTAAGGTGCATAATAAGGTGACCATGGTGGGGTTATCTATATATGAATGGATGATATAACATGACTATAATGATAAGATTTGAAACCTTAGTTCAATAGTGGAGGATATATTTATGAAATATTAAGGTTTATGGGGGATTTAATACTTAGAACATGATTATTATGTCTTACGTTGAATAAATTTTGACCTAACCTAAGACCTTAGAAGCTTTAGTGGTGCAACTATTTTATCTTTTATCTCCTACCAATCAAATGGTAGCACTTGATATCTGGTGGATGAATTAGAGCCATCGATCATGTTGTGGCCACGTGCTATAAGTTGTCCATTTTGGTCCAATCATGTTGAGGTGCTTGATCTTAGGTGAGCTAATCTAGTTTGCTCATCTTTATATCCAATCAAATTTGAGCACTAAAATTGGGATGACCAAATCTCAACCCTTAATTCTTTGACCAATTGTGTGGTGATGCCCAAACTTCGATGGACGAATCAAAGCCTTTTGCCTTTTCTTTGGCGAGTGAATCTGGGTCGTCCATTTTTGATCCAATTAGATCTCGATGCCCAATCCTTAGTGAGTAAATCTGAGCTATCCACCTTTTCTTTGGCAAGCAATTCTAAGATATTAATTTTTTTGCCAACCAAATGCATGCACCTAACCCTAGTGGGTGAATTTGAGTCATCTGCCTTGTTTTGATGAGAAATTTTGGGTCATTCATCTTTGCCAAGAGGAATTTTTGTTGGGTTTTTAATTATTAAAAAATTCTTCCAATGTGGTCATAATATTAGAACTTTTTATAAGGATTTATGATTTGGGTATGGTACTAAGGAAAAATTGGGAAAACAAATCCTTAGACCTTAGTAAAAAGAGAATTAATCTATGGATCTAAGACATAGGCCTATTATGCAAGAATTAAGTGGAAGGGAGAATTTGAGTCTATGGACTCGCAATGACCTATAAACCTTGAGAATAGGAAACATTATTTATTTTAGGACTTAGGGTGTGAATTTTTTATGGTAGTATGAAATTCAAAAAGGGGGAAAGAATGCATGAGTGGCCTAAGACGAAGGACTTAGGAGTAACATCTGATGAAGCTTGGACCTAGGGGGCTTATGAGGGGAGATATTTAATGGAGGCCAATGTCTAGGGATTTTTCAAAAGTGATCTTAGAGACCAAAAAAATTTAAATTTGGAGGACCAAGACCTGTGAACTTATGCTTCTACACAAATAAATTTTGAGGATATTTTAAGAATATACATGTTCTTAGTCAAAACAAAAATTTGCAAATGACTACTAAACATGACTATAAAAAAAAGGAACACTTTGAAGTATGCTGACCAACTTGGGAATTATTGCAAAAATTGAAGGTCACCAAGTTTAGAGAAAAATAACTTTGACTTCAACAAAATAACCTAGACCTATAACTCTATAAGAGATTAAAATTTGAAATTAGGGATAACTATTAAGTTGGATTCTGAGGATCCAACAATGGCCTAAAGCAATACCATATCCAACAAGCATGAAAGACATGAATTAAAGAGATAGTGAAGGCAAAAATCCTTCTTACCAAATAATGTAATACGAGGGGTATTACAGGTATTACATTATTTGGTACCTTGAGTACCATTGTAAATATTTACTTTAGGATGTGTGTTTATTTTTTGTGTTAAAAGTATTTGCCAAGTTTTAAAGTGTGGATATGTGTCATGTAATCAAGTGTGAGTTATGAGTGTGAGGTTGTACGTGTGTAAGTGAAGAGCTATGAGTGTGAGGTGTCATGTGTGTAAGTTAAGAGTTGTGAGTGTGAGGTGTCATGTGTGTAAGGGAAGAGTTATATCATGAGTGTAAATGATATTTATATGTATGGTGTGTCAAGTTTAGAAGTAGAGATTTATGTAATCATGAGATACTGCCACTATGTAATATATGATATTTTTATGTAAATAAAGGAGTATGAAGAGGTTGCATCTTCCATTATTTTGAGGAGAGAAAAAGTCAAGAGTTAGGTTCATGTGAAGAGTCTCATGTATCTATATATTTAAGACAAAGCTCTCTGTTATGTATTGAAACAAGGATTGAATGTAATAGAGATGTTAAATCAATAAAGCTTTCACTTTAAGCAATATTGTTATTATTATGATTGAGTGAATTGTGAGATTCTATGATATTGGGAATTATAGACCTTTGGTATTTGGGCTCATTTGCTAACAAATAAAACTAGCATGAATATTCTTTCATGTAGCAATTTCAATAATGGGAGTTACCTATGTGGTAGATTTTTAAGTCATGAAAGATGATTCAATAGCCTATCCATTGCTATTAAGAATTCAATGGTTAAGAAAACCCCATGATTATAATTAGCAGCATGCATGCCCATTGGTTAGGATCCCAAGTGAGTGAACATAAATGTGGTATCTCGATCTCATATATTGATGATGTAAACCAGAAATTTTGCATCCTTTCCTTAAAGACAATGGATCTATGACTAGATGGGAAATCATAGGACTACACCTTGATATGTGGGGAACCTGGTGTCATGCCTCCTTTGGTGATTGTCAAAAATTATGGTGGGTTCACGAGGAAATGTTTAAATATAGTTTCCATGTCTAGACAAGGTATGATGTTTGATGAGTTCTTTTAATAGCACATGCCTAAGTTCAGGATAGAATGCAACTAAAATCTACACTACATGAAATTTTATTTCCTTACAAGCAATATACAATAAGCAATTAATATAAATTAAATGTAATACAATTTGATTATCTTTTTGATTTTTCTCTTATATGTTTTGACTATAATTGCAAATGAAATAAACTTGAAACTAATAGTGAACAGAAAGGATAAAGTAAAATATATTAAATATGAAATTTACCTGCACCAAATGGTTGAATGAAGCAGATTCTCTACTTGCTAAGCGAGTTCAATTCGTATGATCGAATTTGCTATCCATATGAATTTGTAAGCAAATTTGCTGTCTTGAAAGTAAATTTATGATAGACCTACAACTTATCAGATAAGACACTAAAATTTACAATTAGTATTTGAGGATCTGCTTAGGCCACTGTGGATTTAATATTGAAGGTGTTGCAGTTAGATCCCCTTGGTATTTTAAACAACCATACATAAAAGAAATAAAATCATAGATCTTAATTGCAAATAGACAAAAACTGAAATAATGTGATAAAAAACTGTAGTAGACAGTATACTATCAAATGCAAGATGAACAATATGTAATATGCAAGATGCAAGGATGGATCCAAAAGCAATAATTTTCCCCCAAGATTGTGACAGTACGAATTCATGGATAGAAAGCAAATTTGTGGCCTAGAAAGTGAATTCAGGGTAAGAAATCCTACCCACGAATTCGTGATAGCTAAACCCATGTGTAGTTTTTTGGCATTTTGGAGGACCAAACGGTGACATAATAGGATGTATTATATACTACTGGAAAACTCTTTTTTATACTGATCTAATAATATAGGTTTCAAGAGGAATAGATATTATTTTATTAGGAAAAAATTGGCTCAAATATGATCTTTCTTATAGATGCATAAAAACAAGAACTTGCTAATGCAGAAATGATATATAAGATACTAGAACAGATGAAATGATGGTATACCAGATCTAATATTCTGGTGCTACAAAAATGATAGTAGCAAAATGGATCCAAGTAGTAAGTAGAATTCTTCAAAGTGTTCTCCAACCTACAGTAAAATTTCTCCAGCATTCAATCTGTAACAAACTTGCTTCAGCATTCAACCTGCAACAAACTTTCTCAATCCTTAATCTCTTTCAACATAATTGCCTATTCTTTCACTAGTTTGCACAATTCTCCATTAATTTGCTCAAGTGATCATTAGTATTGGTTGAAAGATATGCTGCTATTTTAAAACCTTGGGATGGATGTGGGAAAAAAATAGGAAAGTAATATTTGGAGGTAGAAGCTGAGTTTGTTCACCAGATTGGGCAAATTACCAATCTTGGCAAATTTGCAGCCTAATATTTTGGGCCGTGAATTTGTAGACGATGTAGGATTTGGCCAATTTTGGACAGAATTAAAATGACATCTGGGTGGTTGAATGGTTTGCTATTTTTAGTGAATTAATGGTTAGAAAGCAAATTCACAACCTATAAAGAAAATTCTTGGGTAAGAAATCATGCCCATGAATTCACGATAGCTAGACCCATATGTAGTTTTTTGGAACTTTGAAGGGTTAAACGATATCAAAATGGGACAAATATTATACCGTTGGAAAGCTCTTTCTGATCCCAATACAATGGTATGGATTTTGGAAAATTTGGAGATGATTTTATAGGGGAAAATTATATTGAATAAAACCTTAGTTTTCTTAGAGAAAATCTAAGGATCTTTAAGGAAAATGACTCATCTTAATGGGTCAATTTTCCATGTCTACATTTTACCCCCTATTTGGTGTATTTATGAATATTAAATGCTTCAAAGAAAGATATAGACACTTGAATAGAGGTGAAAATGGTTGAAACAAGCAAAAAATGTGGGTAGATTGTTTAGAATGAATGGTTCATGTGGGATGGATGCTAGAAAAATGATTACTGATTTTTCTAATTAGGTTTCCCCCTCAAGTTTCATGAGGAATGCCACATTCCTAATGGAACTTGAAATAACTGAGGGAAAAAATGTGGTGAAATGAAAAGGGTGGGTGGGTTAAAATGGAGGGTGGGGTTAAAAAGTAATTTATTTTTACTTTTCACTTTTTTGGTTTGGAGCTCTGGAGAAAAATGGCACTTGCTACCCACATAATGGAATTTGTGTGTAGAGACAAAGATGGAGCAACTAGGAGGATATCGGTAAGTGGAAAATTACTTTATGTATAATTTTTTTTATTTTTTTGTTGATGTATGTTGTAAATGATCTTAATTTTAATGCATGTGATTATGCATGTTTTGAATGGTCTAAATATATAATGATTGCATATGATCATGTTGGTTTTGATGCATACTTGCCATGCTAGTCAAAATGCGGTTTGTAAAAAGAAAAGGGGTATGATGATAAAAAATGATGTATAAGAAGTGAAAAATAGTATGCAAAGAAGATGATCAAAATGCATTGGGTTTGTCCTTACAACAATAGTTTTTAGGCAATGTCCTACTAGGATGTGTGCTTGTATATGATCGATATGGAGGCTACCCCTCACGTGTGGTCATGAAGTGAATCTTGTATGAGGTATATTGTCATGCTAAAGTTGAAAGTATATAACCCTGATGGTTGAAAATGAAATGATCAAAAAGTTATTGGTATGCTTGTGTGACAATAGTTTGTAAGCAATAATCCACAAGGATGTATGCTTGTATATGATCAATATGGAGGCTGCCCCTTGTGTGTGGTCATGAAGCAAATCTTGTGTGGAGTATTGTCCTGTTGAAATTGAAGATGTGCAATCCAATGTGTATGGAAAATGATCAATTTTGATGAACCAAAAATAATGTTTCGAAGATGAGAAATGGTTCATACCCTTTTTATGATAGTGATGCAAAATGATAAATTAGGAAAGATGCATTTTTCCTTATATGCTTTAAGCGATGATGAAAATGGATTATGCTTTTTTTTGGTGTTTTTGATATTTTATGCATGATGTATGTTGATAATGCATATACTAATGCTTATGATTATAATGAATTTAATGTGCACCTATCATGCTAGGCAAAGTTGTATTTTTGTAGAAATATGAAGTGTGATTTGGTAAATGATGATGAACAATAATGTGTGTATAGAGATAGTTGAAGTGTGTTGAGTAGTATATCTTACGACAATGGTCTGTCAACCATAACCCTCGAGGATGTATGCTTGTATATGACCTAAGTGGAGGCTTCCCCTCGCTAGTGGTCATGAAGCAGATCCTATGTGAGGTTTGTTGTTATGTTGACATCGAAAGTATACCACCAAGTTTGATCAAAATGATGATTTAAAAAAAGATAAATGGTGAGTGATTCATACCCTTAAAAATTTGATTTTTATGTGTTCATAAAATTTTAGGATATAAGAATACTTTAGATATATAGCCATAAGGGATGTGATTGTTACCTAATGTTGACTTGTTTTTTTTATTTAGTTAGGATAGTGCACTTTAAGGGGGAATGTTAGAATTAAAGTGCACTATGCCTTTGTTTTGACACTTGTCAGTTTATATTGACACTTGTCAGTTTATCATATAGGCCTTCTGCCTATATATGTAACTCATTTCATGTATAATATTATCTCATCAGTTTTCTTTCTCCTAACATTTGGTATCAGAGCAGGTTCCCTCTCCTGCCTGTGAAACCCTTGAGGGGGGATTTCCCCCATGGAAATCCTCCCTCCCCCTCATTTTTCATTCACATTTTTTGGATACTGAGGAAGTATGCTCTCCATCCCTTGCTGGATGGATCAGAAACTAGAAGTTGAAAAAAAAATCCATGAAGTTTTTTTTGTGTTCTGGAAAAAGTTTTATTTTTTTATGTGTGGCCTTCAACAACGGTTACTAGGGTTTGCATTAGGGTTTTGTGTTCTTCCAACGAAGATGAGTAACTGCTAGAGGTTGAGAAGTGAGTACTCAGCCTTGCATCGCTACCTCGCTTGCTCGATCTTGTCATTTCATAGGTCTGTCTTACGCTCGTTCCACACGAGCATGTGGACATACGTGTGCGGGTCGGGGAACGTTGGGAGCCATGGCGGGATGTGGGCATGGGCGACCACCTCCCCCATGTGGATGAAGCTTGAGATCACCTCACATCACCTTTTATTCAATACAAGAAAGCATGGCATGGGTCACGCAAAGGGGAGCTCCTTGGCCCTGTAGTGCACCACGTCACACATCGTCTGCGAGGCAGAGAGTCGACGGTGCATGACATCGATGGTGCCGATAAAGCCCTGGGCATTATTCATATCCTAAATGGCTTGGATCACATCTAGCGCATTGTAGTCGGTATGTCAACCTATAAAAGTTGATGATCAATGATGCTAATTGAATTGGAGGTGACAACAACAACACTATCAGGATGACTGAACTGTTGCGAGTTGAAATGGATGAAGTATGGGAGAGAGCAGTCGAAGCCATGTTAGACAGACAAAAATGGGGAATTGGAATTTTTGATGCAAGTTGGGCTTCAGTCACTGCAGGAATTGGAAATTTCACACAAAAAAATTTAGTATGTGGAGGACCTCGAGCCGCTCGCCCAGTTAAAGCTAGTTTAGACAAAGATGATGGAGGCAACGGTGAGGTTGAAGGCAAGGAGAACAATCGAAAATATGATGAGGGTTCAAGTCTGGGGCAGTGGGGAACATCATAATAGGTGGCAATCTGCTACACTCCAATTTAGACCTACCAAAGGACTGGGAACCTCCTACCAAACTTGGCTTTCTTCCACCAACGTGGGCCCACTAACATCACTGTATGGCGCTAAATCCAATGCACCCATGCTCGCCTGTTGATGGCGTTCATGTCGATGACCGTCATCTTGGGAGGCTTAACAATTTTATAAATCAGATAACCATGATATGCCACCATCAAAATGAATCCCTATCGATTCCTTTCGTTGAGAAGCGGCCAAATTCGGGTTGTGAGCATTTGCTCCTCGCACGTACCAGAATCCACGGCCCCGATGCAATTACAGTCGAAGATCAATTTTTTTTGCATTACCATTGGAGTCGTAATGAACGATGTGTTTTGGTTTGATTTCTGCCAGTGAGGGTTGTTCGGCCACGTGCAAAAATGAGTAAGTGCATCCATGAGGGTTGTTGGGAATGATGGCGTTTGCGCATTTTGAATATGAATGCATGTTGCTGTTGATGGTTGGAGTAAATGCATCCATGGATTTACCCAATGCCCTTGAAAACAAAGGTTAATCGTTTACATGTGAAAGTTTTTTAATGATGGTGGTGAAGTTTATTTTAAAAGAGGAAGCATTTTAAGTGGAGGGGTCCACTTTTCTTCATGGGCCTAATGATGATTATCATAAGGGGTATTTCTTTTTAAATGTATGGCCGCCTCATATAGTGGGGCATATGGATTTTTTATCCTATGCTGGATATTTTATAGTGGGTGGAAAACTTTGATTTCCCTAAATGGCCCATGTAATTCCCCTACGTGGGAAAATTGAAAACTGTCTATTTTTTATTCCGCCTCAGTGCGATGATTATTTAATGCCTTAGATAGGCATGATGGTTTTTCCACATGATGAAGGCCCCTTTGATGGTGGAATATAGGGGTATTTATAGTCGTTGGAAATGTTTGTTAGAATTAAAGTGCACTATGCCTCTGTTTTGACACTTGTCAGTTTATATTGACACTTGTCAGTTTATCATATAGGCCTTCTGCCTATATATGTAACTCATTTCATGTATAATATTATCTCATCAGTTTTCTTTCTCCTAACAATGATTTACCTGATATGGGGACTTTACTAGGCAAGATGATCCTGGTATGAGATATGTATATGTAAAACTTGACTAGGCATGATTCTGTGCCATTATTTACAAAGTATCCATGTAGCTATATGATCAAGTAAAATATGCAAATTTAGGTATGGCAAGCAATCATGCAATATGATGAAGCAAATGCTGTAAATTCATGGTGCTAAGATGATGGAGATGAAATGCAAGACTAATTGTTGATTTAGTCACAACTGCCTATGACAATGGTCATACAAATCCATGAAGATATAATGATATTAGCTAATCAAAATTCAAAGAGAATCTTAGTTATCCTAAAAAATGAAATCAAGTTTATCAAGAACCAATGTGTGATCCGTGAGTTCTTTTCCTATCTTGAACTTGATTATGATGCAAATCTATCAAGAACCAATGTGTGTGTTTGTGAAGTTCATTTACTACTTTTGAGTAAGGTAATAATGTAAGCCAATCAAGAACCATTGTGTGTGTAAAATGAATTCATTTACCCATATTGAGTGAGGTGAGATTGAACCAATCATAGAGGGAATAAAGAATCTATCTTGTCCTTATATGCGGTCATAGGTCTCTTCAAGAGATACATGTCGCCACGCATGAGTATAGTCCAATATTTTGGGGTCTCCAAGCTTTGGGGAATTGGATTCTCAACAAGTTTGATGAGAGTTTTTACCATATCCTACTACTTGGAGATTTATTATTATTTTTTATTTATTTTAGTGTCCAAGCTTTGGGGAATCATATTGTCAATAAGTTCGATGAGAATTTTTACCCTATCCTTACTACTTGGAGATTTTTTATTTTTTGTGTTTTTATCTGAGTCTCCAAGCTTTAGGGAATCAGATTCTCAACAAGTTCAATGAGAATTTTTACCCTATCCTTACTACTTGGAGATTTATTATTGGTTTATTTTTATTAAAATAATTAGAGCTTTGGGGATTCAAACTACATATCCATCTGGATGGAAGTGTAATTGTATCCTTACTACCAACTCTTTTCATTTTTTTGTAATATTTTTGCAGAATATATATAGTTAATTTTATTGTTGGACTATGTGCATAATGGGACAAGTGAGAAGACCTTTTCAATTCAAGGTTCAATCCAATCATGATGTTATATCTTTGTGACACAAAATTTATTATATGTAGTATGTTTTTGGTTCGAAAATGGAAAAATCAATTCCCAAAACTCAAAATTTTTCTTAGTGAAGAAATAGTGGTTTTGGTTCAAGAGAGATTTTTAATCAATATCAAGAATCAAGATTTTATTAAAATGTGAATCATGTGATTGGTTCAAAAATAGACTCTTAATCATTTGAGAATACCAATATTAACTAGGAACATGATAACATATGTCTAAAATTCTAATGATTGGATGTGACCATATTACATATGAAATTGGGCTAATCAAGATTTAAGAGGTGCAAAGTGCAACTACATGATAGATGATTATGGTTTATGCAATGTAATATGGAGATGATAGTTGTGCCAAATGAGCTATATGCAAACCTAAATGAAATGCATAGGTGAATGAAAACAAAGACTCCAAAAGGTCAACAAAAAATGATAAGAGGTGTTGAACCTACTATGAGTGTAGCGCTTGCTAATAGCCAATAATAGAAGAGATATACCCATTGGGATGTATGCTCGCAAATGGTCAAATGGAGGCTTCCCCTTGTTCGTGGCCATGAATATGTCCACTATGGGGTGCTAAGATGATGAGAATGATATTTCCAAATCAAGTACTACTCAATAGAGGTGTACATTAAAATGCATAAATCAAGGTTAACGAAGCAAAACAAGAATTATATCCCTCACCTTGGGGAGATATAAGCAATGAAATATAAAAATAAATGTCAAGGGACATAAAATGGCTTGAGTGAATGCAATTATGGGAATGACAACTAGATGATAATGCAATACCTATGCATAACTTTTGTTTTATTTGATTTTTAGTTTTTTTTTTTGCATGGTGGAATTGGTAGTATATACAAGATGATTTGTATACACTATACAAGGTGATTCGTGCATAACATTTCTAAGTTAGATTCAAAATCAAAGGAGGTTTTGAACAAAGAAGTTTCTTTATAGATTTTTCTTCAATAACCTTTGCACGAAAATCTATGCATTATTGAATAAAACCATTTTTCTTAAAATAGGGAGGAGCAATCCCTAATTTTGTAAAATATTTATAGGATAGCGGAGTAGGGCTCTCTCGAGATGCAAAAAAATTAACTATCAAAATGTGTATAATTTATCATATTATAAAACAAAATATCAAAGAAATAAGGAGGTCCCTCATCCTCATCACTCTCTTCCAAGTCTTGATAGGATGGAGGGAGCATATTTGAAATATGTGAATGGGTGCTATGCAGTGAACAAGGGTTATCGAATATAGATGAAGAAGAGTAATTGATAGAAGATGATGATGATGATAGAGAGGTAGACTGTGGAGAACTTGGCGACTCAATCATTGAAGAACATCCAAATGGTGTTGGGTCACCATGGATGGTGACAAGTTGATTTTCAAATTTGAACTTCAAACATTGATGAAGGGTGGAAGGGATAGCCCTCATCATATGAATCCAAGGGCATCTAAAAAGTAGCTTATAATGTGCAGGATAAGGTATCCAAGACCTTGGGTCCAACTCTAAGGGGAAGGGTTATAGTACCACAAGTTTCTTAGGATTCATTATTGAAATATTTTATGATGACATCAAATTTGGTGAAATCTTCCTCTTTTAATCCAAGTCTCTGGAATAATTGATAAGTACACATATTAACAGAGGAACCATTATATACAAATATGATTTTGATAAATGTTTCTCCAATAAACCCTATAATGTAAAGAGATGAATCTCCTTGCAAATTTTAGGAAGGAATCTCGTCATCACAGAATGAAATATGAATACTCCTAAGAGAACTTACAACACTAGCAATATCCCTAGGGATAAATTTTTGACTTAGAATCTCCCATAAGGCTTATATATGAATTTAATAAGCTTGAAAAAGTTCTAATATGGAAACTTCAGGTTGAGACTTCAACATCAAAGGTATGTTTTCTAGGCCTATATTCTTTTCCTTCTTATTCTTCAAAACTAAGAGAGGTCTTGAATATTGGTTGGATGAAGAATTTATCTCTTGCTTACCAAATTGAGTAGGTTGAGCTAGAACTTGCTTTCTTGTGGTTTCTATTATGGTATCAATAATATCATTATGATGAGACACATTAGGACATGACACTTGATTGGTTTCTTGTTGTTGATGATTGAATTAGAAATTTTGGAAGCTCTCCATATCTTGATCAATTGTAGGTATTTGTTGTATAAGATATTGATTGTTTATTTGAGAATTGTAACCAATAGTAAATTGTAAATCCTCCATAGAAAAAATACCCATATCAATCAGATCTTGAACCACATATCTCAATGTTTTACATGATTGTGTCATGTGTTCATCCACTATATGATATTCACAATGTAGCTCAGGCTTATACCAATATATTGTGGTATTAGGTTGTCTTATGGGAGGTAACTCAATATTTTATGTATCTAGCAAGTGCTTGAGGATTATGGTCATTGGTTTATTGAGCTTAGTAAATTTACATGGTGAAGGTTTTTGAGGAACCTTTGATAATATTTTCCTTAAGGTATTAGGAACAACAATATTTAATAATTGATCACCTACCTCTTTATGATCCTGAGTTAAATGATGGGGTTGAGTGTGATCCAATCATAGAATAGAAGGATTGTATGTAGATTTAAAAGCATGATATGGATGTGTGGTGGGAATAATACCATTATTATGAAGAGGTTGAGGTGAATATGTGGTTTGAAAAGAAGAATATGGTAGTGACTATGGAGGAAATTATGATGGGAAAGATTGTGGAAAGGAAAATTATGGAGGGATTGGTTGAGAGGGAGGAGATGAAATAAGATGAGGTTGTGAGAGGGATAATGTTGAATATGGAAGAAATTGTGAATGGGGTTGACCATAATCAACTAATGGATATGGTGGAATTCCCCCAGCATTACTGATCGGGTCAGTGACATAAATAAGTTTATATTGAATTGGGCTATTTACAAGACCTATGATCTCTTTACCATTCTAGAAAGTGGTAGTCATTTTTTTGAAATAAAATAACACACACCAAAAATATCTTTCCTATCCTATTGATCACACCTATAAATAAGCCATATAAAAACCCTTTTGAAACTATGGAAGAAGTTGGATAGGTATAGTTGTCTTGTTTGAATTAAGGCCTTCACCTGGATGCCCGCATACAGACACTTGGTGATGAAATCCAAGTCATGATGAAGCCTAGGTCCTACTAGTCCTCACCCAGTTCACTATGGTCAACGATACACTTCTTCAAAAAGAAATATGTGCTCTATTCCACAACTATGACGATTGTTGGACCGACTAGATTTTAATATTGATTAATTTTTTTTAGTTTTCCAATCATAGGTGAAAGGATAATCCCTTTTTAAAGGTTTGTGGGTATGGCTAACCATCTTCATCATGTATTATTGTAATGTTCAGACTAGCCGAACTATGGAATAAAGCATTGAATGTTGTTCTTTTTAGGGAATGATGTATAAAAATAAAATGTGAATCGATCCAATTTAAAATTTTCTTTTTATGTTTTCTAATATAAGCACACAAATTTGAATGGTCTTGTTTAGTTTTTTTTGAAAAAGAAAAACAAAACAAAATAAAAAGGGTGGTGTTTCACATCGGGTTCACCAAAGAATGTAGACCAAAAATTTTGCACCCCTTTCCTTTAGGCCAATGGATCCGTGCCTAGAAGGGGGATGAGAAACGAGAGGACTACACCTTGATATGAAGGGCACCTAATGTCATGCCTCCTCTAGTGATTTTTGATAAATTATGGTGGGTTCACTAGGAAATGTTTAAATAACGTTTCCACATCTGGACAAGGTATGATGTTTAATGAGTTCTTTTAATAGCACACGCCTAATTTTAGGATAAAATGCAGCTAAAATCTACACTACATGCAATTTTGTTTTCTTGCAAGAAACATACAATAAAAAATTAATCTAAATTAGATGCAATGTTGTTTGATTCTCTTTTTTATTTTTCTCTTATATGTTTTGACTATAATTGCAAATGAAATAAACCTGAAACTGACAGTGAACAGAAAGAATAAAGTAAAATAGATTAAACATAAAAATTACCTACACTGGATGATTGAATGAAGTAGATTCATTGCTTGTTGAGTGAATTCACTCCCTGTGATTGCATTTTTTGTTTTTCTGAATCAGCAAGCAAATTTTCTATCTTGAAAGTGAATTTGTGATAGACCTGCAACTTATCATATAAGACACTAAAATTTATAATTAGTATTTGGGGATTTGCTTAGGCTACTATGGATTTAATATTTAAGGTGTAGCAATTAGATCCCCTTGGTCTTTTAAACAACCATACATAAAAGAAATGAAATCATAGATCTTACTTGCAAATAGACGAAAACTAAAATGATATGACAAAACAATGCAGTAAACAGTATGCTATCAAATGCATGATGAACAATATGTAATATATTGGATGCAAGGATGGATACAAAATCAAGAATTTGCCCCAAGGCTTGTGATAGTGCAAATTCATGGCTAGAAAAAAAAATTGTAGCCTAGAAAGCAAATTTGTAGGTAAGAAATCTTGCCCACGAATTCATGATAGCTAGACCCATGTGTATTTTTTTGGCAGTTTGGGGACCAAATGGTGTTATAATAGGATATATTATATACCATTAGAAATATATTTTTGAGACCAATCCAATGGTATAGGTTTCAAGAGGAATAAATATGATTTGGTTAGGGAAAATTTGGATCAAATATGAACTTTATTATAGATGCATAAAAATAAGAACTTGCTAATGTAGAAATGATATATAAGATACTAGAACAGATGAAATGATGGTATACTAGATCTAATCTTCTGGTGCTACAAAAATTATAGTAGAAAAATAGATCCAAGTAGCAAGTAGAAGTCTTCAAAGTGTTCTCCAACCTGCAACAAACTTACTCCAACATTCAACCTGCAACAAACTTGCTCCAACATTCAACCTGCAAAAAACTTTCTCAATCCTTAATCTCTTTCAACACAATTACCTATTCTTTCACTAGCTTGCACAATTCTCCATTAGTTTGCTCAAGTGATAATTAGTATTGGTTGGGAGACATGTCACTATTTTAAAACCTTGGTATGGACGCAGGAAAGAAATAGAAAAGCAAGATTTGGGGGGGGGTTGCGTTTGTTCATCAGATTGGATAAATTGCCAATATGGTCAAATTTGCAACCTAAGATTCCAGGCCACGAATTTGCGGGCTAAGAGGCCACAAATTCATGGACGGTGTGGGATTCAGCCAATTTTGAACTAAATCACAATGACATCCGAGTGGTTGAACGGTTTACCATTTTTAGTGAATTTGTTAGTAGAAAGTAAATTCGTGGCCTAGAAAGCGAATTTGCGGGTAAGAAATTATGCGCACAAATTTGTAATAGCTAGACCTATGTGAAATTTTTTTGGCACTTTAGAGGATCAAACAGTGTCAAAATATGACAAATATTATATCATTAGAAAGCTCTTTTCGAGTCCAATCTAATAGTATAAGTTTTGGGAAATATGGAGATGATTTAATGGGGAAAAACTTTCTTGAAGATGATCCTAGTTTTCTAAGAGTAAAACTAAGGATCTTTAAGGAAAATGACTCATCTTAATGGGTTAATTTTCCATGTCTACAAATGAAAATAGAAATAGAGGAGGAAAATGAATGAACAACATTAGATTATTCTAATACTAGCAAGATGGATATAGAAAAATAAGACAGTGATGAGTACATATCATTTGTTGACATTCTTCTTGATACTCTAGTTCTCTAAGTGATGAATAAGTAATACAAAATTTATAATTTGGGGATGTAATAGAAGAGTAGAAAACAAAATATTACTTTCAATTTTTAATAGGTGCATTCATATATTCACTTTTTATCACAAAGAGTTACAATAAGTGGATTGGATGAAGCATCTTATAGATTTGGTTAATGATGCTAAACCTATGAAGAAAGGGCCATATTGTATGAATATAAATATTTCCAATATTTTCAAATAAGAGATAGAGAATTTGTTAGATACAATATTCATTTTTTACAAGATAACTTAGGTTGGGTGCCTCCAATCATTATTGCAATGAGGAAAAATGGAAATTTTAGGATATTTGTTGATTATAAAAAGTTTAAAAAGGGTATAAAGAAAGATCACTACCTTATACCTTTCACAGATTAGGTCCTGGATGAAGTTGTAACACAAGAGTGCTTTAACTTAGTGGATGGCTATAGTGACTATAATTAGGTTCACATTGTATAAAAAGACTAGCGGAACACTTTTCCCTATCGAGTAATTTCATTTGGGTCTTGCAAAGCAATTACAACTTCCCAATGGTTGATGAATAAGGTATTTGAACCGTATATTGGGAATTTTATCATAATTTTTGTAGATGATCTTTTTATTTATGGGAGAAAGTTAGATTACCTAGATTCTCTTAAGAATATTTTTTAATGGTTGGATGAGGCCAAGGCCTAATTGAATAAAAATATTACATTTTTGAATGCATCAAATGTATCTTGTTGGGATATTTGGTCTCTGAACAACTGATCCTATGAAGGTTGTAATGTTTAAAGAGATTATATTCCCATAAACAAGAGCAAGTTGTGATTATTCTTAGCTCGTGAGGGACATTATGGGACATTCATCAAGAATTTATCAAGGATTGCATTACCATTAATAAAGTATTTCAAGAAGGATGTGCCCTATTGATTTGGAAAAGAAGCTAAGATTGAATTTGAGGAAATTGAAGCAAGCCCTAACCATTGCTTCAATTTTGAAGAATCTATATTGGATTAAGACATTATCATCTACATAGATGAATTTGACATAGTGCTTGGAAATACATTTAGTTAATATAATGAAATTAGATATGATCATTGCATATAATTTGGTAATAGGCAAATGAGTAGTGCTAAATTAAATTATATAATTATAAAAAGGGCCCTAGCCATTATCTTTACTATCAAAAAATTCTAGAATTGTTTTTTAGGGTATAAATTCACTATTATTACAGATCATATTGCTTTTATGTAAATTATCAATAAGGCTAGTCCATTAAGAAGAATTTATAGATGGATCCTACCACAAAAATATGAATTTCAAATTATGGATTGACAAAGTAAGAAGCATATTAATGCAAATGCTCTTTCAAGAGTGGATGAGGGAGTTGAATTTGAATATGAAGATGATGGGTTTACTAATGTTGTATTTTTAATATTAGGAACCATACCAAAGGAGTATGCAAAAATTTGGCAATATCTAACTAAAGTCAAGTTTTGAAATAGTGTAACCCAAAATTTGAAGAGGAATATTGCTTAATCCATCCATATCTTTTCAATAGTAGGTGTTTTATACCAAGTGGTACTAGATGGAAAGTATCAATAAGAAATTGGATGAGAGTTTCATGTTGGCATGTATAGAGAACACTTCTTAAGGCATCTTACAACAAGAAATATTTTAGATGCAAGATGTTGTTGAATCCTGCAATAGAATAAGTGAACGAACATGTTTATTGATGTATGATGGAAATATATACAATGGTGTGTGGTTGGTTGGATAACCAACCAACCAACTCCTCAACTGTTTTGGAGGAGCGCTCAACAACACATAAACAAAAACAAATTTTTACATTAATGTGATATTTGCCTAATATGCTAACATCCCCCCTTATTACATTAATGGCAAAATGCAGAGAGCTTTGCGAAATACTTCGAACTTGATTCGTCCAAGTGCTTTGGTGAAAATGTCTGCAACTTGCTCTTCAGTAGGAATGTATTGGAGCTGTATATGATGCTTTGGAACTTCATCTCGAATGAAATGACATCTTGTGTCAATGTGTTTGGTACGATCATGAAAAATGAGATTCTTGACAAGGTTCAAAACACCTTGATTGTCGCAAAATAAATGTAGTGGAATATTCTTTGGAAGACCCATATTTGTAAGAATGCGACGTAGCCATAGTATCTCGTAAACTGCTCCACTGGCTGCATGATATTCTGCCTCTGTAGAAGAAATAGCAACCACCTATTGCTTTTTGCTATGCCAAGAGATAGGACCAGATCCAATATGGAAGATATATCAGAAGTTGATTTTTGATCATCAATGGATCCAGCATAGTTGGAGTCTATGTATCCTTGTAGAAAATTTTGTTATTCTTTTTGTACTCCAAGCCAAAATTTGATGTACCACGAACATAATATAGAACTCTTTTTGCTGCTTTCCAATGAATTACCTTTGGTTCCTGCATGAACCTCAACATATACCCCACAACAAAAATGATATCAGGCCTGGTATTGGTTAGGTATAAAAGACTCCCGATCAGTTGATGATAGAGAGTGCCATCTACCTATGGAGATTGATCATATCTTGACAACTTAAGTCCTGCTTCCATGGGAGTAGCTTTTGACTTACAGTCAGTCATGCAATATTTCTCAATCAAAGTCTTGGCATATTTCTTCTGTGTAACTCTGATATGATGGTTTTTTTGAGTTACTTCTAAACCAAGACAATAGTGCAGAAGTCCTAGATCTATCATTTCAAAAGATGATTTGAGATCACTTTTCATTGTATCAATCATACTTTCTGAACTACCTGTTATGATCAAATCATCTACATATAACACTAGAATCACTATGTCGAAACCATTGTTCTTTATATAGAGATTCGCATCTGACGAACTTCGTTGGAATCCATGTTGTAGTAGGTGATTATCAATTTTGATGTACCAAGCTCGAGGAGCTTGTTTTAGCCCATACAAGGATTTGATTAACTTGCAAACTTTTTTCTCTTATCCTTTGAAAACAAACCCTTCAGGTTGAGTCATGTATACTTCTTCTTGTAGATCACCATTAAGAAAGGCACTTTTTACATCCATCTGATGTAACTTCCACCCAAAATGAGCTGCCATAGCACACAATACTTGGATGGTAGTCATTTTTGTAGTAGGAGTGAATGTCTCTTCATAATCTATGCCTTATTTCTAAGCATAGCCCTTTGCAACCAGACGAGCTTTATGCTTATCAATTGTACCATCTGCTTTATACTTTATTTTGAATACCCACTTACAACAAATGGGTTTCTTTCCTAAGGGCAGATTTACTAGCTTCCAAGTGTGATTTTTCATGAGAGATGTATGCTCTTCTTCCATAGCAACCTTCCATTCAGATTTACTAAGAGCTTCTTGAGCATTTGTGGGTTCATTTTCATCCAATGCTGTTAGATAAACCCTTTCATCTTCTATATCCATTTCTCTATCTTCTATTGCATCTACGGAAAGTTCATCAAATTGGTGATAAAGTTCATCAACTTATGAAGATGATGCTTCTGCCTTCTTCTACTGAGTGATACTGCATGTACATGGTTGATCTAGAGTCATATCTTGAAGTGAGGTCAATTTAGAATCTCTCAAAGTGTTGGTATACCATTTTGGAATATTTTTTCTAAGGGGGTGAAACCTCTTGTTTAGTCTCATCATCCTCATGATATACTGTTGTAGAGGTAGTATTTGATGTGAAAGCTTCATAAAATACTACATCCCTACTTATATGTGTTTTCTTGGTTATAGGATCGATCAAGCGATATCCCTTTGAATGCTCATCATAACCAAGAAAGATACATTGCAAGGTTTTCTCATCTAACTTCTTCCTTTTCTATTTTGGAATATGCATGAAATCTTTACATCCAAATACTCGTAGATGATGGAGGGTTTCTTACCACTCCATGCTTCTTGTGGAATTTTGCCTTGTAGAGCCCTTGTGGGTGCTCTATTAAGGAGATATGATGTTGTATTGACTGCTTCTACCCAATATTGATCTTCAAGATGTGCTCCTTTTATCATACATCGGACCATTTCCACAATGGAGCGATTTCTCCTCTCAACAACACCATTTTGTTGTGGTGTATAAGTTGTTGTCAGTTGTTGTTTTATCCCATGTTATTTCAGAAATGATGAAAACTCTTTGGAAGTATATTCCTCCCCTCGATCTGAGTGGAGGGTTTTGATGAAACATCCAGACTCTTTTTCTACAATATTCTTGAATTGTTGAAAGTATGAGAGTGCCTCTGATTTCAATTGAAGAAAATAGACCCACATCTTTCGAGAGGAATCATCAACGAATAATTGAAAGTACTTATTTCCACCATAATTGATTGGCATAGGACCACACAGATCGATGTGTACTAACTCCAAAGGGTTCTTGGCTCTGGAAGAGCTAGATTCAAAAGGTACCCGGTGTTGCTTTCCTGCTAAACAATCCGAGCAAACAGGTAAGATGGAGGAGAGATGAGGAAGTCCTCTTACCATTTCATATTTGTTCAATTCAAGCAAATATCCTGAACTGAGATGCCCATATCGTCTATGCTATAGAGAAGTGGCCTCCTTTGTAGTTGCAGCCAGAGCAACATGAGGAGTTGAAAGAGCATCTAGAATGAATAAGCCATGCTTGTAGGAACCAGTGGCAATATGTTTACCTTTTTGGATTATAAAACATCTCTTCTTGCCTTTCACAAATTGGAACACAACATCCATTTTCCAATCCATTTGGGGAACAGACAATAGATTATTAGCTAACCTAGGAACATAGAGAACCCTCTCTATCTGACATATACCATCTGTAAGAGTGACAGAGACATTCCCTTCTCCCTTTACTTGGTATACTTGATCACCAACAATGGTTACTGGCTTTCCCTCTTTCTCTTCAAATGTTTCAAAGCATGATTTGTTTCCAGTCATATGCTTACTAGCTCCTGAATCAATGTACCATACATCATCTATCTGGGAAGATGAAGTATGGGTCATGAGCACCTTGTGTGCTCTTTCAGAGTCAAAATCTGAATCGGACCCTGATATTTCTGAGTCTGAGTTGGAGTCAACATAAGCAACATGTCCCTTAGGTTGCTTATGTTTCTTTTTATATTTTTGTTTCTCTTTCCCTTTCTTCCTATGAGGTTGATCATTTTGTTGCTTATTTTTGAACCAACACTTGTTGGTGTCATGGTTATTCATATCATAGAAATTGCAATATTTATCCCTCTGTTGATTTTGTTTTCCTTTTTCTTTGGAAGAAGAACCCCTTTTTGAAATTGACATTGTTTCTTACCCTTTTGTTGAGTGGAAAGGGCATTGTCTAGCACCTCATATTTTTGGACTTGATTTACCTCCTCAATCTAGAGCAAATTTATCAACTCCACAAAAGATACTTATCTACCAGAAATGTTGAGGGAAGTGATCAACATTTTATAGGAATCTGGCAATGCTCTCAAAATGACAGAGTTTAAGATATCATCATCCACTAGTTTTCCCATAGTATTCAATCTGGCTTTCAGTTCTGCCACTCTGCAAAGGAATAGGTCAACTGTTTCCCCAGAATTCATACTAAGAGTATGTAGTTGAGTTTGAAGATGTAAAATGGTGGACTGATTCTTCCCTATTCCAAGCTGCTTGACTGGTTTTAGCATCATAAATATGAGGTTGGACCTCATCTGTAGTAGCAATTAGGAGAAACATAAGACTTTTTTATCTTTCTTATCCCAAGCTTCTTGACCAGTTCCTGCTATTTGAGGATGTTGTGTAGTGCCAGTAACTACATCCCATAAATATTCCACCTGAATAATGGCTCTCATCTTTGTTTTCCATGGAACAAATTTAGGACCTTGCAGCAACTGTGAGTCTGAGAGGTATTTATGAATAGTGGCCATTATAAGCAAAAAATCACCTTATATCCCTCTTTTTTTTAGAATTTTGCACGAAATGTACTTGGATCCCCCATTGTTTTGGCAAAATAAATAATAGGGTTTTTTTTTTTGTATAACAACTTTTTTTTTGTTTTTATAACAACTTTTTTTTTCGCTTTTTTTTTTGGATGGTGGGAGTGTTAAAAAATGGTCAACAAAAAAAACAAAAAATTGCTTTTAGTCAGTGGGGTTGGAACCCCCGACCTCTGATACCATGTTGAATCCTGGGACCTGTGAGGCAAGCCTTCCTCGGTATCCGTGCTCCTCCATCGCCTTGTCTGGTCTCGCCCGCCTCGGTCTTACTGCCTATGCTCTAATACCATGTTGAATCCTGTAATAGAATAAGCGAACGAACATGTTTATTGATGTATGATGGAAATATATACAATGGTGTGTGGTTGGTTGGATAACCAACTAACCAACTCCTCAACTATTTTGGAGGAGCGCTCAACAATGCATAAACAAAAACAAATTTTTACATTAATGTGATATTTGCCTAATATGCTAACAAATGTCACTAGCCAATACTATTCAAAGATTGTATATCCTTGTAGACCCAAAATTTTTGCATCCCTTTCTTCTAAGCTATGGATCCATGCCTGAAAAGGGGAGGGAAAATAGTGGATATGCACCTCATATGAGAAGCACTTGATTTGCTCTCTCTTTGGTGTTTGTCAACGAGTGGGGTGAGGGTTAACTAGAAAACACTTTCTATGGCGATTTCCATGCCTAGGTAAGGTGGATGTTTATTGTGTTCTTTGTTTAGCGCATACACCTAGAGTTTGGCCAAAAATGCAATTTCTACCTAGCTATATGCAATTTATCTTTCCTTGAAAACAAATGGCATACAAGTCTATCTAGAAAGCTAGCAAATTTGACTAAGATGCAATGACATAAAATGTAAATTTTATACTAATCATGAGTGTTTGTTTTTTTATGCTTTTTTGTGTAAAATGATGAATGCACTTAAATCTATTTTTTTGGTTTTTCCTTCTTTTTTAGATGTGGATAATGCACAGAGTAGAGAACATTGCATAATTATAATGTTAAGTATAGAAAATTAGATTTTAGACCTTATCTGGTCTAACTGTTTGAAGTCTGAATGAGTTTGAATCTACAATATGACTTTGGATCACCCGAACTCATTTCGGATCACTCGAATTAGATTCGGATCACCCGAATCTATCAGAACCTACAACATTCACAATAACAAACTGATATTTTTAATTAGGGATGGGGTATCTACATAGGTCACAGTATATCATGATATGTAATATGTTGAGCAAGGTGCAACAACAGTATTGTCATTGTTGTCAACACAATCAGATAGATTTGTTGATGCAGTGGATAGGAAGTTCAAAATCTATTCAGATGTAGAAGACAGGAGTTCAAAGGTTATTCGTAGTATGTACAAGTGATTTTCCAAGAAGACCGAAGTGGCCCATATGCAAAAGATCAAAGAAAAAAGACAAGTAAGAAAAGTGTCGCGATATCGCGACATATACAAAGGCAAGAAAAACTGTCACGATTTCGTGACATGTTGGAAGAGAGAGAAAAGCAAGAAAAACTGTCACGATTTCGTGACATGTTGGAAGAGAGAGAAAAAGCAGGAAAACTGTCACGATTTCGCGACATGTTGGAAGAGAAAAAGGCAAATGAAAAACTATCACGATTTCATGACATGTTGGAAGAGAAAGAGAAAGCAGAAAAAGTGTCACGATTTCATGACAAGTTCGAAGAAAGAGAACAAGTAAGAAAAGTGTCACGATTTCTGACATGTCGCATTTTCTGACTAAAATAGGAGAGAGAAAGTAAGTTTGAAAAGTGTCACGATTTCATGACATGTCGCATTTTTCCGACTAAAATAGGAGAGAGAAAGTAAGTTTGAAAAGTGTCACGATTTCGCAACATGTCACATTTTCGCGACTAAAATAGGAGAGAGAAAGTAAGTTTGAAAAGTGTCACGATATCACGACATGTCGCATTTTCATGACAAAAGAAAGAGAGGAAGCGTACGAAAGTGAACTGTCATGATTTCATGACAAAAGAAAGCAAGACTTGAAGTATGTCACGATTTCATGACAAAGCAAAGAAGAAATTCGATTAAGTGTGATTTACAAAAGCAAAGAAGTAAGTAAATATGTCACGATTTCCGACAAAAAAAGAAGAAGACTTGGAAGGCAGAAGTGTCACGATTTCATGACAAAAGCAAAGAAGCTAAGTACGAAAGTAGAAGTGTCACGATTTCATGACAAAAGCTAAGTTGAAGACTACGGAGGAAGAAGTGTCACGATATCGCGACAAAAGCAAAGTCGAAGTCTATGGAAGAGGTGATATCACGACAAAAGCAAAGACGAAGTATACGGAGGAAAATGTCATGATATCATGACAAAAGAAAAGATGAAGTCTACGAAGCAAAAATGTCATGATATCATGACAAAAGAATAGAGAAAGCGTACGGAGGTGAAAGTGTCATGATATCATGACATGTATTTTCATGGCAACAACAACAAAAGAAGCTACAGAGGCAGAAATGTCATGATTTCATGATAAGTCATAAATGCGCAAGTCAAGAAGGAGAACCCGACTGAAATGAGAAGTATGACAATGGACCGACATCACTACGACATTTATAGGGGCAATTACAGAGTGATTTCATACTGCTAAAATACGAAGAGTGATCAAAAGTCAGTATGGCGGTTACAGGGTCTGTCTAGAATGAAATCATCAAGCGATGGATAAACCGAACATCTTCTTGAGTTGAAGCCGACGAAGACCGATGACAACCGACTAAAATTAGGGTTTACAGTTGTTATGAAAGTCGACTAAGATTAGGATTTACAACCGACTAAGATTAGGGTTTTCATCATAAAAAATATTGTTATAAAAGGAGGGTTGTTTGGAGAATTGAGAAGGGTGGAATGTGTGTGAAATACGGTCGTTGTGCATAGAGAGCAAGTCATGTCGAATCGTGCTAAGTGCAAAATTTGCAAAGAGAGTAGAGTGCACAAAAGGGAGAAGATGATCATGAAGTTTGACTGTAACGAAGCAGAGTGTGCGAAGTGATTACGTAGAGAGAGCAGAGTGCACAGAGAATGCAAAGGTGAAGAAGACCAGTCAGGGTCTTGCAAAAGCAAAGGTATCTTACTATCAAACTTATAGATTCAAATTGAAGTCCAGGTTGGTGCTTGGCATCAGGGGTTGGTGCTCCTTTCTATTGGTGTAGATAAATTAGGGTTGGTGCTCCTTCCATTGGTGATAAATCAGGGGTTGGTGCTCCTTTCTATTGGTGTAGATAAATCAGGGGTTGGTGCTCCTTTCTATTGGTGTAGATAAATCAGGGGTTGGTGCTCCTTCAGTGGGTGCTAGTAAATTGATTGTAAAGTTGGTGCTTTGCAAAGGCTAGATTTGGATGGTAGTCCAAGCAATCAATTTTTGAGGAGTAGCCACATTGGTGAACCTCGTTAAATCTTGTGTTGTGTGATGCTCTTTTGTTATACTTGTTGTATCTAGTAATAAGTTTTAATTGTTGCGGTATTAAGAGCTATAAATTTAAGTTTAAAGAGCTACACTGATTCACCCCCCCTCTCAGTGTCATTGTAAGACTAACAATTGGTATCAGAGCTAAGTTCCTGTACAAGCTTAACCGGCTAGGGTGATCTTGGAAGTAACACAATGGCAGGTGGTGAAGCTCTTTTCATGGCATTTGAAGAAGTAAAATCAGAAAAGGAAGAAGGAGTGAACTCTGAAGTATGTGGTGAAAACCCCGAGGCTGAAGTAGATCTAGAAGGTGAGTTGATCTCTGCACTTGAAGAGTGGAAAATAGAGAGGAAAAAGAATAAGAAAATTTCAAAAAATCTTGAGGATGCAAACGAAATCATAACCAGTCTGAAAGTACAGATAGAAGAATACAAGAAAATATCTGAAGATCTCGAAGTACAAATTACCATGAAAATAGATTATTGCTGCAAACTAGAAGAAGAGAATGTTGGTTTACGGACGCAGATAGAAGAGATGAATCACAAAATTAGTTGCTATCACAAACGCGAAGAAAGTTCTATGAAGCTGGATAAGATTATAAATGACCAAAGGCCTGCAGGCATCAAATTTGGTCTGGGTTTCATCGAAGGAGAATCATCAAATGGATCAAAGGCCAGAAATGTAGAATCCATAAAGAATGAAGATAAGAAACAGAGTTGATCAAGGAAAAACGTCTCATGCAAAAGAAAGCAATAATGCCAGGCACGAAAGGAGAATTGACAATGATGGATTCACCAATGTCACACATCAAAGAAGAAGAAGACCTATGGCTCCTACGGCAACATGGCAAAGACCATCACCCAGGTTCAATTATCCCTTTTCTGGTTTCTGTTTTAAATGCAATGGCTATGGACATAAAATCTCAGACTGCAAATATAATGTAAGACCAAGGAATTTCACCAATAGAAATGCTTTTTCTCCTTTGATGAATTATACAAGAGAATGTTATAACTGTCATAATTTTGGGCACATTGCAAGAAACTATAGAAGTACATTTGCATCAAATCAGTTTCAGGGAAGAAAATTTCAACCAAATAGGATGAGACAAAATAGAAAACTTCCTAAAAACATGCACAAGCTATTGATAAGGGAAAGGCAAAACAAGAGCCCAAAACTACTATCAAAACGGAGTGGAAAGAAAAAGAGCGACTTAAGGAAGAAAAGGAATCCTTAATCGTACAAACAACATTTAAAGCACAAAATAAATATGTACCATGGATACTTGATAGTGGATGCTCCAGTCATATGACAGGTGACAAACAAAAATTTGAGAAGTTACAGAAATATGAAGGTGGTTCAATAAAGTTTGGAAATAATGATGGAGCTAAGATAGTTGGCAAAGGTTCAGTTAAAATTAGTGATGGAAAAATTAAGTCGAAAGAAGTCTTGTTTGTGGATGGTTTGAAACATAACTTGTTGAGCGTAAGTCAGATTTGTGATAAAGGTCATGAAGTAGTTTTTAAGAAGCAGTGTTGTGAAGTCAGAAAAACAAACAGTGGAAAATTGATAGCAACCGGATCAAGGACATCTGGCAACCCGTACACGCTCTCGGAGACTTCAGAAGGAGCTTGTTTTATTGGACAGGAAGAAGAAAATTGGTTGTGGCACAAGAGACTCGGTCATATCAGCTTTGATAATCTAGTAAAAATCAACTCAAAAAGGGCAATGAGAGATATTCCCACCATCAGCAAACCTCCAAACAACATTTGTGCTTCATGCCAAAAGGGGAAGCAAACTAGAGTCACATTCAAAACAAAAGAGTACTACACAAGCAAACCTTTGGAACTAATACACACCGATTTATGTGGACCCATGAGAACACAAAGCATAAATGGTGACAAATATTTTATGTTGTGCATTGATGACTATTCCAGAATGACATGGATATTTTTCTTGAAGCATAAATCAGAAGCTTTTGAAATGTTCAAGATTTTCAAAAACCAAGTTGAGAATGAAACAAGAAAGAGGATCAAATGTTTAAGATCAGATAGAGGAGGAGAATTCATTTCAGAGGAGTTTACAGAGTACTGTGAAAAATACGGTATTAGGAGACAGTTTTCAGCAGCCAGGACACCTCAGCAGAATGGAGTGGTAGAAAGAAAGAACAAGACAGTGCAGGAAATGGCACGGACTATGTTGGCTGAAAGCAGAGTAGCAGATAGATTTTGGAAAGAAGCAGTCCATACTGCGGTGTATATCCAAAATAGGTACATGCTGAGAACACATGAAAGCAAAACTCCTTATGAGTTGTGGTTCGGTAAAAGGGCAACAACAAAATACCTCAAAGTTTTTGGCAACAAGTGCTACATCAAAAGAACTCGAAGATAATCTTGGTAAGTTTGAAGATAGAGCGGATGAAGGTATTTTTGTTGGTTATTCATCAAAAAGCAAAGCTTACAAATGCTACAACAAGAGGCTAAAGAAAATTGTGGACAAGTGTCGATGTTAAATTTGATGAAGGTAGAGAACGAGTAATTAGCTATGAAAAGAACTACCCAATTTATGAAGAGGTTATTGAAGGAGATGAGGAAAACGAAACGGAAAAGATACAAAAAATTGACTCGGATGATTTAAGTTGTGATTCAGAAGTGGAAGAAAATAAGAAATTCAAAACAAGCAATTGCAATAAAAATCATCCTAGAGAGCAAATAATTGGAGACCCCAAAGTTGGTGTTCAGACAAGAAGAAGAGTAGTAAGTAACTACTCTCTATTATCCAGCATTGAGCCCAAAAATGTTGTTGACGCAAGCAAAGATGAAAGTTGGATGAAGGCAATAAATGAAGAATTAGATCAGATCGAGAAAAACGAAACTTGGGAGTTAGTACCTAGACCTGCAAATAAAAATATAATCGGGACTAAATGGATTTTTCGAAACAAATTGAATGAAGACGGACAGGTAGTCAGAAATAAAGCAAGATTGGTATGTAAGGGTTATGCACAAGTTGAAGGCATTGAATTTGAGGAAACTTTTGCACCAGTAGCTAGACTAGAGGCAATTAGAATGTTTCTGGCTTTAGCAAGTCTACAAGAATTTCAAAGTTTATCAAATGGATGTGAAATCAGCGTTTTTGAATGGGAAACTTGAAGAAGAGGTTTATATTGAGCAACCAGATGGTTTCCAACTTGGTGATGATCCCAACTTGGTTTGCAAGTTGAAGAAAGCATTATATGGCTTAAAACAGGCACCCCGAGCATGGTATGCAAGGCTAGACAACTATCTCACTCAACAAGGGTTTAAGAAAGGTATGGTGGATAGTAATTTGTATGTCAAAACAGAAAATGGGCATCTTATTGTTCTTGTTGTATACGTAGATGATATCATATTTGGCAGCAACAAAGATGAGTCATGTAAAGATTTAGCAAATAAGATGCAGAAAGAATTTGAAATGTCAATGATTGGTGAACTTTCGTATTTCCTCGGGTTGCAAGTTAATCAAAATAAGAAGGGCATATTTATTTCTCAAGTTAAATATGTGAAAGAGATGTTAAAAAAGTTCACAATGGAGGATTGTAAGCCAGCTTAGCACTCCCATGACGACAGAGTTGCAAGTTGAGCAAGGATGACAAATCTCCACCTGTTGATCAAACCATGTACAGATCTATGATTGGGAGCTTATCGTACCTGACAGCTACTGGACCAGTATATTTTGTAGGCAAGATGCATGGTAGCACGATTTCTAGGCTAATCCCAAGGAGACTCATGTGACAAACAGTGAAGAGGATTCTTCGGTACCTCAAGGGTACTATGGAGTATGGGTTATGGTATCCGAAAGGTAAAGACTTCACCCTTATTTCGTATTCAGATGCAGATTGGGCAGGAGGTGTCGATGACAGAAAGAGTACCAATGGAGGTGCATTCTATCTTGGAGACAGATTGGTCACGTGGCACAATAAGAAACAAGAGTCGTTTCTTTATCGACAGTAGAGGCAGAATATATTGCAACGACAACATGTTGTACGCAGGTATTGTGGATGAAACAAACCCTGAAAGATCTTGGTATTAGCTTCAGTGAGCCAATATCAGTTAAGTGTGATAACACCAATGCCATTAACATCTCCAAGAATCCGGTTATGCATTCACGCACAAAACACATTGCTATCAGTATCACTTTTTGAAGGAGAAAGTTGCGGAAGGTGAGGTTAAGTTGGATTTTGTTCCAACTACAGAGCAAGTAGCAGATATCTTCACAAAACCATTGCCCAAGGAAGTTTTTGAGTACCTTCGCAATAAATTGGGAGTGGTCACACTTCCCAAGAATTGACTAGCTACAGGGATCACATTCTCATGGGGAGCATTTAAGTATTTGATTATCTTTTTGCTCATGTTCATGATTTTTGCTAAGTGTAATAAATTTTGCCTGAGAATGTTGTGCATGGACTCAGGGGGAGTCTACAGTAGCCCTTTGGTATTATTGTCAAAGGGGGAGAAGAGTTACAGAAATTGCACATGTGTTGCCAACAATTCCAAAGGGGGAGATTGTTGAGCAAGGTGCAGCAACAATATTGTCATTGTTGTCAACACAGTCAGATAGATCTTGTTGATGCAGTGGACAGGAAGTTCAAAAGCTATTCAGATGCAGAAGACAGGAGTTCAAAGGTTATTCATAGTATGTACAAGTGATTTTCCAAGAAGACCGAAGTGGCCCATATGCAAAAGATCAAAGAAAAAAGACAAGTAAGAAAAGTGTCACGATATCGCGACATATACAACAGGCAAGAAAAACTGTCATGATTTCATGACATGTTGGAAGAGAGAGAAAAAGCAAGAAAAACTGTCACGATTTCACGACATGTTGGAAGAGAGAAAAGTAAGAAAAACTGTCACAATTTCGCGACATGTTGGAAGAGAGAGAAAAGCAGGAAAAACTATCACGATTTCATGACATGTTGGAAGAGAAAAGGCAAGGGAAAAACTATCACGATTTCATGACATGTTGGAAGAGAAAGAGAAAGCAGGAAAAAGTGTCACGATTTCATGACAAGTTCGAAGAAAGAGAACAAGTAAGAAAAGTGTCACGATTTCGTGACATGTCGCATTTGACAGAGAGAGAAAGTAAGTTTGAAAAGTGTCACGATTTCCAACATGTCGCATTTTTCTGACTAAAATAAGGAGAGAAAGTAATGTTTGAAAAGTGTCACGATTTCTGACATGTCGCATTTTCGTGACTAAAATAGGAGAGAGAAAGTAAGTTTGAAAAGTGTCACGATATCGTGACATGTCGCATTTTCATGACAAAAGAAAGAGAGGAAGCGTACGAAAACTGTCACGATTTCACGACAAAAGGAAAGCAAGACTTAAAGGAATGTCACGATTTCATGACAAAAGCAAAGAAGTAAAGTACAAGGTGTCACGATTTTGACAAAAGAGAAGAAGACTTAAGTTCATAAAAAGAAAGAAGTAAGTACAAAGGTATGTCACGATTTCATGACAAAGAGAGAAGAAGACTTGAAGGGATGTCACGATTTTCATGACAAAAGCAAAGAAGCTAAGTACAAAAGCAAAAATGTCACGATTTCATGACAAAAGCTAAGTTGAAGACTACGAAGGTAGAAGTGTCACGATATCACGACAAAAGCAAAGTCGAAGTCTATGGAAGAAGTTCATACAAAAGCAAAGTATACGAGGAAAAATGTCACGATATCATGACAAAAGAAAAGATGAAGTCTACAGAGGTAGAAATGTCATGATATCATGACAAAAGAATAGAGAAAGCGTACAGAGGTGAAAGTGTCACGATATCGCGACATGTTGTATTTTCATGGCAACAACAACAAAAGAAGCTACAGAGGTAGAAATGTCATGATTTCATGATAGGTCATAAATGCGCAAGTCAAGAAGGAGAACCCGACTAAAATGAGAAGTATGACACAGTGGACCGACATCACTACGACATTTACAAGGGGAGTTACAGAGTGATTTCATACTGCTAAAATACGAAGAGTGATCAAAAGTAGTATGGGTTACGGGTCTTCCGGAATGAAATCATCAAGCGATGGATAAATCGAACATCTTCTTGAGTTGAAGCCGACGAAGACCGATGACAACGACTAAAATTAGGGTTTACAGTTGTTATGAAAGTCGACTAAGATTAGGATTTACAACCGACTAAGATTAGGGTTTTCATCATAAAAAATATTGTTATAAAAGGAGGGTTGTTTGGAGAATTGAGAAGGGTGGAAGGTGTGTGAAATACGGTCATTGTGCAGAGAGCAAGTCGTGTCGAATCGTGCTAAGTGCAAAATTCGCAAAGAGAGCAGAGTGCGCAAAAGGGAGAAGACGATCATGAAGTTCGACTGTAACGAAGTAGAGTGTGCGAAGTGATTGCGCAGAGAGAGCAGAGTGCATAGAGAATGCAAAGGTGAAGAAGACCAGTCAGGGTCTTGCAAAAGCAAAGGTATCTTACTATCAAACTTATAGATTCAAATTGAAGTCCAAGTTGGTGCTTGGCATCAGGGTTGGTGCTCCTTCCTTGGTGCATAAATCAGGGGTTGGTGCTCCTTCTCTTGGTGCAAATAATCAGGGTTGGTGCTCCTTTCTGTTGGTGAGCAATAAATCAGGGGTTGGTGCTCCTTCCATTGGTAAATCAGGGGTTGGTGCTCCTTTCTTGAGTAAATCAAGGGGTTGGTGCTCCTTTCTCATTTGTAGATAAATCAAGGGGTTGGTGCTCCTTCCACTGGGTGCTGGTAAATTGATTGTAAAGTTGGTGCTTTGCAAAGGCTGGATTTGGATGGTAGTCCAAGCAATCAATTTTTGAGGAGTAGCCACATTGGTGAACCTCGTTAAATCTTGTGTTGTGTGATGCTCTTTTGTTATACTTGTTGTATCTAGTAATAAGTTTTAATTGCTGCGGTATTAAGAGCTATAAATTTAAGTTTAAAGAGCTACACTGATTCACCTCCCCCCTCTCAGTGTCATTGTAAGACTAACATAATAGTTATATCCCCTCAGATCTTTAATAGACCGTATAAAAATATGCAATTTAACAATCTTGACATAAAACATATCAATTTAAATGCAATAACAAGTGATAGAATGAGTGTAAATGCTTATAATACTATGTGATTTCTAATGATATGATACATAAATGCATTAACATTATAGGATTAAGAATCATAATTTTACCCCAATATAAAATTATATAAATTTTAGAAATCAATGACGTATTCAGATATGGATTAAGAATGAGTCGTTCGAACTTGTCTCGGATCACCTGAATGGGTCCATTTCTTGCAAATTCAAAACATGTAAACCTACAACAATAAAATCAGTACAATTTCAAATTCTAAGGATGAATTCAGATGATCTGAATTCATTAAAATATGTAAAATGATAGATCTATGCTAAGGATAGAATAAATCTAACTCATCCATCATGATAGTTGTGTTTACATGCTCCTGAGATGAAGATCTGAAGCCGTGATCCGGTTTGGAACCTACAACAAAATAGAAAAACTCTTCCTTTCTTATCTAAGTCTCTTTGCAAATATTCATCTCTCTTCTGTTTTAGGTGGTTCTAGGTTTGAAGGCAGGTCAAAAAATCTAGGAGGAGATGCAAATAGACCAGGTTTATTTTGAGAAAATTTAGAAAATTTCTCGTTTTAGATAGATTCAGGTGATCCAAATTCGTCGTGAATCCAAACCTATCCAAATTTAACGCAAAATTTGGACAACACACCCAAAATAGGTGCACATGGGATTTGAATGAATTCGGGCGGTCCAAATTTGTTGGAGCCGACCAAATTCATCCAAATTTAATAAAAATGGCTAAAAGGAGGGTTTTTTCAATGTGGAAAATGAGGCAAGGGGCTGAAGGGTGATGGGTACGTTGTTAGGGAATAATAATGTGTTGACTATGGTATGGTAATTTTGAAGTGTGTCAAAATTCCACGGCTACATTTTGCCCCCTCTTTGGCACATTTATGAATAATAAATGCATTAAAGAAAGATGTACCAAAAAATGGGTATTATGCTTGCAAAAATTCAAAATTTATTCAATTTTTATTTTTATGTTGATTATCTAGGGTACCTCCTTTGAGTTTTGTAAAAAAAATAAAAATTGCAAAACTCAAAATTTGAAGCGAAAAAGGGTAAAAAAAAGGATATAAAATCGAAATTAGGGTAAAATCCTAATTCATTTTTACCCTCACTTTCTGAAAAAATGAGCTCTAGAGAAAATGGAAGAAACTTTTCATTGAGCTGATGTAGTGTGAGATTCAAGGAATAGATCGGGCGTAGTATGAGGGTAAGGTTTTTATAGTTTCTAGTTTCAGATTTTTTGGTTTATTTTGTTGATTTTTATGTTTTTTTCTTCGATTTTTGTCATCGCGGACTGTGACGACAAATTCAGACTAGGTCAGCAAATTTGAACCGTTTAAATTTGTCATTTTGGACATTTCAACTTTTACATTGAAAAATTCGGGCATTCAAATTCATTCAAATAGCGTCCAAATTGGTAAATTTTGGGTGCTATTATACAACTTTGTATTGTCCGAATTTGCAGATTTGGGTGTATTTATCATTCGAATATGTCTCGAGTAATCTGAATTCGTAATATGCATCCGAATTCCGCAACTTAAATGTAAATTCTAAAAATTACGTAAATGAGAAAACATTATTTTTTGTATTTTTAATTTTATGTTGATTTAGATTATGACATGTTCCTAATTATTGATTTTATTTGATTTTTTGTAGAGAGGTGCACTTAAGAATCGTGAGTGGCAATATAAGGATTTTGATAATAAGCTTGGAGGTTTGAGTGATGATGACATATCGGTACTATATGTGGTTGGTTTACTACATGTGGCTGAGATGCCACAAATAGATGCAAATTACTCTCTTCTAATGACCCTTGTAGAGAGATGGTATCCGGGGTCTTTTACATTCTGGTTACCGATAGGAGAGATGACTGTGACCTTGGAGGATTTCTGGATAATCCTTCGAATTATGATAAGGGGCCAATTCGTATATTAGATGATGAGTAGGGCTCAGGCCATGTAGAGGTTGATAGGAGATCCTTATTTTCCCATAGAGCAAAGTAGGGAGAGCATGGAGGGATTGATATCTGCTGAGAAGGTATCCCAGCTTACAATGATATTATCTAGGGTAGGTAGTAGGAGGTTTGTTGGTATTGTTGTGGCTGCTCCACAACGTACCCCAAAATTGGGGACCCACATTTTTGTTTGTGTTTTTGAGGGTTTTGGTATCCTTGGAGAGATAATGTTAACAAGTCCTATCTTTAACATTTGTTTTTCAATTTTCAAGGTGCCTTATTGGTGAGCATATGTTGTCTTCTTCAAGCGTTTCTGTTAAATTACCTCCCATGTATTTGAAAAGTGCTCTCCAAGGTTTGTTAGGGATAGTATCTTTGTGTAGGTCATGTGGGGAGTGTTTATGTTTTGGGAATTAAATTAATTCCACCCTTTAAAAATAGAAAAAATAAAAATACAAAAGTATATATCTTTATATATATATATATATATATTTATATTTATATCTATAAATATAATATATATGTATACAGTTAAATGTAAAAATAAAAAATTTAATAATAATAAAATAAATAACAATTAAAAAATAAATAAAAATAAAAAAATTCTCCAGGAGCATCAACGTCACCAACAATCTCATTTTGCTGGTACACCATGGTTACAGACAACATGAAGATATTTCACACAATTGGCATCATACACCTCTACAAAATTCACCCAGGTTTGTACTGAGTTTTTCATTAATTATGTGCAAAGTTATTTTAAAAATCATTTCAATGTTAATACCAGTAGATGCCAAGGTTGAGTTGGATAGTCATGCCTCTGACCAAGAAGAAATTGGTACAAGCAACTACCAATAAATTATACCAACTCATAATGGAATAAGTACCAAAATTAAAATTTGCCAAGTTTTATGGAAAATATTCTTAGAGGTGGATTTGTAAGGTAGAACAATATTTAACTCTTCATAATGTTGATTGTTTCCTATGGTTGACCATTGTATTTCTTAATTTTAAATGAAAAAAAATTAATAATAATAAAATAAAATATATGTACATATATATTTTATATATATATGTATACACATGTATTATATATTAAAATAAAAATATATATTTAAAATAATATAATAATAATAATTTAATATATATATATATATATATATATATATATTATTAAAAATAAAGCAAGGCTTTGTTACCTTTGAATAAGAAAAGCACGATAAAATTAATTTAATTATTCGGATGGTAACCATTGTGTTTGTTTATCTTTCAGGATTCAAGTGGGAAACCTATGGGCTACACAGTGGACGCAGGCCCATGAAACATAGCTATGAAGACGTGGATCAACGAGGTGGACCATATGACGATAATGACTAGTGCACTGTGGACTAGACAGTGTGCCGGTGACCTAGACCAAATACTGGCAGGCAGGCACATTATCCAAAGTAGGTGATTATAGATCGTGGATGACATAGATATCCATACTTCGACACATAGGAAGGTCTAATTTTGGTGTTCAAAACATAATTGTGTAAATATGAGAACTGTGGATACTGGCTCTCCCTCATTAAGGAGCGGATGTTATGGGTTTAAATGATGTATTCCATTTACAGTCTCAAGGGAGCCATGGCAGCAGTGAAGGCGCAGTGGTGAGAACGATGGTTTCCATGACGAACACCTGCGATATGATGTGCATGGGGGTAACGATCGTATGATGTCGATGTTCCATCATTGCCATTGGGATGACAAAGGATATAGAGCATGAGGATTTAGACATCGTTGATTTGAGGGTGAGTTAAGTCAAATGCCTAGGTTATTAGCAACGTTGTCGACGAATCGACAATATGAAAGCGATGTAACACGGCCATCGGATGGATATAGTGAGGTGGCGACATTGTATGAAGTAAATAGGTTCATTACAAAAGCGTAGACTGCATGCAAGTGGACCACGTCGAAAGAGACTGCCCGTACAAGGCATCGACTTAACAATGAAGAGGTATGTGATGCAGGCAACGTTAGGGACGAGCTCGGGTATGCAATCGAAGGGTCTCGAGGGTGAAAGTTTGGCAAAAACGTAGATTTCACGGGCTATTTGAGGTACAAATTTTAATGTGCTACTGAATGTCATGGTCAAAGAAGTAGTGCTCAAACGTGGCAAAGCTACTATGTGGACAATGTCGAAGATTTTATTTTATTGATGCAGAAGATGTGAGGACAGGGAGCTTCGTCAACGCGATCGAATGCCGAGCGTGGATGAACAGATTGCCAGAAGACTTTCCCACTTTATGGAATCAATGACTATTGCCAAATACTCTGTCATGCATGAAATAGCCCATGGAGATCCCATTATCCATGCGATAGATTGGTGTGATACATAGAGAGAATTGACTACAGTGTTGACGGTAATATCTCTGATGGACGAAAAACAACATGACATGGACAATATGGAAATACGATAAAAAGAGGTGTGATAGGCATCGAAGATTAATATGGAAGCTATGCGGACCAGCATGGCATCATCTAAAAATTAAATCGATAGTGTTGGGACATATCTGTAGTGGCAATTATGGCTATAAATACGAATATCTCAAAATATTGGACGATGCTCCAAGACTCTGATGGATTAGGGTGATGATGAATCTACAATGCGGTAAATTTGATGGACTGAAAACGAATAGCCAAATGGACTTCGAGCATCACGGCAGACCTACATTCACTTACATGAGCCCCACAGTCTTAGTAGTGTAAACAACGAAGAGCACAGAATGAGGATATAATGGACTGAGGATTGAAGGAGCTATGGTTCGACAACCAAGAGTGCATGTTTTGTTTCTTTTATTGCTTATGTAGAAGGGTGGTTTCACAGTAAGTAGACAACCTGCACGGGATAGCAATGAGAAGAACGAACCAGATTTGTTCTATAAACTGTAGTGGAAGAGTACCATGTGAGACGTGTTCAGATCCTCTTTCATTACAGCTCGCTTTAAACACTGCTAGCAAATGTGTTCATCTCAGCAGAAGTATGACACCAGGGTAATATTTTTGATGCACCTACGATATGCAGGTAGGTGTAGCCGAATTTGGGAGTTACACGACGATGAACGTGCGAGAAGAGTGATGCCCAAGAGGCCATGAGTGAACATCGGTGGGACATGGGCAATGAAATAAATAGAGTCATGCTTCACACACGATGCTATCAACCTGGATTAGACAGAGTCTCACGGGCATATCAATAAATATTGTCACAACCGCTGATAGAGGTAAACATACGGGTGTTTAATTAAAATGTTTCATGGAGAAGGGTTGAGCATTTCATTATGTGGAAGTAAAATAAAAGTCTTTGGATGCAAGGTTGTAAACAAAGGGAATTAATTTACCTTTGCAATATCAGTGAAATAAATATGAAACGAAAATAAGGTGAAACGTAAGAGAAGAAAAGGAGGCGAATGATTTCCAATTGGAAAATGAAACGAACAACATTGGAGAAGAATAGAGGAAAATACTTTTATAAAAAAATTAAATAGAGCAAGAAGGCATGGTACATGGGCTGGTTCTTCTGGGGAAGGGCCACATGCTTCTGGAAAAAGGATGTACATAGAAAAGTTTCTTGTTCTAATGCAAATTTTTTTGGCAGGATTTCTGCACCTTGTGAGCAAAATAAGAGGAGAATCATTTCTGAATGTTTTGGGTTTAATGTTCATTTTTCTTTTCTCAGTTTTTAGATTTATAGGCAATGTTTAATGCATTTTATGGTTGCATTGTTGAATATCTAAAAATAGAGAAGTCATTTTGTTCCTTAGAAGCTTGCATCTAACTTATTTCGGGATGTGCAAATGCAGTTCCAGTTAGGTTGGGTTATGTTCAAAAACTCTCATATCTCGGGTTTTGCATGATAGGGTAGCATGAAACTACTATTAGTTTTTTTTTCTAGATTTTTTGCATTTTATTTTCATTTCCATTTTTTTTTTTCCGAAACCTTCATTTTGCGTATTTTTTTAAACTTCAAGGATTAAAATAAAAATAAAAATAAATTAAAATGATAAAAATAAATACATGGGTGTAAATAATAAGTTTCAACATTTCATCCGAAACAAATTCAAACTCATTCTGAAGCCATTTAGATTTTATAAAAATTGTTGAAAATTGTTGTTTTATAAGGATTTTTATAATTTCGGAATTTTATTTTTTCACATTTTGAAGGTAAATCAGATTTTTTCAACTTTACATTTTTATTTGCAAGCATAAATGAACTTCCCTTTATGAAAATTTCAATTTCATTAAAGGGGGTAAATTTTAATGACATTCCATCAGCTTTCATTTTTGGAGCAATAAATTACTTTTTCTTTATGAAAATTTTGATTTCATCAAAGAGAGGTAATTTATACACTACATCAAAGGCTATTGTTTTAAAGCATTAAATTATTTCTTCTTTATGAAAATTATGATTTCATTAAAGAGGGATAATTTATGATGACAATTTAAGGCCATTATTTTAAAGCAATAAATTGTTGTCTCTTTATGAAAATTAATTTCATCAAACAGGGATAATTTATTTATTATATCAAAGGCTACTATAGCTACAAAGTTGGTCATCCAGATTATTCCATATTGAGGTTTAAAGCAACAAAAGGAATTCTTTCATCATTTGAAATTCATATTTAGAGATAGGTTTTAATCTTCTACTTCATGCTTAAAGTAGGATTTAATACAATATAAAACTTGTTTAAAATCTGCTTAACCAAAATAATATAAAAATCTACCTTAAAACATTTCAAGATAAAAGGAATTAAGGCTCTACATCGTGGTCATATGAGGGCCAATTCACATTTACATTTCTTTAAGTTTTATGAACAATCATTAGTATAGCATGATAAAATAAACCAACACATGCCCCTTGTTAACAATTACTTGCAATCACTAAGGTATTCCTAGCATTCAATTGATATATCTTCATTGAGATTACTAATACACATGTACAATGCTTATATAGCGGAACCTTGGAGAAGTTGTTTTGTTTTAACTTCTTTGCAAGAGAGGGTTTTGTGATCAAAATCCTAAGGGTGAGTGTGGTTTTGCAATTGGGAAAAATTACCACTCAACATTTTGGCACTAGAAGATTACCATCAGAGTAGACAAAATTTACCTTGGGCTTTATCAGAGGTGGTCACATATATGCGATATACTAGTCAACGGTTTGCATGGGGACCTTTTGTACTATGCTTCTTATATAGGACATTGTTTAGTGTCGTGTATAAGAAGGGTTGTGGTCTAATCATGACCACATTGCTACATATTTGGTACTAGGAGCATATTGCAGTTAGAAGACCCATAGGGCTACCTCACCAGCAGATAGAGGATGGATGACCTATTACATTTCAATGGGCTCCTATAATAGGTCCAGTAGGAGGGAGGAGGATGAGTGATCTAGAGGCGGTCAGATGGGCTATTGATGATTTGACTACTGAGAGCATTTGTTGATACCCTAGTGTGGACATTCAAGCTGGGATAATGATGTTGAGGAGTTAGCTTGAGTTTGATGAGTTTGGTGGCTCAGGATGGAGAAGGGAGAGATAGAGCTACATCAACCATATCGGGTGTTATGATAGTTTGGAGTAGTAAATGGGATTCCTTCAATATGGGATTTTCCAATCCAATGCTTTTTTTGGGATCCCACGACTACTAGTGGAGCACCATATCTGACGAGGTTTGTTGAGGTGGATGAGGATGACCCCATGATTGCACCCCCAGATGTTGATGATGTGGGAGTGGTGGATAGATATCAAGAGTGGTATGCTACCATCCATCCTATGAGGATCACTCAAGAGTTAGATCAGGTACAACAAGTATTTTGAGAGGTGGCTAGATGGAGGTCTGCTAGCCAGTCAAAGAGAGAGAGGTCAAGGACATAGAGGAGAGGTGGTCCTCGAACAAGAGGAGGGTGACAGATACAGAGGGTATCTCAGTAGGAGAGAGCCCTTTAGATTGGTGGAGAGAGGGATACTGAGGTGCCATAGTAGCAGACTAATATGCCACAACATGATACCCTATCTCCTTAGCAGGAGGGCCCTAGACCTAGTTCACCCAGGAAGGGTGTAGCTATGGAGGTTGGGGAGTCAAGCAGTGCTGGAGAGGTTGTTGCTCTTCAATCAAGAGATAGATGGTCTAAGGAGTCAGATCAGTATTCAAGCGAGTTGGATCCAGTCATTGGAGGGATAGCTCTCATAGGCTTAGACTTTATTGAGTCATGCTTAGGCTCAGTTAGCCTGGATGTAGGGACATGGGTCACATCAAACACAGTCATGGACCCATCAGTCAAGGAGCGTGGCTTTAGGCTAGTCATCAAGGAGTAGGATAGTAGTGGTAGAGTTGGTCACGACATCACAATGAGCATCCTTCTACTAGAACTTTGTACTATCAGCTAGTTCTTGAGGGTCAGAGGGCTCCTTTGCCCCTAGAGTTTGCTCCTCCGAGTTATTCTCGGTTAGGTTCTAGGTCAGTGTCTGGGGCTCCTCAGTTTTAGGAGCCCAGACCACCTCCAAGTGATGAGGCCCAAAGTTCTAGGGGTTCTAGGGGATGATATACCAGGTTGGATTTTGTGGTATACCCCCTAGTGACTGAGTATGCCTATTTTATGATTGTGGCCTACCAGTCGATTTTTTTGTACCCTATGTATTTTTGATGATATATATATATATATATATATATATATATATATATATACATATGACTATTATTGTTCTCTTTTTGATATTTTGGTGTTTATGTGTATGCATAATGCAAAATATGATTTATTTTTTATGATCTACATAATCATGCTTTCATTCATGTTTGATTGCTAATTTTTCTTTCATCATGCTTAATCAAGATATGGAAAAAGTAAAGTGTAATTTATAATGTGATTGGTTTGTTTTGTAGAAGAAAAGTATTTTGAAAATGAACCCTATTGATTTTGATCAGTTAACAATATATCTCGAGGATGTATGCTTGTATATGACCGTCTATGGAGGCTGCCCCTCGCGTTGGTCGTTAAGCGGATCCTGTATGAGATTTTGTTATATTGCTAACATCAAAGGGTTGTGGTCAACAAAATAATTTGAAATTTTGTTGATTTAAAAGTGATAATTTGATGAAAAGTATTTTATGATTTTTAAGATTAATTCTGACTTAATCTTAAAGGAGGTATTATTAGATGAAGATGACTAAGCATGAAAAATTGGGTAGAGGACTTGCACTAGGCATAATATTCCTAGTGTGAAATAAATAGAAATATTCATGCCATCATCACGAAGTCAATATGTAGTTATATGAGAAAGTGATTATGTATGATTAATGCAAGTTTTGTAAATGATAAGCGATCATGCAATATAGTAAAATGGAAGTATTTATGTTAAGTGATAGGTATGAAAATGCAAGATGAACTATTTTTTAGGACCAATTGCATATGCTAACAATCATACCAATCCATGATGAAATAATGACGTTTTTCTAATCAACCTTCAAGGAGAATTTTGGTCATTTCTAGGATGAATTCAAATTTATCAAGAACCAATGTGTGATTTGTGTATTCATTTTCCATATTGACCTTAATTATGATACAAAATCTCTCAAGGATCAAATGTGTGTGCTTATGAAATTCATTTACCAATTTTGAGTAAGGTAATGATGCAAACCAACTTTTAAGAACCAATGTGTGTGTGAAATGAGGAGTTCATTTACCATGATTTTATGCATTCAGTTGGACTTAACTACTATGTAATACAAGCTACCAAAAGCTAGCTAATCCACAAGCTGACATTGGTCTATACAAAATAAGGTCGCTAATGTGATAGACATGTCACCACGCGTAAGACTACCCTATTTCCAAGTGGGATTCATTCAGCCCATTGTTGTAATAGGGATCACCCCATGGTGTTCAAATAACTGAGGAATTCTAGGGATTCAAGCTCATTACCCCCTTATTTTCTTTTTATTTCTTTGAGTAGGGATTCTTGTTCATTTTTTGTTTTTGAACAAGGGGATTTTATTGCTTTGTAGTAAAAGACATTTTTGCTTTGCTTTTTACTCTCTTTTTTCAAGGGATACTTGCTCAGATTAGACAAAGAGCAAGGGATTTTATTCGGGTAGGGGGGAGCTTGTCCTTTTGCCAATTCTCAGCATTCTAGACCATGCGCATAATAGGATAGCAAGGGAAACCTTTCGCTTAAGGAGCTAGGACTACTATGTAGTATCATATTTCCTTGTGCAAAATCATTTTTAAGATGTGTAAGTGTGTTTTGGTTCAAAAAGTGGCAAGATCAGTTCCCAAAACTTCAAAATTTATTTAGTGAAACAGTAGTGCTTTTGGTTCAAGAGAGATTTATAATCAATATCTAGAATCAAGATTTTATTAAAGTGTATATTTGGTGAGTGGTTCAAGATAATTTTTGAATTCTTCTGAAAGAAACCAAAATTGACTTATGAATTTTGATAACATCGGTCTAATTATATAAGTGGGATAATAATTGGATGTGACCATATGGCGTTATGCAATTGGACCACAATTTTATTTTGATAAATTCATAGATAAATGCAACTAAGTGAAATATGATTTAAATAAGATGATTGAAGTAGATGCAAGAAATGTATGTACAAGGTATTTACAACTATGTACAATGGTGAGATTTTTTGATTTTATGCATAGTATATTTTAAGATGCATTATATTCATGGGTTCCTTAAGATATTTTCCATCTAAAGTTGCCAAGCGATATGCACCTGATCCAAATTTTGTAGTGATGATGAATGGACCTAGCCAATTTGGTTGAAATTTTCCTTTAAGATCAGTTTCGAGCATTTGTATTTTTCTGGTTTTCTTTAAGAACTAGATCACCAACCTCAAAAGATCGGGTATGAACCTTCTTAGAGTATGATATTTTGAGTTTATCTTGATAGGAGCGAAGGTGCTCTAAAGCATTTATATGCTTTTCATCTAGTAATTCCAGTTGGCTTAGTCATCCAACACGATATTCATCTCCTACTTCAACATCTTGAAGTAAAAGACCTAAAGAAGGGACTTCAAGCTCAAAAGGAAATACAACTTCAGCACCATATACCAAGACAAAAGGAGAAGCGCCAGTAGGGGTTCAAACACTAGTTTGATAAGCCCATAAAGTAGGATATAATTGAGTATGCCAATCACGTCTTGATTTATTAACCAATATTTTTAGGATTTTAATTAGAGTTTTATTGGATGCTTCAGCTTGGCCATTTCCTTATGGATAGTAAGGAGTAGACCATCTATGTTGGATTTTATACTTAGCACAAAGTTTTTGTATGTCTTTATTTTTGAAGCAAGTTCCATTATCAGAAACAAGTGTGGATGGAATCCCAAATCTATAGATGATTTGATTGAAAATAAATTTAGAGACTTGGGTTCCTGTGCAAGAAGCCAATGGCATGGCTTCTACCCATTTTGTAAAATATTCAGTTGTTGTTATGATGAATTTATGACCATATGATGAAACTGGATTAATTTTCCCTATAATGTCTAAGCCCCATTTTGAAAAAGGCCAAGGGGAAGAGATAGCTTGAAGCTCTTGGGCTAGAGCATGGACTAAATTTGCGTGTCATTGATATTTGTCACATCGATGCACATAGTCATTGGCATATTTTTCCATGGAGGGCCAAAAATAGCCCATTCATAGGAGCTTTTTAGTTATGGCTCGACCACTAAAATGACCTTCGCAAGATCCATCGTGCACTTCACTTAGTGCTTTCTTGGATTCCTCTAGGTTGAGGCATCTTAAAAGGATACCTTCAAAAGACCTTTTATATAAAGTATTTCTGACAATTATGAAATAAACAACTCTTTTACGTAATAGTCTACGCTGATTCCTATCTAAGCCATCTGGGTATGACCCATTTTGGAGAAAATCGAAGATATCTCCATACCATGATCCTGAGGATGTTTCTTCAATTGTGAAAACATCTAAGGGTGCTAGGAAATATTCTAATGATGTGGGTTCCCAAAGTTGGTGAATGATGATAGTAGCATGATCATCATCCAACTCCAAAGGAATAAGAGAAGCAATTGTTGCCATAGCATCCATAGAACGATTACTAGTACGAGGGATAGCTTCGATAGTAACTTTCTCAAATAAAGATATAAGTTTCAAAACATACTCTTTATAAGGGTGGAGTTTCTCATCTCAGGTTTGATAAACATTATTGATTTGATTTACCATGAGTTGTGAGTCTCCAAAAACTGATAAGATTTTAATATTCAAGGATAAAGTTGCTCGTAACCCAAGGATCAAGGCTTCATATTCTGTTGTGTTATTTATACAGGCAAATTGGAGTTTAAAATATAATGGGATAAGTTATTTATGGGGAGACACTAATATAATGCCTACACCTACACCACTCATGCAATGGGCTCCATCAAAAAATAGAGTCCAAGAATCTAAATGTTCACCTTCTAGGTTAAGGCATTCATCTGGAAACTCTATTGTCAAAGGGTGAGTAGATTCTAGAGGGGCAGTGGTGAGTTGATCGACTATGACTTACCCTTTAATGGATTTTTTTCCAATAAAGGTTAGATCAAACTCACTCAGATCCAGAACCCATTTCATTGCACGTCCTGATAGATAAGGTCTACTCATCAAGTATCTTAATGGATCAAATTTTGCTATGATAAAAGTTTTTTGACTAAGCATATAATGGCGCAGTTTCTATGTAGAAAACACAATAGCTAAGCAGAGTTTTTCTAAAGGAGTATAACGAGTTTCATAACTTATCAAGGTTCTACTTATGTAATAAATAGCTCTTTCTTTCTTATCCTCATCATGTTGTGCTAGCATTGCTCCTAACGCAAGTTCTGAGGTAGAAATGTATAGAATAAAAGGATGCTCGGGCCTAGGAGGAACGAGTACTGGCGGTGTAAGAAAATATATCTTAAGAGCTTCAAAGGCTTCTTGAAATTCCTCATCCCATTTGAAAAAGTATCTTTCTTAAGTAACTTAAGAAAGGGTTGACATTTATCCACTAATTTGTCAATGAAACGATGGATAGATTGGAGCTTACCTTGTAAGCTTCAGAGTTCTATCAAGGTTTTTGGTGGTGGTATATCAATGATTGCCTTGATTTTGATAGGATCTATCTCTATTCCTCACATAGACACAATAAATCCCAATAATTTACCTGATTTTACTCCAAAAACACATTTTTCTAGGTTTAAGTGGACTTTATATTCGTGGAGTCTATTAAAGACTCATCGCAAGTCGGGAATATGATCCTCTTCCTTAATGGATCGAGCTATGATGTCATCTACATAATCATGTAATATTTCATACATCATATCATGAAACACGTAGGTCATAGCTCATTGATAAGTTGCTCCTACATTCTTTAGACCGAAGGGCATTACTTTCCAATAGAAAGTCCCCCAAGGTGTAATGAAAGCAGTTTTAGGTTGATCTTCTTGTGCTATACGGATTTGGTTGTATCCCAAAAATCCATCCATAAGGGATAACATCCCACTTCCTACTATGAAATCAATTATTTGATCCATATTAGGAAGGGGAAAATCATATTTGGGACATGCAACATTGATGTCCCTAAAATCAGTACATACTCTGATTTTAGTAGCCTCTTTTTTAGTTACTGGGATGACATTAGATATCCAATCAGAGTAATCTATGGCCTGAATGAAATCAACGTCTAATAACTTTTGCAACTCATCTTTGACTAGCAAGGCTACTTTAGGATGCATTTTCCTAAGTTTTTGTTTCATCGGTTTAGCGTCAGGGCGTACCACTAAGTGGTGCATGATGATAGAAGGATCTAAGCCAGGCATATCTGCATACGTCCATGCAAAGATATCAGGGTATTCCACAAGAAGTGTTGTGTATTTTATTTGTTCTTCTTTACTCAAGGTAGCTCCAATTTTGACCATGTGAGGATTAATTTTTGTTCCAATATTGATTTTCAAGATATCTTCTACCAAAATATTTAAGTCCCTTTCAAAGTTAGGAGGGGCGGGTGAAACACCCATTTCTTGAAGTTCTTCTAGGGATAATTTGGCTAACTCTTCTTGTGGGGTTATTGTGTGGACATGGGCTATACATGGGATAGACCCATCGAAGAAGAAACCATTCCTCATGACTTCTTCGAGGGAGATGTCAAAAAAGATATCTCCTTCTATACACTCATCTGGAGTGGCAATCATTTTTGGATGGACTATTGAAATCATATTGCAAGAAAAATGAGTTTACCTTCTCCTCTTATTATTCATTAGATGTTTTTGATTTTCTAAATATTCCTCATATGTGATTAGATGATCATCATTATTAAAGGGAAAAGGCTGAAATTTTGTAGGGATATAACCTATACCACATCAGGGCAGGCCATTCCTCAATCTCAAATGGTTCGCGTATGCCATTTTCAAAATGACCCAAACCTTTACCTCTGTAACCCATATCACACATCATTTGCTTCGATTTTATATATTTGTTGGAAAAGTAGCATTGAGAAAAATTGTCTTCATCGAATGTAAAGCTTATTTGCTTAATATTGATTTTATCGGGAGAACATCCTACGAAAATAAAAGTACAACTTCCAACATGATATATGTTTCCCCGTTTGCAAGGTAAACCTGTCGTACGTGGGGATGGCGGTAATTGGGACAAGACAATGGAGTCTTGTACAACAAAATTAGCATGCTCTATAGGTGCTAATATGGTAGATAAATCTAGTAAGGCTTCATATATGAGGGGATATGAGGTGGAAGGATTATCAGTTTTAGATGGTATAGTTGTGTCAGAAGAAGGTAAAGGTTCAATTTTTGGAGAAGAAGACTTAGGGGGAATAGGAATTGATGATGATAAGGCTGGACAAAATGGAACATCAATAGGTTTCACCATTGCACACATATCAAAAGGTCTAGGATCTCCATGGATGGTGACCAATTGATTTTTAAACTCAAACTTGACACATTGATGTAGGGTAGAGGGAACTGCCCTCATTGCATTAATCCAAGGGCATCCTAGAAGGATGTTGTATGATGTAGGACAAGATACAACAAAAATAGATGTGTCTAATATTCTAGGGCCAACTTGTAATGGGATAGATATCACACCACAAGCTTCTTGGGTTTCATCATTAAAATCTTTTATAATCATTTTAGTTCTTCTTAAGTCTTCATTTTTGAACCCAAACCTTTTGAAAAAGTCATAGGTGCAGATATTTAAGGATGAGCCATTGTCAATTAATACTCTCTTAATGCCTACATATCTGATTAATGTTGTTATGTATAAGGGATTATCCCTATGCATACTATGTGGAGGTATATCTTTGTCATGAAAATCAATGTAGTCAACTCCATGAGAAGCTACAACATTCACTACAACAGTTGGTTCTATATCCTGAGGTACCATCATTTGACTCAAGGTGTTCATTAATTCTTCTCTATGAACTGATGAAGTTCTAAGAAGATCTAAGAGGGAAATCCTAGCTATCGTATTAGCTAGTTGTTCATTAATATCAAAGGGAGCTTTTTGTTGAGGTCAAATTACATTATTTCCCTTATAAGGTGGTTTTAGAACAAAGGGTGGTTGATCCTCATTATTTGGTTGAGTTGTAGGTAATTGAGAATTTTGAGTTCGAGCTTGTTGTCTAGTAATGGCTCCAACTGTAGCCACAATGTTGTTTGATTGATGGGGAATGGGAGGATCATCTTGAACAAGTTGTGATCTAGCATTTGATGTTTGTTCTATGGGAAGAAGTTGTTGTGAAGAAGGATGGGTTGTTATCATTCTTGGAAATGGTTCCTCTAGAATTAATGAATTTGTGATGGGTAGAATTGGTCCTGATTCATCTTCTGAACTATTAGAATGTAAGGAACTAATGTCTACCTCAAATTCAATTTCACTTTCTATATGGTTCAAGGATGAGAATTGTATTGTCTTTCCTCGAAATGGCTCAATTGTGACAATAGATTGAGTAGGCACAAAGGGAGTTTGTGAAGGTTGCGATGGTAAGTGACTACTAATCATTCCCACATAACATGTTGGATGAGGTACAGTCTTATAGTCTAGCTGATTTACAACTTCCTTACCATGGTTTGGTAAAGGATTTTGGAAGATGTCTAGATCTTGATTGGCATTTTGTACCTATTGCTTTTGTGGTTCTATTGGTGGATTAGCCTTAGGTGGAGGATTTTCCACTCCCAATTTTCCATTGTCAATCAAGTCTTGTACTAAGTGTTTCAATATTTTACAAGTGTTGGTTGGATGTCCATCAACTTGATGGAAATCACAATGTTGGTCCAGTCTATACCAAGGTTGAGAGGGGTCAGGTTGCCGTATCTCTGGCAATTTTATCAAACCTCTTTCCACCAATTGCGGTAAGACCATTGTCAAAGGTTGATTTAGTCTTGTGAAGTTCCTTTGTGGAGGTTTTTGGGGTGCTTTTAACACAAAATTCTGTGTAGTTTCTACGGTATTAAAATTTGGAGGGGGTCTACTATCTGTAACCCCATCTCCTACCACATGTTTGTTCTTGTACTGATTTTTAGATGACTTGTCTTCATCCTTATTTTTAAATTATCCCCTTCTAATTAGGGCTTCTTCTACCCTTATTTCCAAGTCTATAGCTTGATCAAAGGATGTTACGGTAGCCATAGCTAACTCATAGGATAGTTGCTCTTGTAAATTCCCAATGAAAATTTCTAACATTTCCCTTGGAGGTAAAGTGAAATGTAGTTTTCCTAGAATTTTTCTCCATCGAGCTAGAAATTCTGCAAAGCTCTCTTCTTTTCCTTGTTTGAGGTTGTACAAATCTTTGATTGTGACATGCCTCTCTATGTAGGCACCAAATTGATGTACAAATAATTCTGTAGTTTCTTCAAAATTTATTAAAGAATGTGTTGGCAATTGATAGTACCATTCCAATGCCATACCTCCTAAAATTTTTGGGAATATCTTTAATAATAACATATCATCATATGCAATGTCATGATAAGTTGTCCTAAACATACGAATATGCTCGATTGGATCTTCGATTGGATCTTCGACCATTCATTTTGTTCTATTTTTAGTTGTTGTTCTCCTAGAATTTCTTCTATTTTTGCTTTAGCAATAGGGTTTTTATTTTTTGACTCATCTTTGGAGCTAGTAGCCACTTTTTTACCACTCCTTAAATTTTTAGGCATCTTTCCTATTGATGATAATTAATATTTTTTTTGTTTTTTTTCTTTGTTTATTTTTGTTTATTATCCTTAATTTAAAGAGAAAACAATTTCAACTCAAGTATTTATAGAATTTTGATAATAATGTTAAATGGTTTAATATTATTTAAAAAATTTGTGAATGTCATTAATGGGCTCTAAATATTTAGGACTCATATAGTGTTCTTCCTCAAAAGAGAAATCATCTACTAGAATTTGGATGAAGTGGACAAGGGTAAGTTCCTTAGTTTCTAAAGTAGAAGGTTGGACTTGTTATTTATAACAATATTCTCGAAAAAGGACTACCCTAGGTGCTTTGTGATATCTTCTTTGTTCTAGGGTTACCTCGTTATTCTCTAAGTATGCTAAGAATTGATGGACATTTAATGCTTCTTCCATATAGTTATCCCAAGGATAGATACTTGAATGAACACTGGCTCATTTATTTGTAAGTCAACGTTCACAACCTCTTTTGATTTCAAAATAGGGAGAGTAATAACCTGACCCTAGGGCTTTGGTAACATCAATTCTTTTAATTTTTATTATTTCTTCAAATCTACTCTTAATGATACTAAAGTCTCTCCACAAGTCCACTTGGAATTCTGTATTATTGTGTTTATAGAAGAGGTCAACCTATTACTCTATGAATGTTTTCTAAGATATATAAATGAAGACTCTTTAATACTATTTTCTACCATTTAAGAATATTTTTGTTTTTATTCTTGTTTTTTTGTTGTTTTTTATTTTATGAAAAATTAAAAATAACAAAGTTGACTATGATGGTGTAGTTCAAGTTGGGTTCACCAAAAAATATAGACCCAAAATTTTCGTACCCCTTTCTTCCAAGCTAATGGATTCATGCCTAAAAGGGGGAGGACAAATAGTGGATCTGCACCTCAGAGAAGAAGCACTTGAGTTGCGCTCTCTTTGGTGTTTGTCAATGAATGGGATGAGGGTTCACCAAGAAACACATTCTATGATGGTTTCCATGCCTAGGTAATGTGGATGTTTGTTGTGTTCTTTTTTTAGCACATACACCTAGAGTTTGGCCAAAAATGCAATTTCTACCTAGCTATATGCAATTTATCTTTCCTTGAAAACAAATGGCATACAAGTCTATCTAGAAAGGTAGCAAATCCAACTAAGATGCAATGACATAAAATGTAAATTTTATACTAATCATGAGTGTTTTGTTTTTATGCTTTTTGGTGTAAAATGATGAATGCACTTAAATCTATGTTTTTGGTTTTTCCTTATTTTTTAGATGCAAACAATGCACAAAGCAGAGAAAATTGGTTGATTATAATGTTAAGTAAAAAAATTATATTTTAGACCTTAGCTGGTCCATCTGTTTGAAGTTTTAATGAGATCAGATCTGCGATACGACTTTGGATCACCCGAACTTATTTTGAATCACCTAAATCAGATTTGGAGCACTCAAATCTATCAGAACCTGCAACATTCACAATAACAAACTAAAATTTTTAATTAGGGATAGGGGATCTGCATAGTTCATAGTAGATCATGATCTGTAACAATCAGATCCCATCGACTCTTTAATAAACCATAGCAAAATATGCAATTTAACAATCTTGACACAAAGTATATCAATATAAATGCAATAACGAGTGATCAAATGAGTGTAAATGCTTATAAGACTGCAATTTCTAATGATATGATACGTAAATGCATTAGCATGATACGATTAAGAATAAAAATTTTACCCCAATGTAAAATGATATAAATTTTAGAAATAAATGACGTATTTGGATTTGGATTAAGAATTTGGGCCATTCGAACTTGTCTTGGGTCACCCGAATGGGTCCATTTCCTGCAAATATAAAACCTGTAAACTTGCAATGGTAGAATCAGTACAATTTTGGATTCTAAGGATGAATTCGGATAATATGAATTCATGAAAAATATGAATTGACATATCTATGCTAAGGATAGAATAAATATAACTCATCCATCATGATAGTTGTGTTACGCACTCTTGAGATGAATATCTAAAGTCATGATCCGGTTTGGAACCTACAATGAAACAAAAAATCTCTTCCTTTCTTCTCTAAGTCTCTCTGCAAATATTCATCTCTCTTCTATTTTAGGTGGCTTTTGGGTTTAGTAGTGAAGGTAGGTCAAAAAATCTGGGAGGAGACGCAAATAGACCATGTTTTGTTTTCAAGGAAATTTAGAAAATTTCTTGTTTTATATGGATTTGGGTGATCCAAATTCGTCGTGAATCCAAACCTATCTAAATTTAACACAAAATCTGGATAGGATGCACAAAATAGGTACACATGGAATTTGAATGAATTCAGGCAGTCCAAATTTGTTGAAGCCAACCGAATTCATCCAAATTTAGTAGAAACGACTAAAAGAAGGGTTTTTCTAGTGTAAAAAAAGAGGCAGGAGCTGAAGGGTGATGGGTACGTTGTTAGGGAATAAAAATGTGTTGACTATGGTATGGGAATTTTGAAGTGTGTCAAAATTTCGTGGCTACAATCCTATTGTAATATGTGATATGTGTTAGTTATTTAGGAATCATAGGATATCAAATACACTTTGTCGTATTTTCTCTTGGGCCTTTTAAAAAGTGAGGAATTGATGTTGTTGAACCATTTCTATGACAACATTAAAAAAATAAGTTTATCATCATTGTAATAAATTATCTCACTAAGTGGTTTGAACCTCATCCAATGAAGTGAGAGATAAATAAACAAGTTGCATGGTTTATCTATGAATGAATTATTAGTAGATCTTGTTATCTAATGGATATTATCTCTTATCAAGGTCCTCACTTTCTAAACAAAGTGGTGAAAATATTAATGACTTAGCTTGAAATAAAACATAGTACCAATGGCCAAGTGGAACCAATCACATGTTATGTCAAATACTTATAAAGGATGCAAATTTTCAAGTTGACATGTAGGACAAAAGAATTAATGTGACACTATGGGCCTATAGGGCCATAATCAAGTCAATGATAGAGTATCTCCATTCTTGTTGATATAAAGCATTGATCATGTTATTTATATTAAATATGAAATTCCATCTATGAAAATGATAATAAGGGATAATAAGGATAAAGTATATTCTTTGAATGATTGGATGGTATAAATACACCAACTAGATTAAATACAACAAATAATGTAGGACCGAATCACCAAGAAGAAGATGAAATAAAATGTATTAGGATAAAATGATCAAGTGTACCCATTCAAAGTTAATGACTTGGTGATAGTGTACAATGTTCAACATAGAAAGATAATATACAAAAAATTTCTATCAATATATATATGCCCATATAGGATAGTAACTTTGCATGACAAGGAAACATATAAGCTTAAGGAGTTAGATGGAAGGCCTACTAATAAGGCCTATTCCATAAAGTGGATAATTTATTATCTAGATCACATGTAAAATTTTAGAATCGACTACAAGAAGATAGAAATATTAAAGAAATAAAAGGGACGAACCTTAGATATAGATCATACCTAAAATCAGATGAGGTGCAAAATAAATGATATTTATGCATAAAATGATGAAGGCATGCATGATCAAAGGTTTAGATCAGTTTGAAAGGACTTTCATCTAGAAGAGGATGATTCCTTTAAGAATGAATATGATGAAGATCAACCACTAGTGGACTGAGTAGTAAATAGGAAGGGAAGAGATATGAACATAAAATTTTGTTATGTTATTTATATGATAAAAAGTATGTATAGTATAGAATTGACTAGATTGTTAGAGAAGAATATGGATTTATAGCTTGTTTGGGGTATTTGTGGCACAATATCTTCATTAGGAAGTTTTTCAATGACCATGAAGGAATAACAATATTATAGGCAAAATATTTGAATAAAAGGAATACAAGAAGAATATTGTGATAAGGGCATTTCATGATAAAAAGTAATGATAATAGTAAAATTATAATTATCTTTGTCATGGTAAATTATATTTTTCAAGTATGTCAAAAAGATATATTGTAAATAATATATTATAAATTCTCTAAAAATGTCTAAAAGTCTAAGATACTCTAAATTACTTTTAAAAGTATTATGAAGTTATTAAAATATAATAGTAAAAGCTTAAAAATAAATTCTTTAGAAGCATATGATATTTTAACTATATCATATATGTTAAATATCATAATAAAAATCCAATAAAGATATCTGTAATAATTTAATATTATGAAAAGAGTCCAAAAATTAGATCTCTAGAAAGTGTTAACAAGTATCCATCTAGAGTTTTCCATCCATGTAATATCTAGCTCCCATAAGTCTATAAATAGGGAAGATCCACCTTATAAGAAGTAAGTTGAGAAAGTGTGAGCTCAAGAAAGTAAGAGAGAGTCCAATGTGAGAGTAAGGGCTAGCAATATAAGGTGTAGAAACTAAAATCTGGTCAATCTGATTATGCTACCATAAGCAACGGCTAGATGACACACCAAGGCCCCTAAGACAGCCCTCGGTAGGTATACAATGGTCCTAACCACTCAGTGCAAGGTTTTGGAAGGTTTCAGACCACTTTTGGGATCTTTTGAACACCTTGTTTCTATTCATCCCACCCTGGGACAAATATAGATTATATTCATCCCACCCTGGAGTGAATAGCAGCATTCATCCCAATGTGGGGCAAATAGCAGGTTTTACCAGCAAAAAGTCAAATCTGGGCCAATGGCACCCAGTAACGGTTAGATTCTTGGCTATTATTTCCCACAAGTTAGGGTATGCACCAATTTTTATGACATGCTCAATGAATGAGGCCAATTTTGGAGATTCTCCTCTCCCTCAAATGGATGCCACCCTGCCAAATGGCGCCTCTTGCCCTGCATGCCCTTGCATGCCCTTTGACCCATGAAGCCTCCTTGGGCTATAAAATGGATGCATTTTCCACATAAAATAGAGGTAAGAGTTTATTTTTATGCAACGGAGTGCTACTAATATTTCCCCTCACATTTTGTGCCCATTTTTCCCTCAGAATCTCTACCTAGTGAAGGAGGTTCACGAGTGAACTAGGAGGCACAATTTATCACATAATCGAACCATATGAGTGAATTACCTCACCAAATTTGATGAAAATACATCCCATAGTTTTTTTCATCAATACTAAGTGGAATTTGTGGTAAAATTTAGGCGGAAACGGTGGGCGTCCCACCCCTGGGCACCTCCTAATTTATGACAGTCTTATTCGTCCCATCCTATTATGAATATAAATATGTAACTAATTTTATTACATTTTTTTATTTATTATTTTCTACATGTTATTATTATGCTTCAGTTCAAATTTCATGTCATTCTGAGCTATATTGGCTGAGATATTGTAATTTTAGTGTTTTGCAGGGTCTCATGCAGTTCTCCAGCGGTCATCTGAGGAAACTTCTAAAATGTTACTGATTTTTCAAATATGATCAAATTAGTTTCTTTAAAATATAATTTTTTGTGTTCTGTCCAATTTTCATGTGTTTTGAATATGTGTAGGGCCAGAAATTATTTGCTTTATGTTTTGCAAGTTGCGCACGATCATTGCAATAACAAGGCACCAACAGACACAATTTTGATGCAATTTTGGGTGATATCTTCCCAAAAACTCCTATTCTACTTATCTATGTAATTTAATATCATTTGGAGTTCATTTGATATAGGCACGCCACATATGCTATTTTCTTGCTTGTGGGGATTGCATGTTTTACATCATACGCACTTGTTATTTGATATTTTTGGTTTCCTTGTGTGCAGGTGCAGGTTTTATAGTGTATCAGGAATTATATCAAGACTTCAAGATAAAATATGCAAGCGATGGAAGTGTAGGCCCATCCACTTCGAATGTGGGTACGAGGAAAGACATTGGATGTGCACCCGAGTTACTTGAAGTATTTCGATCCTTGGGCACCCGATTTGTAAAAATTTGTATCATATATTTGAGCCCTCAAGGGGGACATTTTTTAGCCTAGATTTGATCTACCCAATTAATAAGAATCTGGTTTATTTTGCATCATTTCTTGTTATTTGCTATCTTTTCCATATTACTTGCATGTTTATGTTTGATGCTCATAAGCAATAGGACATAGATACACATATTGTTTATTATAATTTGGTGCACCATTTTTACCTACTTAACAAGGTAGCCAAAGGAAGAGTGTATAATTTTAAAGTGGGTCTAAAATTTTCAAATTGAGAGTATGAAATATAGTCATTAGGTGATTCTATGGAAGATGAAAGCTCTATAGAATGGCCACATTCACTCTTTTAGGAAATCTAGTGAGCACCCATGTAATCTAATATGTTGTATGTGTAATGTATCATCCCTATTGTACTATCATTTTTACTATTGTTTAATTTTTTCATGTCATTATGTATAATCCATTGTGGGTGAGTGTTGGAGTAAGAACACCATAATCATACAAAGTCCATGCATTAACATAAGAGACCAAAGTGCATGGACGAATATAGAAGAGATATTAGTTGTGCCAAGTATCTATAGGCTCATTATGAAAATTATAGAAAATAAAAAATATTAATGAAATATAAGTGTTGATAGAAATTTAAAAAAGGAGAGGAAGACCCTAAAAGCAAGAACAAGAGAAAAGGAAAATTAGAGGGATATAGGTTTGGGAAATAAATAAATAAATATCATCAATGTTAGAAAAAAGTGGGGCTAAGCCCGTAAATAAATAAAAAATGACGATGATAATGGTATCATGGAATATTAGGGGTATAAATAAGACCCTTAAAAAGAGTTATTAAAAAATTGATAGGTTGTTAGTGTCATGATTTTATTTTATTACAAGAAAAAAAATGAAGTAGTGAGGAATGTAAGGATGCATTCAAATGGATTTATAAGATAAGGAATTGTCTTCTAGTTTCTTCCATAAGAGTTTCTAGAGGTATTGCAAAAATATGGGGCAAATGCAAATGGGATCGAAAATTGCTAGTAGTAAAAAGTAATTGGGTGGTTGGTCTATTTTGTAAGAAAATAGAAAATATCAAAATTGGAGTTATAAATGTATATGCTTCAACCATAGTTACTCCTCATGAATGATATTGGAAGGACCTCAACATATTTTTGTACACTATAATAATGAATCATAATTGTGATCAACAAATTCTTTGGGGGAACTCAACATAGTTATATCTCCTTTGGAAAATAAGGGTGGTACTCTTGGATGGGCTAGATGAATATAGGATTTTATGTCATTTGTAAATTCAAATTTCCTTTAGGATTCTATTTCTTCGATCTCTCAATATCCATATGATAATATATGCATTGGGAAAACATATATACTGAAAATATGATATAGATATTTGTTATCTAGTGTATGGTTGCAAACAAAGTATAACATCTCTTCAAACAATTTATTGCAAACATGATTATATCATAAGACCATTCTGTTGAGATACAATTTACTTACTAGTGATCATCAAAACCTAAACAATTATGTTGTGGTGGGATGAAATAAGGTTTGAAGGATCATGTAGGTACAAGTTTGTTCAAAATATGAATCTCTCAAAGGACAATTGAATATTTAGAATGCCAAATATTTTGGAAATATATTTAAAACAAATATGAAAAATTAATCTAAGCTCAAAACTTACAAGAGATGATAAAAATCAATGGAATGGAGCAAGATACCTATGTGCAAGAAAAAGAATTAGATTCTTATTACCATAATATATTGAAAAAGGAGTCATAATGGGTTATACGTAAGGGGTCAACCCCAAAATGTATGTATAAAAATGGAGAAATTTAGTTTCAAAATCCAAATTAATAGTGTCCAAACTCATGTAGAAGACATGGCAAATTACCTTTTTTTCCACCAAAAAATATAAAATGGGGTAAATCAGTTTTGAAATCCTACTACTGCTCGTTTGTCATCTATTCTTGTGATAATACTTAGCCTCTATATAAGTCTTAGTCTCAAATATTCTGACAATAATCTTTACCAAATCCATCATTTCAGGTTGCCAAGATCTAGCATCCTTTAAGGGTTTCTACACATTACCCTTACTAGATCTCTACTTGCTTTTTCTCAGGTATCACACTTTAGCAACTTTAGAGCTTATTTTTTAGGTCTTCTAAGGGATTTTTGAGTATTTTACCAAGAACCAAGCTGGTCATAGATTGGTTTAAAGCATATATCTCATAGAGCTAGGTATTTTCAAAAGAAAAATTAAAAACCAAACTCTGGATCAAAAGTTATGCCTTGTAGAAGGTTCCTTGCTTCAAAAAAAAAAAAACCTTGATCGTCCTTTTCACAATGGCTCCTAAGTGCAATATCATTTACCCCTTTTACTATTTCTTGCATCACTCATTAGTAATAAATTCTAGCTACTAGGTTTCTATTGTCTATTCCTTCTATTATTCGTTCATCATCTATTTTTGCTACCGCTCGTTTATTGTCTATTCTGCTACCTTTTGTTTGTCATTTTCTCTGTTGTTGGTCATCCATTCTTTGTATCATCCATTCTGTCATTCTATTACCTATTGTTCATTCTACCTATCATCCATTCTACCATTATGTTGCCAGTTTTCCATTTTGCCTATCGTTCATTTGTCCATTTTGTCATTCTGTCATTTTGATGTTGTTTGTCTATTTTGTTTGTTTTACTATTGTTTATTTGTTTTGTCATTCATTTGTTCTACTACCCCTCATCTATTCTTTTTGTCACTTGTCTGTTCTATTTTGCTATCTTCCACATATTTTCCAATGTGTCTAGTGTAGTTTGAAGCAAATATAAGGGAAATTCAACTTGTTTGTCGTCTATTTCTGCTATGACTCATCTATTCCTGCTACTATGCAATTATTGTTGCTATAGGTCATTTTCATTGCTATCAATAATATTGAGAAGAATTAATATTTAATATGTAGGAGTATTGTTGTTGCATTAGGTATATATATTGGTGGTATAATAGGAAATTTTGTTGGTGTAAAAAAATTATTTATAAATTCAAGACAAAAGGTCCAATATTTAGGTAGGAATGTTGGCGATTTAAACTTAAAATGGTCAAATTATTATAAAATCAAGGCAATCTAACCTAGAAATTTTTTTGCATCCTAAATTTTTGGATGAATGGGCCCCGGTTAAGGGCCCCCATATTCGCCAATTCCAAATTTTTAAAATCCAAATATTCGTTAGTTAATAATAATTCGCTACTATGCATAACCCTAAGTCATATTAATCCCCAAAAAAATAGCGATAGATGGCTTAATGAAGGATATAAAGAAACTAAATTCTCTTATATTACAACTAAAATATTTATTTATTTTCATCACATAAAAATATTTTAGCTTTTGATGGAATAAATATTTAAGAAGAAGAGAATATCAAGAAGGAATCAATTAATTATTTTAAAGATGTTCTATTGGATGTTGGGCAAGATAAGGAGTCTCAAGGTAATCTTTTACAAAATATTCCATCAATTATCACATAGGAACAAAATGAAATATTTATGAGGAAAATATCTATAGAGTATCTTCACTAGGTAGTTTTCTCTTTTCATTTGAATAAGGCACTAGCCTTGAGGATCTCTTGCAATTTTATTTCATTTTTTTGGGATTTATTGAAGAGTGATATGTTAATTGTAGTTGAAACAGATAAGGAAAAAAATGCCACAATAATTTAGGTAAAATATACCTTTATTTGATTTATTTCCAAGAAAGAAGAGATGAATTATTTTGGTAATTTTCATCCAATAAGCCTTTACAATGTGATTTATAAGATAATTTTAAAACTTGTGGTAAATAGATTTAAAAGCATTCTAGGTTATGTTAACTATATGAATAAGGTGGTTTATTCCATGGTAAAAAATTCTTGATGGTGCAATCCTTATTCACGAGTGCATAGATCCTCTTCATTCCATAAAAATCTAGGAATTCTCATTGAATTAGATATAAACAAAGCCTATTATAGGTTTTTTTTCTATATGAAATTATCCAAAATAATGGTTTTGATCATGTTTGGTGTGAATGGATTAGATATTTTTATAACAATCCAAAATATTTTATTTTTCTTAATGGATCCCCTTATATATACTTTTGAATCATCTCATGGACTCTACGAGGTGATCCATATATATGTAAATATTTTTTATTCTTGAAGAGGCATTGGGAAGATCTTTATTAAGGAAAGGAAGGAAAATCAAAGATATCCAAGTTGCAACAAATGGTCTTTCTAAATTTCATATCCAATTTTTTGATGATACTTTTCTTTTGCGTCATCCTTTAATCAATGAGACCATAAAATTTAAATCGATATTATCATTCTATGAGAAGGTTACTAGATAGTTTGTTAATATTAAAAAATGTTTGATATTTTTTTTTAACACTACCCTAGATTTACAATGGATTATTGTTGAATTTTAGGGTTTAAAGTTGGAGAAATTCTATCAACATTTTTGGGTATTTATTTGTATGATAAGGAAAAATGTTTGAGCTTTAGGACTCAATTTTGGATAGGATGAAATATTTTTTGGTAGGTTATTAGCCATGGATAGAAAGCTACAAATCATAGAAACTTGCAATGCATCCATATATATATGATATCACTTTCAATATTACCATCAGGTATAACATTTGAATTTTATAAAATTCAAAAATATTTTCTTTGGAAATGATGTGATAGAAATAAATTTTTCTCTTTATATGCAGCATAGGTATTTTAAAGAAAAAGAATATTAGATGGTCAAGCTTCAAAATTTGTAAATCTATGAGTTTAGCATTAGGGGCACAAACTGGATGGAGATTATTCAAATATAAAGGAAAGTTGGATAAAAATATTACTTCAAAAACATATAGGTTCTCTTGATGCAATAAAATTATTAAAAAAGATAACCCTACCTAGAATATCACCAACATGGAACTTCATATCATTTAGTTTGCACTTGATAAAAAAATATATTATATGGTGAGTCAATGAGGGGGATTTGTAGACTATTGGTTTGATGCTTGGTTGAAGTCGTATCCTTTTACTTTGATCTAAAATGGAAATAGCTAGTTTGGGCATATTTATCATGTAAAGGTCCAAAGGTCAAATATTATATTAATGTGACAAACCACTCCAAATAATAGATTTCTATTAATAACCTAGTTGAAAGAGAGAAACCCAAAGCAATAGTGGATAAGCTTTAGAAGATATTCAAGAATTTTATTTACCTATTTTTTATATGGAAGTATGATTTGGTTTGAGATATAAGCTAAATGGTGGATACTCAATCAATATGAGATATGAGGATTTAGATATATAAAAAATTCCTAGTTCCTACTTCTAATGATTTCCCTTGGAAGAATTTTTGGTCACTAGAGGCCCTTCTAAGGCCTCAACATTTCCTTGGTTAGCAATCTAAAGAAAGATTCTTATAACAAAGAGTCTGCAAACAAGAGGATATCATGGACCTTTCAAGTGTGTCTTATATGCAAAGGATCTAGAAACATTAGATCACTTACTTTTTATTGTTCCTTTTATTATACCATTTGAGTCCACTTTTCAAAATATATGAGAATATATTGAGTAGTTCCATCAACAGTGAATAAATTAATGAAATTTTAGAATAATTATTACAAAATAAGGTATTATGCTGCATTTTATGGAGGATTGGTCCCATCTTTTTTTTGGAATTTATGTCTTGAAAGGAATAATAATATTTTTAAAAATAAATGTCAAATTGATGTCTACATTTCAAACCATATTATTGGTTCTCTTACAAAATGTTTGTTAACATGGTTCTCTTAATGAGAAGCCTTAAGTAGAAAAAAGGGGTATTAGCCTTAATTTTATATTATTTTGAATATACATGGAAGAGTCATCTACAAATAGAGTTAATATAAATGATCTAATTTGATTTATGGTAAAATATTAAAAAATTAGGTTTATTAAAATTAATTTTGATGGTGTGTCCATAGGAAATCTAGAAAAATTTAGTTGAGACAATTTTTTTATAATAATAAAGGCAAAATTTCTCATAATAATATGGAAATTCAATTAAAATATATATATAGGGATCAAAATTACAATTGAAAGAAATTATTTCAATTGAGAGGGAATCATAAATTATCATTAATGCCATCAACAAAAATTATATTTTTTATTAGATAGAAATAGGGTGTTTTGAAAGGAATCTCAAACCTTTTACATAGAACCAAGGAACCAAAACAAGAGAAACCCAAAAGAAGCTACCCCAAAGAAGCAAGGGTAAACCAAAAATTGCTAGTAGTAGACATCCAACATTGAGGAAGACCTCCAAAGAGGAGAGAAAAAAATAGATGCCTTAAAACCAAAGGAGAGAGAAGAAACACAAGTAATATGGTCAAAACAAACAAGGAAGGACCCCCCATCATAGGAAAAAAATACTTTATTGGGGATGGGTATCTCCACCTTTACTCTGAAAGTCATATAGATGGTTGACCACCTCCTCCATGAGCATAGTTGCCATCCTATTCATTCTATGCAAATATTTAAGATCCTGAAGGATGAAAAAATTGCTTCTTGGGATAATCATGAAGGGGATTCCTAGAGGGGGAATCACATGACTCTTCTTATCTAAAGAATCACCTCTCTTTTCTTCTTTGACCATTATTTTCTCACCCTTAGCACTAGGAGTAGAGCTAACCATCTAAGATGTTGGAATAGGTTCTTGTTTAGACTCAAAATCCACATCAGAGATAAACATGGGAAGAACAAGGGACTTCCCTTTCTTCAAAATTTTTTTCAAATGGGATGAGCACCCGTTTTCCTTGGTCCTAGAATTAAAACTTATCTTTTTTAAAGACACTTTTTTGAATTGTCCAAGGGAGCTACTATTACCATTTTTGGAGTGCAGAGAAAAGATATTCAAAGGTAATCTAACTTTATTTTCCTTAATTGAAAACTTGGGGAGATTTTCATTTTCTCCAATTCCATCCAAATTCTGTGTATATGTTGTGGGACTACCATAATCGAGTCCCAAATTTGTTCTATTCTTCTAGTCTATATTCTCAACTACATGGTGGAACAAAATTTTTAGAAGACCTTGGTGGAGGGGGATGTTGGCTTTCCCATTTTTCACCTCACCAATGGTCTTTTCAATTGAACACAGCAAAAATGCTAGTACATTAAGCTTTTTACCCCGATGGAGGTGGTTTAGAAATGTAAAATAAAAGTTGTGCACTACACTGAACTTGTCATCTAGTGTAAATACCTTATTATAGGAAAAATCACTCTATCTCAAGAAAGAGAGAGAGTCTCTAAGAATACCACTTTCTAACCTCTTCACCTCTTAATTTTTATCAATACTATCTCTTTAGCAAGAGAGTGCTTCTCTTTGTAGCAAGAGTGCCCAATTTGTAGCAAAATCAACTAATTGTGGTCATCAAACTTTTGCATACACTTTAAAAGACTCCCTCTATCAAAAATTTCACTAACATCATCATCTATAACCAGCTTTAAGGGCTTCACTCTCAACGTTTCATTCCCTATAGCAAGCTTTGACAATAGAACAACACCATTGAGAATATCATTGTTCATTTTCATGATGAAGACATAGGGCTAAAATGGGGAAGCAAATAAGATGAACTTAGACCTGAAAATCTTTGTGTAATGAATACCCTTGGGGAAATTTAAGATAATGATAGCTTTAGACATGTAATTAAATAAAAATACACAATTGGCACATGAGTCAACATGTAGGATGACATGAAAAAAGCATTCAAAAATAGAAATGGTCGAATTAATTATATGAATCTTCCACCACCTAAAAATGAGGAAGGAATTGGGATTGATGTGGTTTGAAAGTGGTGAAGGGTACAAAGAGTTATACAAATCCAAACATTCCTTGATAAAATTAATACAAGGTGAATTGAGCTTCAAGAACCAAAAAATCGATAGATTGCCAATCTTGGAAAAATACATCAATATGACAACATGCTTTACTTGAACTCAAGAAGAGGGCTAATGCTACTAGAGATAGCTAGTTGGAAAGGGATAAGCCAACAAAGCAAATTCTAACAAGATAAAATAGAGTCTAGCTCATTAAATTTGTGTAGCTTTATTTGAAATTGTAAGAAGACTAAGGAAATCATTCATCCAAACTTGAAGAGAATTATGCACGATACCCTTGTTAGCCAATAGGTTAGCTTCTCTATTCCCTTATCTATAAACATGCATGAACTAAAAACATTCCATTAATTGAAGATGAAGGAAAATTTATTCTAACATTACATGATCTAATGGGGGTGATGGATACCTTTAGTAGCGTTGATTATAGATAGAGCATCTCCTTCTATTAGAACTTTTTTGGGACCCAAATTTTTAAGCAATAAAACTCCTTGCAAAAGCGCTCTCACTTAAGTCAAAAAAATTGATTGCATCCTAAATTATCTACACAATATAGAAGAATGACTCATTTTTCATCTCTTATAATGCCACCAACACCTGAAAATCCCAAATTACCTTTAGATGCACCATAAAAATTCAATTTAATCCATCCTTAACGTGGGGATACTCATATTACTAGGGATCAGGGGTTGGGAGGGGGAAAAAGGGGGCTTGCACTTTTTAGAAGACCAATCTTGAGAGCAATTTTAGATTTGTACTCAGACCACAACTCATCTTGGAAAGAGAGAATTGGAATATTTTCTTTTAAAGCATTTAGCAATTTTTATTTATACGTATTTGGGATTCATTTTGATGCTTCGAAAGGCTTTGTTATTTCTTTCATTCCAAATTTCCCAAATAAAATGAGGTAAACAAAAGGACCAAAATGTTATGAGTAAGGAATTGCATAAATGGGAGGTCCACTGAAGAAAAAGATCTAGAATGCAGTTGGGCACAACCTAGGCTAAATTAAGATTACTGAGAAGAAGATAAAAACATTCTAGGGAAAAGGGACACTCAAGGAAAAAATGATTGGTGTTTTTCCAAGCAACTTTGCACAGATAACACCTATTTAAAATTGACAAACCTCTTTTGCAAATATTTTAAATAATAAGGATTTTATTTTGTGCATCCAAGCAATAGAAGAAGTTAATTTTTGGGGTGAGGTTTTTAAGCCAGACTTTGTTGCCCAAAAACTAGTCCTCATCCTCATCAAACTAAATAAAATAGATATATTTAATAGAGAAAACTCCCTTATTGTCCCCTTTCCAAATATATAAATTGTTATCTTTTGATAAGTATATGATATAGGATTTGCAACCACAAGATGAAATATAAGCAAGCTATGATATCTATATGATAATGGCACTATAATATGCAATAAAACAATAAGATAAAATTTTGCAATAACTCAGAAATATACCATTAATTAAATATCATGAAAATAGTACAATGTAGTATAATGAAGGACATGAACACTCAAACTATTTTTAAAGAGCTACATTGTACTCCTCTACCAATTTATACTATGCACTCTCTATATTATCTAATCCTTCATTTCACTCACTAGAAGGCCTTTATATAAGAAGATAATTTCCTTGATCGTTAATATTGACCTTTAATCTACCTTTGACTCTCTATTACGACTCATGTACATGTGGACTACATGCACATTTACATCATTGCACATTCTAACACTTGTGCATTTATTACATTGCTTGAAGTAACTACTTAAATTTACTCTAAAGTAAACTCCTACTCTAGTAATGTACCCAAGGTGGTACATTAGCATGTACCCAATAATGTAATATACTCTAACACCCCTATGTATTACATTATTTGGTTATTGAAGACTTTAGTCTTCAATATGGATCTTCGTCTTGGTTCTAGAATTTGAGCTCTTCTCTCTTGCTTCCTTCATTGTCTTCTTTGTCTGAATTTGAATGAGTATCTTTATCTTGTTCAAGTTCTTCTTCTTCTTCTTATTCTTCTTCTTCTTTTGCTTTTGTATTCATGTTATCTTTTCTTATCTTTTTCATTCCACTGGTTTTTGTTATTTCAAAGTATTTGGAAGAGTCTTTGATCTTGTAGTCTTCTAGATATCCTTGATGTACTAGTGATATTACAATCTTGCAAGTCATACGTGGATCAGAATTGCTTTCTTTTTTGTTCGTTGGTTTTTTGTATAACATGTTTCCTTGATATTTAAAAATGTCAAGCTTGAACTTATTGTTAGTGGATGTTTATGAAATAAGAACTTGAAAGATATAATATAATATTAATATTAGTCTTTCCTTAAATATTTTATAGTACTTGTATTTGTAGTAATGAGAGTAATATAAATGAGATTTTTCTCCACAATATTTACAGGGATGGAAACTCCAACAGTTTACCTTCTCATGACCAAATTGGCTGCAATAGGAGCATAGTAAAAGTATCCCAACTCCTTTGTTGTCTGTTTTAGAAATATCATGTTTATCTATTTCCTTGATAAAATAGTTAAACCATGTGTGTACAATTGAAGCTATTCCATATTTACTTTTATAAATTTGTATGAGGTCTTTTTCATAAATATTATTTTTTACCTTTTGAATTTGATCTTCAATATATTCATTAGTATAATTATCATAAACTTCCTTTACTATCTCATAAGAAGATGTTCCTAAAGAATCTACTTTCACCAAATCATTAGTTTGTGAGTTTTTAGAAATATTTTTAAATCCCATTGATTCTTCTCTTCCATTTGCATATTTCTTATTATCCATTGAATTATTTGAATCATCAATCATGCTTTTAAGCCATATTGGTATTTTCCTTGCTCCTTTTCTAATTACATTATTTAATGTGTTCTTTGGAGTGGACATCCTTATAGATCCCTAGTGATTAGAATATACTCTAATCTTGGTAAAGTGTTTAGCAAGTAATAGTTCACCTTTTGAGTTGATTTGGTAATGTTTTGGAAATGATAATAATCAAGTCCTATTCCCCTTATTTATCCTATTGAACTATGCACTTATCAATCTTGATGTATTTCTTTATGGATGGATTTCTTTTGTCCCTTTAATGTGACTACGAGACAAGCATAAGCAATAAATTCAAACTCTTTTAAAGAAATAATGTTACTTCTTCTAATAGTCAAGTCTTAATGAAATAGCTTTCTAAATTTCAATAGTTCAATGTTTGGTGTAGAATTCCTTATATCTCCCTAATGTAGAAATTTAGAAGATAATAATATTTGCAAACTAATATTTCAATTATTCAATGTTGAAAACCTTATATCTCCTACTATGATTATTTGCAAATATTATAATATATATGCACTTCAACTAATGTACTTGAAATGTCACTTGAAGATATAAACTTGCTTTAAAATTCAATAATGCTTGGTTAATTATTATTACTCCAATGTAGTAGTAAAATTAATCATTATATTGTTCACCTTATAACTCCTTTTAACCTTAATGAAAGTAAGTAATTAATTTTATATTACCTTTATAATGCTACATGTGATATACCTTTATCTTCGCTCCTCCAATGGATCCTTTGGGGGTTGTATTTGCTGAATGATAACGAGAATTCAATGCTACTATTTTAATGGACGTCTTGTCAAAGTCTTCTACTCCTTTAATAGGCTTTGACCTCCCTGAGCATAAGTGTTGTGATGTTAAATATGCATACTCACTTCTTCACCTCTTTATGTGATGTGCTTTAATTTCTCTCTATAATCATGCCTTGATTTCTCTCACTCTATTCATGCACTCCTCTTCAATATTGGGCACTTTAATAGGCCCTTTGACCCTTCTTGATGTTGTGGACAAGTGGCACAAATGTTATTCAAGAAAAAAGTGGTAGTTATGATCTTGGTGAGTGTTATATTAGGTGCCTCCAATGCTCAAGTGCTCCTTGAATAGTGAGCAATGATGATTATTCCTTTCAACACTTCAAGATAAGTGTTATTCCAATTCTGAATGTCTCCTTCCTACGTAAATGTTAAAATGTATGTATGGGCACTTTGTTTTGTTGTGCCAAGTGGAACAAGATGCCTTGGCTAGTGATGGCAAGTGGTGCTCCTTCTTGCATGTAGAGATGCCTTCAACATCTCTTTAACCCTTATTACTTCTTGCCAATGGGTGCAAGTTGTTCTATCATTGCTTCAATGCTTTCTCCTTCTTGCCAATGAATGCTTTCTCCTTCTTACCAACAAGTGCAAGCTTTTCTATCTCAATGTTGGATCTATCTATGACGATTCTAAGGCATTGCAATGGAGGTTCTATGGGGCTCCAATGGAATATTTAGGTTCTTCCTCTTGGTAGGTGATTCTTCTAAGTTGTATCTTAGGTATTGCACCTTCATTTTTACCTTATAATTATCCTTCTATGCTTTGCAATGTGTTGTCCTTAGCGCTCTCCTTTTTACATTGTGTGTAATGGATGATAGATTTTGTAGATAGATGATAGCCTCTTCACATAGATATTTTGTGCTATATTTTACATGGATACCTTATGCTATGATACCCTATTTATGTAGATACATTGCGTTATACAATAAATGATAGCTCCTTTACATAGATACCTTGTGTTGCAGGTTGATGCTATCGTAGGTGCTGGATGTAGTGATGAATATGGTGTCTTTAGACACCTTGAAACCTAGCTATGTGAGCCCTTCATTGGCTCTTTTTCCTTGCTTGAAGTTTGCTCCTCAAACTTTGATAATGGGTCATTCAAATATTGTACCTATATTTTTGGTTGTAGTGTCTTTAGAACACTCTTATTATTAGCCCTTCTTTGCTAGTTTTGAAAGGACAAGACTGGTTCCAATGTAATGTAAACACCTTTGCAATAGATAGGATGGAGTAATTTAATTTGCATCGAAGTTATATGTCTCCTCAAGTCTTCTTGTTGAAGCTTTCCTTGCTTCTTAGATATGGTGGCTTTTTGCTCTAATCCTTGAGAGAAAATAATAATGTATTGTTGCCTTCCTTACTAGACAACACTAACCTCTGATTCCTTTACTTGAATAACTTAGCAACAATGAATCCAAGCTCTTAATAATTAAACTTAACTTTGCACCAATTTTCATTTCAACTATACATAGTGCACCTTTAGTAACCTTTAAGAAAGACCGATATAGTGCAATAGAAATTTCCCCTTATTACTCCTAAAAATGAACTCTGAATGCACTATAATATATGTAAACTTAATATAGTCTTCTTTGTTTCAACTTAGATAATAGGAAGATGATATTTTTCTCTCTATAAAAATATATCTAACTCCTATTTTAATGTGCAGCTATTATCCTTAAAAGAAACTATCTTCTACACTCTCTTGAAGACTCTAATATGCAACCTTCTTGAAAATTTTAAAATCTAATATGGTGCTTAACGAATCTTAATAATGAATAAAAAATATAAAGTTTAACTAATTAACCTTTTGCACCCCAATTTCTTACCTTAATGAACTTTGTAGATGAAGGATTGCAAGGTGAAAAGATTCATATTATTGTTGCATTATTATGGATGAACTTGCAGATCTTCTTTGGTATCCAAAATAGATTCTCAAGCACCAATTTGTAACTTTGTACCTCCTCTAACTTGTTGCTTGAATATATAGTTTGGTGGCTTCAACTCTCCTTCAAGTGTATCCTAGAAATTAAAAACTTAGCAACTATTGATGCTACACAATTTGTTGCTTTCTTGCTATCCTCAAATATAAATTTTTTAGATTGCAAAGAAGTCAATATCTCCATTGAAATTTTTTCCTTGAATCTCAAAATTTTGGGAGGGAACTCCTCCAAATAATAACTGAGATTTTCTTTCAAGAACCCTTCAGTATTCTGTTGTAGAAACCAAAAAATATTCTTTCTTTGAATGAGCCTTCTAGCTTTCAAATGGTAATAGTCAAACCTCTCAAGTTTGGTAGTAATGTCTAGCTCCTCTATCTCCTTTCTCCTTCAACCTCCGTATCAAATTCTCACTTCAATCTAGACATTATTCTCAATAATATGAAAGTCTTTAGGTCTTCACCAATCTCCTCCAAAATTTGGCAAGATTCTTGCAAAATCTACCTTTTTTTGGGCTTGTTGGATGGTGACAATTATCCCAAAATTTTCCTTTATAAAATAATTTTCATTGGTGGTAAGTTTCTCCAATGAGTTCTCCTAGTATCTTCTTCAATGAGGCTCTTCAAGCCTTCTCCTTATTTCTCCTTGAGGCCTTTTCTCTATGGTCTTCACTCTTGCAAATTCTCTAGTATTTCTCAATGAGACCTTTCTTTCAACCTTCTACTATGGGAGTGTTGCAATGAGACCTTCCTCTCAAATCTCTAAAATTTGTTGCTTCAGGAATAGGACTTTTGCCAATCTTTCTCTATCTTTTCCAAAACTAGTTCTTTAATGCGACCTCTTGTAGGTATCTTTAGCTTCTAAAGCTGATTTCTTTTATTCCTTCAAGGTGAAGTCTTCAATATTCAATAGAGATCACCAATCTCCTATCTTCACCAAGACTCTTCTCTTTGAGTCTTTTCTTCCTCAAATCTGCAACAAGGCTCTTATGGCCTTTTCTTCACTTCTGTAATCTGCAAGTCTACAATCTCTAGTAATGAGACCTTTTCTATAGATCTCCAAATATTTGATATTTTGTTTGTTGCTTTTGGTGTTGGATTGATTCCAAATAATATATTCTTCCTATATCCATGTAGTAAGCTTCCCATATTTCTTTCAATCTTCTTTTCCTACAATAAATTATTAGAATTGTAATGGAAGAAACTTTAAATCTAGATATGATCAATCTTAACTAGTTGATTTTTCAATCTAGTGGAATCAGTGTTGAGTCCTAAGCTTCATGATTTTTTCTACAACCCTGTGGAAATACTCTATCCAAATGCAATCTCAAAAAAATTTAAAATGAGATTTTTGGATTCCTCTCAATCTCACTTGTGGCTCTCCCTATTTTCTATCGATCTACTGTGTGCTCTGATACAACTGTTAGCTTTTGATGAGTATATAATATAGGAAATACAACCACAAGATGCAATATAAGTAATATATGATATATATGATAATGGCACTATAATATATAGGAAAATAATAATATAAACTTCTACAATAACTTAGAAATATACCATTGATGAAAGCAGAATAAAATAGTACAATGTAGTATAATGGAGGACATGAACACTCCATAAACTATTTTTTGAAGAGCTACATTGTACTCCTCTACCAATATATACTATGCACTCTATATTCTCTACTCCTTTATTTCACTCACTATAAGATTTTTATATAGGAATATAAGTTCCTTCGTCCTTACTCCACCTTTGAATCTATCCTATGACTCGTAATATGGACTACATGCACATTTACATCATTGTACATTCTAACACTTGTGCATTTATTACATTGCTTGAAGTAACTACTTAACTTTACTCTAAAGTAAACTCCTACTCTAGTAATGTACCCAAGGTGGTACATTAGCATGTACCCAATAATGTAATATACTCTAACAAGAATTGGTTGAATGGGTTAGTTTGATAATATGGAGTCGTAGAATACTAGATAGAACACTAAGAGCATGAAATTTCCTACGATAAGGGTCAACAATATGAATAGATTTCCACATCCTTCTTCCATATTTAACTTCAATAAAATCTATAAATTTGGGACCACAGATCTGAGCTGTGAGAGGTTCTAGACAATTTAGAGCCTAATATTCAATTAGAGGCCTACTACGGATCCAACTGTATTTCCAAAAGTTAATATTTCTACCATCATCATGTCCCCATATCAAACCTTTTTTATTAATAAACTTGGAGTCCTAAAGAAAACTCCAAAATGATAAACCCTTAGGATTTGATTGAATATCAAGAAAATTACCTGCTCTACCTAGATATTTAGCTTTTAAAATCTCCACCTAGCCAATATTTTCCTCTCTAAAAAACTTCTATTTAGATATGAGTGCCAAATTCATTTATTTGAGGTTTTTGAAACCCAGATCGCCTGTACTATTTAGAGAAAACTTGCTCCCAAGCAACTAGAGGTAATATTTTCTTTCTTCCATGCTTGTCCAAAGGAAAGATTTTTGAAATTTTCAACTTTAAGATAAATTTTAGAAGGCATTTTGAAAAAATACATGAAGAACACCAAAATACTTTGGAGAGTAGATTTGTCAAGTTGTGTTTTACTAGCTTAGTTGAGGAGAGCTCCTTTCCAACCCACCAAGTTTTGCCTTACCCTCTCCACCACAAGTAGCCAAGAAATTTCTTGAAGCCTACCACTAAAGAGCAGTAAACCCAAATAAAAATAAGAGAGAGTCCCAATAGGACACCCAAATATTTTGGGAATTTTCAACTACCTTTTGAGGGGTGTATTTAGGAAAAACACCCTACTCTTTATGAAATTTACCTTCTTTCCAGAAGCAACCTCATAGGAAGACAACATATTTTTATCTCTCTAGATTTAGGAACCAAATATCTAGAAGCTAAAATGGTATCATCGATAAATTTTTAATGGGTAACAAAATAATAGGAGGAGGTTGCTTAATCCCTACAATTAATCCCATAGAATAGGTTATATGAATAGACTTGCCCAAGACCTCTACCAAAATAAGGAACAAATAGGGTGAGAGAATATCACCTTGCCTGAGACCTCTAAGGATTTTGAAGTACCCAACTGGAGATCCATTAATAAAACTAGAATTCGTGACTTTGAAATCTAATTGGTATGAAAGCTAAATTTACCCAAAATATTAAACAAAAATTCCCATGAGACCCTATCATAGGCCTTTTTCATATCAAGTTTGAACAAAAAACCATCTCTATCACTTTTATAAATGGAATGAAGAACTATATGAATGGTGATAACAACATCCATAATCTATCTACCTTTAACAAAATCTTATTGGCAAGAATCAATAATCTATAGGAGGAAAAATTTTATTCTGTTAGCCAACACTTTAGCCAAACTTTTATATAACGTGTTACAGAGGCTTATGGGCCTAAAGTCTTTGAAAGAATTAGCTCTTGCTATTTTGGCGATAAGATTCAAAAATGTGAAATTAATATCATAAGGGGTATGAAGGGAATTCTAATTTTTTCCCATAGCATTAAATATATCCTTCCCAATAATGCTCCAAAATATTTGAAATAAAAGTGTTGAGAACCCACTAGGTCCTTATGCTTTCTCCCTAGCCATAGAAAAATGGCTTCTTTAACTTTAGATTCTTTAAATGATGAAATAGGGTTGGTGTTCATTTGATCAAAAATAATTGACGAAATGAAATTTAACATAGAATTGAAGGCTTCCTAATCAATTATATTTTCAATGCCTAGGAGGTTTTTAAAAAAATTGAACAACTTCCTTCAGATTCCCATAATATTATCAATTTTTGAATCATCTTCTTTGACTATTTTTTTAATCCTATTAAAGCTCTTGTGCCTCAAGGTAATGGCATGAAAAATCTAGTGCTACAATCATCACCTTTCAACCTAAGGATCCTAAAATTATACCTCCAAAAAGACTCCTCACAATACAAAATATTATGGAAGTATTTCAAAATGCATCTTTCTTCTTCTCTGACGATAGTTGAAGGTAGAGAGAATTCCTTGAAGGATTCAATATCTAACTCCTTCCTTTGAAAAATATTACCAAAAATAGATCTATTCCACTCCAAATTAATTTGAATGAATCTTAGCTTATTGGAAACTTAGGAAATAAGGGGACCAGAAAAGTCTTTCCTCCACCAATCAGTACTCACAGTCTTCAAATTTTCATCCTTTAGCCACATTATCCCAAAATGGAAAGGACACTTGAAGAAGCCTCTCCTAAAGGAAACTTCCAGGAACAGGGGATTGTGGTCAAAACCTATCCTTAGAAGAGAATAAAGAACGAAAATTTCAAAAAATTGAAGGTATTTTTTTGAAACAAAGAATCTATCTAACTTAGATTGAATCGGGTGTTCTCCCATTCTGTTGTTGCTCCTAGTAAATCTACAACATTTTAGCTTGATATCCATCAACTCATTGGAGTTGAAAAACTATTTAAAATCCTCCATGCCAATTGAGGGATATTGATTCCCACCTTTCTTGTCAGAAGAGAAGAGGGGTGAATTAAAGTCCCCAGCCAACAACTAGGTTAACTCATGGAAAGTATTTCTATTCAAACTTAACTCCTACCAAAGGTGACCTCTATCAAAAACTAATTTTAGGGTATATATGTTCAATAGGATATAATAAATCTTAGTCTTTGCAAAATAAATACATATTAATATATCTATCATAGGAAGAAATCACACTTCCTTCAATTTTAGGATTGTCCCAGTGACACATTGAACCACTAGATGCACCAGAAACGTGATTGATTGAAACACTAACATCCTTCCAAATGGTGTTCTTCACCTTATAAAAATTACTTTCTCTAACTTTGGTTTCTTAAATAAGAAATATCTAGGGCTTCAAGTCTTTTCTCAAAGACACAACCAGCCATTGCTTGGAAGAGGCATTCATGCCCCTTATGTTCCATGATAAAATTTTCATCTGCAAGATTTTGTAGAGGGCTTCTTGCCCCCTCCTATGGGCAATGTCATTCAGGTCTCATTTGCAATGTCTTTGAAAGTTTCCCTCACCCTAAGATCTTGAAGCGAAGGCTACCCTTGTTTTGAGTCAGATCTAAAGTCCACTGACTCTTTTTTGCTACTTCTAGTTATATATTAGGGATGAAATGGTCCTTTTTAGAGATCTTCCCTTTGGGGGTATCTATAACTTTGTCACTCATGTTCATCAACTATTGTTAAATGCAGTCTCTTGAAAATGTGAGCATATCTACAGATAAGAAAACTAGATCACATATAATTTAACCAATCATAGTGTTGATTTTCATGTTGGTAAAATTTAAATTTTAGAAAGCAACTAATTGAGTGATGTTTTATCTCTTACTAAAAATGATATCAAGAATTTGATTGTAGAAATACACCAGTTTGAGAAATATGAAATATTATTGATAGAAAAGGAAATGAAGAATATATTTGATAAAAAGGTAAGCTAGATATGGTTTAGTTGATCTAACAACAAATATAATATTTTTTATTTAGATTGGAGTGGCTCCAATAGAAGTCATAAATATACTATTAAATAAATAAATAAAATAAAATAATAATTTCCTTAAAATAATCCATTAATCACTAGCCCTTTTTTATGTTGTTCATGTTCTTTTACAAACATATTATTTACTCTCTTACAAATAGTCTCTAGGATTTTAAAAATATTTATTGTAAATTATAAGAATGAAACTTAACTATTTTTAATTAAAAGAAGAGTTTTTTCTTTTATTTTTAAAGCTATAGCTTTTATAAGTTATTTAGTCGGTCATAAGATATTGAAATGGCCCCACTTGTATTACATCATGACTATGTTATAATTTTTTTCAACAAACCACATAGTCATATTACAACAAAATTCTAGCAATTATACATATATTATTTGACAAGGTTTGGAATTATGTTTTTTATTGTGAAAGTTGACATATTTAAGATAATGCTCATCAGTTTCATTAAAAAAACAATTTTAGATATTAATAAAAATTATGCATTACTGTATCAAAGGGAATTAGTCAATGGATTAGATTCCTCATTTTTCAAGAGGGGGACTTGAAGAAAATCTGATGTTTAATACTTCACACCATGTTTTTACAGCATTCCATCATCTCCTACATTTTTGGGGACAATTTCCTCTATTTTTGCCACTTTTTTCTTAAATGAGGATTTAATTAATATATATATTTTTCAATTGGTTATATGGGATAAAATGGGTCCCACCCGTAATACATCATCGCTACATAGTGGTATAACAACAAAACTTGGATATTATCCATATATCACTTAACAAGATTTGAACCTTGGTCTCCTCCTTAACTGTTGAGGAATCTAACTGGTTGAGCTAATGCCACTTGATTAAAAATATTGGTGGAGCACCTAAGATCTGTCCAAACAAGGTCACAATCTCTCCAAGCACACAAGAGGATTTAATTAATATTTTATTAATTAAATATTCCTTAAATTATCTTTGGGTGGACATATTTCAGGAGAATTTATTCATTGTTTAACTCCAATCCTTTGATCTCTCTTGTAGTTAACTAGTCATAGTGAGTTGTAATGCATAATTTACTCCCAATAATTATCCTATGATTTAGGATTGTGTTAGTTAACTAAACACTTATTGCTGAAGTGTTCCACTCATGTGTAGTTGTTGGTTCATGCACATGCTTTAATTTAGGAACTATTTTTAGCATATCCAATAATGCATCTTGCATGATGCTCATAACTAGTTGATAATTTTAGGTTATTCCAAGCATACCTAGGCATTGGAATTTTGGGTATTTTTACCTTTTTTCCTTCATTATTGTAATAGAGATTTCAGAATACAAGTTGAGAGCAAAAAAATATTATTATATTTTTTACCATATTTCCCATACAAATGGTGTATTGGAGTTCTACAATTGTAGATTTTTATATTGATTTAGCCACTGGGTGAACAAGATTTCACTAGCATTTGTGGTTTTATTATCTTTTTCTATTGTAGGTCTAATCATATTATGGATTCAACTATTGATTGCTAATTTTTAGTCCATGTTATTGCTGCAATAAATAAAAAATTCTGGCCATCTTATTTTGTATTCAATCTCATAATATTTCATCTTGTGCAAGCTATTAGAGGTTTCTTTGTCTCTTCTACATAGCATTAAAATCTTCAAGACTCAATTTTTAATCTTGTCAAATGATACATGCATAATTGCCAAGTTCTTGTAATATCACTATGTGATCATGATGTAATATGGGTAGGGCTCATCCCAATCCCATATAACCAATTAAAATAAAATTATGGATTACTTTCTCAACATAATTTTTAATAAATAAATTTATGCTTCTAAAGAAATGGTTTCATATAAAATGAATCTTATATATAATTTTTAGATAGATTGTGTAATATTATATTGAATGTATTATTTAAAATTTAAACTCAAGATTTCTCAAATAAAAAAATAAAAGTGCTAGTAATGGGAGAAACACTCATCATATTAGAAAACTCATTGGAAAATGTTTAAAACATACTCAAAAAGGTCTTGACTTCTTGATTAATGTTAACACAATTTATTTTAAAAAATAACAATATTAAGCCATCATACTTAACAAGATTGCATTTTTTCTCTGGTCTCTTATTTATCAAGGGCTTCCTATGGGAAAGAGACTTAGTAGGGTTGGTATTCCTAATCCTAAGTGTTCATCTTGTGGTCATTTTGATACTTTCAAAAATTTATTTTGGTTCTGCCCTCGTGCTCAGTCTTCTTGGTCCTGGATTCACTCATTGTTCAAGCCCTTTCATCCTAAATTTTTTAGATGGTAGATGATATTTTTTGGAGATAAAAGTTGTTGGCCTGTCTATATTGCTACTCTGTGGAATTTCTTCCATGCTATTATTTTATTTCAACTTTGGAAATCTAGGAATGCTATTGTCTATTCTGGAGATTCAATTTCTAGTCATTTTTCCTTGCATGAAAATATTACAGTATTTTCTACTGTTACTGTTCAACTCCATTCATAGGCTTCCAAGTTGACTCATGAGTTGGTGCATTTGATAAATCTTGTCAAGTTTTGGTATGAGGCTTCGTGCACTATCAACATGGCTTCACCTAACCTCATTTTGTATTAAGGTCCCTCTATTTATTTGAGGCATCGACGTAGCAGGTTGAGGGGGTGATATTTTCTAGCATCATGTTGTTCTATCAGTGCCTACAGTAGGGCTCGATCTCCTCTTGGAGTGGCTCCCTTTATTTAGTTATTCTGTTTATTCACCCTTTTAGGGGTTGGTTTTTTTTTTGCCTCAGGTCTCTACAATGTTGATTGTTTGGGTGGCCTTGCGCCCAGAACTATGATTTTTCTAGCTCCCTTTTTATTGTAACCTCTCTTATTTTTTTATTGAATATAATTGTTGGTTCCAATAAAAAAATAACAATATTATTATTTTTTATTTGGTTAATGTGAGAAACCCCTACGATCGACGCTTCAGGATGAGTATTCCTATCCTAGCCATGACCCCTCATAAGGCCAAAAGCTAAACTTATCAATAGAGGACTAAACACAACCACACACACACATTGTGTTTTGAACCTTGGACCTCACGAAGAAGAGCCAAACCTTGAACCATTGCGTTGTCCCCCTAGGACAATAACAATATTATTTTAACAATTGATATGTAACATTGACATGATGTAAACAAGGTCCATGTAGAAGCTAATGCCTACTATAAAATTATAATTGTAAACAAGGTCCATGTAGTAGCTAATGCCTACCATTAAATTATAATTGTTAAAAAAATTGTGGAATTGAAATTGCAAGTTTTTATTATGGTATAGCTAATCTAAGAAAGACAAAGCAAAACTAAGAGATATGTAGGTTATCATAAATTATGGCTATTGTTGGTCATAAAATCTGCCCAGGAAAGGATTTTGGGAAGTGTACGCGCCCTAGACCTGGACCAACATTGAAAGGCCGAGAGGAAGAGATGCCCCTCGTGCCAATCTCCGGAGAAAGGCCGGCTCCTTTACTAAACTACTTGGTGTTTTTGAGACAAGAGTGCAGGAAAGAGATAAAAATAGTAAGGGTGCAGGGAAAGAAATAAACAGTGTAAGGGAAGAAATATTGGTGAATTAAAGTGGGAAAGAACCAGCAGCACGATTATTGGCTAATAGCCCGAAACAACAACAATAAATACCAAGAATAAAATGAAATGAACGCAATACTAGTCCTCCTATGTATCCTCTGGACGAGTTCCAGGATTACCCTCCCCCTTACGTCGAAATCCAGAATTCAGAATTACGACGACTAGGAAATGAGTGAATATAACAGAAACACTATCCACAGGCAACATACAAGAGAACTATTACAACGTTTTTCTCCCCTATGTATCCTTCGAGAAAATTCTAGGGTTCTATCCCCAATCGCACACCTAAATCCAGAATGCAGAATTACAGTATGCAAATGAAGAAAGAAATAACAGAAATAATCACAGAAGGCAGCATACAAGAGAGAAATTAAGCCCGAAGCTCTTTAGTATTAATCGCAGGGATTCAAGTTACAGCAGCTTTCTAGCAGAAAGTTCCCCCCCTTTTTATTACAATGCCTGGGTTTTTATAGAGGACCCGACCCTCTGAGCCATCAATGCACAAAATGGAGGAGTACATCCTCGAAAACCTGAGAAGTCGGCTTTCGCGGCTCCCGTGACTGAGTTCTCAAATATTTTTCTATAACTGGTAGCTATGACCGGGTCAGCCGGGGAAACTCGCATTTATGAGCCGCCTGATCCATCCTAGGCTTCTGGGTGCGGAGCTCGAGTGGTCGCCATGTCCGTCGGGCTCTCCTTCTGAGACCGATACCTCTTTTTAGATTGCTAAAAATGAGCAACGAGTTCATCGGGCACGTAAAAATTCATTTATGAGGCACTTGATTGCCTCAAAAAAATACTCGGGCTTGGAGTGCATGCCCTTGAAGCGCTTCACCGATTTCTAGTTCGTGACCCTGCTTCGCAATGGATGTAAGCCGAAGCAGATCATCTCCCTTGGTTATGTACTTCGCACGAAGGAGCTTCGCAAAACGGCTTCGGGGATGTAAAATGCCGAAGTAGATATTTCTTCTCAAGGTTGGGCTCTCAATATTTGGCTGCTTCACTGGAAAGGCATGTTAAAAGCTGCTTCGCAAGGTTCTCCATGTGAAGTGGATGCTTCATTGATGGGCCATCAAAATGCTTCGCCGTGAACCTTCTTCAAAGCCGCGGTTCGGGAGGATTTCGGCCGAAGTGCATTCTCGCCTTGGAAAAGTGTTTTGTACTTCACGGGCCACTACCGCTTCGGGTGGAAACGCTTCGCACGAAAGTTATCCGAAGTGGATGCTTCGCGACAACTTTGGGCGAAGTAAAAATGGTTCGCCAGTAGGGAGGCCCGAAGTGGGTGCTTCGTCGATTTCTTAGCGAAGTAGTTTTTCAATGTTTGGACTTCTTCGAATCCCGCTTCGCAAAACTTTCGCCCGAAGCATCTATTTGGGCTGCTTCGGGCGTGAAGCTCTTTTCATTCTCTACTTCCTTCCTTCAGCGAAGCCATCTTCCTTTTCCTGCGAAGCTCTTAAGCTTAGCTTGCTCAGTAGCGAAGCACTTGTATCTCCATTCTATGTACAAGGGGGATGGCGATGAAAGCCAAAATTGCTGCAATACTCAAAAATGTCTTCTAAAAACAAAGGAACAAATTAAAAGAAATACTTCACAAAATTTTGATTTTACTACCCCTCTAGGCAATGTGACAAAATTGTCAACATTCTTGGTGGCTCGCGGGGCAACGAGCTCGCCTCGGTGTAAGAACCCTCAGCCTTAATCCATTGGGCCAGAGTTACCTCCAGACCCTTCTCCTTTTTCTCTTTTCGGGGGTGCTTCCACAGCTTCTTCTTCTTCTTCTTCTTCCTCTTCTTACTCTTCTAGCATAGCCTCCTGTTGCGGTGGTTGGGGAAGGCGATTACGGATGCGTTCCATGGTTCGACGAATGTGAGCTTAGGCGCCTTTCTAAAAAGGCTCTCGGTCTTGTAGCGCTTTGACCAGAACATGGAACCGATCAATTTGCCCTATGTCGGCATGTTTGGCTCTTGTGCTTAGATCATTCAGGCAGGCCACGATCTTGCAATGTCTCAGAATGAAATCTGTAACTTGCCCTTCTATGATTGGCTCTTCCCATTCGTCTATCTCTGAGACGTCGCCTTCAAAATGTAGCCAAGCCGGCTTGAGCTCTTCCTTAGTCAAAAGGTTCCCATCATCATCCGTGAAACTTGGGAAACCTAATGAAGAGAGATCTTGGAAATACCCCAGTGATGTGCGTTGCTCGTGTTCAAACACATCCATGAGGTCCTTCGCCTTCTGTGCTTTCCTCACCTTGGAGAAGAAGGCATGGACCGTGGCTTGGGCTGTGGACCAATCTCTGGTTGTCCGGCTCATCGCAGCGACCTGCAGGTCCTGATATTTGATACTTTGGACCTCAAAAGCTAGTTTGAGTCGGCTTCTAATTTTTTGTATGATTTCATCCACTATTGGCCCTTCTTGAGCAGCGGCATACTGGGCTTCGGTGATGTAGGTTAAAATTGACAGGGCACTGGAGGCCCGAGATCTAAAGTTTTTGAGCAGGTGCGAGCGGATTTCCTTTATTCTGCCTCTATCAAACAGCTCTAGGCTCTCTTTTTCGTACAACTACTACTGCATCTGCAAGATTTTGCTTTCAAATTCTTTGGCCTTCAGATCAGCCTCGGCCTGTATCTTGCTTTGATTTTCAGTCATACCCTGCAGTTGTTCTACTTGCTATTTTAAGGCGTCTACTTCCTTTTTCATCATCTCGCACTACTTCTCCATGTCTTCCAGCTTAGAGCGGGTCCTGGCTAGCTCCTCCTCCAACTTGATGTTGGCGCTCTCTGCTTCAAATCGGCGTTGATTGGTGATATTTGCATGTGCATGGAATGTTTCTATTCGTACATGCATAGATGCAGATTCATTATCTACATCCAAGTGTTCCAGGTCCTTGGACTTCTCCTGATAGTCATAATCTGTAGGGGTCATCTCGTCCAGTGGCTTTTGGACCTTGGGGACCTTTTTCACCTTATGCAACTTTTCGCCTTTCAAGTCAAAAATAGCGCATTTTTCTACTCTGGCTAGAGAGCGCCCCCTCTTTTTCCTGGCTTCCTTTAGCATCTTGTCGGTGTTTTGTCGGGCCTGGAGCAACTTCTCAGCTAGAGGACATTCCTTGATCATGGACAACTCTATTTCAAATGAGGTTGGGTCTCCAGCCAAAGGGGTAAACAAATATAGTGAGTGTATAGGGGATGCCTCACCAGTAGGTTCGACGATGGGTGTGGTAGGAGTTCCGACGAGAGAAACAACATCGTGCATGACAAGGGAGTGGGAGACGGGGTTCGACATTGGAGTACTACCTTCGCCCTGACTAAAAACCAAGGGAATGGTGGCATGGGCGAGCGAAGTAGTATCGATGGACTTGTCCCGGCCTGATGACTCGAACGGGGTAGATATGCTTGTGGGGCTAACGGGATCACGAGGTAAACTCGAGGTGGCGAAGGGCAACATGTGATGGGGTGACCAAACTTTCAAGAGAGAGACTGATGAGGACCTTCGATCGGGACCGTGGTGGACATACCTTGAGAAACCAAGGTGAAGGGTGAGGAGTGCGTACCTGCATGCTCCCCTGATAGAGCAGAAGTAGTGGTTTCCTACGTGATCGGCTCTTGTTCCTTTCCAGCTTCTGCACTTTCGACTTCCATGACTTCTTCTTCAAGGCCCCCTTCTTGTTGGAGGAGTTCCTCCACATCGATGATGTCTACGTCTGAGACTGCCTCGGCCCTTTGCGACGTCGTCCCTCCAACATTTACCTCGGCTGAGCTCATCATAGGTTGTCCGCTAGAAGCACCTAGAGGTTTTGTACGTGGTCGCTTCGGGTGGGTTGGAGGCACTTGAGCTTGCTCCATCTTCTTTCTTTTTCTTTTCTCCCCCTTCTCTGATTGCTGCGCCGACCCTACGGTGCTCGTGTCATGGCTTTCCATAGGTTCCTGAGGCAACTCTTGTGGTGTCGCCTCTGCCTCCTCCTCTTCCTCTTGTTCCGAAGCATCATCGGCTCTCCTTGGGCTTTCGCCCAAACCTGGGGCACTAGGGGGAATGAAGTCGATGAAGGAGGTGGGCTTCCAAGTCCCAGCGTTGGCTTCATAAACAATTGCGAAGTCTCTATCCATCTCCAAGAGCCCGTATGATTTCATCTTCTGATGATGGACTCTCATTATCCACCATTCCTTTAATTGTTCTTCGCCCCAACCCTTCAATTCTTCCCTCAATTCATCCTTCATATTTCTCCAAAATGTGGAGTCTGGGCCCGGGAAGGGGTGCCGAACTGGATCATACTCGACCTCTATGGGGTAAAACTCATGCCAGGGAGGTAAGGTCTTCATTCTTTCTAGATGCCACTCCAAATCCCTCCCATTGGGGTTATTCCTTTGCTCTACGATTTTTGGGTGAGGGCAGACATGAAAATTTTTGAATCGGAGGTGATCCCTCATCACCCCCAAGGGGTCGTAACACCACCGTTGAGGAATCTGGAGCAAACCAAAGTCGGCAAGCTTCTCCTCTAGGTACACATGTTGCTTCAGGGCAAACACCTCAATTACTCCCATTTTGAAAGGGAAGTCGCATGTGTGCGCCCATTTTTGGCCGTGGTCGTAGACGACGTTTGTCGCGTCGCTCTGTCGAGCGACCTCCAACGCGAACTGGTATTTCGAGGGGTAAATGGGTAGCAGGAAGGGCTTCCCCATGAATCCGAATAGATGAACCACAAGCCCCTACATCAATTGAAATACGTCCCCCTTTTCCTCCTTCACCACTTTGTCCCTTAGACTGATGGGTACCCGAGGGCAGGAACCCTTCAACAGCTGAATAGCAGGTCCCAGGAATTGTTGATTAAAAGAATAATACGACTCCGTCCTCGCCAAGAGGGGAGTCCACTGGTATACCGACAGAGGAGTTCCATCCTTGCCGCTCGAAGAAATGGCGATGTGGGGGAATTGCTTATGAACATGATAGAAAAATAACCAGACTAGGAAAGAGCAAGGCCCAAAGTACTGACCCGTTCCAGCATTCTTCATGCTGGTTAGCCGCGTGTGCAAGGTCCGGGCCACCCATTCTGCCCAGTCGAAGAAGACTGGGTTAGTGTTCGGCCTTGATGCATCTGGGGCATAGAACTCCCCTCGTGAAATACACTCGGCCAAAGACACCTGCCAGGGGTGCACCGAAGCATCGGTTGACAGGCCCGCGACCCATGCAATGATGGAGAAGATGTCCGTGCTCTTGAAATCCATCAAGGGGAGAGGCATTTGGGGCAGCCTGCCTGAAGGGAGCCCGTCCTTGAGGTTCTCGCTCAAAAATTTCAAAATATAGTTGGAGGAGGTGAACCTCTCCATTTGTTCGCTCAAGATGACATTGCGAACCGAATAACCCTTGGGCGGCCCTTGTTGTGGCATGAAAGCTCCTTGCACATCTTCTTTTAAAATTGAAAACAATTTATGGCCCGTGGCGTCCAACACTTGTCTGGAGGAGGGCTGGTAGTTTTGTGTGATGGCACAAATTAATTCGGGACAATGGTGCGTGGGCGGGGTCAGATACCAGTATATCTACGAGTAATAGGCGATGGCTCTCTTGTTCTCCATGGAGAGTCTACTTTTCATGAACTCAATAGTATATCGGAGCTCGGCCATGCTCTTTGAAAGTTTAGTGTCCCTTATTTTCTCCCACCCATCAATTGGTGGCTCTTCAGGTTGCTCCTCTTTCGAATCCTCTCTCTCCTCTACGGCTTGCTTTTTGGGGCGGAGGTTGAGGTCGACCCTCTTTGGTCTGTGCTTTTTCTCCTCTTTGCCCTTCTTCATTTTCTCTGGGCCTGCTACCTCAGGCTCCTTCCTCTTTTCCTTAGAATTCTTCTTCCCCATTCTGGATATACATGGCAGCAGAGTCTTCGATGCAGAGGGCTTCGACGTGAAGGATTTCGACGCGAAGGGCGGAAGAAATGCAGGCTATCAACGGGGCTCTTAATCTCGCATTAACCAGTAGGCGAACAACCTTTTTACTGTTGAGGCTTGAGTTTTATAGCCCTAAAAGGCAACTACCTCTATTTATGGTGCCTGCCAAAATTAAATTTACAACTCGGACGGGGAAGGTTGCTTTGCCTTTTGATTGGCTTTACGACGGCGTTGTACGCGGGCCCATGCGCTTCGATGATTTTGCCCAGCATTGGAAACTTAACTTCCTGCCACCTCGTACCTGGGCGTGAGCTTTTCTCATAACCGAATTCTCTCGGGATGTGCCCCGCCACCTTTGCATTAAAATCACTTGCTGCGAGCGTTTCCCTAAGTTGTCATCGACACGTCTTTCAAGGCACATTTTAAATGCTCCTCGTCTCACGCGCTATTGGGTTGGCGAAGTTGAAACCGGTGCTAAAGACGCTTCACGGTGAACCTCCAGCGATCCACTGATTTTTATACTTCGGGCCCGAAGTATTTTTACCTCGTCGCGTCACCACTTTGTTTCGTGGAAGGTTGCCTCCGAAGCTTGTTCCTTTTGAAAAATGATTCGCTAATTTTCCTTCAAAACTGCTTCGCTCAAACTCCTTTTGCGAAGCACTTCTCACGCCTTCATTCTGAATTTCGTTTCTTTTGAGGACTCCTTCTGGGCCAAAGTGCTTCGCTGTGAACCATCTTGCATCAGTCACTTCGCACACAAAGTTCCCGAAGGAGATTCTCGCTAAGCCTAGCGAAGCTGGGGCTTGTCACTGTGGTAGTGTGATACTTAACCTCTTGGCAATCTTGAAACAGGGTATATACAAAGATAAAAAATCTTACATACAAAAGTAAAACTTGAACCATTTTTTTTTTTTTTTTGTCTCAACGATGAAAAGTCTTCAAATGAAGACCATTGACAGAAATCGGCAAGATCTGACCATCTGCATCCTTGAGGATGAAAGAATTGGCTGAGTTTACCTTCACAATTTCGAACGGTCCATCCCAGAAAGCATCCAATTTATCGTGATTCCTAGGCTTGGCCTTCCAGGAGTCCCACTTCCATACCAGATCTCCCACTCTGAACGTGCGGTCGGAGGATTTTTTCTTGAACCAGTCTCGGGTGATCTGAGCATGCTTAGCGAAGCTCTGGTAGGCCTTCTCACGGTCTTCCTCCAGCTGTAGTAGCTGAGCCAACCTGTTCTTCATAGGATTAACTTCTTCTTCCTCATCCAACAACTGCAATGCAAGGATCTCTACATGGGTTGGTAGGATGGCCTCCTTGCCATACACCAGGGCGTAAGGTGATGTTTTGATTGACTTCTTGACAGAAATCTGATCGGCCCACAAGGCCCGATCTAGAAGGAGGTGCCAAGTTCTTTTGTTTTTCTCCATGAGTTTTCTCAGCACCCTTAACAGAGTCTTATTAGTCGATTCTGCCAATCCGTTACCCTGTGGATAGTAATTAGAAGAGACCTTATGATATATCCCATATTTGTAGAGGAACTCGTTGATCTTGGTGCCTAAAAACCTGGGACCATTGTCCATTACGATTGCTTCTGGGATGCCGAACCGGGTGATCAAACCTTCTAGGAAAGCAATGACGGTCTCCTGATCGGCATGCTTCGTGGGTACTGCTTCGGCCCATCTAGTGAAATAGTCAGTTGCAGTCAGGATGAACTTATGCCCTACGGAGGAGTTCGGTGATATAACCCCTATGAAATCCAACCCCCATTGTTGGAAGGGCGTTTCTACTTGTATCAGTCGGAGGGGCATAGGAGCACTTCTGCTTCGGCCGATGAACTTCTGACATTGCTCGCATCTGCGATAGACCGCAAAAGCATCGACGAAGAGTGTAGGCCAATAATAACCCACCTTAATTATCTTCAATGTCGTTGTTCTTCCTGCGAAGTGGCCCTCGGATAACCCTGAATGAAATTCTCCCAGGACTCTCTTCTTATCATCTTCTCTTATGCACCTGAGAAGAATGCCATCGATGTTCCTGAAGAATAGGCCTTCGGGGCGCAACGTATATCGGAGGGACCGCATCCTGAAGTGTCTTCACTGCGAAGCATTCAAATGTGGAGGACATCTCCCGGTATTGAAATATTCAACTATCTCACCGACCCAGTCCTTCTCATCCTCTTCTTGATTTGTGAAGCACCCTTCTGCTGTCGAGTCATCCCACTGACAAGCTGTCACTTTGGCCGCTACGCTCTTCGCAAGCTCTTGACATAGTGCGCGACCGTGAACCAATTTTGTGGGTCTAATCTCGATGTCAAACTCCTATATTTTGCTGACCCAACCGGCTCTTTTGCTACCCAATTCTCCCTGAATAATGAAGTTGCACACATCGGGATGAATGACGAACACTGTAACCCGACTCTGAGAAACGAAGTGCTTGAACTTCCTCAAGGATTTCATTACTGCATGCACCTGCCTTTCTATGAAATTGTATTTCTCTTCATGAGGGTGTATCACTTGGCTTAGAAACGTGATAGGGCATTCTTCGCCGTCTTCCCCCTTTTGCGTCAAGACTGCAGCATAGCTTTCAGGTTCTCCTATAGCATATAGGATGAAATCTCGGTTGTAGTCAGGGTTGGTCAGGACTGGCGCCTGAGCAATTCGGGCCTTGATCTCTTCAAATGCCTCTTTCCTTTCATCCGTCCAGATGAATTCAGCGCCCTTCTTCAAGAGTTCAGACATTGGTTTAATGACTTGGGCGAAATCTGGAACGAACTTCCTTACGAAGTTGATCTGGCCAAAAAAATATTGTAGTCCTTTCTTATTCATCGAGAGTGGGAGCTTCAAGAGAGCCTCAGCCCTATCAAGATCTACGGTGAGACCCTTCTCTGATATCACATGTCCCAATAACTTCCCCTCATTGACTGTGAATATGGACTTCTTTGGGTTGATTGAAATGCCAAATTCTCGACATTTTTTGAATATCTGTTGTAGGTGTAAAGGGTGATCCTCCCTTCTTCGAGAGAAGACGGTCATGTCATCCAAATAGATAACAATGACCTTATTCAACAATTCTCCAAAGGCTAAATCCATGGCCCTCTAAAAAGTGGCCCCCGCATTCGAAAGGTCGAATGGCATTCGTTGATAGGCGAATGTTCCCCACTTAGTAGTGAATGTGGTTTTATGCTGGTCTTCATCCCTAACCCAGATCTGATTATATCCTGAGAAGCCATCAAGTAGGGAGAAGCGCTGAGCCCCAGCCACTGAGTGCAAGATCTGATCAATCTACGGGAGAGGGTAATGATCCTTGAGCGAAGCCTGATTCAGGTTGCAAAAATCCATGCATAGTCGTATATCTCCATTCTTCTTTCTAACAGGGACTAGATTCGCTACCCAAGAGGAATGCTTTATGGGATAAATTATCTTTGCCTCGAGCATCTTCAGGAGCTCGACTTTCATCAAGACCTCGATCTTTGGATTAACAGGCCTTTGCTTCTGTCGGAAGGGTTTGATCCCCTCCTGCAATTCAATTGTATGTTGGATCAGTTGTCGATCGTATCCCTTTAGGTCTTGATAAGACCATGCCACTATGTCGGGATACCTTCTGCACAGAGATCGGATCTATTCTAGCTCTTTCAAAGTGCAATCTGTTCCAACTTTTATTGCTTTTCCAGGTTCAAGCTCCAAATCCTGATACTGCTTCGCATTGACTTTGATCCTATGAGAAACTGCTCGATCATTTCGATCGAAGAGGCTTTCAAGAGTAATTAATCCCTTGGGAACGTGATTATTCTTCAATTGAACTAGCCCTTCATATTCCTCATCATCTGGGCTTCTTCTTTCAATTGTTGCTGCTTCTTGAATCATAAAATTCACAATCTGCTCATCACTATCAAAAACTTGCCAATGCAGATCTCTGTCTGGGACAGAGGGCCTATAAATCATCCTCACAACTTTAGGTTTATGCACCATGTCTTCTGCTGGAGAGTACCTAGCTGCGATGGATGCTAAGACATCAGCATGTCGGTTCTTTTCATGGGGAATGGACTGCAGATTGAGAGACTCGAATTGGTCAAACAAGTCCCATACCCTGTTATGGTATGCCTTGAGATAGTGCTTCTTTGAAATGCACTTGTTTGTGACTTGATTGCATATCAATTCTGAATCTCCAAAGACTTGGAGATGCTTTATGCCTAACTTTTCTGCTTTCTTCAGTCCTAGGCATAAAGCTTCGTATTCTGCTGCATTGTTGGTGCAGCTCCATACCAACCGGTAGCAATATTCCTTTTGCTCCCCTGATGGTGATATTAAAAGAATTCCTGCTCCAACGCCATTCCTGCATCGGGCGCCATCGAAGAACAATCTCCATAGTCCTTCTTGGGCACATGTTTTATTCTCTGACTTGATGTGTTTCTCTGGTTTAGTGATGGCGTAGCATCCCATCTCCGTTTCTATCATGGCATTAAAGTCTGCCAATGAAAACTCATCTTCACAACTTAACTGTGCAAGGGATTCCTCGACCAGGTCCACCTGCTCTATCCCTTCCACTATCGCATGCACGGGATCACTGCTCTCTTCTTCGGACATCTTCTGTACGAGGAAGGTAGAAGGTTTCTCATTGTAGATTTTTACCTTCTTCCCTTTGAATGGAATCTCTAAGTGCGAGTAATCCATAGATAGATATCCTCCCAGATTCGTTGTAAACTCTCTTGACAAGCACATACTAAAATATGGCTCAAGGTCGATGACCACCACCTCTTGTATAACCGTGATCTGAGGCATCTTGTGTAGTCGGATAGGTATATCTTTAATTACACCCATAGTCTTCATAGGAGTACCATCCAGTTGGAGCATGCCATGGCTGCTTTGGGTGTACTCCATTCCTATTTCCTCGCACACTGCTTTGGGCATGACTGTCATCGTGGCCTCAGAGTCAATCATACAGTTGTGTACAACATACCCTTCCATTTGTAGAGATAGGTAGAATGGAGGTGGCCTATTCTTTCCTATAATGGACGTGGACAGGGTCTGCACTAGGGCGAGCGGTGCTGACTTTCTCGCCTTAGTTGTCTTCAACGATTCTTGCAGCAAGTCCACTTGTTCGGGTAACTGCAATGCATCATATAGACTAATCTTGGTCGGAGTCTTCTTCAGCTCATCTACAATATTGTAAACCAGGGAGTTGGGCACCTCAGATTCCCTTTTCACCTCATACCTGGTGCGATACTACTTCGTGGCTTCGACCCTTTGTCGCTTGGTCAACGAAGGAAGCTTGAGCTTCTCTCTAGCTTGTTCTTTAGTTTCCACCTGAGGTGGATTTGCAGGGGCCTGTTGAGCCTTTTCTTTTACTGGTGGAAGCTGAGAAGCTTCGCTCGGGGCCTGGGGAAGTTGTTGTCCCTTCTCATGGTGAGCATGCACCTTTAAGGGAGCCATTTGAACAACATCTACCTCTATTGACCTTTTTCCTCCTCTGGTGAGGACTGCAACTTGCTCTTCTTCGCCAATTACCAGGTTTTGATCCATTTGCCTGATAATGTTGACCTGACCACCATGACTACTGCTCGCCAACGTTTGCACATAATGTTGGTGCAGCATACAAGTATTCTCTTCATGAGGGTCATTACACGTGGAGCACCAATGTATGTAGTCGGAGGTGCTCGGAGCTTCATCAATCATGACATTTCTTGTCGACGCTCTCCCTTGCTGGACCGCTTGATCTTTAGTAAGCGCGGGTGTAGGATAAGACCTTCTTGGTAGAAACTCTTGTTGTGCTTGCTTCTTTTTCATAATGGTCATGTCATTGGACAGAGTTTGCACTGTGGAGTTCAGGGACTGAACTTCCTGTAGTATTTTGGCTTGCATATCATCGACTTTGGGAATAGGTGGCAATGGAGCCATCATTGGTATTGGAGGTAGGGCGGGGTGTTGAGGTGGTGCTGGAAATACAGGAAACATCGAAGAGACAGTGGGCTATGATGTCGAGAATGTGGGAAAATGGATTTGTGGAGTAGCGATCTGAGATACAATGGGATTCGGGTTCCAAGACGAGATCGGGTACGTGGGGGTTGCAGAGATCTACGAAGCGGCTGCATTCGCATACTGGGATTGAGGGAAATCGGGAAGTATGGGCATCGACATCCTTTGGGGAAGTTTACCCATAGCTATTAGATCCATTTCCGCTTTCTAGGCTAATTCATACAGCTCTGGGAAGGTATTGATATTCGAATACCTTACCATTACACTGATATCAGGGTTGAACGCCCTAAGGAAATAGTATGTTGTAGCTTCGCTAGTTGGCCGAAGTCCAACTGGTATCCTTTGCTAGGTTCGAGCGAACCTAACATTGAAATCAATGATCTCTTCTTGTGGATGTCTCTGGATCATTGTGAACTGATGCAGAAGAGAAGATGGATCGGCGGACTCATTGAAGCTTCTCATCAATTGTTCGGCTAACTGGTCCCATCCCATTATAGTACCGGGTGGTAAAGATCTATACCAGTAGAGGAGCTTCCCTCTAAGAGATAGAACCAGAAGCTTTACCATAACTCGCTCCTCTATGATGTCATGAATCGCTGCCAGAGAAACTATGTCCTGGATGTGCTCCAGAGCAGTCTTCCTAGTTCCATCGAACGTTGGGATTTTCTTCATAGCAGCAGGTGGAACTTGCCCTTGTCCCGCTAAATTTAGCGGTCCGGAAGAATTCCATGTTGGGAACAATCTAGGCGGTGGTTGTTGCTACTACTGCATTTTGTTGTTGTTGTTGTTGTTGTGCCATATTTGCACCTGGATTCTGAGAAACAAGGATTCCCGAAGTTCCTCTTTGGTTGCTAACAGGATGACTAATAGGAACGGAGGTGCTAGGATGCTTTGGTGAGTTGGGAGGATTAGGAGGAAAGCTAGCTGCTGTGCTATCCGAAGTCAGTCCTTGTTCATCAAAAGTAGCCTCTTGCGAGGATGTTCCACGTAACAGTGACTCAGGGGTGACCAACCTAGAGCGTTCCCCGAAGGCGTCAATATCAAGCTCAAAGAACTCAGTCTCCTCTCCTCTACTCCTAACTCTCCATCTTGTTTGCATGAAGGCACAGACTTAAGTACCGGTCTCTTACGACTTTAAGATTCTCAGGTTAAACAGAGTCGCCAGATGCTAAGAGTCTTTCGGCAATGAGACGAGCATCGATTCTCACTACCACTCACAAGGTGAGACTGACCGGGTCCCACCGGGCGTGCCAAAAACTGTTGGTCATCAAATCTGCCTAGGAAAGGATTTTGGGAAGTGTACGCGCCCTAGACCTGGACCAACATTGAAAGGCCGAGAGGAAGAGATGCCCCTCATGCCAATCTCCGGAGAAAGGTTGGCTCCTTTACTAAACTACTTGGTGTTTTTGAGACAAGAGTGCAGGAAAGAGATAAAAATAGTAAGGGTGCAGGAAAGAAATAAACAGTGTAAGGGAAGAAATATTGGTGAATTAAAGTGGGAAAGAACCAACAACATGATTATTGGCTAATAGCCCAAAACAGCAGCAATAAATACCAAGAATAAAATGAAATGAACGCAATACTAGTCCTCCTATGTATCCTCTGGACGAGTTCCAGGATTACCCTCCCCCTTACGTCGAAATCCAGAATTTAGAATTACGACGACTAGGAAATGAGTGAATATAATAGAAACACTATCCACAGGCAACATACAAGAGAACTATTACAGCGTTTTTCTCCCCTATGTATCCTTCGAGAAAATTCTAGGGTTCTATCCCCAATCGCACACCTAAATCCAGAATGCAGAATTACAGTATGCAAATGAAGAAAGAAATAACAGAAATAATCACAGAAGGCAGCATACAAGAGAGAAATTAAGCCCGAAGCTCTTTAGTATTAATCGTAGGGATTCAAGTTACAGCAACTTTCTAGCAGAAAGTTCCCCCCTTTGTATTACAATGCCTGGGTTTTTATAGAGGACCCGACCCTCTGAGCCATCAATGCACAAAATGGAGGAGTACATCCTCGAAAACCTGAGAAGTCGGCTTCTACGGCTCCCGTGACTGAGTTCTCAAATATTTTTCTATAACTGGTAGCTACGACCGGGTCAACCAGGGAAACTCGCATTTATGAGCCGCCTGATCCGTCCTAGGCTTCTGGGTGCGGAGCTCGAGTGGCCGCCATGTCCGTCGGGCTCTCCTTCTGAGACCGATACCTCTTTTTAGATTGCTAAAAATGAGCAGCGAGTTCACCGGGCACGTAAAAATTCATTTATGAGGCACTTGATTGCCTCAAAAAAATACCCGGGCTTGGAGTGCGTGCCCTTGAAGCGCTTCACCGATTTCTAGTTCATGACCCTGCTTCGCAATGGATGTAAGCCGAAGCAGATCATCTCCCTTGGTTATGTACTTCGCACGAAGGAGCTTCGCAAAATGGCTTCGGGGATGTAAAATGCCGAAGTAGATATTTCTTCTCAAGGTTGGGCTCTCAATATTTGGCTGCTTCACTGGAAAGGCGTGTTAAAAGCTGCTTCGCAAGGTTCTCCGCATGAAGTGGATGCTTCGCTGATGGGCCGTCAAAATGCTTCACCGTGAACCTTCTTCAAAGCCGTGGTTCGGGAGGATTTCGGCCGAAGTGCATTCTCGCCTTGGAAAAGTGTTTTGTACTTCACGGGCCACTACCGCTTTGGGTGGAAACGCTTCGCATGAAAGTTATCCGAAGTGGATGCTTCATGACAACTTTGGGCGAAGTAAAAATGGTTCGCCAGTAGGGAGGCCCGAAGTGGGTGCTTCATCGATTTCTTAGCGAAGTAGTTTTTCAATGTTTGGACTTCTTCGAATCCCGCTTCGCAAAACTTTCGCCCGAAGCATCTGTTTGGGCTGCTTCGGGCGTGAAGCTCTTTTCATTCTCTACTTCCTTCCTTCAGTGAAGCCGTCTTCCTTTTCCTGTGAAGCTCTTAAGCTTAGCTTGCTCAATAGCGAAGCACTTGTATCTCCATTCTATGTACAAGGGGGATGGCGATGAAAGCCAAAATTGCTGCAATACTCAAAAATGTCTTCTAAAAACAAAGGAACAAATTAAAAGAAATACTTCACAAAATTTTGATTTTACTACCCCTCTAGGCAATGTGACAAAATTGTCAACAACTACCAATGGTATATTTTATAAAAGGAAAATAAATGTATAATGCAAGAGGGATAAATAATTAGAGAATATGCATATACATCCATATTAGACAAGATCAAGGGTTGGGTAACCAATTATCCTATACCATGCTTTCCTAACTCTAATAGGATCATTTTTCTTTTTTTCCCATATTTTCTCCTTTTGTATGTTATGTTTGATCCACATTTTTTGTCTGCACTAGTTGTTCTTGTATTTTGTGTGGCTCTATATATTTTTTTAGTACTACATGTTCATATGTCATTGTGTGCTCGACTAGCACTACATAATCCACTATAATTAAGAACTATTGTTAGCTAGTGCTTTGTGGCCTCTACTAAAATTTACTCCCACTCAATTTTTTAAGCTATTAAAACCCCTCTAGAACTCCCCTTGGCTGATATGTCTAAATGTTTGCATGAGGTCCAACAAAATCCCATTGTTGTATTGACTCTTTCTAGATCTAGTTTGGTTTCCTAGACCAAAAGTACATCTAGATTTTCTTAGATGACCAAGTTCTTTACTCCTATTTTCTTATTTTCTTGTCCTAACCCTCTAATATTCCAGGTAATAAATTTCATCATTGATAATATGCATAGAAAAGGGTTAAAATATTCTACCTCTTTTTAGATTTTTTCTTTTTTATTGTCTTCAAGGTGTCTTCGATTGTGACTTGCTTGTCTTCAACTATAATTTTAAAGCTTATCTCTAAGCTCTCTATGTGTGGAATTTGTCCTACTCTAGTTTTCATTTTGGCCTTTGGAGTAGAGGTTTTTTCCTCATTTTGTTTGGGTATGTGCTTCCTATTTTGGCTTTGGAATTTTTTACTCTTTTCCCCCATCTTCTCCTTATTTCAAGCTAGAGTGCATTGATTCTTCTTCACCTTGCTTTTATTCTAGGACTGTCATATTTAGCAAAGGGCCTTGTTTGAAGGCTTCTTCTTGATATTCAAGAGTAGCTATTATGGTTTCCTCCAAATATTCTTCCAATAGACTGAACTTATTTTGAACTTGTGTTTTCTCTTTAAAATTTTAATATTTAGGGATATATTTGGACTTTTGTAAAGTTTTCATTGTTATTCAATTTGAGCCATAGGTTTTATAGAGAAATATCTTTGGAAGTACCCATATTCATGACATCTGGAACATTTGAAAGGTATCTAGTCATAGTGTAGCTTTCAGGTATCTTGCAACCCCTTGAGTGAAAATGCGATGGCTTCTAGAAGTCCCTCTACTAGATTTACTTAAACAAATATTCAAGCAACCATGTAATTTTGATCTTTTGATTATGCTTTCATTTTGTAGATTTTGATCTTATTTCTAATTACTTTCAATGTTTCTTCCTTCCAAAAATGTAATAGGAGGGTAGGAATATGAACCCATACGGAGACTTTGGAAGGAGTCTCTTCCAAGGGGTCAAAGTAAGGATTCCACATAAACCATGGATTAGATCTAAAAATTAGATTTTTGTCCTCCTCAGAGGTGAATATGGTAGCAAAAAAATACCCTTCCACATAGTTTGATTTGTATGCTCTCTCTTACCTTAGTTCTCCATTATTTTTCAATTCATTCTTGAATGGTTTTCTCTAAAGATCATGAATTAGTAAATCAATATATAAGAGCCAATGTCGAGAGACCATAAATTTTTTCTCTAATAGATTCATGTATTATCTCTATCTTGGGAAATTCTTCCCATATTTTGACCACTTTCAAATCATCCTTGGCCTCTTTTTTGGTGCCCTAGCTTCTACAATTAGGGCTTCAATGGTTCTAAGTGGGATTACATTTTTTCCATATAAGGCTTATTTGAAGGAATCCATAATGTTTGTGAGGAGAAGGTGAGTAATAGCTAGGGTTTTAGGTGCTCAACTCCAACTTCTCCTTCCCACTCATATCTTTGGTCAGTTGCAATCCCATGTACTAATAGGATCTAGTGGTAATTTACAATAACTTTTTATTTGCTTTTTTTATTCCTGGTGTATTTAAGTCATTATATCATTGGTGCATATAATGCATTAACCTTGGCTTCGCCATTAGTTTGTATGTTAACAAAAGTGTAAAGTATCAATTTAGAGAATATTAAATTCTACAAAGCTTTTGAATAGTTAAATTACAATCCAAGGTGATATGATAAATTATTAAATACTTAAAGAACAATTTCAAAATTCATCATCATTTATAGTTTTTGAAATTAACTAAATAAAATCATGTTAAAAAATTTGTATACAATGACAAAAATATAATTATTAGAAAAATTTAATTGACCACATAACATTTGATTAAAATATTTTACATGGTTTCCCATAAAATACCAACCAATATAACTTTATAAATGTAATATCATATTTAATGTATTGAAACATCCACCAGATATATATGTGCCTCTTTTATTGCAAGACATGAACTGATTGGAATATACGGTTTATGCAAGTAATCTAGTGTTAAAATATGTGAAATATTGAAAAGATTGATTATAATAATCCAATTTACAGTGTTTTTGGTGTGAATTTGCATTGAAAATACATGTTTAAAATTTTTCATATTGCTATTGTGATATACAAGAATTAAATATTCCAAATAAAATAAAAAAGAGTATAAAATAATCTTGGTAGACATTTACTTGTTTTAATGGTTGTAAGTCCCATATACTATCAATAGTTCTCTTGTTGATATAATTGAATGCATTCATGAACTTTCATCAAATTATTTATATTCAAAATCAGTAATAACCACTCTAATCCAACAATAAACAAATTAAAAGAAAATCCAATCAGTTTAGTACAAGATAAGTGACAAAGTTTTAGTTGGAAATCAAATGTGACTTCACATTTTGAATTTGGGTTGTTTAAAAAACATCTCATCTCTTATACGTTTATTTTTTTGGATTCATAAACCTAAATAATTTCATAAGACATCTACCATATCAAATCCATGTTTCCATTGGATAAAAATAGTATCTAATATAACAACTATAATCTATCCATGCCAACAAATATTCCTTGTCATTATTGTTAGAGTTAATGTAATGTGCACTATGTCTTCCTTGACACTTGTCAGTTTCACTTGACAAGTGTCATGCATTTCATATAGGCTTATGCTTATATATTGTAATTCATTTCATGAATAAAATAATTCCTTCAGTTTGAGCCTCCTAACATTTGGTATCAGAGCTCCAGGTGTTCTCCTGCCTTGTGAGCCCCTCATCCTTTCCCCCCTTTTCCCTCATTTATCGCTTTTTTTTTCTTCGCCTAGTTTTCCAAGCCTAGGGAGTATGCTCTCCATTTTTTTAAAATGGATCAGAAACCAGACAGCTTGAAAAAATTCATGGCTGCCCCTGAAGCTTCATTGCTTGGAGCCATGAGAGGTTGAGGAGAAAACAATTTCTCTATTTTTTTAGTCTCAATATTTGGGGACAGAACTTTATGGATCTATTCAATCGGAGAATTAAGCAATAATATGTTATGCAACCAGGGAGTTGATAGCCGAGCAGCAAAATAACAGGAAGTAAAGGGAGAAGTCGCATTCGCAGAACGAGCGGCATTTTTGCTGCTGTTATTGAGGGAGTGTGAGGTGCGAGGAGCGCTGTGTTTGTGGTAATGGTTGAAGTCATGGACCGTGAGGTTCCATTGCCACAAAAAAAAAAATGTAAGCTCTGTTGGAGCCAACTATAACTACTATGGTTTGGCTGCCATGATGATTGTTTATCGATCCAACCTGACATGTGGGCACCCGTGAAAGTTTTCAGGCCGTGGGCAATCAATATTTCGTCCAGCTAAATATTCTTTTTTTTCTACGGGGCACCAGGGTAGGCGGTGCAGTCCGTGAGATTGGAGGTCGAAGCAGTGTTTTTTCCAAGGTAGTTTCTGGGGAGACTTGACAGCATGGCAGAGCGGCCGGCACAGGCGAAGCTCCTAAGGATTCCCGTCACATTAACCACGGAGGAGACGTAGGTGATCATTTAGCAATGAAACAACAGTTAAAGAAAAATGCTCCGCGATCGTGCTCCAGTTCCAGGCTGTCGTGCTCCAGTTCTTCGAAAGTATTGCTCCAGTTGCGAACGTGAGATGGAGCGGCCAGTTTGATGCCGCAGTGATGGAGCGGCCAGTTTGATGCGGGATCTATGTGGGCCCCGTAATACTGCGAGCGCTTGCTCCGCGATCATGCAAGAGCAAGAAACGTGACCGCTCGTCTTTTATATCTTTTCTGTTGGCAAGAGCATTAAGTTTCGTGCATTACGAGAAACATGGAAACATGAACATACAGGTCTCTGTCAGTGGACTGATCGTGCAGATTGTTTGAAAAGGTTGGATGCTGAGCGCAATAATGGGATGTTAGTACCTATACAACGCAAATCTCATCGGCTTCGTCTATCAGTTTCGGGTAAAACTACTAAGTAGTAGATTCTTCAGTGTGAGCTATGTATGGTTAAAATGGATTTAAATTTCGAGCGGAGATGCAGCAGAGCTACAGGAGTGCGCGATGATGGCCAGCGAGCAGCGGTGGCGGTGTTTTTTTGTCGACCGCAGCAGATTTCGGATATGGCACGATCATCGATGGTGAATCGGAGTCCCTATGCGGCAACTGGATGCTAAAATGACCAGATCTGCCCATCGTGATGAAAATATTCTCGCGGTTTGGCTTATTCTTATTCGTCGCCCGTCCGCTTTATGCTGTTGAGCCCTCGGGAATGGAGATCCGATTGGGGGATGTAGCCGCTGCCGCGCGACACAAATCATAACCCTAGAATTCTGAAGACGTGAGCAATTTTTCTGGCCAGACTAGCAGCACTTTGAGCAACGTGGAGGGCGGTAATGACAGCAGGGCTTTTTCTGTCCGGCCGTCGACAGGAAAAATGCGCATGTTGTGACTTTTGACAGTTATGAAGACGTGCCGGAGAACGACGAGCTGTCGCTAAAGAAGGCCGCCGCCGGTCAGCCCATAAGCGTGGCCATCGAAGCCAGCGGGAGGGCCAGGATTAATATCTAAAGTCTAACTGAAACTAGCTGTCAATCTTCATTATGTTAGTAAACTATCAGTGTCATTGAAGAGGTGGAGCGAGATCCAAAGATTTCAAGAGCAAACGGTCTGTCATGGTCATAGTTATGCTGCCCAAGATATGGTCGACGTGGCCTCCAGCGGTAAAATAGTGGAGGAAGAATTCGTTTTTAATATTTTTTTATGTTGTGTTGATGGGGTTATATTCGTATTAAACAAAGAATATATTGCCATAGATGGATGGTGGCAGTATTTATTCCCCGGTCCACCAAGAGATAGTCTGCGTCACTTTGACATTTTTTTTGTGACCATTTGGCATGATGAAGTTAGACTCTGCTGAAGTGCTGTGGTGGAGTCTTTTGAAGACTAATAGTGAGAACTTGGTTTGTGTTTGCCAGTGGGAAGTAGCTGTTAATTAAAAGTTTTTCAAAGCATGGAGGCACTTTATATTTTTCAAAAATGTTTTGTTCCACATGGCTCCTTATTGTACTCCTTCATTCCAAACTGATTATGGCCTAGATGGCCCATGTAATTCCCCTGCAAGGGTAAATTGATTTTTTTTTATTCTGCCAAAGAGCGATGTCGCCGTAGTGCAAGTTTTTTATTTGTTGCCTAGAGAGGCATGATGTTATTTGTCCACATGATGAAGGCCCCTTTGATAGTGCAAGTATAGGGGCATTTATAGTCGTTGGAAACGTTTTTCCGTGACGGACACAATGGTGGTGTCATATTGTAATTTTGAGGCTGTTTCAATTGAGTTTTTTAGCCTCAAAATTTTTCTAACTTAGAGTGCACTCTCGGTTGTACCCGACACTCCCAAGGTAATTTTATATGTGATCCTTGTACCTAGTGATATTTTCTATACACTTGGCGAATGCAACGGCTGGTTACCCATGCATTTCGGTGGGATGACATGGTCACCATAAGGACACTTATACTAGGGACTACAAACAAAGACACCCTAGACTCTATCCGAGGTTGTTTTCGGATCTACTTCTGAAGACTACAGACAAAGACACTTCAGAAGATTCTCTTCTTTTCTTCTTCTCTCCTCCTATTTTGATCTATGGCTCATTTTATTGTATTGAGTGCATTTTCGGCAGAGACCGACACTCTTATATGGCTCATTTTTCCTTTCATTAGGTGCATTTTCGGCAAAGACCAACACCTTCTAGATTGAGTTCACCATGAGGAGGGATTTCATACTCATGGTGAATCTAGTCAGTGACCTACGAGAGGCAACATCCTCTGAGGATGACCTGCAGAGGCAACAGACCCACAAGTGGCTGACCCTGAGGCACCCATGATGACCCCGAGGCACTTAGACGGCTGACCTAGTGGCAACAAACCCGTGGAAGTGGCTGACCCTGAGGCAACAGACCGAGATGTATACACAGTGAATCTAGCATTATTCACAGTTGGAGAGCCAAGCGCAAAGAGCACGAGCCTAGACCAAATAAGAGAGGATGATAGGTTGTTTTAGAGAAGTCAACATTAAGGGGGAATGTTACCTAATGTTGACTTGTTTTTTTTTTCTTTAGTTAGGATAGTGCACATTAAGGGGGAATGTTAGAGTTAATGTAATGTGCACTATGCCTTCCTTGACACTTGTCAGTTTCACTTGACAAGTGTCATGCATTTCATATAGGCTTATGCCTATATATTGTAACTCATTTCATGAATAAAATAATTCCTTCAGTTTGAGCCCTCCTAACAATTATACAAATATAAAAAGGAGATAATTGTAGATAAAATAATCCACCAAATTTGAGGGAAAGTCTACCTGTAAATAAATAGCAACATCTCTTGAATTCCATAACTCAATACAAATCCAAATCATTTGTAATTTGAGAATAATATTACACATTTGTATCTTATAAAAACCATGATTATTCAAATATATTTTAGATATAAAAACTTGTTAAACCAAGGAATTATTTTGACTTCTATTTTAATGATGCACCCCAATTCTAGCTTCAACAAAGTTATAAGGAAGGGACAATGGATCCTCCCACCCTTTAAATTAAGGTTATATTCCTACTCTCCACATAAATACTTCTTTGCTAACCTACGCTAATTGCATAAAAAGTAAAGTGTAGAAAATAAGCATGCATAAAATATTAAGGGTGTGAGTGATTTAAATGTAATGTGGGTTTTAATTATAGCAAGGGAGTTCAAGTGACCAATCAATGCATGATAATTTGAATAGAATCAATATTCTCCCATTCATTAAGTATGAAAGTAATAATAAAATGACAAGATGAGCAAAAGAACAATATCTCAATCATCACATACTTAGCAAACCAAGAGGGCTATGCCACTAATGGAATGAACAAGGACTTGCCAATTTCCCAAAAACATCATTAGGTCAAAGCACATTGTGGGTTTCATGGAGTGTAGATCTAAATTATCATTGCCAAAAAATGAATATAATGGATCCCTAGGCTCTTATATATAATAATATTTTAACCTTAAGTTACCTAGGGTAAGAAACAATTATTTGGGTGTATCTTTAAAAAAATGATGCACTATCAAATGTTACATACCTCTAATTATACCTTTAGGTTTTGAATGCTTTTAAAATAAGTTAGTGTGCCACTACATGCTAAAATATCTCTCTCAAAATATTTGCCTTAGGCCTTTATTACCCCTTTGTTGGTTATTGAGTGATTCACTCCAATTAGTGAGTGAATTACTTGCCTTTGTAAGCAAAACACTATCTATCCCTGAGTGGTTCTCTCATTGGATCCAATTGGACCACTTTGTAAGTGAATCACTATTAAAACCATCGGCCACTTTGCAAGTGACTTGCTTTTGAACCAATTGGACCACTTTGCAAGCAAAAAATCCTAAACTAATTGGCATCTAAGTTGAACTTAGCCAAATATTGAAGGATTTTAGAAGGTTATAGCTATTTTTTTTTTTTGTTTTGTGTCCGTTCAAAATTACATTTTCAAATGTAGCTTTAAGGAACTACATTTATGGTGGCTTCAGGGGTTCCAAGCTTGATTGGTGAGAAAGCCTATATCCTACCTTTATCCTTAGGAATAAAGTCTACAAAATTAAAATACTCATTACAAAGTTATCAAAATTGGCTCTCCTTAACCTATATTTTATGGCAACAATCCTAGAAATTTGTGTCGCTCTTTGTTGGTTGATAGTTAGATTGAGATGAGGTCCTCTAATTCCCAATAAATTTTTCAAAAGGTTTATCTAACAAATAATCATGATTTCTTGTTAGCTTTTGTAGCTTTTAATATATAGGATTCAACTTCTTGTATGTCCCAACTATATCCCCATCAATGACCTGGTTCTTTTCTTCCTTGAACATGATGTCAACAATATCATCATCCAATACTTTCATTTGTAGTTCAAATATATTAGAAAATCTTGTAGCATTTGACCCCTAAATTTCTCTTATTATTTTATATACTAGGATTTTAGGGATGCTAGAGTGCTTTTATGGATTTTGAGATCCCTAGGCATTTTTGGATTTTATTCAATTTTTTACTATATCCTTTCTATTTATCTTAAGTTGCTTCACCTATGAAATTGACATGGAGGATAAGATTTTTATAATCTCTTTATATTCACCCCTTGAAGGTAAATCTTATTCCATTCATTCAATTGTTTCCTTCACTTTTTCTAACCTTTTCTCTATGTAGGCAACAAACTAGAAATATTATTTTATAGGTTTTACCTCTGCCTTTATTTTTTCCCAAAGGGAATTGACCCATTGGATGACATGGGAATTTGTAGGATCTTCATTTTCCTATATGTGTTTTGAATTTTCTAACTTTGTAATCTTTTGATCTTTCATCTTCAAGAATTTTTGAAGTTGCTCTATTTGGCTCTACCATTACATGTGTTGTTTTAAAATATCATCCATATATTGTGTATTCTTTTCATCATCAACAAGATAGAATTAGAGTTTCTTGACTTGTTTTTTTAGCTAATTATTTTTAATATGTCCTTTATACTCTCATTATCCTACTAGAGTTGATCCCTTTTTTCCTTAAAATGTTCCAATTTTACTCCAATATCTTGATTCCTTTTTTACATTTTTTCATCCTCAATAACCAAATGATTAAACTTTATGGGAGTGCTAAGTGTGAGTTGATTTTCCAACAAAATAATTTGTATAGATCCATTCCAACCTAGTCAAATTTAGACACCTTGACAGTCAAGTCACAATGAATTGTGATAATCTTAAAAGGGTCAAACTCCATCACCTCTACAATATATCTTATCCCCTTTTATATCTATTTGTAACTATAAAAGTGTTGATAATTTAAAGGGTTTTATCCTTAAGCTACTTATACTTTGTATTTAATTTATTTTTAGCATTGGAAAGGACATCAAATGCCTATGTGATGTATATTTCCTATGGATTATAATTTAATTTCTATGCAAAAGCTAAAATTGGACACATAATTGTGTTGGTTTGAGGGGGTGATCCTATATACTCAACCACTTGAGCTAGGGAGGGAGGCATCATTACCTATAGTAGGATATGTCTTACCTAAGATAGTGGATGAGGTAGATGTGTGGAAGTGGAAGGTGGGGCAAGCAGAGTGAACTAAATGGTGATGGGAATAATGGGGTGGAAATGGAGGGAGAGGACTAAGATACCAACTATACTAGTGTCAACTACTGGTGATATCATAAATGAAGGCATGGATAATGGTGATGGTATTATGTAAGGAACTAACAGTTGTATGGTGGAGATTTCAATGGTATTCAATGGTAATTAAGTGATAAGTGTGGTCCTAGGTATGACAAAGATCATTGGAGGTATGGTGCCTCTAATAGAACCATGGGTTACACTAGTGGAGGCTAAGATCAATGCAATATAAGAATGGGTAGAAAGAGAAAAAAAGTAATAATAAAATAAAAATTGAGAGAGAAAATTAGGAGCAATGGATGGGGTAAGAGAAATGGAGATGGTTGTAGAAGGGTCCATCATGTTGATCATTCCCAACTCAAGAGGGGAGCCTCCTTGAGAGGTTTCTCCCTTCTTGAGCTGGATTATTTGCCATTGTTATCATTGTGCCATAACAAACTATTTGAATATTGACCCATATTTCTCAAAGCTTCTCTTCCCTTCAATTTCTATCCTACTATCAAGATGACCACTACTAATACTGGTTTGGCCAAAATGGTTATTTCAATACTAGATTCTTCTTTGGTCTCTACAGGCTTGATATTCTAGCCACTATCTCATTAATGGTATTTGCAGTCTTTACAACCTTGGGATGTTTCTGTAGTGAACCATTAAACCAAAACCTCGAGGTGTTAGTGATATGAATACACCATGATCTTAACATCCCACCATACTTCTATAGCTTGGACTTTGGGCTGGAAGCCCTCCTTGTCACCCACTCCGCTTAGGACTCTAGGTCAGTAGACCTCCTTGTCACCCTCTCCATGATGTGAACCCGAGTGGTTTCTCTGATGTCAAATGTTATGAACCTCTCTTCTCATTAGCATAAATCATTCATCAATATGTAGAAATATTCAACATGCATCCACAAATAATTTGCACAATAAATTCCACACAATAAAATAGATATTGATAATACCCTTGAGGTAGGACAACACCGTACAATGCTCCTTATTAGAAGGAAGTCACTCCACAAGATCTCAAGCTCCATAAGTTAAGTCTTCTACAAGAATACTTCATACATATTGGAGTGGCTCTAATACCAAATGTAAAGAACCATTACACCAAAACCTCAAGGTATTAGTGAAATATGAATACACCGAGATCATAACATCCCACCACGCTTTCATAGCCTAAACTCTAGGTCGATAGACCTCCTTATCACCTTCTCTACTCAGGACTTTGGGATGGCATACCTCCTTGTCACCCACTTTGTGACTCAAACCTGAGTGGTTTTTCTGATACCAAATGTTATGAACCTCTCTTTTCATTAACATAAATTGTTCATCAATATGTCGAAATATTCAACATGCATCCACAAATAATTTGCAAAATAATAATTCACACAATAAAATAGAGATTGATAATACCTTTGAGGTAGGGCAACACCGTGCAATGCTCCTTATTGGAAGGAATCAACTCCACAAGATATTTAGCTCCACAAGCCAAGACTTTTACGATAATACATCATACATCCCTTTTACAATGGGAGTACATCTCTCTTTATATAAGTATGATGGTTCACCTTCCATGAGTTACAATATCGCCCATGTGGTAGTTCACCTTCCATGAGTTACAAAGTGCATAATAATATGACAATATTCCCCAATGGTTACATATATGATTCTATGACATATATTTCTAATTTGACATGTGGCCTTCCTTAATAATTAATTTATGGCTCATACCATTATACAATACAATATTAAATTATTAAGTACCTATCTTGGGTACCTAACATTCCATCCTCTTTACAAAATGTTTCATCCTCAAAATATTAGAAGAGGCTAAATAATATGATATTCTAAGCCATGTTGAGTATTGGTACCAATGTGGATCATTCATCCATCCCAATGAAACTATGATTGGTGGTGGTCTTCGATGATACCAATGCCATGGGTTGGAAACATAAATTTTATATTTTTCATCAATACCTACTTGCATTTGTGACTTGTAGCATATCCAAAGTTTTGGATCCTTTGGTTCCTTATATGTCCCTCATTTTTCTTATGTTGCCTCAAGTAGGGTTATGCATAAGGGGTCGACCCCAAAATCTATTTATAAAATCAAGGTGAATTGTCTCGAAATCTCGATGAATCATGTCCAAGGAGACATGGCGAATTGCATTCATTTTTCACCAAAAATTTCAAACTGTGGTGAATTTTTCTATGTTGGGGGCTATGAATATCGGTTGCCAAATTCTAGCACTGTACAAAAAAATTAAAGGCTTTATGCCGACAAGAAAAGCTATGTCGATCAGACTATGCCTATAGAATAGTGTCGTTAGGAAAAAGCTATGTCGATCGGTCTGAGATGATCGGTTGCAGACATGACGATCGAAAAATATCGATCGATTGCAGACATGATGGTCAAAAAATGATGATCGGTTGTAGATATGTTGATGTGTTGTAGTAATATCGATCGGTTGTAGCAATGTCGATCGGTTGTAGCAATGTCGATCGATTGCAGACATGATGATCAAAAAATGATGATCGATTGTAGATATATCGATGAGTTGCAACAATGTCGATCGATTGTAGCAATGTTGATTATTGTAGACATGATGATCAAAAAATGATGATCGATTGTAGATATGCTAATGAGTTGCAATAATACCGATCGATTACAGTAAATTCGATCAGTTGTAGTAATGTCAATCGGTTGCAGTATTGTTGTACTATTGCAACAACGTTGATAGGTTGTAGCAATGTTGATCGATTACAACAATGTTGATCAGTTGCAACAATATCGATTAGTTGCAAAAATGTCTATATGTTGCAGCTATGACAATCAGTTGCAATAATACAGATGCATTGCATTAATACTGATCAAATGTAGCAAATCTGATTGAAAGTAGTAATGTTGATTGGTTGTAGTAATGTTGATCTGTTACAATAATGCTGATTTTTTGTAGCTATGACGATCAGTTGTAATAATGTCGATGCATTACATCATTTTTTATCAAATGTAGCAAAGCCAATCAAAAGCAAAAATGTTGATCGATTTTAGTAATGCTAATTATTTGTAGCAAATTCGATCAGTTGCACCAATGCAAATCGGGTGCATCCAATCTGATCGATTACATAATATCAATCAGATGTAGTAGAGCTGATCGATTACATCAAATTCAATCAGTTGTAGCACACCAATCGATTGCAACACACCCGATCGGTTGCATTGATGATGCATTGCATCTGAGCCATGTTTCAACCATCCATTAAATGATTGCATGCAGATGCCACGTGTCAATTATTTATTCGATGGTTTCATTCAGAAAAGTCTATATAAAGGCATAAACAATCATTTTTTTACCTTTTCTAACATAGTTTTAACCCTTCAAGTTTTAATGCAATTTTAACACCATCAAGTTTCCAATACCTTCCACCCTACCTCCTGATCCATATTCCCTCATAGTATCGTACACAATGAAATAATCCAATGGCATCCCCTATCACCCCTAGAATTTTAAAAATTAATTTCAAAAACCTTGTTTGCCCCCTAATTTTTAAAATATTATCAACACTAGGTTACGACATGTCATGGGTCCAAGACTCTAGTCTTTGAGGTCTAGTTTTGATGTCATAATTTGACATAGACATTAAACTACTAGAGAAGATAATTGTAGGTTACGACACTGATTCGAGTAAGGTAAATGTTGTCATTGACAATAAAAATATCGTATTTTCTTTCACAGCCTCTGACATCGCTAGATTGATAACATTGCCTCACACCGGTTGTGATCCAATCACATCGAAATTCACATTAACTGATGATGACAAACTCTACCTAGAGACCACCTTCAATGTGCAGCCAGAATATTTTCAAGGTATAACTGCATAATTTTTTATTTAATTGAATTTAAATTCCAAGGGTCTACAATTACTGATTTATTTTTTTGTAGTTATGGCTACCAAGTCCAGAAGGGGTCTGACTGTACCAGCTATTCAGGACAACTTTCTTTGGGCATGTTGTGAATTCTTCCTAGCTAGACTCGTTCTGCAAGGAAGATCGATAGAAATTTTGATGTGGGCATTGGCATATTTGGTTCATTGTATTGCACACCAACAATTTGACTGGTCCACCTATGTCTCACATCGGATCAGAATGGATATCCAAAATGTGATAACCCATGCTTCACCTTCACCAACAATAAGCACATGCAACTACATTCTTGGTTTTTTTATGAATCTTATTATAATTTGTAGAACACTCCAGTACCGACTTCTTGGCACTCAGCCCTAGCCAATGCAACCATGACAGAACAACAAGTTCAGGTAATTTTTAGTTAATATTAAAGTAATAATTTTTTATTTTTCATATGTTTATCATTTTTATAATTTTAACATTTTATACAAAACATAGAAAAGGGCATCCTCTTCCTCTTCAAAGTGGGATGCTGCTTTCAGAGGTTATAATCTAGAGGAATCAGGAGACTCCAAAACACCTACGGAGGAAACAATGCCACCACTAAGAAAAATATCAACAAGGAAACATGTAAGATCTAGTTCTCCTAATCCTCGACAACCTCCACCTGCACGTCCACTACCAATGGGCGTAGTTGCGCAAGAGGTCTCATCTTCGAGAAGTAAGTTTTATAGTCTACCTTCACAAAATTTGTTACCAAATTTTACTATTTTTTATTAAATTTTATATTGTGTTTTTAGATGTACAATGCACCCACATTCCATTTGCATCTGTGGCTATGCAAGAGGTCTCTTCTTCTATCGATAAGTGTTATAACCAATTTTGTAACCAATTTTTATAATCTACCTTCACAAATTTTGTAACCAATTTTTATTTTGATGTTTTAAGTTCCTATACAACAATTGCATCATCAAAATCAACCGTCGATGCCACCCCCTCCTCCACCATGCCAACCTCAGATGCGAGGTCAATGCTTCCTAAGTGGAAAACACATTCTTCCATCTAGGCCACAGAGAGAAGCAACAAAGCAATTTTCAAGATTCAGACCTATGTCTTTTGGTAATTTTACAGGTGTACAAGAAGCTTCTAGTGTTGGGTTGGATAATGTTCCACTTGATCAGGATTTCTTTTTACAAGGCAACATACCCACTATTTTTCAAGTAACAAATCTACTTTGAGATCCTCAAAATGAAGGAGCAGAATGTTCAAGCAAATCTCCTCCTAAGGAAACTAGCACCCCTCAGGCTCATCCTCTACTAGAGGATGAAAAAGTAAATTTTTTTAAAAAGAATTAGTTTCTGACAAAGTTGAAGCAACCATTAAAGATTCTCTAGTTCTAGATATAACAAAAATGAAAAAATGGGAGTATCGGGCCAAATTTTTGATAAAGGAAATAAATGCTCGATTCAAAAAAATTCAAAAAGAGAAAACTATTTTTCTTTAGTTGAAAATGAACCGAAAAAGCTTGAGGTTCTACTACATCAAGCTAAATCTGGCATTGTGCAGGTTACTTCTTCTTACAATGATGAAACTTTAAGGGTTATGTTGAATAGATTGGAGAACTTAAATGTTGAGGCCCAAGCTTATTATAATGAATGGGCGTGTGATAAGAAAATGGTTGTTGTTGTAGCTACAAAGAATGTTGTCGAGGTTTGACTAATGTGTTCTAAATTTTTTTGTTCTCTTTTTTAAAATGTAAATATCTGTTGACTACTTATTTTTCCTTTTGCAGGTAAAGTTCGATAATCTGAAGAAGCAGGTTCAAAACCTACAAGACTATCTCCAGATGGCAAAGGATTTCTTAAATGCTTCTATGGCAATGAAAAAAGAGCTCAAGAAGCAGTTCGACAAAACAATGCTTTTAAGAAAATCATTATCCAAAACAGATTGGATCCTGATGTTCTACTTAAGGAGAAGGGTAAAGAAGTTCTTGCACCAATATCCGAAGATGTTGGGAAAGAGGAAAACACCCTGCTCGAAGGCTTGATAAGTGTAGAGAACATCCTTGTCAGTTCTGGAGCAATTGAGAGTATTGTTAACCAGCCCGAGGGAGGAGCCTTTGAAATGCAGAATGTGGAAGTAGTGGAAAAGGAAAAAGGAGTGGAACAGGAAAAAGGAGTGGAAAAGGAAAAAGATGTTGAAACTGCCTGAAAAAGATAACTGGTTCTTTTATTGCTTTTGAAAATTTGATTTTTCAAAAAGATAATTTTATGATATGTTTTCGTTTGAAAACAAGACATTTGCTTTTATTACTTTACTATTATACTATTTACATTTATATTTGTGTGTTATTTTCATCACTTCAGTATTATGGGGTTTCAAATATGCTTGAGTTTACGAAGAATATATGTATGCATGGGTTTAAATTTTCATTTTATTCAAAGTCATTCTTGTTGTGATATAAAAATGAGTATTGTCTTGTGTATTATGCTATATTGTTTTTATATTTCAAGTGAGTTTACGAAGGATATATCTATGCATGGGTTTAAATTTTCATTTTATTCAAATTCAATCTTGTTATGATTTAAAAGTGAGTATTGTTATGTGTATTATGATATATTGTTTTTATATTTCCATATCTAGAGTAATATGCTATTTGCATTTTGCCTTCTAGAGTCAAAGCATACATACTAATGATACTAATGATACACATACATACATACATTCAAATTCAAAGCATAAATCATTATATTTTGTCAACATAGACAATTAATTCAATAACAAAGCATTATTGTATTGTATTGTTGTTTCCGTAACTTGAGATTTATGCTAAATGCATTGTGCTTTCTACTACTCTAGACTACATACAACACTTTGTAAAAGAAATATTTACTAATTATGTATGCATGCATGGTTTTCAAATTTCCAGTTTACTCAAAGCTAAAGCATAAATCATAAAATTTTATCAACATAGACAATCAATAACACTTCTAGAGTCAAAGCATACATACTAATGATACTAATGATACACACATACATACATACATTCAAAGTCAAAGCATAAATCATTATATTTTGTCAACATAGACAGTTAATTCAATAACAAAGCATTATTGTATTGTATTGTTGTTTTCGTAACTTGAGATTTATGCTAAATGCATTGTGCTTTCTACTATTATAGACTACATACAACACTTTGTAAAAGAAATATTTACTAATTATGTATGCATGCATGGTTTTCAAATTTCTAGTTTACTCAACGCTAAAGCATAAATCATAAAATTTTGACAACATAGACAATCAATAACATTAAAAAGCAAATACGTGAAATCATTGATAATAGAATGATTATATGAATTTTTTCAAATCATTGAAATTTTACAAATGATATCAAATACTGAAAATCATTGATAATATGAATTTTTTCAAATCATTGAAATTTTACAAATGATATCAAATACGAAAAATCATTGATAATATGAATTTTTTCAAATCATTGAAATTTTACAAATGATTTCAAATCCGAAAAATCATTGATTATATGAATTTGTTTAACGCATTGAAATTTTACATTGTTGGAAGCTCATACAAAGTCTTGTCGACTTCTCCAAAAGAACCGAGAATCATTTGTGAATTATGTATTTCCATAATCTCATCATCACTACAAGCTGACTCATTATCATCATTATCAACAATATTAGTGAGACCTCTCCTATCCGCTAGGGACTTCCAATATGTCAAAGCTCTGTCATAGGGAAACTTACCCAACTCATACGATGACACATACATTCTCAAACAATTTTCCAAATTTTTGTCCAACCTATTACGAACTTTCGATTTAACAAAAGATAGTGCATTGAAAACCCTTTCATCTTCAACAGATCCCAAAATCATTATCTGACATAATTCATATAAAATAAAGTATTCACTCATAGTTTCTTGTAAGACACTACTTCGATACAATTTTTTCCAGAAATGCATGATGGAACCAGTCTCATGTGGGTTTTTGAAATGTGCAATTTGATTATCCATTGTTATTCCAAAATTGGTTGATTGTTGTCTCAGAAGTTCTTTGTTTAGAATACCATTGATTTCAATGTCATTTACTTCCACACGTTTAGAGAAATGTGTCATAAGAGTGCCCATATATTTTACAAACAACTCACTTTTACTTCTGTGGTCAAGACAAGGATTCTAGAAGATGGGATTAACAACAACCATGGCCTCAAGTGTCTCATCTCTGTGAAAATGATCTCTTATTTCACTTGTTAATATTTTTGCAATTCTTTTCAATTTATTCTTAGTACTATCCAAAACCTCATCGAATCCGCAATGTGTTACGGGCACTTGTTCAACATCATCTATAAGTGTATCTAACCACTTTTCATAATGATATAAAGGAATCATCTTTCCATGTATAGCAATACAAATATTATCATTGATGTTGAACTTTAAAAAGTTGTTAGGATCATTGACTTGAACTAACGTATTCCAACTATCAAACAAAGGATCCTTAAAATTTTATCCGGATAAGTAAATCTTATCAATAAGCATACATATTTGTTTTCTCATCCTGATGAAATCGATAATATAAATTGCTCTTTCCTATGCGAGTTTAATCAAAGAATTCATTTCTTGCAACAATGGAAGAATACCACATAATGTGAGAAGAGTTTCCAAGTCAGTCATACGAAATAGCAAATATTTTGCCTTGTCAACATCCCTACGATGTGCATACATAAACCCCACCAATGATTGATATTATAAAAAAACCCTTTTTGCAGGAAGAAACAGTGAAATCCACCTAGTGTCCACATATTTTAACAATTTTCTGCCTTCAGTTACACCTAGAGAAAACTGTTGAAACTCTGCAAACCTTTTTGGACTGCATGAGAAGTAAGAGTGTATTTCACGGATGAGATCTTCCACTCTGGCTACATTATCAAATGTGCTCACAATTTTGTATGCAAGATTCATTCGATGAGCCATGCAATGAATGGGAATCAAATATGGGGTAATTGATGTCTGAAGCCTAACACAAAGACCATTCCTTTGTCCTTGCATTGTAGTCGCACCATCAGCTCCAACACAAATTAACTTTGTGGCAATTTATTTTTCATCCATTCCAGAAATATCCTTTAAACTGGTTACAACAACATTATAAATATTTTTTGCATTACAATTTTCCATCATCTTATGTAGTGCTAGTAAATGAGGTTGTCTCAAATGATTTTGGAATGTATAAACATGTATGCAAATCCAAGATGTGTTGTCAATAATTGTTACCTCATCAATGGAAAGTGCAATAAATTTGGCTTGTTTTACATTCTCTCTCAAGTCCTCCTTCTCAACCAGTGATAGATATTTTACCATTTCCCAACCACTTCGATCTGACCAATGGGAACTGGTAAGGTTTTGTACATCGACTAGTTGAAATAGTTGCTTAAAATCAGCAAAATCAGACATGGGTCGACCCTTTTTAGAATATTATATACAACAACAAACTACAAATATTTTGAGGCTAATATAATCTTATTAATTTTTTGAAATTGGGCCTGGATTGTTCCACCCTTCTCAATGAGAGTTTGTTGGTGTTTCATTGCTTTTTTGTATTCAAGTGCATATCTCACATGCACACATTTCGATGCATCCTTCCACCTATGAGATCTCTTAATTGTTCCATCACTTTGTATTTCTTTGATGTAAACTTTCCCATAGTGTTTTTCTATTGTGTCTTTCTTATTTTGCAACAAATGATCCTTTCCTAGCTTCCAAGTACAAATAATGCATCTACACACTTTCTCTATCTCATCTCGCTCAATAAAGGGGTATAACCATGCCCATTCATTTTTAAAATCCCTTCCAATAGTCCATTCGCTTGTCTTTTGATGTTTAGATTTTTTACTACAAGATTCCCTAGAGGTCTGCATGTTAATTGTACTATCATTTCCTTTTTTGGTTGATGTGTCTGTATTAGGCATCTCATGAAGTGGTTGTTGAATGTCATTATTAGGAAAATTATCATGTGGTCCCATCTCATCCACTAGAATATCTTTGAGTGGATGCATATCAGGGTCGATAGTGTTTACTGCATTCAATGTTTGGTGTTCTGTATCATTTTTGGATGTAAAAAGGTACTATTTTAAAGAATTAACAGAATACAATTTTACAAAGCATTTAAAAAGAGGTAGATAAGTAGACAACCATTTATCTATTAATAAATAAAGGCTTTATATTTAAGAATAACAGAGAAAAAGTAATGATTTGATGGTAAAAGGTGTTTGTACCTGCATGTTGTGTAGATGTGGATGCCTCACTACATTTTGATATTTGTGTAAAATATTTTAGAATTATATTTTTACCAGAATATTGGCCTCTATTCTTTCCATATTCAGTAGGTGACATTGTATATGTAAAGAAAAACCTTTAGATGTTAGGAAATGAATATGAAATTGAAGGAAAATCGCATACTTCCCTCAATAATAATTTGTGTTTCTAAGTAACCAAGGTTAAACTGTAATTCCATAAAGAATATATGAATCTTCAGATGAACCTATGTTGCCCTATAGAATGACCTCTGATAGACAAGAAGTAGTCTCTGACAAGAAAAATGCTCCTAACACATGGATACTTGTCTACCATAGTTGCAGATAGTGCATCTACACTGCCTATGAAACATACTCTAACAGACAAGAAGTAGTCTCTGACAAGAGAAATGCTCCTAACACACAACAACATGACATGGATACTTGTCTACCATAGTTGTAGATAGTGCATCTACACTACCTATGAAACATACTCTAACAGACAAGAAGATTTGACAAAAAAATGCTCCTAACACACAACAACATGACATGGATACTTGTCTACTACAGTTGTAGATAGTGCATCTACACTACCTATGAAACTGAAGAAAAAGAGCTTTGGACAATAGAACTATGGAAGAAGAATACTCTACCTATTGTCATAGTCATCACAACTTTCTATCATCGATAGTCACTTTAATGTTATTACAACCGCTCGATCATGACTAATTAACACTACTCTACAACCACTCGATCACATGATTGACAATCCTCTACAACCGATCAGCCTATGTCGATTGACACTCCTCTACAATCGATCGACTTAAGATGATAGACACACCTCTACAACCAATCAACTTATGTCAATAGACACACCTCTACAACCGATCAACTTATGTCGATTGACACTCCTCTAAAATTGATAGGCTTATATTGATAATCACTACTCTACAACCGATCAACTTATCGATTGACACTCCTCTACAATCGATCAACTTATATTGATAGACACTTCTTTATAATCGATCTGTTTATATTAATTGACACTACTCTACAACTGATCAACTTATGTCAATTGACACTTCTCTACAACTAATCGACTTATCGATAGACTCTTCTCTACAACCGATCAACTTATATCAATAGACACTCCTCTACAATCGATCAACTTATATCGATTGACACTCCTCTACAACCGATCAACTTATGTTGATTGACACTCCTCTACAACCGATCGACTTATATCGATTGACACTCCTCTACAACCAATCGACTTATGTCGATAGACACTTCTCTACAACCGATCAACTTATGTTGATTGACACTCCTCTACAACCGATCAACTTATGTCGATTGACACTCCTCTACAATCGATCGACATATGTCGATTGACACTCCTCTGCAATCGATTGGCTTATATCGATAGACACTCCTCTGCAACCTTGTCAAGTTTTTCGTTGCTTCAGAGCTATTTTTGAGTTAGAGTGTTTTAGATGTATGTTTATCGGTACCCCCTATAGTATTTATACGGGTAGTATATGAGGCGAATTGGGTGAGAAAAATAAAATTATTTATAATTTGAAGGTGAATTGTCCATGGAATTGGGCGAAAGTGGTCGATGAATTAAAATAAAAATAGGATAATTATTATCAACGATGGGTGAATTTACCCCAAAAAACTTCCACCCCATAAATTTTGGGTGAATGGGCCCTAGTGAAAGGATCCAAAATTAGCAAATTTAAAATTTTGAAAATCCTAAATAGAGCAAATTTACGATGTTTCGTGCTTATGCATAATGTTGGCCTCAAGCCCTGTCTCCATAATTTTTGCCTCTGATGGGGGTGTGTATGGCGATATATTCCAACCTTAGCTCGATGTTCAATCTATTTATGTTACTCTCTCTTGCTCCCTTCCATTGATTCTTCCCTTACTTTTGCTTCCTTGATTTTTGCTACTACCTCCTCCTAAGATTCTACTTTAGGTTCTTTTGTTTGCTCTTCACTTTGTTCCCCTATAATAGCTACTTGTTTATCCTTACATTGAGAAATGTCTTGTAATGTTATCTTCTTCTTCTTGTACCATAACTTCATGAATTGCTTTTGCACATTAAATTTTAATAATACCCAAAGAATACAACCAAGGATAACCAAGGACAATATATACATCATTCATCTCAATAGCATGAAAAACTAAATGCAAAACATATTTATCCATGATGATTTTCAAATATTCAAAAATTTGAACATTGTGACCGTCAAGTTGTATGTCTTTGATTTTCTTTGCTTGAACTTGCAACCTCTTAGTCAAAGACATTGATAAAATTATATTTGTTGCTAGGGTTAATGGAAACAATATATTTTTAATTTTGAATGCAATCATGAACTTGCAAAATAGAATTTTTACATTTAAACAAATATTTTTTACCATTGTTTGGCCCTGACACACAAGGTATAGTTTCCTTAACCTGCACATTATTATTATTTTCTTTTGATGCACATTTGCCTAAAAATGCAACTTCAAATTCTTGCCATGTGTATATCATGATGGGGACAAGCAGAGCTATAATACCAAGATAAATCTTCCCCTTGCAAGGTATTCCAAATATAATATCTCCACAAAAAGTGAGAAGAATATAAAGACTCAAAAATTTTCCACCATTTCCTAGCATTAATATCATCTTCTTCATAAAATTTTGGCAGCTCCATGAATATATATGTGTGTGTGTGTGTGTGTGTGTGTGTGTTTAAAACAACTATGGTTTTAAATAACCAAAAACTCTCAAAAATTAAATTCTCTGAAATCTCATCTATGCCCTTGTTCAACAATTAAATCTGCAAATTTTCTTCAAAACAAAACAAACGACAACTGATTTGTAACTCCCTCAATACTTAACATAATTTATCAAATGAATAGTCATTATTGTAGTACTCAAAATAACCTACATGTTGATGCAAAAAAATTCTGAAAACGATTGCTAAAATATTTAATACAAAATTTTTCTTTTTTAAAAAAATTCGTAGAGCCAAAAAACAATTGTAACAACCCAACTTCAAATGGTTGTAACTCTCTCAATACTTATCAAAATTTTCCAAATTAATATTCATTTTTATAGTACTCAAAATAATCTACATGTTGGTGCCAAAATATTTTGAAAATGACTGCTAAAAAATTTAATATGAATTTTATTTTCTTTTGAAAAAAAATTGCACAGCCAAAAAACAACACAAATAACCCAACTTCAAATAGCCATAAATTTCTCAATACTTATCAAAATTTAATAAATGAACAATCATTTTTGTAGTACTAAAAAAGATATACACAATGATGCAAAAGCCTTCTAAAAATGATTGCTGAAATAAAAATTATGACCTCTGCAAAATGTTATGTTTTTATAAAAAATGTGCCTTAGCTTTGCAGAAATAAACCCACTTTGCCCAAATATTTGCTCTTATACCAAATGTAATAAACTGTTACACCAAAACATCGAGGCGTTAGTGAAATTCGAATACACTAGGATCATAATAGTTTTCTATCCTAGATGGTGGAGAATTGGTCATTGAATGGGTCATCTCTATTAGGTCTTATTAGCATGCTTGTCTCATATTCATATTTTTCCCTGTTAGGATCTTCTAATTTTGTGTACCCAAATTTATCAAAGCGCTCATTTTTTTATGGTTCATCTTGATGTGTAAGTCAAAATTATATTTCATACTGGTGTAGAATGCATTCCAATCTAAAAGACTATTGTACCATGTTTAGATTTCTTCTTAATACTTGCATTTGTTTACGAAAGTGGCAAGGGCTAGTTCTTCACTAGATTTTGTCTCCTTCTATATGTTATACCTCTTTTTGTATAAAGAGAAGATGTCTAGCTTCTTGGTCCTTAAGATACCCTTAAATATTTTAAGTAGATTATAGTACAAATGGTCTCTTAATTATTATACCCTCATTTCTTCCAACCTTGTCTCCACAACTTGGTGGAATCCTCACAACTTTGAATTAATCTTTATAATTGGTTACTTGAGTGGGTAGAATTTTCTTCTACCCCCTAAAATATTGTAGGTCTACATAGTCAAGTTGCCACACATAGTTAATATTGAATATATAGTTAGACATGTATTTAGACAATTTGAAATGCATGGATGAGAAGACATAGAGGTAAACGAGGGATTGAATCCTCTTGAGGTAGAAGTATCCATTCACATGTTCCTTTGATATTATCAATTGTTATGTCTCATCCAACAACCTCAACACATTACCCTTAAACTTCTCCAAAATGACCTCATGCATTGTTTCATAAAAATGATATGAGGTCTTGTTTGCTTCTTTATAGGGTATGCTTGTATAGTCAAACATTGATAAAGGTTTACCCTATGTCCTAGCATGGTCAAATTTAAGGGTTGGAAACCAATATTTATTCTAGTACCATATGAGCTAGACTAGGTATAATTCATACATGAATTTTATTTCCTCTTAAATTCCTTTAGATGGCTATCTATTTGATCCATAATGCACCGAGTGTAGTCAATCATTTGTGAGTGCCTAGGGTAGGTCATGACATGAAGCAATATAATGTGTTCTTCATAAATATTTAGGTCTATTATTTCCCCAAAATTTGTAGTTATCCCCAATGATACCATTTGTATATATTCCTTGAATAGTTTCAACTCTAATAGAATTTTGAAGTTGGTTGGAAAGTTTAGCTTTTTTAGGTACTGATTGAGGAAATCTTACCAATAAGGGCTTATGCATTGATAATAAAAATACTTGTGCGTATTCAAGTTATAAGACACCCTTATAAAAAAAAAATTATCTACTTTTAGCATCTTCCTTATGTCTCCCTTCCTAATATATAAAGATTCTCCACCCCATTAAGGGTTTTGAAGCTTCTCCCCAAATGATCGTATATTTCTATGCATGCCTTAATAAGTTTGGGGTAACTCAATACATGAGGCACTAAATTCCTTTCAAAATCCAATGTCCAAATATTAATGATGCTCGAGGAGTTGATTTGAGGCACCAAGTTGAACTACCTTAATGTCTCTCTTATGACATTTCTAAGTGGATGCATGTATATTCTATTTTCAAACCTCCTATAGGGATCATCAAAGATCTCTTATAGTCTTTTTGGGGAAGGGGAGGCTTGTATCTTTTTGTTTTCTTTTTTTTTTAATATTATTTTCCCCTTGATGGTTGTGCCTTCTCTAGAAGTATAAGCATTGGCAAAGTTGGAGTTGATGTAGATGGGACAACTATATTGGAAGGTGGAAATGTAGGGTGTGTTTTAGGCATGGATGGATTATCATAGGTAGAAGAGGTATTCATGACATTTGAGAAATAAAATTATTGAAATAGAGACAAATACAATATTAGGGAAAGATAAATGTTTTCAAAGTTTGGATAAATGGAGCTATTTGTTCATTTTATAGAGTGATTCAGTTACAAAATAGAGCGATTTGCTCACTTTTGAGGTACTTAGTAAATTTTAATTGATGGAGTGATTTGGTTAAAAATACAAGTGATTTTCTTATATAATTGAGCAATTTGCTCATCTAGGGTACTTGACAAGTTTTTTAGTATGAAGTGATTTACTTATACAAAGTAAGCAATTCACTTGTGCAAGTGAGCAATTCACCCCTTGGGAAATCTTGGAAGGATTCAACACTTTGGGTGGCTATTTAGTGATGTTGAGTGATTTGCTTGATTAGAGCTAGTGGTTTTCTTTTGCAGACAGGACTTGTAAAGAAAATTGTGGCCCTTAGGTTAGTTAGGCATATTGCTCAAGAAATTTGCTTCAATTTCAAATCAAACCACTAGTTTATATTTTATGGCCTAATTCCTTGAGAGAAAGGTCCCTTTTAAGAAGGTCTATTCATAAGATATCCCCATTAGGGATCAACCCAAAAAAGTTGAAATATATGGAAGAGAGGGCCAATTGAATCCAAGCAAGCCAAATGATAGTTATAACATAGTCAAAATGCATAGGGTAGAGTATAAGGGAGCAAATAGGGTGAGAACATTCTCTTGAAGAGTGTGATTTATGTACAAAGTGAGGGTTCCTCATGAAGTAAGGGGATTTTATAATTTTCATGCTATACATCCCTTTGCTAATGTACTACTCAAGCTTGGCTTGGTTCCATTTGGACAGGTGGATGATCCATGTGGGGCTAATTGGCCTACCCATATGGTTGGATTAGGAAAGTGATCCCAACAAGTGCATTGCTTACTACAATGAGCACTTTGCTTGTTTAAAAAGTTATGGTTTTTTATTTTTTTAATATAATGTATAAAATAGCATCAAGAGATAACATGATGGGATAATTATGCCCATGGAAGAAGAGGGAGGGGAGGAAGTAGGAAATTAAAATAATTTGGAAAGGAAGCAATGGAAATTAGAGTATAAAGGGAGGAATACTTTCTAGAATAAAAGCCACTAAAGCAAATATATATGTATGTATAGATATCTTATTTTGGTAAAAACTGTTAAAACTCAATTTTTTTATACTTTGCATTATAAAATGATAAATATTTAAATACATTAAATACCCATTTTTGGCATAACAAACTTCTAACTTATCCTACAACTACCCTTGTCCTATAGTGCATGCATAGTCCTTGTGATGGGTGGTTATACCACTCTCATGGTCACATGGGCTATGATGTAATAACTCCTAACATACCCCCCTTATTACATTATAGTCTTAGTTTCAACTTTGTCTTGGCTCTTATATATCACTCTAGCTCATGGATCTTACTTTGGATTTTGGCTTCTAACTTGATGAAATGTTCTAGGGTGATGTTGGAACTTGGGAGAGAAATTATTCCTCTCAATGTAGACTACTTACTAAAGTACTTAGGAGTGTTGGGTTCCATTGATCTTGCACTCCAAAATACATTTATTACAAATACTTATTCAATTTCTAATATTTATATAATTCTAGGGTTTGTAGGGAGCATGCATAGTTGTTGTGGTAAGGGTTAGGGTTTGTACAGTGTGTGCATAGTGGTTATGTATGTGTGGTAGTTGTGGCTAGGGTTAGGGTTTGCAAGGTGTAAACAAGGTGTTTGTGGTAAGGGTTAGGGTTTGTAGGGTGTGTACATGGTGTTTGTGGTAAGGGTTAGGGTTTATAGGGTGTGCACATGATGTTTGCATGGTGGATATGATAAGGGTTAAATTTTGGAACGTGTGTGCATGATGGTTACATGATGGATGTGATAAGTGTTAGGGTTTGTAGGCAATGTGCATGGTGGTTGTGGTAAGATTTAGGGTTTTTAGGGTGTGCACATGGTGGTTGCATGTTAGCTATGATAAATTTGTGATACTTGATATATTTTTGGAAGAAAACCTACAAAAATCCATGGGAGTTGCAGCAAGGGTTAGGGTTTTCTTTGTTTTTGGGAGCGGATAAGTTGTGGGTTCTAAACCCTTCAAGTGTAGTGGGTACATTTTCTCTAATTTTGGAGACATTTATGGACTAATGGTCGATGGTTTGATTCTATGTTTAAATAATAATATTATTTATGTTATTTATAGGTGGTTAATTATATCAGTATTAATAGAGCTTATCTTATGAGGAGAAATATTTTTGGAGCTAGCACATAGCAACAAGATAAGGGGTTTGTAGAGAGGCCATGGACATAACTGTCATGCAGATGACTACTAAAAAAATTGTAAGCCAGAGTATAGGGAATGAATTAGATGAAGAATAATAGAAAATAATGAGAAGTAATAAGTTTTAAAGAGAAAATAAAACATGGGTAACAAAGCTCCAAGGTCAAAATAGGTCATCGATGCATAATCAACTAACTCCTTCAATGATATAAGGAATATGTGAAAATATCCTTTGGTGATGATATAATGGGTGATTGGTTGGAGATAATGAAAACAAACATGATTGGGATATTTTTAGGCCCTTGGATGGGATATCCTCTATCAAAAAATCGGCCATGGAGAATTGGGGATATAGTATATTGACTTTACTATACTCTCTAGAGGATTATTCCAAGATACCTTCATAGCCATGGAATACATGGAGTGTTTCCTTAGCATAGAATGGTTCTAGTAGAATGCAAGGCTCCATATCAGTGATGTTCGATGGTCTTTGATCCAAACAAAGAAAAATTAGGTTTATCCCCACTTGGATAAGATTGTATGGATTGTTTGTCGAATATTGGAGCCTAAAAGCACTAAGCACATTTGAAACTCCATGGAAGAATTTATCGACTATGAATACCCCATGGAGAAACACTCCAAAGTGTTTTGTGTGAGTATTTGTGTCAGGTTAGATATAAGCAACCCGTTTCTCCAAAATCTCACCCTAAAATCGAAGGTGGGCACTCACTTCCAAGAGGTAGATTATGAAAACCTTCCTTTTCTTTGTAGAAACTATTTTTAGATAGGACATATAGCATTTCAATATGTTAAAATGGAAGAAACCATGCAAAAATTCATAAGAAATATGTAAGAGACAAGAGAATAGACCAATAAAGTGCCTTCCAAGTGGGTGATCAGAGATAATATAGTCAATTCTCAAATTTTGAAAATATAGGGAAGCATAAAAAATAATAACTAGCAAAATTAGAGATAAAGGAATAATTATTAACAAGAGAGATTCAAACAACGAAGAAGAAAAGACTAAGACTAGTAATGGAGGAAGTGAGAAATTGTAGGTAGAGCCCACTATAACACAAGCCATAGATAAAACAAGAATAAAAAAGAGATATTTTGACCGAGGGGAAGGTAGAACCAAGAGTGGAAATTAGCCACCAAATTGAATAAGGTGAAAGAGCTATTATGAATCAAAACACAAGAATCACATTGGTAGATAACTCTAAAAAGAGGTAGTTTTTATCCAAGAATATCAACTAGAAGTATAACCAAAACATCAAGAACATTGAGGTGCTATAAAATAGCATGATAAAGGTTGGAGTTGAGACATCATCAATCAGAAGATTAGAATGGAAGATCAAGCCATACCTGGGTAAGGAAAAGCTTTTAGTAGGTAGACCATCCAAATCCAACAAATTGAAAAAAGAAGAAAGAGAAATATGTGGCTAATAGAATGCAAACGATAATACTACTAGGTAGTGGCATTGTCACACCCTATCCTAAAAAAAGAGCCTAATATTCTAGAACATCAAGGAACTAAAGCATATCCCCAAAATTACTATCAAAGATATGAATAAATAGTTAACTAGAAAAATCAAGGAGAAAGAGATCCAAGAGGCAATATCTAGAATGAATAGAGATAAAGCACCATTTTCAAATGGTTTCTTAAGATCTAAGATATTTTTGGTAGATAAATTCCATAGAATATCACCAAGGCAATAGAGAATATTGGCAAGATTGGTAAATAACATTCATAAAATAGATTGAATTAGATTAAGTGAATATCTTAGAAGGTATGGTAGGAGGTACTATTAAGTTTATTTAAGTGTTTTTAGCATAACTTTGGATAGAAATGTAAATGTTGAGTTGATAAGAAAGGAGTATAGATCGACTATGATTTGAATTGTAAACGAAATAGAGTATGAATGCTAAATTCTATGAATTTAGGGGAAAGAGTTGTAAAATGCAACAAACCCATTTAAAAACTTGATCTTTACCGAACAAAAAATAAAATTATGGAATTCAAAGCATGAAATATGTATCTCCTCCAATGTATTCATGTGGATGACCTTTTTTATGTTCTACCATGCATCCTATGTCAATTATTGAATTGAGTAGACACCAATATTTATTTTGTGTTGTCATGTCTTCTATAATGATATGTTTCCATTTCATATTTTGATCATCAATTGATCTAGTGAGATCAATTTGTTAGCTTTTGATATAGTGTGCAATGGGAGATAGCAATCACAAGATGTAGAATAATATGAAAGAAAGTAAATCTGCGAGATGATTGAAATATGCTATAAATAGAAATGATGAAAATGAATACAATGTAGCTATGGAGGAAATGGACACTCCATGAACAAAGCTATTGGACTACATTGCACCCATCACCAATATATGGTGATCTACACAACACTATGCTACTACCTACGAATATGCTCTGAGCTTCTATATTCTACTTGTTACAATGAGGCCCTTTTTATATAGGAAGATAGGTTCCTTGGCCAACACTCTACCTAGTTGTGCAAGGGACACCTTGCACATATACAACTTGCACATTGACACTTGTGCATTTATTACATTGCATGAAGTAACTAGATAACTTCCCCCTAAAGTAATCTAATGTCCTAAGTATGTACCTAGGAAGGTACATTTACATGACCCAAATGATGTAATATAATCTATTTCTAACACCCCCTTGTATTACATTATTTGGGTATTGAAGACTTTAGTCTTCAATGTGGATCTTCTTCCATTGGATAGTGGAATTTGTATTCTTCTTCATCACTTACTGTGTCTTCATATGATGCAAAGTAAGTTGTAGCTGTAGCTAAAGGTTCTTATTTCAATTGACTTTGCATTGTATTCCTCCTTTATCTGCTTCATCTTCTTCTTCGTCTTTAGCTTTGCCTTTGATTTTGGTTTTTGTGCTCTCATAGGTGGTTGTGTTGCTACTTGGTTCTTGTAAGGAATATTCTCCTTTCCTGTCTTCAATCTGTACAGAAGCTTCTGAACAACCACTTAAGGCATCATGATAAGATCTTGAGTTAGTAGAACCTGAAGTGCCAATGTTGCATGAGGATTGAAAAATATTTTCTAGATATGATTCATTAAGTTATACCTTATTTTTGAGTAGTTCTATCAATCCTTTTTGTTCTACATTTTCATCCTTGTAGTGTTTATATGTGAGCAATGTTATGTATAATATGCTCACAAAGTCTAAGGAAAGTGAAATGTCACTTTTTCCATTGTCAATTGCTTCATTGAGATGGGTTTGAAGATAGCATTCCATAGTATCAAAATTATCTTCTAAGGCTTCACTATGGATTACTTTTGAAGTTAGGTCTAACATTCCTTCAGATTTCATGAGTAGATTCATGATCCCAAGTTTTATGGCACTGGCTTTTTCCTTTCTAAAGCAATTATTCTTATTGGTGTTTGCAGTATTTTGGGAAGTAGACATCCTTATGGCTCCCTAGTTTAGGATATAGAAAGCTATTATCTTATGGCTTCCTAAATATATAAGCTTGATTTTATAAAACCTTTATCAATCCTTAGGTTTTGTAGACTTCCTTATATCTCCCTAGTGATGAGAGTATATAAACCTAATGGAATTTTAGGTTTTGTAGAAAGCTTATATCTTCCCAATGGATTTACAACTTGATAATATTTGATAAATGCTAATATTACCAAGTTTTTTAGAATGCCTTATGACTCCCTAGTGATTTTGGAATATGATATAGTGCTCTTGTAAAATGTAGTTCAATTTTTGGTTGATTTTGTAAAGTTTTGTAAATACCAAAAATCAACTTTTCTAACACCTTATTACTCCTATTGAACTAAGCACTTTTTCCAAATTTGAAGAGGTTTAATGTTGGATCTCTTTTGTCCCTTTTGTGAAATTTTGAGACAAGTAAATTGCTAAATTCCAACCTTTGAAATGCTTTGATAAACCCCTTTTAATATCCCTTTAGGATTTAATTTTAGTGTATCTAATTTCCATCAATTAATTTGATGTAGTAACCCTTATAACTCCCAAATTTTGGAAAATTAGACCACAATAATATTTGCAAATATTTTAAAATCAATTTCCAGTAGAAACCCTTATTACTCCTAAGTTTAATATTGCAAATATTATATTGATTTGATAAATTATTCCCTTTGATGCATTGCTTTCAATATGGTTAATTTCTTCTAATTTTAACCTTGATTTATCAACCTTATAACTCCCTGAAATGAAAGCACATTAAAGTAGGGAATAAATCTCACCTTGTAATATTTGAATACCACAATAATCGATGCTATTTTTGGATGTGATATGGTTGCAATGTGAGTGTATTTACTTTGACCATTCCCTCCAATGGAAATCTTGGAATCCTCCTTGGATTTAATGCTTCAACTATGGCACCTTTAATCTCTACCTTTGACCTCCTTTGACCAAAGCATTAAAGGCTCTTCCACCTTGCTTCCACACTACAACTCAACCCTGTGCGTGAAGACTCCGGAGTGTTGAATGTGGATGCGTGAATGCTTCTGAATGCTTCCAAGTCCTTGGTCTTTGGTGCCCTTAAAATGGAGGAGAATCTTGTATTAAGTGCCAAGTGGCACGTCCATTTTCTTCTTGAGCACTTGAGGAGTAGAAGGTGCTAGAAGACACTTGTATCTTCCTTTGAGTAACGTATGAACGTTACATTCTTTAGTGGAATGCTTGGTCTCTTTGTGGACAAGTGTCTCTCATATTCTCAATGCACCAACCTGTTGTTAGTAACTCCTTTCTTGGTCAAGATGAGTGCTCGTGTGAGGAGCATTAGGGTTTTGCCTCAAGTGACAAGTGTCACTCCCTCCTTGTGCATGGATGTCTTCTCTAATGCTTCTTCAACGTACCCTTTGGAGGTTATTTAAACCCTATAAAATTTCTAGCTCCTCCTTCGTTCAATGGCACTTGCTTGTGAGTTGTTTCCAGTTGGAATGAGGAGCAATGATTTGGAGGCTTGAGCATCGATTTTGAGCAATGCAAATGTGGAGTTTGAAACACTCCAATGGTGCCTTATTCTTCTTATTTTCACACCTGTTATATGTCCTCCTTTTGTAGACAATGTTGCTCTTGAATATAATGTTGTTTCTCCCTTTGTTTTGTGCCTTGTCTTTTGCAGGTTCGGTCGTCCAAGAAGTAGGGAATATAACCCTTCTATGGTGCTCTTTTGCCTTGCTTGGAGTGTGCAAGTATTCGGTTGCCATTGGCTGGTTTACCTTGTGGATATTGTGCCTTTGAGGCACCTTCAAATCTGCCCTATTTCCTATATAAACCATATTAGGATAGTGCAATACAATGTAACAAATTTATGTATAAAATAACCTTTATTGCACCCTCTTTTGCACTCCATTTTTTTCAGGTTTGAATTTCTGGTTTTGTGGCAGAATTTTTGAATGCAATGTAGGGGTTTTGAGGTTGTCTCTTTGATTAGACACCTTCCCCTTTTTTCTTGGATACTTTGATGACAAATCCAAGCTTAGATAGAAGTAGATAGAAGCTCCTTATTTGATGCAATTTTCTGCACTTTTCTCCTTGCAACTAACCCTATAATGCTTTGGATTTGAGACTCACCAAGTCTCAATATTTGAAGCTTCTATTTTTTATTTTGGTTAGTTGTCTTCTTCTCCAAGTTTTGGAGGATTCTAACCTATTTTTGGTGGCTTCACTTGGCCACTATGTGTTGCATATTTTTGTGCACTAATAGTGTCTTTAGACACTTTGTCAAATTCTGATTTTGTGCCCTTCTCAAGAACACAAACAATAATATTTTTGAGAGCAATAGAATAGTGCAAATGAATCTAATAATATTTCACTTTTAATGCACTAAAAATTTCACCTTATCACTCCAATAAACTCTCAAAATAATGCACTTAATCAATTTATTGCAACTAATCAAGAATAATTTGAAATGAATCTTCAAGAATTATTCTGCAATTTCACTACAATTAATATTGTAGGACTTAGTCTTCTTTTCCTTTTTCCAAAGTAGATGATAGGTAGTTGATAGATGTAGTTTCAAAATCTAATCAACTCCTAACTAATGTGCAAATGAACCTTAAAAGTAACTTTTCCATTTTGCACTTTTGAATACTGTAATTCAATTTTCCTCTTTTGCAACTCTAATCCAAATTAAGGTGCTTTAACAAATAGAAAGAAGGCCAAGGGAGACCAAGGCCCAAACCAAAGGGGGAACGGAAAACAAAGAATATGATAAGTAATCCAATTAATGAATCTACTTGCACCAATAGTTGCTTACCTTTTTGAAATATTTTGTAGCTCTTTTCCGCTTTTGTAGAGGATGTAGATCTTGGTGTCTAAGATCACCAAGTTGTTGCTTCGAGTAGGATCTTGTCGCTTAGTTTCTTCTTCACCAAAAAGTGGTCTCGAACTTTCTTTCACGAGCCTAGGTTTTTATGATTTGATCCTTTAAGCAATCTTCTCCTTTTGCTATAGATTTGGAGAAGTATTTGTCTCTAAAATGGTACCTTCTTGTTGTGAGAGGTAATCTTCAAATCTCTTGGATTTGGCAGGCTTCTCCTATCTTCAAGTCTTCTTGTCGAATTTTGACTTCAAGCAAGATCTTATTCTCAAGATTTTGAATGTCTTGAGGTCTTCTGAGATTTGGCACTCCTTGCCAAATTATTCTTCTTATTTTGGGCTTGTTTTTGGATGGCGACAATTGTCCCAAATCTTCTCAAGATTCTGAATATCTTGAGGTCTTCTAATATTTGGCACTCCTTGCCAAATTCTTCTTCTTCAATGAGTTCTCCTTTGATGATTTCTTCAGTAAGGCTCTCCAAGCCTTTTACTGGATGCTCATTGAGACCTCCCCAAGGTCTTTGATCTTGCAACTTATTGTAGTCTTCCTTGAGACCTTTTCTTCAACCTTCTGCTCCTGGAAGTGTTGGTGGTGAGATCTTCTTCTGGATATCTAATTCTACTGCTTATGGATTCGAGCAGGACTCTCCTAGTCCTTCTTCTTCCAAGACTTGAAGTTCTTCAATGAGATCTTCTCCTGATCTCTTTACCTTCAATTTTTCTTCAGGTGCTGGATTGATTCTAAAGAAGATACTCTTCCTAACTTTCTTGTAGGAAGTTTTCCAACTCACTGAATCTCCTTTCCCTGCAACAAAGTATTAGTACTAAAATCTTAATCTACTTCTGAATAAGATACTCTCTTTTGGAGTCTTCTTCAGGATCAAGGCTTTTGTGGTATTTTTTAGTATCAAGGCTTATGTGGCCTTTTCTTCAATATCAAGGCTTCTGTGGCCTTTTATTTTGGATCAAGGCTTCTATGGCCTTTTCTTCTAGAACAAGGCTTTTGTGGCCTTTTCTTCTAGATCAAGGCTTCTATGGCCTTTTCTTCTAGATCAAGGCTACTATGGCCTTCTCTTCTTCTATGAAGTTCTCAATCTAGCAATGGATATCTCTAGTCTCCTAACTTCACCATGACTCTTCTCCAGAAGTCTTCTTCCATAATATTCTTTTCTTGCACAAGGAACTAATATCTGCACTATGAAGGCACACCGACCTTTGGGCAATGAAGTTGAAGTCTCCTAGATTTCTATTGTAGGAGGTGTCCCAATCATCTGAGAATTAATTTTCTACAACAAAATAAACTTTGGGTAATAGTTAACAAATTCTAGATATCTTGAATGATCTTCACTAGTTGATTTGTCAATCTAGTGGATTGAATGCTGAGTCCTAGTCTTCACGAGTTTTTCCTGCAACTCTATGGAAAGACTCTAGCCAAATGTAATATCAATATTTTTGGAACTGATATTTCTTTCAGTCCTCACTTGTGGCTCTCCCTAATTCTACCACCTAGACTCTTTTGAGAGTTTTTGATAGTGGTTGGTCCAACAACGCATCAGGTTGACAAAAAACTTAGGCTCAATGATAATGTTGGTTTTCTTATTGATCTATTGTGGCTAGATCTACCGTGGCTCTGATACCACTGTTAGCTTTTGATACAGTGTGCAATGGGAGATAGCAATCACAAGATGCAAAATAATATGAAAGAAATTAAATCTGTGAGATGACTGAAATATGCTATAAATAGAAATGATAAAAATGAATACAATGTAGATATGGAGGAAATGGACACTCCATGAACAAAGCTACTGGACTACATTGTACCCATCACCAATATATGGTGATCTACACAACACTATGCTACTACCTATGAATATACCCTGAGCTTCTATATTCTACTTGTTACAATGAGGCCCTTTTATATAGGAAGATAGGTTCCTTGGCCAACACTCTACCTAGTTGTGCAAGGGACACCTTGCACATTGACACTTGTGCATTTATTACATTGCATGAAGTAACTAGATAACTTCCCCCTAAAGTAATCTAATGTCCTAAGTATGTACCTAGGAAGGTACATTTACATGACCCAAATGATGTAATATAATCTATTTCTAACATAATCACCTTTTATTTCTTCTTTGTCTTGTTATTGTTCATTTGTAGAAGACGTTTATGGAAGGTGATGTATTCATGATTTCCTTGGTGTGCTATCAAAAGTTGAATCTTAAATACCTAATGCATTGATTTCTCATTCTTTTTTTTGGTTGTTGCTTCAAGTTCTTCTATAGATGGAGAAGAATCACATTCATAATGCACATCTTCAATCTTGGGTGCTTGAATCTACTTCAATTGAAGTTGTAAAATTTTATAATTCATCTTATTCTCTTATGGTTTGGAGTGATCAACTAATGCATTATTTCCTCTATAGTAATTTGGATGATTTGGATGAATCTAATTTTCTTGACCTATCATATGTTTGGTTATTTCTAATTCATACTAAACATTATTTTATTATCTCAATTGTGCTTGTGTAACAAACACATCTTCTTCTTCTTCTTCTTCTTCTTCTTCTTCTTCTTGATCTTTTTATTCTTCTTGTTTAACTTGGTTTTATTTTGCTATATCATTTTTTCATACTCTTTTCTAAATTTGATTTCTATTATCTTATGATGACTTATCTTATTTTTGGTTTATCTCTCATGAAGGAGATCCATTTGTAAATGGATTATGCCAACATTCCTTCACTATGTGGCCACTTCTACCACAAAGTTCACACATCTTTTGTGTGTGAAAATTATTTCTTTGTTGTTGATATCCTTGCATGTGAGAATCATTTCTTTGTTGTTGATATCCTTGAGAATTATATCTCTATTAAAAGTGTTTTTTAGGTATTATGCCTCTTCTGAATGGATGCTTCTCTTTTTTATTTGTAAAAATTACTTGTTATTCTTGTGTTTTATGTGAGGCCTCTACTTTTTGAAGTAGGTTCACCGACTTATCAAATGTTGGTGTTTTCTTAGTGATTAAAAGTTATACCAAATAAATTATATTGATAAGGGAGAGATCTTAAAATGATAGGAACAAGTGTTTCATTAAATACCATTTCTCCCAGTGCTTGTAGTGATGCTCATAATTCAACTATTCTCCTCATAAAAATTTTGAGTCTTTCTCCACCATTCTTCTTCAAGCAATGCATTTGAATTTGTAGAAATAGAATTTGATTTTGATTCTTTGCTTCAAAAAAAAAAATTAGCTCCTACCATGAATCTTTGGCCATGGTTGAAACCTGAATGTATGCTTGTACTTCATCTGCTACTTCGAACATGATGATTAATCTTGTCTTTCTATATACCATGTCAAATTTTTCTAATATTCACCTCCTATAGTAGGACAAATAATGGTTATATGTACAACTTGCTATACTTATTCAAACTCAAGCTATGTTTAAAGTTTGGTCTTCCAGGTAGCACAATTATTTCCCCTTAATTATTGAGAATTAGGTAACAGGAATTTCTGCTATTCAATGGCCATAGTAATTCACAAAATTTGAATATTTTTCTTTTACTAAGTTGGCCTAAAAAAATACTTTCCAACAAGTATATCTAAGGGTATACTCATGGCTTAAATGATGCCTTGAATTATGAGAAAAGTAATAACAAAATGATAAGTAGAGGGAATATTCTTCCTCTACAAAATATTCTTCTTATTTTTAAATATTATATGCACTTTTTATTTTCACTTGAAATTAAAGAAAGAAAAAACAACATATTTGCTTTAGTGGTTTTCCCACTCTCAATGTGGTATATTTAGAAATGCTTTTAAATAATCTTCATCTAAAGTCTTTGACATTAGGATTTGAAGGAGCAAATTGTTCTCGTGTGTCGTCCATATGTAAAATTCTAGTTTGTTGGTTGGGTAATAATATTTGTCTTTTGAAAATAATTTTAGCATTGTGAATCAAGTGTGATATGAAGCTCATTGCTTCTTTTGATTTTGACCAACAATTTCAAGATATTTTTGAGTCAAACACTTACTGGTAAAATTTCCTTTATGAGATATGCGTGTCCTAATTTCATTTTGAGGCTTAAAAGGGCACACATGAACTTTCTTGCTTCCATATCCCTTTGACTTGAATCCTTTAGACACCTTGAAATTTTAATCATCATCTCAATTTAATGATGCATTTGGGCATTGATCCAACCCGTATCATGGGTGCTTAATGTATGTTGTTGGGTTGGCCAACATTATTTTTTATAATGATTTTAATGTTAGACTAATCAAGTTGTCTCAATTGGATTCTTGATTATTTATGCTTCTTTAAGTTTTTGCTTTGTCATCTAATATTTTTTGCATGGTTGTTTCTTTGTCTAGGATCCTTCTGGCTGAGACACCTTCCTTGTCTAAGCATGCTCTCCTCCAGTTGATCTACGCCTTTTGTTCATTTTTAACATTCAAATATGCTATATTTGCATATGGTTAAAAACATGAGAAAATTATTAATATTGGAACTTATTTGTATAAGAAAGGTTATTTGTACCTATGTGTGCCTCCCATGTGTGCCTTAATACCTTGATGTTGATATCTATTATTGGTTAATAAGAAAACCATTGGTTTTTGTGTGCCTTGAGGGTGGTTGATTCTCATTTTTTAATTTGAAATAATGCAATGGATGTATTACCTCATGAGGGCATCCTTTCTATTTAAAGATTTTTCTTTGCAATTAGTTTATCTTTATTCTTCTTGGAAATGTCTTTCTTTTGCTTGAAAATGTCCATTCTTGATGCCTTGATTGCCTTTAATTTTTTTCTTGCAAGTTTGTAAAACTTATCTTACTTATTTTCTATGATATTTAAATTTTTTTTATGGAAATGCTTTACGGGGAGAATGGCTACCTATTTATTTTGAGGTTAACTTTAATTAATCTTCGGTAGGGTTATTTAGTCCTTGAAAATTCTTTTCAACAAAGAGCTTCCTAAACTTCTATGGATCAAAGGGTGAGTATGATTAGAGGGAGAGTTAAATTTTCCTTCTACCTACTCTAATACCACATGTTGCAACTCAATTATTCAATGCTTTGCATTATGAAATGGTAGATATTTAAATACATTAGATGCCCTTTTTCAGTATAACAAACTTCTAACTTATCGTGCAACTACCTTTGTCCTATAGTGCATTCATAGTCCTTATGATGGGAGGTTATACCACTCTCATGTTCACATGGGCTATAATGTAATAACTCCTAACAAAAACTCGTATTGCTAGATCAAGTAGAGGTGTTGCCCATTTATAGAAATTGACAATGTTCTTCCATTCATGGTGGTAATTTTATTTACATTTAGATATTTTCTAAGGCCCACTCTAGAGAGAATTAAACTTCTAATGTTCTATTGGTTTTTCTTAATCTTCATCCTACTTGAATATGAGGTCTTCTTTGTAGTCCATTTTTGTGGCTTACTTGTTGAACCATATTTTGAGAACCTGTTGATGTTGCACTATCCTTTTAAAATCCTTTTCTCTTTTTTCCTCCAAGGCCAATAATGCATTCATCCTTGCTTGCATAGGATTAATATCAGTGTCTTCTAGTTCTAGCTTCTCTAACATTTGGAGATAAGGGAATTCTAAATTTATTGGTAACTTGACCTCCTTTCCATATATAAATTTATAGGATGATTAATGAGTGGATGATTTTGGTATCACTTGATCTTTCCACAAAAGCTTCATGTGACAATCCCTTTATAATTTTGGAAATGGTTAATTTTAGGATCTTAGTGATGTTATTATGAGTTGATTTACATAATCCATTACCTTAGGGGTAGTAATTGGAGGATGCCTTGAGCAGGAACCTCTATTCTATAAAAAAATTCATCACTTTAGTCTGCTTGAAATAAGTGATATTATCAATGACTATAGAAACTAGGGATCCAAATCTAGTGATAATATCTTTCAACAATTATACCACTATCTCTTGACTGGCAAATATGGTTGGGATGAATGTAACCTAATTCATGAAGTAATCATTCGTAGTTAGGGTCCTCATCTCCTACACTTGATAGTGGACTAATTTTATCTATGAAGTCTTGGTCCCATTGTTGGAATGATTTAGTAAAAATGATGGGATTTAGTAAAAATGATGGGATTTAGTAACATTGGTTCTCTTCTACTCTTTCTTCTAAGCATGCAATAGGATCCAAAATTCTTGACTCGCTAGTAGCAATCAATAAAAATGGTAGGCTAATAATATCCAATCCTTAAATTTTTGTGGGCTATAGTGGGTGCAAAATTATTCTCTTTTTATCATGGTACTATTTTATTAGGGCCTCTATTTTATCCTCCTCGTTATAGTAAGATATCATAATATCCCTTTTTGAACAAGGCACCATCAAGCCAGTAATAATACATTGGTTTATTCCTAAACTAGGCTCTTTCCTTGACTGTCAATTATTTTGGTACTTCTCTAGTGGCCATATATTTACACATGTTGTCCTTCCAACTTGTTCTATCATCCACTTATGTTTTCTTTACTAAGGAAATCTAAGTATTTGGTATTTGTATTATTAGGTTTTCAAGGCCCTTTCCAAAACAAGCTTGGTGGTTTTGATATCAATATTAAAATATTGGATTCTATTAATCTATCCAACCCTCTTTTATCCTATCTCACCATGAAGTATGACAAATTAAAAATATGGGTGCACTACAAAGACTATGGTCTTTCTCTACAGTATATAGTGTTTAAACTTCTTAAGATATTTCATGATAGTAAATTTTTATTTTTATGATGATCTATCTCTCTTCTTAGTTATGCAAGACTTGGCTCATGAATGTGAAAACAATGCGTATTATCTCTATCATTCTTCTAGGTCAAAACAATGGTATTGCTTTAATTTATTCCAAACACATATAAGCTAAAATATTTGTAACAATTTGGATTGATCAAGACTAGGGCTTGCATTATGTCATCTTTAATATCTTGAAAACCCTTCATACCTTCATTGGACCACACTAGGGTGGTATATTTCTTTAGCATTTTTAGTGAGATGCCTAAATATTTGGGTAAAATTTGTTATGAATGTGGTGATAAACTAGATTTAACATAGGAAGGACCTAATTACCTTGATAGATATGGTATATAGGATAACTTGAATGGCTTTCATCCTATTGGGATCTATAGTCAATCCATATTTTAAAACTACATGATCTACCAATTTTTTTCTTGGACCCTAAAAATGGACTTTTAGGATTTAGTAAAATATTGAACTCTCAACACCTTTCAAAGTCAGATTTAGGATGTTCAATGTGCTTACTTCTATATTTGGAATACATTATTAATTCACTGAGGTATATGAGGATTGTCTTACCAATAAGTCCAAAAAATATTGGCCATGGCCCATTGGAAAGTTAGCCCTATGTTTGATATGCCAAATGAAAATATTTTGTTAGGAGTTATTCCATCATAGTTAGGAAATATTATGTTTAGGGTAGTAACCAACTACCTATCACTAGGTAACAAGATAGTTAGGTGGAGCTATCAACTACCCTTCACAAGAAAAATGATAATGAAGGTAGTTTCAAACTACCGCTCATAAGGACCATGAGTCCAAATAGCTAAAATCCTCACATGGATGGTGGTTAAGCCAAAATTAGAAAAGCAATTTTTATAAATACCCATCATATATAATGCAACATCTATTGAATGATTAAGTTCTAATATATGGTATCAAAGTAGGTAGAAGGAAGAAAAGCTCTCCTAATGCTCTTCTAGCTTTGACATAGAGAAGTCACAAAGAGCACTATGTTTGAGAAAATAATTTTCAAGGGTAAAATAACCCTATTGAATATTGAATAAGGCAAACCTCAAAAGAGAGGTAGTTATCTCTATGAAGTAAATTTACATGATGGATTCAAAGGTCTCAAGGTGAAAATGCCTACCAAATATTAGAGGGGCAAAAAGCCTTCAAACAGTAAAAAGGGTTTCAACCCTATCAAAAAGACCAATAAGCTCATAATATAAAAACAACAATAATGTCAAGTTAAGCAAGAAAATAAATAAGATCATAATATCCCTTGCAGAATTATTTTCCTATTCAAAAAGGCTCTTAAGAAGTCGTTGAAGCTATGAAAAAGAATTACAAGAAACTTCTATCAACAAGCAAGCAATATAATTGAGTTCCTGAGGAATTTCCATTCAAAAAGCACATAAGCATACTCCAAAAATGAGATTCAATACATTCCAAAGGAACACAAACAAATCAGGTTGTAGGCTTAGCAACTTTCAAGTCATTTTCTAATAAAGCATTAATAGGTCACTAAAATCTCTCCAAGTTTGTAAGGAAATCATTAACAAGGAAGCATATTTCAATTATATAATTCAACTGGTGCAAGATATAGATCCCTTTAAAGGTATGATTCATATCTCTCAAGATAAAAGCAATACGTTCCAAAGTAATGTAAGAAATCTATGAGTAAGTAGGAAGAAGACAATGACCATTAGGCAAAGAACAATTTTATTGTGGTAGTGATGAAAAAAATGGGGTTTTGGAGGGGCCCCAACCCTGTTATATAATTAATTTATCCAAGGTTACAAGATAAATATCAACCTCCTCCCTGGATAAGATGAGAAAAGCAAAGTTGCAACAAAAATACTAGAATAAAACCAAACAAAAAACAACACTCTATAGTAGTAGCAATCACTCCAATTCTCAATAATAGGTAATAGAAATAGCAACAACTTTGTTTATTTCTTCCTTCCACACCAATAGTAGTAGCAATCACTCCAATTATCAATAATAGGTAATAGAAATAGAAACAACAAAAGTAAAATCACATTACCATGGAATTTGCTAGAAACACAACTATTGTAATAGCAACAATATGCAGTCACATCAATAGCACCAAAAGACCTTAGAAGTAACAACAATACCGACAACATCAAAAGATAACACTCTATGGAATAGAATTTTCTTCTACCTCCGATGAGGTAATCCTTAAAAGAGATAAGGAAAAATTATTTTTCCATATCTTCCTCTGATCAAAATGAACTCCAATGTTTTCCAAACAATCAACTGCATCATTTCCTTCTCGATATATATGTAATATCTTCACCTCTATCATTTGTTTTAATAGGTATGAGGTATCATTAATTAAACCTGACACCTACCAGTTATCAGCTTTTCCTTTCTTAAGATCCTTGAGAATATTCATAGAGTCCCCTTCTATGATGACCTTCCTTACACTCTTATGTCTCAACAACATAACACCAGAGTATAGGGCTTTAGCTTCCACATAGTGATTGCTTTGTATCCCATAACTTTCTACATAAGCCCATAACACTTCATCTTTCTTATTTTGAATGACACCTCCTCCCCCAATAATACCTGGGTTACCTTTTGCAACTCTGTCAAATTTTAACTTTATCCAACCCTCCTATGGTTTTAGCCATCTAGTGTTTGCTCTTTTCAAACTAATTGGCAAAGGTGCTACTCTAGGTTCTCCCAAGTGCTATTCACTAGTGATCCTCTTTTCCAAATTGTTCTCAAAGTCCACATTGTTATCAAAGGCAAGCAAATTCTCCCTCACTACAGTTTTAATTCTGTTAGACATTGAAATTTCATCCTTACTTTCCCCCTAAATACTCTGATTTATTTCCCACCAAGCACCCCACCAAAAATGAGATAATAGTAAATTCTAGAGTTTTGATAACCTACTGTTGCTAAAAGAGCATATCCGTTAGTTAAAAATATACCTAAAAGTAATAGGGATCACCCAAGAGTAGAACATAGCTTCCATTAAATTATTAAGTACCTTACTTGCAAACTCACAATGAATAAACAAGTGGTCAATTGATTCAACATCCTTCATGCAAAGAGAACATATATTTGTGAGTTGAAAACCTCTCTTACTTAGGTTATCTAGAGTTATAATCTTATTTTGTAAGCATAACCAAAGAAAGAAATCCAATTTAGGGATTAACTCATTCTTCTAAACCTTATTTATAATAAAGTCCCTCTCCACACCTTCAAATTGCAAGGTATAAGCTCATTTCATAGAAAATTCCCCTGAGAAAGTAGGGAACCAAATCAAAGAGTCCTTATATTCATTATGAGGTAAGTGGTACTATTGCAACAACCTATTAAGATTTAGTAGAGATTGTTGTAGTTATGAATCAGAAAAATCCAAAGTTAGTTCTTTTAAAAACCTCTGACCTTCCCCAAATTCTATGTAATCTTTGACTAGTGGTCTATATTTTTGAATCAAGGGATCTTTTAGTCTTCTGAACTCTTTCATATGTTATAAAGTACTATCTGCAATCCAAGTGTCTTCCCAAAAAAATATTCCCTTGCCTTCTCCTACCACCCATCTTAGACCACCTCTCAACAATTTCCTAGTTTTTGAAACTCCATTCCAAACTGTTGATCCTTTAGGAGGGTTTGAACTTCTAAAGAAGGGTATGAAACCTTCAAAGTACTTACCTATAAGAATATTAACCCTTGATTCTTCTTTCATTCTACCTGTGAAAAGAGGTAATCCAAGGTAGGTAGCTAAAAATTCTACTATGTTGCATCCCAAAATCCTAAATATTCTCTATTGCACATGTCTAGCTATGTTGACAAAATAAACATGACTTTTTTAAAAAATTGATACTTTGATTGGAAGCTCTTTCATAAATATGTAGGATATTGAGTATCTCCTTCGCTTCTCTTATTAAGGCTTCACCCAATATGATAGTGTCATCCACGAATTGTTGGTAAGACAATGCTGCAACATTACTTGCAGGTTTAATCCCTCTTATCTTTTCTATGGCAGTGGCTGCTACAAAAGTTCTACCTAAATATTTAGCCATGATGATGAACAATATGGGGATATAGGATCTCCTTGTCTTAGACCTCGTTGCCTCCAAAAGAGACCTATTGATATACCATTAACAAAGATTGAAAACTTTATTGAAGAGAGACATATTTTTATCCACTGTCTCCACTTAAAATCAAAACCATTTTTTTGCATTACCTTATCCAAGAAAATCCATGACACCCAATCATATGCTTTATTCATATCTAGTTTAAATAGCATACCTGCAACACCCCTCTTATCCATCGAATGCAATGTTTCATGTACTATTATTACTCCATCTATTATTTGTCTCCCTTGAATAAAACCTCATTGCATAGAAGAGATGATACTTGGAAGTACCTTCTTGAGTCTATTGGCCAATGTCTTAGTGATAATTTTGTATATGGATTTGCAGAGGCTAATAGGTCTAAAATATTTTAGGGAAGAGGCTCCATGATTATTTGGGATCAAAACCAAAAAAGTATTATTTCAATATTGAAGTAATGAATTAGAGACTTGAAATTCTCTTACTACCTCTACAACATCTTTTCCTATTATGTGCCAAAAACTCTGGAAGAAGCCAACCGAAAAACCATTTGGACCTAGTGCCTTATCTTTTACCATATCAAACACACTTTCCTTGACCTCTTCTTCCAAGAAGGGAGTAAGTAATAAGTTGTTCATTTCTTCGAAAATACGTGAAGTAATGTTTCCAATAAGGGAGTCCATTGTTACCTCATCTTCATCTTGATATTTAGAAAAATAGAGTCTAGAAGAAATTTACTATTGTTGCTGTTGTTTCCTTCTCCTTTTTCACTACATCACCATTATCCAGCTTAAGCTCCTTTATCCTGTTGGCACTTCTATACCTTATGGTTGAGATATGGAAGAACTTTGTATTATGATATCCTTCCTTTAGCCATGTTGCCCTGGATTTCTACTTCCAATGAGTTTCCTCCTTTGGTAAAACATTATGAAAATTTGTAAGAACCTCTCTCTCTTTTATCGAGCTCCAAAGTTCTTCCTTCCTGTTGAAGCTTCAACTCCACTTTAGGTTATTTAAAATCTCATATTTTTTCTAGAAAATATTTCCACACACATCTCGGTTCCATTTCTTGAGAATTGCCTTTATGATTTTTAGTTTTTTTGTAGCTTGAAACATTTTGGTTCCATACAGATCTGTGTTCCACCAATCTCTGATCCTATCCTCAATTCAAGGGTGCTTAAAAAATATGAGAGCTTTCAACTACCCTATGCTTGTTCGGGGTATTTAGTCCCCAAATGTTCCAGGAAATAACTTTCATTTCTTACCTTTGGTGGGAGATTTCACCCCACTTAGTACCAATACCTATTGAGTTCCATTTGCTATGTCCTTAGTTGCTTTCTCGTTCCTTATATATGCCAGTTTGGATCTTCCATACTATGTCACACTACGCAGATCTACAATTTTTCATGTATTTCTTATCAACCTCATCGTATTGATTTATTTTTTGGAAGAATTTTTTTTCCTTTGGAACCCTTGGTATTTTGTTGTTGTTGAACTTCTTGGTTCTCCAAAGCTTTACCTCTTTTTAACTTCCTTTTATATACCACCTCTTTGAAGTCTTCTCCTTCTTTTGAAGACAACCATACTTCCTCTAGTTTAAGTTATGTTCTCAGTTTTGTTTCTTCAACCTCTCCTTCCTCTATAGGATTTTATTTAACTGCTTTCTTGTCTTCTAGTTTTGGGTCTAAATCTTTATTCAATAGATATTGTTGATTCTCCTCTTGAGACTGTAAATCTACATTCTCTAGTTCTTTGTTAACTTCTCTGACCTCCTCCAGATATGGTTTTCTCATGATCTCTTCCTCCAGAACTTGCAAGACCTAGAATTTATTAGAATCTAGATTTTTTCTCTTCAACAATTCAGTTTTCTCTGTCAAAACATCTGTTTGCCTTAGCTCTTTCTCCTTGTTTTTTTCAAAATTGCACTTTTTCTTTTTTCTTGGGTTGTTTTCTTTCTGGGAAATGAGCTATAATATGCCCTACTATCCAACATCCAAAATAAACTACCATTGATGATTTTAATTCAATTGGTTGACTCTACATCCCCACATCTGAAACAAGTTTTATAGAGGAAGGTAATGGCTGGGTCAAATCTACATTCACACAAAATCTAGTAAAAATTATTTTGGTTTTAGATCGAGTAACTGGGTATAATGCTATTAATTTTCCTATGCCTTTAGCAATCCCTTCAATAACTTCTTCATCCTAGAACTCGACTGGAAGCCCTGGAAGTCTGACCCATAATGGTTCAACATTTATATTCTCAGTATTTGGATCAAATCCTAGTTTTTAATTTCAGAGATAGAGCCCTCGTCTTCCAAAAAATCATGGGCCTTTCAACAGAGCCTCATTCATATATTTCCTGGACATAAAGTTAAACAATAAAAAACCTTTTGTTAGTGCAACAATATCCAAGTTACCTTTAGTTTTCCACTTGTAGGATACCCGTTTTCTGCTTGTATCTAAATCTGGCTTGACACCAATGAATTTTCCAACAAGACTATTCTCTCTTTCTTTTGAGGTTCTACTTAGAATAACCTATGGAACCCTTAGAGTTAACATTTCCTCTATTTTATCCAAATTTAGATATAAAATTTCCTTGCTAGGGTTCACTCCTACCATAACTAGATTTGCCCAGGTTTTATGTATACCCATATCTGGATGAAAATTCTTCCCCTCATCAGCCTTAAGCTCTCCAGCCTTATCCAAACAACCCTCAATGGAGAGCATCAAAATATTTCACCTCACTTCCTCGGTGGCCTATGGTTGATCCAAAACCCTCTGAATTCATTGCTTAGACTTTTTTCCTCAAAAACCCTCTAACGCCACTGCTTATATTTTTTTTGCAAAACCCTCTGACGTCATTGCTCAGATTTTTCTTCCATACAAATCCTCCGATGCTATTGCTCAGATTTTTCTTCCATAGAAACCCTTTGACGTCGTTGCCTTTTTCAACATTTTAGTGCTACTTAAAATCTATTCTCAATTACTACTATGAAGATGTTTTTACATTATGTATTGATGTAGGGTTGATAATATACAATGCATTAGTCACTTTTAGTGTCCTTAAGGAGAAGTACAAAAGGTAAGAGGAAATAATTGAAATGTTAAAGGACAAGCCAAAGATGGCAAATGTTGGTTGTGATACAAGTGATCTTCTTCATAGGATAGATATTAGTTATGACATATGTGATTTGAGGCCCGTGATGGTAGATAATTTTTGTGACCTTGTTCAAAGATAAGATGCATATTGTGACACAAGTGATTTAAAGATTATTCAAAAAGATAAAGATGATGCAAAAGGTGGTTGTGTTGACTATGATAAAGGCCATATTATTAGAATTGATTGTGATAGTGATTGTGTTAGAGATAGTGACAATGACACTTCAATTTGTGTGGAAGGTCATTGTGATGATGAAAAAGTTTGATGTTTGAATAATAATGATAGAGATCAAAGCAGTGATGAAGAATTTGGATGCTTTGAAAAGCATACCAAAGGTATTGGTTCCAAACTTTTAAAAAATGGGATACAATGATAAAATATTAGGAAAGAATGGGCAAGGTATCAAAATGCTCATAATCCCACATATAAGGGTAAAGAATGAAGGTCTTGGATACATTGGTCAAGAAAGAATCAGTGACAATAAATGTGTGAAAAGAGAAATATATGATAAAGCTTCTAAGATGAGTTGTTTCAATCACTATGGAAAATATGGGCATGCAACAACTAGGCGTTGGAACCTACATCCATGTAAAATTTGTGGAAGTATTAATCACTCTTAAGAAGATTATTGTCATAAGGATAAAGTGACTAACAAAATGCATATTTATTATGGATGGATGAAATTGTCCCAATGGGACAAAATGAAATAAATGTTGAATGGTTTCTATAGGAGACCAAGTTTGGTGATTGAAACAATTGAATGTAAGTTTACCCATAGAAAAATGTTTTGGGAAACTTAAGATAAATTATTTTTATATTAGAAAATTATCCAAGCAATGGTTGGAAGACCAAGTGACAGAACCTATTGTAGAATGTTATTTAGGTAATTCCAAAGACCATAGTTTAGAAAATCTACAAAAATTTTGTAGAATCCTGATTTTTTACCCATTTTTAAAATGTCAATGCAATTGGTAAACTTTCGGCGATGCAAAGATTTTTTGCTGATTTTTTTGAAAAAATCAGCATCATCGATTTTTTGCAGATTTTTTCAAAAAATATGTAATTCTTTTTTCTTTTTGTTTAGGTTGCGGTTGATTTAGGGTTTTTTTATGCAAGCCCGTTTATTAGTTGTTAATGTTTGAACTTCGAAGTTTAAATTTTAAACCCTAAACCTGAAACTCTCTTTTTTAGTAAATATTGTTGCCTGATAACTATGCACGTAAGCCCATTTTTCAGCTGTTAATGTTTGAAACTTTGAACTTTAAATTTTAAACCCTAAACCCTAGGCTAGGCCCTAGGATTTTGGATTTAGGGTTTATGGTTTTTTTCCTCATTTTAAGTAAATATTTTTGCCTAATAACTATGTATGCAAGCCCATTTTTTAGTTGCTAATGTTTGAATTTGAAACTTTGAATTTGAAGTTTAAATCCTAAACCCTAGTCTAGGCCCTAGGATTTTGGGTTTAGGGTTTTTTTCCTCCTCTTTTTAAGTAAATATGCTGCCTTAATAACTATGTATGCAAGCCCATTTTTCAATTGTCAATGTTTCAAATTTTATCCCTAAACCCTAGCCTTTTGGTTTAAGATTTAGGTTTTTTAACTTTTTTTCAAGTGGTTGTAACTTTGTTGTTACTTGTTTGCATGTGCAGGCATATAAAAAATGAAACATTTTTTCCTTCTTTTTACTTGTAACTTTGTACCTTTTCATATTATAAGCAATACAAGACGTGTTTTATCACTTTCATGTGTACTTAAAGCTTGAGCCTTGTATGATGTCTTAACATGAATTATTGATTTTATTGCAATATTTGATTTGCATAATGTTAATTCATTGTAATATGCTTGAAAAAAACTTCTTTTAATGAAAATTTTCATTTGCTTCAGGTTTTTTTTTTGTCGATTCTTTCCCCAATTTTTTGGCGATTCTTGATTTTTGTCAATTTTTAAAAATATTGATTCTTTACCGATTCTAATTTTCTCAACTATGCGAAAGGCAATGACCGAGAGGTAGATGTTTCTTGAATTGATTCAATTATTGATCCTTTGTGAATAGCAATGGTCCTTATTCACAAAATAATATTAGTAAGGCCAAATATGATATAAAATCTACTATGTATAAGGAGTGCATTATCAGTAATACTCAACACTCCTTAAATTTGTTTAGAATTCATATTAAGGGAGGAAGGAAGACTAACTCTTTCTAATGTTCAATACTACACTTAGTTTTTGTAGATTGTATCTAGTATGGACCAAATGACCAAATACTATTCAAGAACATGAGAGAAATGAAGGCATATGGTTAAAACATTTGTCACCATTTCACAGGAGGATGAAAATCAATAAGAACCAATTCGACTGATAATCTAAGATTGGTTGTATATTCCAATCATAAGTGATGGGCATAATAGTATGTGTCCAATTATATTTTATAACCATGGATAGAAGAAATCATACCTATCCTTGGATAAGCAAAGTGAGGCCAATCCCACTATTGCTTAAGTATTCTTGATCCATAACCATATTTGGATCATGTTGATTAAGGGGGAAATTTTCCCTTGTTCTAAAATTACAGAGATAGAACTAGAAGTCAGAGAAAGAAAATAAAGCAATAATCAGACATCTGCATCAAGACACATAGATAAATCAAATTTGAAAGCATTCAAAAATCCTCTCTAAGGAAAACTCAACTATGATGTAATAAGGGAGGAAATGTTAGGAGTTATTCCATCATAGTTAGGAAACATCATGTTTAGGGTAGTAACCAACTACCCCTCACTAGGTGACAAGATAGTTAGGGGGAGCTATCAACTACCCCTCACAAGGAAAATGAGAATGAAGGTAGTTACAAACTACCACTCACAAGAACCATGAGTCGAAGTAGTTACTATCCTTACATGGATGGTGGTTAAGCCAAAATTGGAAAAGCAATGTATATAAATAGTCATCATATCTAAGCAACATCTATTAAAGCATTGACTTCTAACATATTTGATATGCAAAAATCCCCTATTTGTTGGTGAAGGCTATTTTATGCTAGTCATCATCTTTGATATAGATCTAATTGTATTTTGAGAGACCATCAAGGAGAGACAATATTTGTGACACATCTACATTTTGCAAAATCTAATCTATGGGAGGCAAGGGATGATGATCCTTTAATGAAGCTCTATTTAGGTTCTTGAAATTAATGCACAACCTTATATCACCATTCTTCTTGCATATAGGAACCAAATTGGTGACCCAAGTGGAGTGTTTGATCAAAAATATCATTTGGGCTTACAATAGCTTCAAAAGTTCCTTCTTCATTACTATCTTGATCTTAGGATTTATTGGTCACTAATTTTTTCTAAAAGGCCTAACACCTAGTTCCAACTCAATGATGTGCTCTTTGTTTTTTAGTCATAAACCTTAAAATCTTCATATGACCATGCAATGATATACCATACTTGTGACAAAGTTCTTTGAAAAGTCCCATATCTTCCTAAGTGCACTCTCTTCCAAGTAGTAGGTTATTTCCTTTAGCCGCTTCAATAAGGTGATATGAAGAGGATCTCCCTTTGAAGCTTCTTTTTTACACTATCATAGGGGCTAAAAATGCTTGCTAGAGTGATTAATCCCTTGGGCAGTTGATTTATCCTTAGTTGTATGACCCCATCCTTGTTGTTGTCTTTGTACTCAATCTTTTCTTCTATGTATTGGACTTCTTTGATGAGGAATTCTATGATCTATTCATCATTGTTCAATATTTACCAACGATCAGAGTTATTAGGAATGACTAGTCTAAAGACTACTTGTAACTCCTTTGGTTTATCCCTCATATCAGTGGTGGAAACAAATCTAGTTGCCATACTTGCCAAATCATATGCCTTAGTGTTGAATTCTCTAAGAATTGCCTTGATCTCATATATATCAAAACTATCTAACAATTCCTAGAGCTAGTGCTTATATGAGTTTAGATGCTTATTCTTAATGGCATATTGGGAATTATCGTCATTTATAATTAAATTAGAGTTGCCATATATTCTCAGGTTCTTAATTCCCATCTTCTTGGTTGTCCTTAGGATGGTACAAAGTGCATCATACTCTACCACATTGTAGGTATAATTGAATAACAATCTACATGCAAAATGGGTCGATTCACCTTGTAGGTCAATGGATTGAATGCCAACACCTCCTCTATTTTTGGTCTTCATGTCAACAAAGTACATAGTCTAGGTTTTATTTGCATCTCAACTTGTCAAAGCTAGGAGATTAGATGGTACCTCTATGATAAGATAATTTTCAAGATCAATCTCCTTATAGTCAACTTATGAATATACTTCATCTTGAAGTACTTCAATTATCATGTTTATTTCTAAGATTTTAGAATTTTTGGGTTCTTCATTCTTTTGCATAAATTTTGGAAGCTCATTCTAATTTAGAGTGTCCTCTTCATCAAACTTGTGCAATTGGTAGTTGCAAGGAAATTTGTTTTCAATCCTAATCATCTTCCCATCCTTAGGCACATTCATGTGGGTATAATCCATTTTCAAGTAACCATATCTTAACAACTGGCATTGTTAGATTTTGCAATTATTTCTAGAAATAAATGGAATCAAACACTATCCACTAGTTCTTAGCAAAATAAATACATAGCATATAGAACAAATAATATAGTGGGATGTACATGGACACCAAAATATTTTCACTCAAAGAGAATCAAATTACACTTGAACTGATAATAAAATGGTTGGTGAGAAGGGATTATACTCAAAATTCTTTGAATACATTCACAAGTCCAAAATATGGGTTGGACTTGTTAAATTCATTGCTTCCTAAGCTGGAAGAATCTTTAGGACTCTTTAAATTTTGCAATTATGCATTTTTGAACTGATAATGCTTTGATATTCGTTATGTTGGAGCCTAAATGATTATTTCCAAGCTAAACCCTCTTATCAGTGTTTGATATTTTGAGTTGGGCTTCTAAAAGTTAGCAAGCCAAAATATTTTCTATGTTGAAGTAAGCAGGCACTTCAAAAATCTCTAACAAAGTAAAGAGCTCATAAGGTAGTGTCTAAGACTAGGTGCTCTAGCAAGTAAAACTTTCTCTTGTGGTGACATCAATACAAGTTGCTAAAGGTTTCATACAAGTAAAGTCAAAAGCCAAAGGCTAGTTTCTAGTCTGAAACCAAGCTAAGAAAAGGGAGTGTACTAGAAATATTCTTTATCAACGTTGGGAAAGACATTTAAAATCTTTAGCATAGTGCTAAGTATGTGAGGTAGAGGGTACTAAGCCCAGGAGAAGGCAAGCTAGAAAATTTTGACAGATGACATCAGCTAAGCTTATAAAAGTTCCAATACAATGCAAGCAACATAAAAGGGACTCTGGAAAGGTAAGTAGAGCAAAGTGGTAGCCCGGGCCACTCAGGTTAGCTTCTAAAAAGTTTGACATACTTGTATTAGGCAAGAAGGAAGCCCAAAATACAATAGGTATAACATCTCAAATACGAGGGGTTGAACGTGAAGGACACTTGGTGCTTCTACTGAGAAAGCAGTTAGACCATGTAGCATATGTTAGAACTGGAAAGTGATAGCCACCTCCATGATGCATAATTGTTGATCTAACAAATAACAACCATTTGTCAGAGGACATGCAGAGTATGCTGAGAGGCAGAGTGGTGCTAGCTCAGCCCAAGATCGTGCTTGATCATTTTGGCCAAATGATTGTATGTGGTAGTTAGTCTTACTTTAGCATAGTGAAAGCTATATAAGGAGCAATGCTCCTCATTTGTAAAGGTCAAATATTTTAGTGTTTGCCTATCGTATGTTGTATGTTTATGCTACTCTAATGCAACCTAAAGTTGTTTGACTTTCCCAATTGGAGTATGAAGAACTGATATTTTTTAAAATATTTACACTTCTTGCATTTTCATCTGCGTTGTGATAGGAGTAAATTTTGTTAGGCTTCATGTTATTTGGATCATTTCAATTAGTAGTTGAAGTGAATTCTATTAGGATTGAAGTTGTTTCGCTTATTTTTATCAGAGTACTTAAAATGTTAGATGTTGTAATGCTTTCAATAGGTCTAGGTATTCTTTGATCGAGGGAAATTCTGTTAAGTTTTAGGTTGTTTAGACCATTTTAATTTACAGTTGAGATGAATTTTTTTAGGCCTAAGACTGTTTGGATTTCTTTTATTAGAGTGTCAAAAATGTAGCATTTGTGTTTCCTTTGGCTTCTTCATAAGTTCAATTCTATAGTTTTTGGGCTTTTGCTTGTACTACATAGCCTATGCTCATGTAGCTGAAAATAATGTTGTTAACTGAGTTCCGACCACACTCACTTCTCATTTACTCAAAATGATATAGAACTTCAATTAATCATTGTGCAAAGAGTAGTGTGCTTCTTACAGAGATCATGATTGCCACTAGAAAGAAAAGAAAATATATTTCAATTGAGGGGATTCACACATTATAATTAATGTTATCAAGAAAAATGGATGTGGAGATTTGATCAAGAAGAGCATTATTTCTGATGTCCATCAACTAGTTTTGGGGGCAATATCTTGGAAATGTCAACATATCTATAGAGAAAGAAACATGGTAGCAAATAATTTAGACAATCATGATGGTGATCTTCATCTTGGCAAAATTCAAATCTTAGAAAACATCTAGTCAAGCAATATTTTCTCTGAATGAAAATGATATCATCGAGTTGACTGCAAAAGTGTAGCAATTTGAGAAAGATGAACAATTTTGACAGAAAGGCAAGTTTGATGGTTTAACTGATCTGACTATAAATGTGTGTGTATATGTGTAGATATGAGAGTGCTCCCCAATAAAAGTCACACAACTTATTAAAAAATACATAAAACAAGAGATGAATCTCAACTCTTCTCAAAATAAAACTAACAAAACATAAAACAAGAGATAAAACCAAAGTGTCTCAATAAAAGTAATGCCAGTTATCTAGTTTACAAGTAACAATACTTTTTAGATGGCTTTTTAGGTATTTTTGGTGTAAGTTCTTGAAACTATGTCAAACATTTTTTTATGGTGTCAATAAATAAATAAATAAACGACCTAACAACAAACATGTGTGCAATTTGAGAAAGATGAACAATTTTGACAGAAAAGCAAGTTTGATGTTTTAACTGATCTGACAACAAATGTGTGTGCATATGTGTATATATGGGAGTGGTCCCCAATGAAAGCCATACATAGCTTCTTAAAAAATACATTAAACAAGAGATGAATCTCAACTCTTCTCAAAATGAAACTAACAATACATAAAACAAGAGATAAAACCAAGGTGTCTCAATAAAATTAATGCCAGTTATTTAGTTTACAAGCAACAATAATTTTAAGATGGATTTTTAGGTGTTTTTGGTGTCAATAAAAGTTCTAGAACCTATGTCAACCATTCTTCTTCCTCATAAGGTCTATGCTTGTATAAATAAATAAATGACCTAAAAGTAATCCTTAAATTCTAAGTCATTTTGAGTTTTACTTTACACTTATCTTTTACTATAAAAGTTTATGTTCTTCCCTAGTTTTAGATGACATAGCTCACATTTCTTTCAATATCAACTCATCAAGCTTTTCTCTTGAGTTAAATTTTTTCAAGCTTATTTGTTAGAGAACCTTATCTTGTTGAATTTAATCTTATAAATTATCACCACCAAAAGACCTATATAGGGGTAAACATCAATTGGAGAGCAAAAATGCTCATGGCCCAATTGAGGACCAACTCACTCCAACTTACACATGAAACAAGTAAATAGCAGAGACCAAAAGAGGAATGGAAGAAGAGAATATGTACTTTTTGTACATTATTGGCAATGGAGACAAAAAAGTAATTTATTTTAAAACGTGAAGGATGTAATGATATTCAAACTAGTTATATTGATACTTCAGCTATGAAATCACTACAAGAATGTTTGAAGAGAAAAAAGTGGAGAGAAAGTAAAAGAATTCATCATCAAAATCAATAGCAAAAGGTCAATGTCGCTGAAAGAAAAATGGTTGGATCAAATTTTGGGTTTGACAGCCACAATTTTGTTATCCCATAGGCTGCTTTTGGACATTAGAAACCTTCTAATCTATTCTACCCTCATACTTGTCTCTCTCGTAAACACATTTCTTAGTTTTATACTAGTTTCATATATATATATATATATAGTCTTTTGTCATATATATTTAGAGAGAAAGAGAGAGTGTTCAATCTTTTTAGGTTGATAACCCTTCTAGATTTTCAACCTAGGGCCATGGTTTTCTTTTACATTATAGTAGATAACTACTATTTTTTCAATTAGAATTGTTGGGGAAGAGGGGCCTTAAAAAGAAAATATAGAAGAAAAAAAATCATTAATATGGTAACTCAATTAAACTTAAATATTATACTTAGTTAGAGTATCCTGGGAAGAGACAAAATTGCTCCAAAGAATACAAAGTACAAGAAAAGAAATCTCAAGCTTTGGTTCATTTTTATATGTATTTCGCATCATAAATCTATAACATAAATCCAATAGTTCATTTTTATATTTATTACGCATCATAAATCTATAACATAAATCCAATAATTTATTTGAAATCCTAATATGTCAAACATTTTACTCTTAGAACAAAAATAAAAAAGGCATTTTCATTAATATGGTAAATCAATGAGACTCAAGTATTGGACTTGGTTACAGAAGCTTAGGGAGAGATAAAAATGCTCTAGAATATAAAGTGCAAACAAAGAAATCTTGAGCTTTGCTTCATTTTTATGTCTATTAAGCACCATAAATCAATAACATAAATTCAATAATTGATTTGAAACCCTAATATGTAAAATATTTGTCTCTTTTGGTTAATGACAATTGTTGCTTCGGAAGCATTGGGCCTACCTGTCCAGTGGGCCTTTTTATTGTCTTTTTGCTTAGATGAGATCTCAGTTGTGTTCTAGTGATCCTCTCTTTGGGGGGTCTTTTTTAGGGGGCTGACCCTTTTGCTCCCTGGTGGTTACCATTCTCAACGAATATGCTTGGTGTTTTGCCTTAATCCGTGCTCTCTGATTTTGGAATTTTGTTACCTGCATCTTGATGTATTTACTACCCTCCAGTCTTATGCAAAAATACAGCAGGATCATTGGTGTCTCTAAAATAAAGTTGAGTAAAAATTCTCATTTATGCCCTGCTGAGTGGTGGGCTGGTCTTTGTTTTTGGATGACTGTTTTAGTTTAATTTCTGTTTCTTTTGGCCTTGGAGGCTGGCCTATGCTTAATTAGCCTTATCTTTCTCTGCCTCCTCTAATGTAAAAGGTTCTGGGACCTTTCAAAACCTTGTTTTTTCACCATTAATAAAAAATATTTATATTTGTCTCTTAGAGCAAAATTTCTCATAAAGATCTCAAGAAAACATATTTTTTTATTTTATCATTAATTGCCAATTCTTACAAAAAAAAATTAAAAGAAATGCAGTTTACTCAAGATTATTATCATAATTATATTATTCTGCTAAGCCAAAAGAAAATAAAATGCACTATCATTCTAAGTTGCCATTCACATCTAAAAATATAAATTGGCCACATTATTTTGGTTGATCATCCACAAATCATTAACTCAAGCTTTATTCTTTTGAAAATAATATAATTACTCAGCTGTGAATATTTTTAATTGTCAATCAATAACTCTATAGTAAACTATTATGTAGCAATTGCCAATGTGTATCCATAATAAGAACAGAGATATGAAGAAGCTAAAGTTTGAAGTAATAAGTGTTATGGACATTTGTATCCATCTCATCTACACAGTGCCCCTTAATGCATCTACTAATGCTTCTTTCAAATACGCATTAGAAGCTGCAACTCGCTGAGATGTAATGTTGAAGTCACATCCAGATCTACAAAATTCAATAAAGAGTGGCAAAATAATCATACCACTGATGCATATAATAAGAAAAGCAAATAGGTAAAAATGCTACTCTTACATTGATAGATTGCAATAAGTCTCACCAAAATATGGATTTTTAATGAAATGAAAAAAAAAAGGCTTACGGGTCAAAGACGCAGCCACCAGCTTCTTTAACTAATAGAACTCCCGCAGCCACATCCCTGTCAAATTAAAGAAGCTTAGTTCAAATCATGCATGACTATGACATTATTTTCTTCATGCCACACTAAACTTACATACCAAGGGCCTCCATATCCTAACTCATAGAAGAGATCAAGCCTTCCGCATGCAACTCCACATAAGTCCAAAGCACATGACCCAGTCATGCGCACAGAGCGCACCTGCCAAACATGAACGGTAAGCATTAATCTTGCAGCATAGATCTTAGATTGTTTGATGTAGGAAGGAAGACTTACCTTAAAAAGCAGTTGATTGACACGATTTGTAGTTGCATCCACAGTTGTTATATCACGCTTTGTGCCAACCTGAACATCAAGCACAAAAAAGATAAACTTAGCAACATATCTGATTTTTCAATGAGTAAGACCAACTCATAAATCCTCTCATATGACCAAAAGGAATAAGCCAACACCGACAATTTTTTGGCTTTCAAGAACTCTGGATTTTAGTTTGTCAATATAACTCCCTAAAAGATGCATCTTGCCTCCATGGCTTCTTTGTGTTTTGTCACATTTCAAGGAAACTCTTGGTTTATTTGTAATACTAATTTCCACTTACCTCGGGAAAATATACACTCTATGTTGGGAAGTTGACTAGTTTGTTTGTTTTTGGTTTTGGTTTTGGTTTGTTTTCTTTTCTTTAAATCATAAATTGATTTATTTTAGCTATATGTGCATGTTTTTGACATTTATACTAGTAAAGGTATCTTCATACCTAAAAAAAGATGAATGTACCTAGAGAGATAAAAGATGAATGTAGCATCAAATTATGTATCACATCGCAGGTCCCAAGATCCAGATTAACTAGATTGTGAAGCCTAGCTCAGTGCATAATAAATTCTAACAACACATCAAGAATCTTGACCACTTATTGAATTTTGTTCATTCACACATTCATATGCAAAAGAAGAAGAGCATAAGGGAGAAAATAATAAAGGAAATATTTTATTAATGGACGCTTCATCCTTTTGCATTACCACATCCTTCTATAGCTTCAAGTGGTACATATAGTTATCTACCCATCCTAACATATATGTAAGAACTAACATTTATTGATCCACTAACATTAAATAGTTAATAGTCTCTAACATTAAATGTTAAATATCATGCCAGAAAATGTTATTAATATTCTTACAATGCCCAAGTGACATGAAATGATCCTAGGTGACCCTGTTTCAAAATAAGTCGGGATAAATTTGAAGGGGTTAAGACCAGAAGTTAGCAGTTCGAAGTGATGAAGGCACAGTTGAAATGTCATTTAGCACTTTAAAAGCTCAATCCCTTAAGAGAACATGAACAAGTAGTGGAAAGAGGGTGCTTGTCAAGACTTCAAAATTATTGAACTGTTGCATCTCAAATAGATGGCCGAAACCGATCTTTTCACCAGTGTACCAGATTAGAAAGGTTACAAAACAAATTCTTAACAACTTATGCCAGTGGGTTTGTAGGGCTTTTTTAGGAATGTCCAGACTCTTCTGTATTAATGTGAAATTGGAGTCCCATAATGGTTTGTCTCTAAAAATTACTTGAGATGGTGATATTTGTTATGAATGTTCATACTATGCCAGAGAACTTCCAACAATGTTATATATCTGTTTTAAGTAGATTTAGTCTAGCAAAAACAGGACTCTCGGGAGTACTAAAAACAAAGTTGAAGATCAGGGGTTTTTCCTTCTCAATTTTAAACATTAAATACGTGGTACAGCAGCACAGAAGAACATCTAATTCCCCATTTTGACAAACATCATGCAATCTTAAGATCAGCCCAATTCTCCAAAAATCAGAATTTCCAAACCCAAGAGTTAGAAATTGTTCCTTATGCACTCAATATCAAATCACAAACGCTTGCAGAATGCTTAGTAAAACAGTCCAAATGGAATATATGACGAACAATCAAAGAGTGAAAAAAGAAAGAAGAGGAAAGAAACCAAATGAAAACCATTTGAAACAGAAGACAACTGAGTAACAAGCATCATCATCTCAGTTCAAACCAGAGTTAATTTCTCAGAAGATTGAAAAGGATATCAAAATCAATAATTTTTTACGAACATGCACATGAATGGCTCATAATGCACATTTTGGATGTAATGACAACTCAGAGAAGGTGACATGATTCATCAATTTTGACGCCTTTTACTTTCTCTACAGATCCAAATCGTTGCAGTAGATAAACATCTTAACATGTTGATCTTTTAAACAGAACATGTTAAGTACATGTAGCCACTAATTTTGATTGGGCATCATGTGCACGAGCCCATGCTGGAAGTGGACCTGAAACAATAACTGATAGAAAATAGGAATGTTTTAAAGACAACTTCCTACTGTTGGAAACATAATACACAAAATATACAAAAGTGAGTATACAATGAAAAGAAGTGATATTGATATAAAGGAGATAAAATGATGAATGATGGATGATTGAATGAATCCATGTGATGCCTTTATATTATCATATAGACTGAAGATGGTGACAAATACAAGAGTGAACCTCAACCAGACATTAATAAATATTTTCAAAGGCAAAAATAAATGTCAACCATGTGTCATTTAGGTAATAAATGGATTAATCCAACAAGGTACAAAGGGCCTGGCAAGTAGGTTTACACATTCTAACCCCCCCCCCCCAAACAAAAAAAATAAAACACGATTTGGAGAGACCAAGAAAATGGCATTGCTCCATCCCCCCTTGATGAGAGGTTTTAGCAGCTTGAGCATGTCTCTTTGACTTCACTTCCATTGGCTTGATAAAAATAGTTGTACCTTGCTGTATACAAACACTTCTTGTTCTGATGGAGTGCTCCATCTATCTTTTCACAACTAGAACAATCCACAAATGGAAGTTTCATACTCATCACTCCTATGAGCAACATTATCATCATCAACCTCAAGATCATGACTATTAGTGGTGGGCATCTTCCCACTCAAATTCACAACTCAAGGATGGACTTCTCACCACTACAAGATTCTCGTGACAACAGTTGATCCGTAATATGAGCCTCGAACTATAAATGACTTTCAAATATCTTTAAATGGATGACTTCCAGTGAGGCAAAGAACAACCCCCAAATTTCTTGTGATACATGAGCTTCCAAAGCGGCAAGTGTAAATAAGCTCAATAATGCCCAACGAGAAAAATCTGTAATTCACGTCTATTTGTGTTGCAGAGCCTCACAAACACACCTTGCACAAGCTATCATGAGAGGAAAAAGTGCCATAACCAATCCCTGCTTCATAAGAACAATAACAAGAAATCTTAAAGATTGGCCCATGTCACATAGATCACTCTACACAATCTCCAAGTAAGATCCGTCCCTTTATGCCTTGGCCTTTTCAAATTTCCAAACAATGCTTTCCAAGAACATAACCCTTACCAATCATATTTAGAGTACATCAAGAGAAGATCATGGACTAGAACAAGCCTATGCCTCAATTCCAAACTCCTAAAATGCAAATGCCCTCAATTTCTCATGAACAGAAAAAATATAATCAATTTTGCAATCAACAAACAATAACATGCATGAAAAGGAAAGTTTGTTAGAAGCCCATCTCATTCCCAATCACTAGGACATCACCAACATGCATGAAAATCATAATCTCAACATAATGTGATCACTACATGGTATCACTTATACATGCAGAAGGCCACTCACAGCAAAACATATTTGTCAAAACAACAATAAGGAGAACCAAGGGGTTCTGCAACAATGCAAACACTTCTTTATAACCTCCTCAATGAAAAGCACAAAGATTACAAACATCCATGGAAGAAAGTTCAAGGTATCCAAGACCTTGCTCTCTTTTGTCTAATCTTTGGATCAATAGGAGCAACAAATAGCCTGCCATATTTGGCAACTTCTCCACTTGTCCAATTCATCTTTCCTAAGCATCTTGGAACCAATGCCATATGTTTGATCCTTAGAATCAGCAATATTAGGAGAAGACTGTACATCATCATGAGTATTAGAAGCACCATTCTTATCCTCATAGCAATCATCAAAAATATCAACATTCAAAGAAATGGAAGAAGCAACACCACGACGAATGAGACATATATCACCATTAAAAGAAAAAAGTAACCTGGGCATGATTATGATAATTAGGAGCATATCAATGGACTGCCAAGAATGAATAATGCAACTTGAAGAAATAGACTCTCTTGTTATAGTTCCCTCCAATACATGTTCAAAAGTTCTTTTTCATCAACTAGCCCATGCCAATCACTGCAATCCTTCTCATGCTTCAGTGCTTTTCTCAAACCAACAATTTGCTAAAAAGGACTTTGATTAACAGAATTTAGATGTTTCTGTTATGATTTCCAGCAACTGAATGTTAAGTTCAATTACCCCTTCAAAAATTCCAACCTTGTTCTTCAAAAGACTCATCATACTTCTCGTGCAATGAAACGATATCCTCATCATCGCTTGCACCAAACTCAGTAAAGTCAATCTTGGAAGAGCTCTCTTGTGAGATTTTCCAAATATTTTCTGCAAACACCTTGTAGGAGATACAGAAAATGTGTTCATTATTAATAATCATGAGTATTCAATCGAAGGCTTCTTCATTCTTTTCTTCCAAATATTCTATTTTGTCCTGTGGTACAGGCTTTTCAACAACACTACATAGGCTCTTGACACTCAACCCATGTGTACTTACAACCGTTCAACAGGTCAATTTTGAATCCAAATCTCAATGTCTTCAAAGAAAATTCAAAAGAATATGTGACAGATAATTGAAAGTGGGTTACAACAGCATGAAGTACTGGAAAAGGAATCTGCAGAAAGAGGAAAAAAGAGTTTGGAAAACTGTCATATGCAGAATTTGTGGCCTCTAGAAGCTCGGTGCAATTAATGAAACTAATTTGACCAAACTTTAATTGAAATTTTTGAGGTGTAAAATGAACGAATCAGAAAAAGCCAAAACTTGCAACCTACCTATTTTTTGCATAGACTCCAAATCTTCAACCAGATCTCAAAATATCGTGAATGTTTTAAAAATATGCATGTTTTCACTAAAATGGAAAAACTGCAATATATTCACAGCCAATAAGAGTTACAAACTGTCATTGAAACAGTGAATCCCTGAGTTTTCAGTTTTACCAATCATCAAGTCCAGCAGATCCGTCAAATCTGTAAGGAAAAACTGAAATCTTGGTCCTCTTTTGCTGTTGAGCTCTTGAAGCACTTCTCCAAATCACAACTGAAGACAACCTTCTCCAGACAACTTCTTCGAGAAGCAGCTTGTGATGACATGGCCTTTCCACTTCGATCAAGTCTCCTAATACAACTTGGAAAAGCAAACTGTCCCCAAGTCCTAAGGCTTGTTACCCTAAGCTATGATTATCATGTTGGAAAAACACACAATTCACAAAAAGAGGATGGAGTGAAACAATGTGATACAGCTTAAAAAAAGATAAAATGATGAATGATGGATGATTGAAATGAACACATGTGATTCCTTTATATAGGCTCAATATGTTGAGAAATACAAGAGGCCGCCTTAAATACACAAAAAATAATAATAATAAAAGATTCTAGTCTGCCAAGCTAATCTTGAGTGGTCAAGACAGGCCTTCTTCCATGAAGAAGACTTGGGTTCAATTCTCAGTAAGCATAGAGGCCCCATGAGTGTGAACAGTATGTTCTTGATCTCTAAGTGAGTTGTCCTGGACTCACTATAAACTAAAACCCATAGCAGCCCATTAACAAAATAATGGCAAAATTTATAAAAATATCCCCAAAGCCAAAAACACAAGCCAACCATTGGTCAGTTAAATAATATATCGATTAAACCAACAAGGTGCCAAAGGCCCAACATATGGGTTTAACACATTCTAACACCCATGGTATTGCAGTCAACAAGGTTTAGGTAATGTGCAAAACTATCAGGCAGTTGAAACTTGGGATTCCAGCAGTTATTATTGGTATAGTCTACCAAGCTTTATATAAGCATACTAACAGAATTTGTCAATGCTCAAAAGATCAAGATGCTTACCAGTAGAAAGTAACTTAATAATTGTGAGAAGTTGAAGTTTTGATGTCCTTTTAGATTTCAAAATTAACAAATATTTCCTTTTACTCGTCTTTGCCACCTCTTCAGCAGAGAGCTATTGCATACACTCAGTTGCCGAGCACTATAATTAGAAAAATATAACTTTTACCTTTCTATAAACTACCAAATTATTCTATGATTAGATATCAAGTCATCCCCTATGCAGTTTGGATTAGAAATTGAGAATCTTTCTTTCTTGCATGCCGGTGAGGCTATTTTAGTAATAATTTCATTTTTTACATTTATTATTTCTTTTGACAAGAAACTATATTGTAACTATCAAATAAAATGCAATATAACTAATCATGGTTTAAGCAGCAAATTCATTGGTAATCATCAAGACCACAAAGTCAAGTAGAAAACACTGAGCGTTGAAAGTTTATTTGAGAAAAGGCATCTGCATACCTCCGTTGAAAGTAGAGCCTTCACCATCTCAGATTGAGAAGATGCTGCAGGACAGAAGAAAACTATAAATAAACAGTGCGAATACCATGTTATGTTAACATTGTTTGAAGGACAAAACTTGAGTTAAAAATGAGGGAAAAAAACATCCACATACACTTTATTGGAGCTGTGTTTAGAAAGGCTCCTCTTCCTCGGATGGCAGTATATAACTGCAAGTTTATTGACATGTAATTAGGCACTGAAACAAAGAACCACACCAACAAAAATTGGAACTCCTACCAAGCCAAACATAAAAGGAAATTCATTTATGTATATTAAAGGTAGAAGAGAAGATAAGAAACAACTGAATACAATGGAGGGAAAGAAGATGACAAAGGCAACACTGGAGGAGCTAGTTCTGAGCAGCCTTAAACAAAATAATGTAAATAGTAAAATAAGTGCAAATGTGCACAAATGTATATGAAATGTAAATGCAAAGGAAATGCAATTTTGTAATGTAATTACGTCAAGGGTGATGATGTAAGCATTGATAATACAAAGTTTGTAATGTATGATGTAATGTCCCTTTTTAAGAAACAGCAAACCCTTACTACGAAAATGCAGAAATTAAGTACAGCAAGGAAATAACTCAGAAATTGCTCATAAATAACACAAGTATGAGGAGAAATCAGCCAGTATCATATATTAAATATTGCCAAACCAATACAACAGCTCCCCAAGGCTGAACAGATGCAAAAACTCCTCAAAAAAATGACCCCAAATACAAGCGTAGGGTTTGGGGCTGCCAATAGATCTGAAACACATGACACAAATGCTCCCAAAAATGCCACGAACTCCTCACGGATGCCTCTTTTTTTGTATTTTTGATATTTGAAGGCAATAACACCTGCAATGATATTGCCAAGACCCCAACCATGCACCTCCAATGCACTATGGGAATGAGAAAGACCTGCAATCTCAACTCATGGAACCTCTAGGGTTTCAATATTCAATTCTGATATCAACATAACATGCCCAAAATGGGACGTCTCACTCCCTTATATAGGGTGAGGTTCTAATTTGGAGTTGACATCTCCCAACCCTAAAACCACTTAAAGTGCCTTATTACAACATAAAAACATAAAACATAAATAAACACAACTTAAGTTATGTCTCCTAGTCACATGAACCCCTTTTTCACTTTTATAATTAAGTGTAGGAGACATTTACAAAAAATATTTATTTTTGGGACATTACATATGACAATGTATGTAATTAGCATGTGCAAATGGAGGGCAGTTAGACGAGGTGTCTTGGGTGGTAGTTGCTGTTAACTGCCAGCCCTCAAGGATAAATAGGACCCCCCATTCATTTGTGTAAGTATCCGGAAGTAATGCAATACTATTCATCCTTCATCTGTGTGTCTGTGTATACATTTTGTGTGATGTCATTGTTGTAGCAAGTAGATCTGTATGTGTTCTTCCTAAGTTCTATGTGCAGGTTGGATCTAAGTTGTCGTACAAGGAAGTGCCAACGAGGAGTGTCGTACAAGTCCAAAGAGTGTCATACAAGTGCTTGTCATACAAGCGTGTCATGTTCAAGTACTTATCATACAAGTGTGTGTCGTTCAACTGTTTGTCATTCAAGAGTGTGCCATACAAGTGGAGTGTCAAAGCACTTGTCGTTCAAGTGAGATTGTTAGTCATTGTCGTACACATAGGAGATGTTGATGATTGCATTCTCAGTTGACTATTGTGTTGGAGTACTCACCACCATGCTACATTTGGCATTGTTGTTGTTTGAAGAACGAACCAACACCATGTGAGTCTTGGAGAGGTGAATGATAGATACCTTACCACGAGGACGTGGGAGACATGGACGAGGAAGATTTGATAGCCAACCAATAAAGAGTAGGAGAATTGCACAACAAATTCAACGTATTGTGCAAGATTCATGTATTGTTGATGAAATATTGTAGTCAAGATTGACAAAACTTGAAGAACCAGCGGTTGAACATGTGTGAGAGTTGTAGCATGGGTGGTGACAGATTCAAGAACTAAACATACCTTCGTACAGCATGACTTGAACTTGTTCGATCTTGACTGAACGATCAACTGACTGTACGACCCACTCTGTCATACAACTTCATTTAGTCGTACAATGCAATCTATCATAAGATGGACTATCGTACGATCTCCCCAATCAACACAAACAATTTATGATGCAACCTCTTGTACGATCCTTTCCTTGCCCAAGTCAATCCCCTTGTACAATTTATCTATCGTATAGTGCAAGATAAGGTTGATGGCAATCTTCACAACAATCGTATGGTGATGACCTTGTACGATGTCATGCACAGAGTCACACTTAACTAAAAATCTAATGTGGACAACAATCCTCTGTGTTCCCTCATACAACTTTACCAATCATATGGTCCGCAAACATTGGAACTGCCAACTCCTTGTTGCTACAATCGGGTATACGATCTATTGCAATCTTCTAATCCCTACTGCAACCTGCAATTGATCTAATCCTCTTGCAATGTAATACTAGCAGTCCTATTCACCCTAATCATGTTTCATACACTTTGCATTATCAAATAGGATGCAACATAGAACAAACTAGCAATCACGCACACATGCATTCACAAGACTACAATATAACAATGGCTGCATTATATTATTGATGTACTGCTGCAAACAGCAAGTGCTTATGCGATTACAATGGTTGCTATGGCCAAGTACAACAATGGCATTACAGATAGCAGCAGTCTCATCATACTTACAACCTGCTTTGTCTTTTGTACGCTGCAATTACATGTCCAGCACCAAACAAACATCAATAGGCTGCTCTCTCTCAGGATCAATAGCCATCAAAAATGGAGGGGGGGCCTTATGAAACCTGTCCCAAGCCATTCCATGCCGTTCTTGGGACAACACATCATTCACAACCGCCACCCCGAGTCCTTCGATCATGCATTAATCAATTGCACTTTCTAAACTTCAAGTTAATTTTATTAAATCTAATTTCATGCTTATTTTGCCTAATTTCATCTCATTTCCTTTAATTTGGACTTTAATTACATGTAACTTCATTTGCATTTAATTTGATGTGCATTTCACTTTGTCCAAATTACAAGTAAAACTTGTCAAAATTGCAAAACAATTTTTGTACAACTTTTTCATTTCTTCTTCTTCTAGGAAGCAGATTTACCGCCTACAAGAGTCCTCAAATGGAGGATAGTTCAAGTGAAGAAAACAGAAGGTGGCAAACATTGTTTTTAACAACGGAGGAAGAAGCACAAGTGGAGACGCATCAAGCAAACGAAGATCGGACTGAGGAGGACGTTTGCACAAGTGAAGGTGCTAACGTGGAGTGTGCATAAGGAGACGAAGCAAAACAGCTGGTAATGATGGCACAATTGCGGGGCAGATTGCCTAGAGATGTAGAGGATAGGAGTCAAGCACAAGGGCAACCATGGGAAAGTGTGGGGGTGCAGAGACCAAAAACAACATTCGTATATTTGCGAAGGAGGTCGCAAAGTGTAGGTGCACAGGGAAGCGGTCAAAGATTGTTTGCTAGTGTTGAGTCAAGTGAAGAAGATCAGCCACCAATGGCGAACATTGTTGCAGTAGAGGGCAAATAGAAATGTCTGCAATTTCTAGGTGGTGTGAAGGAGGACCCAGAATGCCATATTGGCACATGTGAAACAATATGGAGATCCAAAAGAGTGGACGATAAAGGATCCTAGCTAAGGTTGTTTTCGACCACATTGCTAGGAATTACAATGGACTGGCATTTAAAGAGAGTTTGACCCTTCATAACTTGGGATGACCTAAAGACTGAATTCACTAAGGAATTCAAATTACTTTGGGATGTTACAGAGATCATTGGAGAAATTTATTCCACAAAGCAAAAGAAAGACGAACACATCAAGACATATAACAGAAGACTAAAGGAACTTATTGACAAGATGGAAGTAAAACCAATAGATGGTTTACAAAAACAATGGTTCCTAGACGGACTGTTGCCTAGATATAAGAAGAAGATGAAGGTAGTACCACCTACTACCTATCAAGAAGCCTTTGACAGAGCTCTTAACTTGGAGAGTAAGATGAAGCAAACAACAGCATTAGTAAGTCACAACAGAGATGATGATATAGATAGTGGCAGCCAATGATGTATGAAGAGATAGATAAATTAATACAGTGGGTTCAAGATGAAAAAAGGACAAAGGAGCTCACTAAATTCCATCAAAAACAGCCATGGGAAATGGAAGCCGATAATATCTAGAGGATGGTTGGAATAAAAGAACTGCCAGCAGGAATGATGACAATATATAGACAGCCAGCCTGAATGTATCTTAATGAACCAGATCTAATGCCTTGTCCGGAAGATGGAGCAGGTGTGGAGTACAGGAAGATCGCACCTGAATTAGTGAAGATGTATGCAAGAATTAATTTCTTGGCAGAATGGATAGAATGGTTAGCTACAAGATTGCGGAGGATCCACCAGTCAAAAGAAGCATACGCTAACCAATACGAGGATATGAAGATACAAAAAGAGGAAGTTGAGGCAAAAGTCGTTGCCTTGAAGCAAGAAACTAAATCAGAATCAGTTGCTCTAAAGCAAGAGGTTGAGGAGAAGACAAAGACGCAAGAGGAACAGAATGTATAGCTGAAATCCAAGTGTTGCATCAAAGAACAAATGGTGGAAGCAAAGGCTAAGGAATTGAAGCACGAAGAGCAACTGATCGCAAAAAGAGACGAGCAGCTTGCAGAAGCAATTGAGAAAGCAAGGAAAGAAGTCGAAGATGCCTTTGTGAAGAGGGAGAAAGAACTCTTGATGAAGTTGGCTGAAACTGAACAAAGGGCCAATAATTATGGTATAGACGGGGCTAGATACCATTTATATACCAAGAGATTGAATGATGAGAAAGAGGCACTGAAGCTCCAAATCATGGAGATGGGAGGAGTACTTGTTCTGACACCTCAACAGAAGTAGCCAAGCCCCCAGGAATCGAAACAGATGTTGGCAAGGACATCGACCAAAGTAAAGGGGAGGGTAGATGTAGGCACTGGTTCTAGACCTCAAAAGAAAAAGTAGTGAACATTGTAGGAGTAAGTGCAAAATGCACTAAGTGCAAATAATTGTAATGAAATGTAAATGTGAGTCAAATGCATGTGAAATACAAATGCAAATGTAGACAAAATGACAATGTAATGCAATTTAGTCATTTGATTTGATAAATTGCAATAGACTATAGTTGCATTAAAAATTTGGCAACGGCCAGGACCACAAGCTTAAATAGACCCCCCCTCCTTCATTTGAGGCATCTATCTTTTGGAGTGACCATTTGATGAGGCTATGGTAGACTATTTATCTATCTAGATATGCTATGTATCAAGGAGTACAACATGTATGCAAATGTATAGAGCACAAGAGAAAGATTGAATATGCATTGTACGAGACCCTGTAATGCCGTACTATTGAGTAATGCAAATGACTCATCTTCTATCCATGTTGTGTGTAATCTATGTACAGTATGATTGCCATTGGTAGGTGGTAGTTGTATGTTGGATTCTATGTGCAAGGATCATTGTTGCAGTCTGAGCATGGAACAGGGGAGTTGCAATCTAGAACGTTGTACAAATGGCATTGCCAAGGTTATCATTCTAGTGGTGTGGAGAATTTGCCATGCTAGTAAGTGTTGGTCACAAATCTGCCACAGAAAGGATTTTGTACGTATACGCGCCCTAGACCTGGACCAACATTGAAAGGCCGGAGGGAAGAGATGCCCTCCGTGCCAATCTCCGGAGAAAGGCCGGCTCCTTTACTAAACTACTTGGTTTTTTAAAGATGAGAGTGCAGGAAAGAGATAAAAAGAGTAAGGGTGCAGGAAAGAAATAAAAGGAGTAAGGGAAGAAATGTAAATGGTTGATTTAAGAGGGAAAGGACCAGCAGCACGATCACTAACTAATAGCTTGAAGAAGCAGCAATAAATACAAAGGATAAAACATAAATGAATGCCACACTAGCTTTCCTATGTATCCTCTGGAAGAGTTCCAGGATCCACCTATCTCCCTACGCCTAAATCCAGATTTCAGAATTACAGCGGTTAGAAAATATGTGAATATAGCAGAAACACTATCCACAGGCAGCATACAAAGAATACTAACACAACGTTTTCTCCCCTATGTATCCTTCAGGAGAATTCCAGGGTTCTGTCCCCAACCACACACCTAAATCCAGGATTCAGAATTACAGTATGCAAATGAAGAAACAGAATAGCAGAAATAATCACAGAAGGCAGCATACAAGAGAGAAATTGGGCCCAAAATTCTTAATATCAATTGCAGAAATCAAGTTACAACAGCTTTCTAGCAAAAGTTCCCCCCTTTCTCATTACAATTCATGGGTTTTTATAGAGGACCCGACCCTCTGAGCCATCAATGCACAAAATCTGGAAGTACGCCCTCGAAAACCTGAGAAATCTGTTCTCGCTCCTCCCGTGACCGAGCTCTCACATCCTTTTCTACAATTAGCAGCTACGGCCGCATCAGCCGGGGAAATTTGCATTTATGGGCCGCCTGACTCGTCCTGAATTTCTCCGGGTGCGGAGCTCGAGTGGCTGCTAGGTCCGTCGGGCTCTCCTCCTGCGACTGATATCTCTTTTCGGATTGCCAAAAATGAGCCCCGGGTCTCTCGGGCAAGTAAAAATTCATTTATGAAACACTCGATTGCCTCGAAAAGATACCCAGCCTTGGAGTGTGTGCCCTTGAAGAGCTTCGCCAAATTCCAGTTCGGGACCTTACTTCGCAACGGATGTGAGCCGAAGCGGGTCTGACTTCCTTGGATGGGTACTTCGCGCGAAGGGACTTCCAAAAACAGCTTCGCGAGGACTTAGTGCCGAAGCAGATATTCCTTCTCAAAACATGGCTCTCAATCTTTCATTGCTTCGCTGGAAAAATGGGTTGAAGGCTGCTTCGCAAGAGTCCTTGCCCGAAGTGGATGCTTCGCTGATGGGCTGCCAAAAATGCTTCGCTGCGAACCTTCTTCAAAATGGCCGTTCGGAAGGAATTTGGGCGAAGCTCATCCATGCCTTAGAAAATTTTCGGGGGTAATCAACCTTCGGATGGGGGAGCTTCGCACTGAAATCGCCCGAAGCAGGTGCTTCGCAAAAGTTTTGAGCGAAGTAGATTTTTCTTGGGGGCGGTTCGCCAAAAAGGAAGGCCGAAGCGGGTGCTTCGCTGGAATTTTTGCGAAGTGTTTCTCCACACTTTAGAAACTTTCGCATTTCACATTTTACGCTTCGCAGAATTTCGGCCCGAAGCAGGTCTTGCGGGGGCTTCGCTTGCGAAGCTCTTTCTATGCCTTAGGAGATTTCAGGCCTGCGCCTATGTTTTCCCTATTTCCTGTTTGCGAAGCTGCCTGTTCCTGCTAGTGCTGTAAGCGAAGCTTTCTCTTACACGGTTATCTACAAAGGGGATTCAAAAATGACAACCAAACTTGCTGCAATACCACTATCAACAAAAATAAAGAAAACAAGAAAATCCTTTACACGACATTAATTTTCACCACCCCTCCAATGTGACGAAATTGTCAACATTCCTGGCGGCTCGCGGGGCAACGAGCTCGCCTCGGTGTGAGGACCCTCAGCCTTCATCCATTGGGCCAGAGTTGCCTCCAGACCCTTCTCCTATCTGCTCTTCTTCTTCCGAGGGGGCCTCCGTAGCTACTTCTTTTCCTTTTTCTTCGTCTTCTGGTGCCTGATCAAGTGGTGGCGGCGGGGGAAGGCGGTCACGGATGCGTTCCATAGTTCGGCGAACGTGGGCCCAGGCACCCTTCTGAAATGGTTCTCGATCTTGCAGTGCTTTAACCAGAACATGGAACCGATCAATCTGCCCTATATCAGCACATTTGGCTCTTACACTTAGATCGTTCAAACAGGCCGCGATCCTACAATATCTGAAAATGAAATCCGTGACCTGCCCTTCCATGACTGGCTCCTTCCATTCATCGATTTCTGAAACATCGCTCTCAAAGCTGAGCCACGTTGGTTTCAGTTCTTCCTTGGTCAAAAGGTTCCCATCGTCATCAGTGAAACTTGGGAAGCCCAATGTTGAGAGATCCTGGAAATATCCCAGGGAAGCATGCTGCTCTTGCTCAAACACGTCCATAAGTTGTTTTGCCTTCTGAGCTTTCCTCACTTTGGAGAAGAAGGCACGGACCGTGGCTTGAACGGTGGACCAATCTCTTGCTGTCCGACTCATAGCAGTGACTTGCAAATCCTGGTACTTGATGCTTTGTACCTCAAAAGCTAGGTCAAGTCGGCTTCTTATTTTTTGAATTATCTCGTCCACTATAGGCCCCTTTTGTGTAGCGGCATTTTGGGCTTCTGTTATATAAGACAATATAGAAAGGGCGCTGGAGGCCCGGGATCTGAAGTTCTTGAGCAAGTGGGAACGGATGTCTTTAATTCTGCCTTTGTCAAACAGCTCCAAGTTTGCCTTCTCATACAGTTGTTGCTGCATCTGCAGGATCCGGCTCTCAAATTCTCTGGCTCTTACCTCGGCCTCAGCCTGTGTTTTGCTTTGATCTTTTGCTGCGACCTGCAGCTGATCTACCTGTTGTTTTAAGGCATCCATTTCTTTCCTCATTTGCTCACATTGCTTTTGAGCATCTTCCAATTGGGAGCGTGTTCTGGCTAGGTCCTCCTCTAGCTTGACGTTGGCATTTTCTGCTTCATATCTGCGCTGGTCGGCGATCCTCGCGTGTGTGCGGAATGCTTCTATCCTCACATGCATAGACTCAGATTCATTGTCTATGTCAAGATGCTCTAGGTCCTTAATTTTCTCTTGGTATTCATAGTCAGCCGGGGTCATTTCATCTAGGGGCTTCTGGACCTTAGGTATCTTTTTCACCTTATGAAGCTTCCCATTCTTCAAATCGAACACCGCGCATTTTTCAGCCTTTGCCAGAGATCGCCCTCTTCTTCTCCGTGCTTCTTTGAGCATTTTATCAGTATTTTGACGGGCCTGGATCAACCTTTCAGCTAAAGGACGCTCCTGGATCATAGCCAATTCATTTTCGAATGCGGCTGGGCTACCAGCCAAGGGTGTAAACAGATACATGGACTGCATAGACGACACGTCACCGGTGGGCTCAGCGACAGGTGTGGTGGGTGTTCGGGCGGGTGAAGTGACAACTCGTGGGACTAGGGAGCAGGGGCCAGGGTGTGGAAGTGAAGCATCGCTCCCGAATGATCCAAGTGTTGCGGGGTTAATGGCGTGGGCGGGTAATGTGGTACGGGTGTGTGTGTCCCGTCCTGGTGACTCGGATGAAATGGAAACATTAAAGGGGGCGGCGAGGTCGTGAGACAAGTCGGATGACCGTTTAACGTGGATGATGTTATGGGGAGATTTATCTAAGACGGAGGATCCAGGGGAACCTTCGGCTGGGACGGCTATCGACGTGACTAGGGGAGTAGAGGATAAGGGGTGCGTACCTGCGTGCTCCAGTGATAGAGCAGAAGTGTCGAAGCCTTGCGTTTCAGGTCTGGGTCCGCCTCCAGCTTCTGTTTCCTCGATATTTTCGGTCTCCTGGAAGTATTCCTCCACATCGATGGTCCCCATATCGGTACTTCCTTCCGTCCCCTGCAGCGGTGGTTCGAGCACTACCTCTCCAACACCTGCACCAATTGAGCCTGCCGCAACCGATTCGCTAGGAACACTTGAAGTTCTGCTGCGAGGTCGTTTCGGGTGAGGAAGGGGCATGTGGACTGGTTCGAGCCTTTTCCTTTTCCCTTTCTCCTGCTGCTGCAGCGACTTCTCAACCTTTGCCTCAACATCCTCAACTGGCTTATCTAGTATCTCTTGCTGTGTCGCCGCTATCTCTTCTTCTTCCTCCTGTTCAGAAACTTCCTCGATTCGTCTTGGGCTTTCGCCCGAACCCGGGGCGCTAGGGGGGATGAAGTCAGCGAATGAGATGGGTTGCCAGGACCCGACATGGGCTTCGTAGTAAATATCGAAGTCTTTATCCATCTCTAAGAGACCATACGATCTTTGTTTTCGGCGGTGGACTCTCATCACCCACCATTCTTTCAGCTGATCTTCGCGCCATTTTTTAATTTCTTCCCTCAGATCATCTTTCATCCTTTTCCAGAAGGGGGAATCCGCCTCTGGGAAGGGATACCGAATGGGATCATATTCAGCTTCAATAGCGTAAAATTCATGCCATGGAGGCATTGTCTTCATTCTCTCCAGGTGCCATTCCAAATCTCTCCCCGTAGGGTTGTTCCGCTGTTCTACGATCTCCGGGCGGGGGCAAATATGGAAGTTTTTGAACCTGAGATGATCTCTCCTTATCCCCAAGGGATCATAATACCATCGTTGCGGGATCTGCAGCAAACCGAAGTCAGCAAGCTTTTCCTCCAGATAAATATTTTGTTTAAGGGCGAAAACCTCAATGACTCCCATTTTGAAAGGGAAATCACAGGTTGGTGCCCACTTCCGGCCATGGCCGTAGACAACATTCGTCACATCGCTCTGACGAGCAACCTCCAAAGCGAATTGATACTCAGAAGGATACAGTGGCAGCAGGAAGGGTTTTCCCGTAAATCCAAACAGGCGAACAACAAGCCCCTGCGTAAGTTGAAAAACATCGCCCATTTTCTCATTAACAACCTTATCTCTGAGAGCCACGGGCACCCGAGGGCAGGAACCCTGTACAAGCTGCATAGCAGGTCCTGAGAACTGCTGGTTGAAAACATAGTATGACCCCGTCCTTGCCAGGAGAGGAGTCCACTGATATACTGGCAAAGGAGCTCCATCCTTGCCGCTCGGAGTAATGGCAATGTGGGGAAAATGCTTATAAGTATGGTAGAAAAAGAACCACACTAGGAAGGAGCAAGGCCCAAAATATTGACCTGTTCCAGAATTCTTCACGCTGACCAACCGCGTATGCAGGGTCCGGGCCACCCATTCTGCCCAGTCGAAAAAGACCGGGTTAATGCCTGGCCTCGATGAGTCGGGGGCATAAAACTCCCCTCGTGAGATACATTCAGCCAGCGATACTTGCCAGGGATATACAGAAACATCCGTAGACAATCCCGCAACCCATGCTATGATAGAGAAGATGTCAGTATTCTTAAAATCGGTGAGAGGGCGAGGCATCTGTGGTCGCTTGCCCGAAGGAAGCCCATCTTTCATATTCTCTTTTAAGAACTTGATGATATACTCGGATGTGGAGAACCTATCCACTTGTTCACTCAGAACCACGTTGCGGACAATATACCCCTTGGGTGGCCCTTGCTGAGGAGCGAAAGCCTCCTGCACATCTTCCTTAAAAATTGCAAATAATTTGTTTCCTGCCGCGTCCAGAACCTGCCGGGTGGAGGGTTGGTAATTTTGTGCAATGGCATGGATTAACTCGGGACAGGGGTGCGTTGGTGGAGTCAGGTACCAATATATCTGGGAGTAGTATGCGGCAGCCCTCTTGTTTTCCGCAGACAGCCGACTCTTCATGTAATCAATGGTGTATCGGAGCTCGGCTATGCTCTTTGTGAGCTTAGTGTCCCTTATGTTCTCCCACCCGTCGATGGGCGGTTCTCCAAGTTGTTCTTCTTCGGAATCTTCCCCTTCCTCCACAACCTGTTTGTCAGGGCGAAGATTGAGGTTTACCCTCTTGGTCTTATGCCTTTTCTCTTCCTTTCCCCTTTTGGTTTTCTCTGGACCGGCTGACTCAGGCTCTTTCTTCTTCTCCTTCGAATTCTTCTTTCCCATCTTGGTTTCTAGAAGGCGGCAGAATTTTGACGCAGAATGATGAGGGTGCAGCAGAGTAACGTAATGGCCAGGGCTCCTTGCGTTTGAATTTATCAGCGGACGAACAACTTTTCGCCTCTGAAGCTCAGCTTTTATAGTTGTGGATTGATACTACCACCATTTATGGCACCTGCCAAAATTAAATTTAGAAATCGGGCCGAAGAGATCACATTGCACTCGGATTGGTTTTGCGGCGCGGGCGTACGCGGGCCTATGTACTTCGAAATCCTGACCATGCTTTGAAAATCTAACTCCCCTGCCACCTCGTACCTGGGCACAACTTTTAATCATAACGACATTCTCTTGGGATGCGCCCTGCCACCTTTGCATTAAACCCGCACGTCCTGAGCACTTTCCAAGATTGTCGTTGGCACACACCTCAAGGCACATTTTAAACGCTTCTCATTTTGCGTTCTACGACTTGGCGAAGCTGATTTTGGCGCAAAGGATACTTCGCTAGGCGAACCTCAAATTTTCCTTTTCTATACTTCGGACCCGAAGCTGTTTTCAGATCGCTACATTTTTTTCTTATGCGCTTCGCAAAGATTAGCCCCGAAGCGGATGCTTAGGATACCTTATAAGCGAAGCGCGTTCCTTTTGTCCTTTCAACTTTGTTTAAGAGATGGTTCGCAAAGTTTCCTTTTGAAGTAACTTCGCTACAGCTTCCTTATTGCGAAGCATTTTCCATACCTTAGCATTGACTCCAGAAGTACTTTCTTTTGCTCTCTTCAATGAAGCTCGCTGCTGAGCGGAGCAAGTTGTTCATCCGCTTTCTCCTTTATGATCTGAGCGCTATGAGTCACTCCTCGTTGTCTGATTTGACCTAAGTGCTTCGCACGAACCACTCCTCGTCGGCTACTTCGCAGAAAATTCCGAAGGAGATTCTATCTTGATTCGGATGACTTAGTCACGGGAAACTTCATTTACAATGGCATGAAGATGCGATCCTATATCCTAACTACATTTAATTCTAAAACTCTTAAAACAAAGTATATACAAGTATAAATAACAATGTTATATACAAGGATAAGATTTTATAAAACTTTTAATGATGGAAGGTCTTCAAATGAAGACCGTTTACGGAAGTGGCAGAGCTTGGCCAGTCGCATCTTTGAGGATAAAGGAATTAGCAGAATTTACCTTTGCAATCTCGAATGGCCCTTCCCAGAACGCGTCAAGCTTATCATGATTGCCGGGCTTTGCCTTCCAAGAATCCCACTTCCATACCAAGTCTCCTACCTTGAATGTGCGAACGAAGGACTTCTTCTCGAACCAGTTTCGAGTGATCTGTGCATGCTTTGCGAAGTTCTGGTAAGCCTTGTCTCGATCTTCCTCTAGTTGTAGCAACTGAGTTAGCCTAACTTCCATAGGTCCGAATTCTCCTTCTTCATCATTTAGCATCTGCAAGGCAGGAATTTCTACATGAGTTGGTAAAACAGCTTCCTTGCCGTACACCAGGGTGTAAGGTGAGGTCTTGATCGACTTCTTGATAGAAATTCGATCAGCCCACAGGGCTTGATCCAGGAGGAGATGCCAAGTCCTCTTGTTCCTTTCTACTAGCTTTCTTAGCAATCTCAACAGAGTCTTATTTGTAGATTCTGCTAACCCGTTACCTTGCGGATAATAATTGGAGGTGACCTTGCGGTATATCCCATACTTGTAGGTGAATTCGTTGATCTTAGCACCTGTGAACCCAGGACCATTGTCCGTGACTATTGCTTCAGGGACACCGAATCGAGTGATCAAACTTTCCAGGAACGCAATGACCGTATCTTGGTCAGCGTGTTTCGTGGGTATCGCTTCGGCCCACCTGGTAAAATAATCGGTTGCAGTCAGGATGAATTTATGTCCTGCAGAGGAATTGGGCGATATGACTCCCACGAAATCCAATCCCCACTGCTGGAATGGTGCTTCTACTTGTATCGGTTGAAGGGGCATGGAAGCGTTCCTGCTTCGGCCGGCGAACTTCTGACATTTCTCGCATCTTCGGCAAACTGCAAAGGCATCGGCGAAGAGAGTCGGCCAATAGTAGCCTGCTTTGATTATTTTCAACGTTGTTGTTCTTCCAGCGAAGTGGCCCCCTGATAACCCGGAGTGGAATTCACCAAGGACCCTTCTCTTATCATCTTCCTTTATGCATCTTAGAAGAACACCATCGATGTTTCTGAAGAATAGGCCTTCGGGGCGTAGAACGTAGCGAAGGGATCGCATCCTAAAGTGCCTTCGCTGTGAAGCGTTCAAGTGTCGCGGACATCTTCCAGTGTTGAAATATTCGATTATTTCTCTGGTCCAATCCTCTTCGTCTGTTCCCAGATTCGCGGAGCTATTTTCCATTAACGGGTCATCCCATTGACAAGTTGTCACCTCAGCGGCGACGCTTCTTGCAAGCTCTTGACATAGGGCGCAACCGCGAACTAACTTTGTGGGTCGGATTTCGATATCAAACTCTTGTATCTTGTTGACCCATCCGGCCCTTTTGCCGCCCAACTCCCCTTGAATGATGAAATTCCGCACGTCTGAATGGATGACAAACACAGTAACCCGACTTTGGGAAATAAAGTGCTTGAATTTCCTCAGGGATTTCATAACTGCATGCACTTGGCGTTCTATGAAGGTATATTTCTCTTCATGGGATGGGATTACCTGACTTAAGAAGGCGATAGGGCGTTCTTCGCCATCTTCTCCCTTCTGCGTTAGGACTGCGGCATAACTTTCAGGTTCGCCCACAGCATACAAAATGAAGTCTTTGTTGTAATCAGGATTAGTTAGCACAGGAGCCTGAGCGATGCGAGTTTTAATTTCCTCAAATGCTCTTCTTCTATTATCAGTCCAGATGAATTCGGCATCCTTCTTTAAGAGTTCAGACATTGGCTTGATGACTTGAGCGAAGTCCTAGGACGAACTTTCTTACAAAATTAATCTGGCCGAAAAAGGACTGCAGGCCTTTCTTGTTCATCGGGAGTGGGAGCTTCAGGAGTGCCTCGGCTCTATCAGGGTCTACAACAAGGCCTTTTTCTGATATAACATGTCCTAGCAATTTCCCTTCATTTACCGCAAATATGGACTTCTTCGAGTTGATTGAAATACCAAATTCTCGACATTTTTCAAATATCTGTTGTAAGTGTAAAGGGTGATCTTCTCTTTTCCGAGAAAAGACAGTCATGTCATCTAGATATATGACAATGACCCTATTTAACAACTCACCAAATGCCAGATCCATAGCCCTCTGGAAGGTGGCTCCTGCGTTTGAAAGGCCAAATGGCATCCGCTGGTAAGCGAATGTTCCCCATTTGGTAGTAAAGGCTGTTTTGTGCTGATCTTCATCTCTAACCCAAATCTGGTTATACCCTGAAAATCCATCAAGCAAAGAAAAACGCTGGGCTCCAGCCACCGAATGCAGGATTTGGTCAATCTGAGGGAGAGGGTAGTGATCCTTTAATGAAGCTTGGTTCAAATTGCGGAAATCTACACATAGGCGGATGTCCCCATTTTTCTTCCTGACCGGTACTAGATTCGCTACCCAAGAAGAATGCTTTATGGGATAGATGATCTTGGCCTCAAGCATTTTTAAGAGTTCGGTTTTCATCAGAGTTTCGATCTTCGGGTTGATAGGTCTTTGCTTCTGTCTGAAAGGTTTGACCCCTTCTTGCAACTCGATTGTATGTTGAATCAATCGTCGGTCGTAGCCTTTCAGATCTTGATAAGACCATGCCACTATATCGGGGTACCTTCTGCACAAAGATCGGATTTGTTCTAATTCAACCATGGTACAATCTGTCCCAACTTTTATCACTTTCCCGGATTCAAGCTCTAGATCTTGATATTGCCTAGCGTCGACTTTGATTCTGCGAGAAACTACTCTATCTGTTTGATCGAACAGGCTCTCTAGAGTGATCAATCCTCTTGGAACATGGTTATTTTTTAACTGGACCAGTCCTTCATACTCCTCGCCCTTCATACTCCTTTCTTCAACAGTGGCTGCTTCTTGGACCAAGAAATTGATGATCTGTTCATCATTGTCGAAAACTTGCCAATGCATGTCTCTATCCGGCACAGAGGGCCTATAAATCATCCTCACGGCCTTGGGCTTGTGTACCATGTCGTCAGCTGGAGAATATCTAGCTGCGATGGAAGCCAAGACATCGGCGTGTCTATTCTTCTCTCGTGGGATGGACTGCAGATTGAGTGACTCAAACTGTTCAAACAAGTCCCATACTCTGTTGCGGTATGCTTTAAGATAATGCTTTTTTGAGATGCACTTGTTGGTGACCTGATTACATACCAATTCTGAATCTCCGAAGACTTGGAGATGTTTTATGCCTAATTTCTCTGCTTTCTTCAGTCCTAGGCATAAGGCTTCATACTCTGCTGCGTTGTTGGTGCAGCTCCAAACCAACCGGTAGCAGTATTCTTTCTGCTCTCCAGATGGTGATACTAATAGTATCCCTGCCCCGGCGCCATTTTTGCATCGGGCGCCATCAAAGAATAGTTTCCATAATTCCCCTTGGGCGGATACCTTATTCTCTGGCTTGATGTGTTTCTCTGGTTCTGTGATGGTATAGCACCCCATTTCTGTCTCTATCATGGCATTGAAATCTGTTAATGAAAATTCATCTTCAGAATTCAGCTGTGTAAGCGTTTCTTCCACTAAGTCCACTTGTTCTATTTCTTCGGCGATAGCGTGTACAGGACTATTGTTTTCTTCTTCGGACATCTTTTCTACGAGAAATGTAGAAGGTTTCTCGTTGTAAATTTTGACCTTCTTTCCCTTGAACGGGACCTCTAAATGTGAATAGTCCATGGACAGATATCCACCTAGCTTTGCTGTGAACTCCCTCGAAAGGCACATGCTAAAATAGGGCTCTAGATCTACAACTACCACCTCCTGTATTACCACAATCTGAGGCGCTTTGTGCAGTCGAATAGGTATATCTTTGATTACACCGACCGTTTTCACAGGAGTACCGTCCAGTTGGAGTACGCCGTGATTGCTTCGCGTGTATTCCATTCCTATTTCCTCGCAGACAGCCTTAGGCATTACCGTTGTTGCAGCACCAGAGTCAATCATACAGTTGTGAACGATATGTCCTTCCATTTGTAAGGATAGGTAGAATGGAGGAGGCCTGTTTTTTCCTGTTATTGACGTGGATAGGGTTTGCACTAGGGCAAGCGGCGCTGATTTCCTAGCTTTTGCGGACTTCAAGGACTCCTGCAACAGGTCCACTTGTCCAGGCAGCTGTAATGCGTCATATAGACTAATCTTGGCAGGGGTTCTCTTTAACTCGTCCACGATGTTATACCCTACGAGGGCATGTACTTCGGGCTCCCTTTTAGCTTCGTACTTTGTGCGATATTGCTCCGTGGCTTCGACTCTTTGCCGCTTAGTCAATGAAGGGAACTTAAGCTTTTCCCTAGCCTGTTCTTTGGTTTCGGCCTGAGGCGGGGCTGCGGAGGCCTGTTGGGTCTTCTCCTTTGCTAGCACAGGATGCGAAACTTTGTCTGGGGCCTTAACAGGTTGCTGCTCTTTTTCGCGGCGAGTATACACCTTTAAGGGAACCATTTGGGCTGCATCCACCTCCATTGGTCTTTTTCCCTCTCTAGTAAGAACTGAAACTTGTTCTTCTTCGTTAACGACCGGGTCCTGATCCGCTTGTCTTATTATATTGACTTGACCGCTATGGCTGCTCCTTGACAGTGTCTGCACATAATGCTGATGCAGCATACAGGTATTTTCCTCATGTGGGTCATTACATGTGGAACACCAATGCACATGATCCGAAGTGCTTGTCCCTTCGTCAATCACGGCATTCCTTGCTGAGGCCTTCCCTGGTTGAACCACTTGATCTTTGGTGAGCGCTGGTGGGGGATAAGGCCTTCTGGGAAGAAATTCCTGCTGTGCTTGCTTCTTTTTTACGATAATCATGTCATTGGACAAGGTCTGCACAGTGGAATTCAGAGATTGAACTTCCTGTAGTATTTTTGCCTGCATATCTTCAACTTTGGGGGCTGGTGGCAATGGAGCCATCGTAGGTATCGGAGGCAGGGCAGGGTATTGAGGCGGAGCCGGTAACGCGGGGAATGCCAAAGGGACGGTGGGCTGTGGTGCTGAGAATGTCGGAAAATGCACTTGTGGCGTAACGATCTGGGTTACAACGGGGTTAGGGTTCCATGATGAGATGGGATATACAGGGGTTGTGGAAGTTTGCGAAGTAGCTGCACCTAGGTATTGTGTCTGCGGAAATTCCGGAAATATAGGCATCGGCATTCTTTGAGGAAGCTTCCCCACGGCTATCAAATCCATTTCCGCTTTCTGGGCCAGTTCATATAGTTCAGGGAAAGTATTCACATTCGAATACCTTACCATTACACTGATGTCAGGGTTGAGGGCCCTAAGGTAATAGTATGTTGCAGCTTCGTTGGCTGGCCGAAGTCCAGCGGGTACTCTTTGCCAGGTCCGAGCGAACCTCACATTGAAATCCGCAATCTCCTCCTGCGGGTGTCTCTGAATTGTTGTGAAGTGGTGCAAGAGGGAGGACGGGTCGGCAGACTCATTGAAACCTCTCATCAGTTGTCCAGCTAATTGATCCCAACTCGTTATACTGCCAGGTGGTAGGGATCTATACCAATAGAGGAGCTTTCCTCGGAGAGACAAAACCAGAAGCTTTACCATCACTCTTTCTTCTGTGATGTCGTGAATCGCTGCCAGAGAAACTATATCTTGAATATGTTCCAAAGTTGTTTTCCCCGTGCCGTCGAATGTGGGGATTTTCTTCATAGCAGCAGGTGGAACCTGCCCTTGCCCCGCTAGATTTAATGGTCCGGAAGAATTCCATGCCGGGAACAATCTGGGCGGCGGTTGTGGTTGCTGCTGCTGCATTTGTTGTTGATGTTGCTGGTGCGCCATGCTTGCGCCTAGATTCGGAAAAACAGGAATTCCCGAAGTTCCTTGTTGATTGCTAGTTGGATTACTAACTGGAACAGAGGCACTTGGATGATCTGGTGAGTTAGGAGGGTTAGGAGGAAGACTAGCCGCTGTGCTATCTGAAGTTGGACCTTGTCCGTCAAAGGCAGCCTCTTGCGAGGACGTTCCACGTAAAGGTGATTCAGGGGTGACCAACCTGGAGCGTTCCCCGAAGGCGTCAATATCGAGTTCAAAGAACTCAGTCTCTTCTCCACTATTCCTAACTCTCCATCTTGTTTGCATGAAGGCACGGATACTTTAGTACCGGTCTCTACGACTTTAAGATTCTCAGGTTGAACAGAGTCGCCAGATGCTAGAGTCCTCTGGTAATGAGATAAGCATCAGCTCTCACTACCACTCACAAGATGAGACTGACCGGGTCCCACCGGGCGTGCTAGAAACTGTTGGTCACAAATCTGCCACAGGAAAGGATTTTGTACGTATACGCGCCCTAGACCTGGACCAACATTGAAAGGCCGGAGGGAAGAGATGCCCTCCGTGCCAATCTCCGGAGAAAGGCCGGCTCCTTTACTAAACTACTTGATTTTTTAAGATGAGAGTGCAGGAAAGAGATAAAAAGAGTAGGGTGCAGGAAAGAAATAAAAAGAGTAAGGGAAGAAATGTAAATGGTTGATTTAAAGGGGAAGAACCAGCAACACGATCACTAACTAATACCTTGAAGTAGCAGCAATAAATACAAAGGATAAAACATAAATGAATACCACCCTAGCTTCCCTATGTATCCTCTGGAAGAGTTCCAGGATTCAACTATTTCCCTACGCCTAAATCCAGATTTCAGAATTACAGCGATTAGGAAAATACGTGAGTATAGCAGAAACTACTAACCACAGGCAGCATACAAGGAATTTAAAGCAGTGTTTTCTCCCCTATGTATCCTTCGAGAGAATTCCAGGGTTCAGTCCCCAATCACACACCAAAATCCAGGATTCAAATTTACAATATGCAAATGAAGAAACAGAATAGCAGAAATAATCCAGAAGGCAGCATACAAGAGAGAAATTAGGCCCAAAATTCTTAATATCAATTGCAGAAATCAAGTTACAGCAACTTTCTAGCAAAAGTTCCCCCCTTTCTCATTACAATTCATGGGTTTTTATAGAGGACCCGACCCTCTGAGCCATCAATGCACAAAATCTGGAAGTACGCCCTCGAAAACTCGAGAAATCTGTTCTCGCTCCTCCCGTGACCGAGCTTTCACATCCTTTTCTACTATTAGCAAGCTATGGCCGCGTCAGCCGGGGAAACTTGCATTGATGAGCCGCTCGACTCGTCCTGAATTTCTCCGGGTGCGGAGCTCGAGTGGCTGCTAGGTCACGTCGGGCTCTGCCTCCCGCGATTGATATCTCCTTTTCGGATTGCCAAAAATGAGCCCCGGGTCTCTCGGGCAAGTAAAAATTCATTTATGAAACACTCGATTGCCTCGAGAAGATACCCGGCCTTGAATGTGTGTCATGGGGGAAGGTGCCCTTGAAGAGCTTCGCCAGATTCCGCTTCCGGACCTATACTTCGCAACGGATCGTGAGCCGAAGCGGGTCCGACTTCCAAGGATGGGTACTTCGCGCGAAGGGACTTCCAAAAATAGCTTCGCGAGGACTTAGTGCCGAAGCTCCTATATTCCTTCTCAAAACATGGCTCTCAATCTTTCATTGCTTCGCTGGAAAAATGGGTTGAAGGCTGCTTCGCAAGAGTCTTTGCCCGAAGTGGATGCTTCGCTGATGGGCTGCAAAAATGCTTCGCTGCGAACCTTCTTCAAAAATGGCCGTTCGGGAGGAATTTGGGTGAAGCTCATCCATGCCTTAGAAAATTTTCGGGGGTAATCAACCTTCGGATGGGGGAGCTTCGCACTGAAATCGCCCGGAGCAAGTGCTTCGCAAAAGTTTTGAGCGAAGTAGATTTTTCTTGGGGGCGGTTCGCCAAAAGGAAGGCCGAAGTGGGTGCTTTGCTGGAATTTTTGCGAAGTGTTTCTCCACACTTTAGAAACTTTCGCATTTCACATTTTACGCTTCGCAGAATTTCGGCCCGAAGCAGGTCTTGCGGGGGCTTCGCTTGCGAAGCTCTTTCTATGCCTTAGGAGATTTCAGGCCTGCACCTATGTTTTCCCTATTTCCTGTTTGCGAAGCTGCCTGTTCCTGCTAGTGCTGTAAGCGAAGCTTTCTCTTACACGGTTATCTACAAAGGGGATTCAAAAATGACAACCAAACTTGCTGCAATACCACTATCAACAAAAATAAAGAAAACAAGAAAATCCTTTACACGACATTAATTTTCACCACCCCTCCAATGTGACGAAATTGTCAACAGGAAGAACTAATCTTGTCATCCCAGCAAGTGTCGTTCTAGTGGTATGGAGCATTTTCCGTGCTAGTAAGAACTGATCCTATCATTCTAGCACTTGCCGTTCCAACACACTGTCGTTCCAGTGCATGTTGTTCTAGTGCTTGTCGTTCCAACAAGAGTTGGACTAGTGGAAGTGTCGTACAACTCAAGTTTGAAGCAATTCCAATGCAGAATGATAAGCAAAACTGCATTGACTGCAGTCTTGTTTGGCCCCTAATCTGTCATCCTATTCCTCCTCTAGAATGCTTACCATCGTGCTACAGCTATCATTTCTCATTTCATATCTATTCTACTATTTCTTTCCTCTATTTAGCTACTAATGTGGGATAATATTATCAAATTTACTAGATATAGCTATTTTCCCTCATATAATGTAGAAATATCATTATAATAACTACATGCAACTGCAGTTTTAATGCGGATTCCACTCCATAAAGGTAATAGTGTACAATAATCATTACTTGCTAAATATTGAAGTAATTAAATAGAATCCTAGTGCAATCACACAAGGTTGAAAGTGCCCCCAATATTTATGTTAAAAATACTACGGATGCATTGATCGTTGAAGAATGATGTTTGGATATTTCTATTAGTAATTAATTAATTGGTTGGTTATTGAAGTCTCTACAGGTTTGAGTGAGAATGCACGTCTTGTTGTTTTCTATAAGGGAAGGAAATGTGAAAAGCATCGCCACCCAATTAGGCTAAGGAGCCTTATGGTTGCATGACATCGATCATTAATAGACTCCACCAAAGCTTAGGGACGGCCTTATAGCATTTCCTTAAGGCATGTATTTTGATGAAGAATCTCGTTTATGCATTTATGTATGTCATAGAGAGTAAAATGTCTTCTCATGGTAGCCACACAAGTTATCCTCAATTGATCTCTTAGGCCAAAGCATACAATTGATATGCACATCCCGGAAGTAGTTGATTTAGATTTGCCAAGGTGTATAGGATATTAAGACTTTGTTTAATCAGTTCATCCATCGCATAATTGACAACTTTGGATAAGCCTTATGTTTTAAATACACAATATTGAGGAAGATTCCAATTAAGAGAAGGAAATGTCTTACTAATCTTTCAATTTGTCTCACTTTGAGCAACAGTCTAATCGACATTTGAAGCAAAGTTTTATGTGCTTGTCATATGAGGAAGGACACGCAGTCATAAACTATTGTCTACAAATACAAACCAGGCCAAAAAGAAAAAAGATGTAAATGTAGCTCTAGAAAGCATCAGAACTCTGACTGGACATTAGGGCATTTTTCCATGCACAATCACCATAGAGACTTTAACTACCAAGGTGGAGGAAAAGCAGCATGGAACTCAACATAGATCTACATTCAAAACCAAGAGAGGCAAAAGTAGCAAAAAGAGAGCCACTGTAGATTTAGATCAGCAGTCCCTCAAAACCATCAAAAGGATACCCTAAACAAAGAAAAAGAAAAGCATTTCCTTCTTTTACATGGTAAATGTGAAGCAAAAGGCGCAATACCCTAGGGCTTGGCTGGTGAGAAAACAAAAGTAAGATTTCTTCCTTGTTGTGGAAGCACTCAAATGCCCATTTGTCTTTGGTTGGTAACATAGTTACGAAAATAGCCAAAAAATTGCCAATTCCCCGATTTTTTCCAAGTCTACCAGAAATCAGAGTCGAATTGCATTGAAAACGGATTTTGGCGATTTTTTGCAAAAAAAAAATCAGCCGCAACAGCATGATTAGAGAAAACAGTATAATTTTTTTTTTTTCAATTTCTTTCATTGTTACCTGTTGCAAACTGGAGAAAGGGGTCTGTCTACCTGCTACCAGTCCAAAAACAACACACTAGGGCATCCTAACAGCAGAGTTTTTGCAGTTTGAAGGAATTTGGAAGCCACCAACAGCCTCCCAAAGGATTTCAATGCAAATTCGAAATGGAATTCTGGCAAGGTCGTTAGGCCACATGGGTCTTAAGAGATTGTAAAAAGTTAAAACCAGTCACAATCATCATTTAACTTAATTTGTCAGTGTTTTATTCAGCCTATGAATTGTTGAAGTTCCATCTTAGTAATTGCAGCATCCTTTGTCCACCAAAATGCAAACAAGGAGAAAAATTCAGTTTAACTAGTAAAAGTATTAATGGTTTTGCCATTGAGGGTATGCGCGAAGGATGTTGCCCCTTAACCTGGAAGGGGGCTCCTGCCCCCTTGACCCCGGACAGATGTGGTGATGAGCATTAACAACCAAGGCACAAGAAGAAGCACGGGCATAGCGATAAAGAGAGACTAGAGCTTCTACTAGGGCAAAGGGCAAAGGCATTCAAAGATCTTGAGACATTGTATTTGTCATGACTCATGACACATTTTGTAATTTGTACCTTTTTTATATTATAAGCAATACAAGAATATTTGAATTTTGGACGCATTAAAATTTCTTTATTTAAGATGTTTTTTGTCACTTTCATGTGTAGTTTAAGGCTTTAAGTTTGTATCACTTGCCACTTTCATGTGTAGTTTAAGCTTGTATCACTTACAGGATTAATATTTGATTTGCATAATGTTAATTCATTGTGATATGTATGAAAAAAAACTTTTTTTCAATGAAAAATTTTCTTCAGGTTCCCTTTTTGCCAATTTTTCCCAATTCTTTTTCTATGCCGATTCTGAGCTGATTCCGATTTTCTCTACTAGGGTTGGTAATATCTCAATAGGCCTGCCTTTCATGTCTCAATCTACCACATTTATGAATTATTTTGGTATGAAAGAGTCCACATAGAGATATATAATGATATGTTACATGTGAATTTGGTATCAGATGCAGACATGGTATCAAGTATGGATATTGCAAATTTTAAGACCCCCTAATATGGATACAACTCAATACAAAATTATAAAAATTGTATATATTTTATTTATTAAAAGAAAAACATATAGAACATGAGAATGTTTGTGCCAATATAAGTTCTATATAGGATATTTTCATTGATTAGGAGGAGGATTTTCATTGATTTTTTTTTTTAATTATTTTTAGAATATTGTATATTCTTTTAATCGCATGTCGTGGATACAGCTCTAGAGATGCCCAGGCCATATCCAAATGTATTATATATGGAACATATTTGGGCATGGATTCAAATATTGAAGGATACATTATTAATGTGTTCGGATATGTTTGGATCTGGTATCCAGGAACTATAGTATCCAATTCCATATCTGATATGTAGATATGAGTATCCAGGCAGCAGATGTGCTCAATAGAGTTAGCTCTAATATAATGCAATACGTGAACTTCAGTTGTGCCACCATGTTACCCTTTTCCTTGCAATTCCATGTAACTTTTCCAAATAACGAGAGATCTTTTACAATTAAAATCAAACCCAAAAACATGTTTACATATAAAGTGCATACAAATCCAAATATGTCCACAATAGAAAATGACTCCGCAAATCTGAACCAGCACTAGAGTGGAACGAAATTCCATCACACCAATATGCCACTAGAAACAACTTGTAGAAGAAAATGCACTACAATATATGGTACTCCTTGAATAGTTTTTTCTTTCCTTACTCCCCTTCCCTCTCCATTTCTTTATTCGACTAGCAACTTCTTTTATTGGTACCATTTTTCATTTGTCATCCACATTTCAAGCAAGCACCAAATAAAAAAGTAGTCATAGACATGGGTGCATAAGAGAACTTGGATGAAAATAAGTATTATTTTTATACTGTAAAATTTAAATTACAACATATTAAGTTAGGCTAACTGTTGCTTTGAACAGTTAAAATTAATCCATGGATGAGGCGATACATATCTGGTTACCCCCTGCCTCACAAAGGAATAAATATATATATATATATATATATATATATATATATATATATCATAATTATCTTGTGAAATTTATGTACATCTTGTTAAGATATTTCATAGCCCATGTACAAGCCTGATGAGGTACTCATTTATAAATGGCTTGAACCTATATTCTTACATTGGAGTCTACTGTAGCATGCATATTGTGCTGTCCTGGTATGCCACGCTATTCCATTGTAATCAGCAGGCAATTTTTCTTATGAAATTCATACAATGACCCTGCAAGAAAGAATCTAGTCTTAACTTTAAGTGAAGAAAACAGAGTACATGCATGGTCACAGACCACCCTAGACCTTGTTTTCTAATCATTAATACCGGTGCCCACAAAATGGAACAACATCTTCAATAGGACCACCATTTGTTCTATGGACTTAGGAAGGAAAAGGATAACATGATTATATGGCATAAGTGTTGGCAATAATATATATTTGAAGCATTTGACAGGACATTTGAATGTCTCTAATATCACCAACAGCAGACCTAGAATCAATTTTGCAGAGTGGTTAAAAGACTGTATGGTAACTCGATTGACAAACAAAGAAAATCAAAAAGGAATAATTACAGAAATATGCTAGGAATCTGATCATTTTACTGCCTGACTTTATGATATCAAACAATCAATTACTTTAGTCAACAATCATATCCTGTTTAATGTTCAAATTTTCATCCTTCCAGAAAAATACACTATACAACGTAATTTACTAATTTATTATAGTATGGTGCATCCAAAACAAGTAAGTCCTACATAATCGTCTTGGTCGGAGCACTGTCCCTTGTAATCATTATGTGCTAGGTGCATGCTTGACATATTTATATTGGATAACTTCATCTATCTGTTGTACAAAATAGCATTTCATATAGATATTTGACTCTTTGCATGATGAAGTATTTCAATTTCCCAGAAATGTGATTTCAGTTTAGAAAGAACATTTCCTAACAACTGTCCATAAAGGTAATCAAATAGACTCAATTAAACCTTTTAAAAGTTGCATGCTCAGCTGAAGAAACTCATTGTAATGCAATTCCTCTACAAAGATTGTTTCAAGTTGAAGAATATGCATCGCACCTCATTGAGTATTGGATTGTAAACAACTCCAACGGTAGGGATTTTTGCAATGGTTAATCCAATTGAAACACAAACAAAAGGAAACCTGCCAGCCAATTCATATAAGATAAATAAGGATAGAGTGAAAAAAATTCCCTTTTCATGCACAGCTTCTACTTTCATATGCAGTATCTTCTTCTAAATTTCAACAAAACTAAATTCTATCGATGTCCATAAAAAGCCAACAATGTTGTCAAGGGGATTGCCACATCATATACTCTCTCTCCAGAGTAGAAACCTTTATTCAAACATCAAACGCTTAACTAATATTTCAAAATATGGCATACAACAGAAGTTGTACCTATGAACAAAATTTGTTGTCCCATCAAGGGGATCAATTATCCATGTTGGTGCATCAGTCAAAACAGCAGTTCCATAAATAGCGGAAGTTTCTTCCCCTATGAACTGCACAAGAAGACAAAGTCGTCAAGTTCACTTTGACTGGACACAAGCACAAGAGAAGATTTTAAAAGCCTACTCGTGCACCTGATGATCAGGGTAGGTTTGTTTTAAATGCTTGAAAATGATCTCCTCGCATGCCTTGTCAGTCTCAGTAACCAAATCCACCTGCCTTGAATAAAGCACCACTTACTTTCCGAAGGGTTGAGAATGAATCTTTTAAAAAAAATGAAGCCACTACCAACTCAACAATAAGATGGTAATGAGGAAACCTTTGCATTTTAGTAGATAACTTTATTGATACATCAATTAACTATGTAAGAGCAAATAATTATAATAATCTGTTCACCTCTAATATGCATACAAAGCATTTACTACAGCAAAGATTTTTGCGAGCCAAACATTCCATACAAACTAAGTTTCTCTTTAAAGTTTTTGCATGCTGTGAGTCAATGCTAAAAGGGACTTCATGAAGGGCTTATTGTAAAATATGGATTATTAAAAAAGAGAGCTTGCTTGTAGAATTTATTTGGAGAATTCAGAAACAGTAATAAAGAACCATAACACTAAACAGAGAGCTGAAAAATCAAATTATCAAAGACACTTCCAATATATCTGTATTGTCGCAACTCATTTTGAACATTAATTCTAGACTTTACTAGATCCCAAAACCTACCATTTCAAGCACTAGATATGTCATTATGAAATAATGGTATCAAGCATAACTGAAAATATCATAATACACCAGTGAGATGGCATGATTCTTCTGCAATGTGATGGTCACACAATTAGGATGATCATTATAACTAATCATAAGGATATTCTGCTAATATCAAACACAATTATATCAAGACACTTGCAAATAGTGATCACAAAGTATCTCAAGAAGAATAACAACAATGTATGCATAAAGTATTAAAGAGAGTAAGAAATCCTTGTATTGCTATGCCAATTTGAGTGAACAACCTCTAATTATAAGAACTGAAGACTAAAGCATAGCATGCCTAACAATGAGTCCTAAATCTTGTTTATACAAGAATGGAACATACTTAGGTATTCTTAATCAAACATAAGAGTGGGCCCCAGAACTCAAATAGAATACAAACATAAAAGAAAGAGACATGAGACAGAAGAAAAGTTACTAAGTGGAAAGAGAAGGTACTAAGAGAATTCAGAGGATGGCTAGAACATGTCCTTCCCGTGAGAGAAAGCTTTGTCCTCAAAGCTTAGGAGTTGAGAGTGTTGTTGTGTCAACTTCCCGTCTTCCAAGGTAGCCTCTCATTGGAGGCATATTCTTCCCCTTGATGAGGAACTTTATAATTTCGTCTATGTGGAGCTATTGACTTCATTCATCAATCACTTCTTCAAGCTCGAGCAGAAGTTGCCCTTATCCATTTTTTGCTTATCCAACCTCAGACAGATCTAAAAGAATCATCACTGGTTCAAAGATGTTTTGACCAGAAGAGCTCCAAGATACTAGAGTTGACCACCCTTGAAGTTGAAACCATCCAATAATAAAAATAGACAAGGGAAAAGTAACTATTGCTAAAATTAAAGATTGAACAGATATTTGTTGTCGAGCATATAACATCTACTGGATTTGTGAGGATAGATTCTGATCATTGCTTCTCACCTTCAAACCTCACCACTTGCTAAATTTACCACTCAAATACCACTTGTAAGGAAAGCTCTAGTAAATATAAGCAAAATCTAATAGTTACCAGGTTCGTCCAAACCTAGACCAGGAGTCCGAACAGTTCAGTTCAGTCCTGCTTTTTTTCTTTTTTCTTTTTTACTTTTTAAATTGAAATTTTTTTTTTATATTCAAACATAAAATATGGCTTATAAAATATAACTTATATATTTATAAAGTATAAAATATACTTGAATGTAGAAAATATGGAAGAATCTGAATTTCTATGTTTTTTGCATATATTTATATTTTTTTATAAATATTTTGTGTATATATATACATATTAGTTATCAGAACTTTTTCAAACCTGAAAAAACCAAACCTCTGAACTTTTTTGGCCTTCCAAACCTCTGAACCATACCTGGTAACTATGTTAAAATTTGAGTAGGAACGCAAATAACAACCACAAACTATCCCACACACAATAGCAGCCAAGTATGTATAGAACATTAATCTTTGTATTGCAGTACCATTTCAAGGAAGCAATCTTCAATTACAATAGTTGAATGCCCAAACATAACATGCCTAAAACTGAGTCCCAATTCCTATTTAGAATAGTAGAATAGCACCAGGCATCCTTGAATCAATGTGGAAGTGGTTGTTAAACCTATTGAGACGAAAGAGATAAGAAACAGAATAAGAACAGCTACCAAGTATAAAGAGGAGCTACAAAGAGAATGAGGACTAGTGGGCATAGCATAATTAGTGAAGTACATATCATGGACACCTCATAGATGAAGTTAAAAAGTAACTTACTTGATATTTACTATTAGCTCTAAGAATCTACACTATATTAACCCCGTTTCAAGTAACCACTCCAAAAGCACCAGCAATGTACAAGCGTGGAATCACTGTGATTTGCAATATTGGATAAATAAATACGGAAGATACATTGATGCTCTACTGACTTTTGTATTATATGTACAATATATACTCAAAGTGCTAGTAAAGCGTTTGCTTGCTTTCAGCCTGTGGCCATTTCCTCTTTCTGGCTTGTGACCATTCCCTTTTTGTCATTTAGTGTTAGTCTTAGTTCATCAAGGTCAGGTCCCAGAGAGTTTTTTGGTGACTTTCATTAATCGTTGGTATTAAAGTAACTCAAGGCACCATTGCTTTCATTTATAACAATGGCCTTGAATCTTAGTTCCTTTTAGAGATTCATTGATCATTTTATGTCTAAAATAATAAATACAATACTCAAAACAAATTTAGAATCAAAGGCACAGCACAGCTCTTGTATTATCACGGACTCCATACAAAACCTGAAAATATTAAATGAGATGTGTTATGTTGTCAACACATTGAATGAAAATGGAACTCCATTAAGATCTGTTAATCTTATTTTATTTTGAAAAAAAAACTTAATAATGATCTCATTAGATAGTAGCCTACATTTGCAGGACAACAAACATAGTTGGCATGGTAATACACTACTTGCATCAAAAACCATCCACACTCACTTAAAAGAATATAAACTTAATCCAAATTCAGTAAAGAACAATGTGTTCTTTGCAAGGAGAAGCAATTATGTCACAAGGAAAATCATTCATGTCTTCCCCTATGTAGGGAGTAACTATACAAACTATGACATCATAGAGGGTATAAATGTAGCCCTATAGAAGCACTGGTCATACCTTCCAAATTTTATCCTGACCTGGAACCACTCTATTTGCCATACATATCATATTTCCCTGATGGAAAGTGAGAGCTATCAAATTATTAACTACATTTGCACCTTGTTGGTGTAGCTTAGAATTTGCATGCCAATGGTTAACAATGTTGTTAAAATTGATAATGATTTCACTCGACCTTGAAAAACACTACAGTTTCTCATGGAAAAGGTAAAGGAAAGTTTTTTATTCTCAGAACTTGTCAACTCTCTAAAAATGTAAGAAAAAGGTTTGTTGTTCCCTCACAATGCGCACACACAAGTAAACAAAGCCATAGCACTTTCTCTAACTTTTTTTTTAGTGTGTGCATGCATGCACTTGCCTCTATGAGGAATACAATATGCACCAATCACCATCCCTGGAGAGAACAGCAAGGAAACGCATCTCTCATTCTTCTCAATTCTAATATTTAGACATTTGCCTTCCCAACAAGTGGCACCACTGCCCGTCAAAGGTGGATCTAGCTATGCAATGCGTAAGAGACCAATTATCCATGCTCCAATGGTTACATGCATCGTTGAAAACACCAAGAAATCTCAATTTCTCAGATTTTCTCATGCTATTTTGTCCCAATGATTAAATCGCTTCATTTTCTTGAAGATGAGAAATACACGATTTTTCTACGGGAAATCATACAAAAAATTGTCCATATCTTGTGAATTTCTTGCTATAACCCGGTCAGGTATAGACAAAACATAGAAACGGCCTTTAGATGGGGAAAAGCGTCCTTTTTTTCATTTTTTTCTCTTCGGCAAGAAATCATCCAAAAAATCACCAATTTCTTGCAATTTTCTTACTAAAACCCAATCAGGTATAGGCAAAACATAGAAACGATCATAAAAAGGGGAAAAGTGTCAATTTTTTTTTTCTCTCTCCTGCAGCTGACTGAAAGTTTCAAGAGGTTAACTAGGCATTTACGATCTCCAGCTTTGAGTCAAACAAGTGAAGGGGGCGGAATCCTTTGATGAGATTAGCTTGGATGGAATGGATCCCTTTTAAGATTGGGTTGTTGATGGTTCGTAGTGGGAGGATGATACTATGTTCAGTGAGAAGGAGATCAATGTGTTGTTGGAAGAAGAAAAACATACTCTAGGATTGGAGGAGATGGAAGATCCTATGCCTAAGGCTCAAGCTAAGATACCTCAGCCACCACCTGTCCAAACATATAGTTTGGAAAGCAACAAGCAGTGTAAAACTGCTTTAAATTGTTGTATTTTGTTGGTTTTTGATGATGAAGAATTGTAATCGTATTCTATTTATAAGAATCTAATAGAAAATTGACTTCCTAGCTCTCTAACTTTTCTTTTAAATGTATATTTCTCTATGAAATAAATTATTTTCTTCGATTTTTTTTTTCCAAGTTGCTATGAACTCTCAAAATTTGGGTCGTCGAGTTTTTGCCAAGTCAAGATTTTGCCAACTATTATTACATGTTCGGCTAAGAGGCCATGACATGGATTTAATCTTCCATCAAAATCATTCACGACTTAGAATTGGTCCCAAACACATGCCTTAATGCCACCAACTCTACTTGTTGAACTAAGGCTTCTTTGGATTCCATAACAAACTATATAATCCCAATTGCATAAGTACTTGGATTTGAGGCATTATAAGAAGTGCAAAAAATATGCAAGTTTGTTGCATGTGGAGCATCTAATTGTATTCAAAGTTTGAAACAAGCTTAACAAGCCTAATCCTAAAGGCTTCACATTAAATGACTTAGGGCTTCATGGTGAAAAGCAGATCAAGCAAAAACAGTCTCATAAAGTCTTATGTGAACATGCTATATTATATCATCCTATGCTTCCAAATTATCATGATGCATCTAATGCTGTCATGCTTATTCAACCTTTTTGGGACATTTTCAGAGCCCAAAAGCCTAAGACATATCCAAAACCACTCCTTTCACCATCCAACAAAAGACAAACAACAAATTTAAGTATTTGAATTTAGCCTGTCAACTAAAGACAAAGTGAAACCCTTTTTATCAAAAAAAATAATGTACATAACCAACATATGTTGTCCAAAAAATATACAAGCTTACTATAGTGGTAAGGGCTTTGGCCTCTCTTTGAGAGGTCCAAGGTTCAAACCCCACTCAGTATGAGGGGACCATGACCCCTCATAAAAACCTGTGTAAACTCATTGAATTTATCAAGTGGCATTAGCTCAATCGGTTAGATTCCTCAACATTTCAAGAAGGAGACCCAGGTTCGAATCTTGCCAAATGATACATGGATAATATCCAAGCTTTGTTGTAATACCACTTTGGTGATGATGTAATACAGGTGGGGCCCATTTCAATCCCATATAACCCCAAAAGAACTTAGTTTCATTCCAAACGGAAGTCCGTCTATATATAGTATTAATTGAAAGAAGACCTCTTCCTCAGTACATATTCTCTTTAAGTAGATCCAATAACCTTAGATAGTATCAAGATCAAATCAATGATAGCTAAATTCTCTAGAATTTTTTAATTATCTACCATTCTGAAATTGTTAGATCTTTTAAATTGACAACATAATTTTCATTTAGGTAGTCTTTATCTTCATGTTCAAGTTGACAATCTCAATTCATGGTTTACTAGGAATTACTAAATTTCAATAAATTCATAATATGGGCCAAAAATGAACTCTAAAGCGAAGTAAGCAAGGTGTCAACAGACACAATAAAGATATAAGTGGACCAAGGCTTGATCAAGGAATACGTGAACTAGATTTCGTAGTTGGGTACTGTTGGCATTTTTGCCACATTAAATTTTTTGACAAAATTTTGCCCGAGTCTGGAGCTTTAAATCAGCAAAGAGCATGCATAAGTGTTGGCATTTTCGCGGGCCCGAAAAGAGGATGATAAAGTGGATGAAATAATCTTTGGATATTTTGTCATTGCAGGTCTTTTCGCAAGCTTTCCGGCGATATATTACAATAGGCGATCGGTGCAGCGGATCAAAAGTTATGGCCCCGGGAAGTAGAGCCAGCGAAAGCCAACTTCGGGCTTGAAAATTTGGCTAAGGCATGGCCCAGAATGGCTACTTCGGCCCCTAAGTGCCTACTTCGGCCCAAAATGTTCACTTCGGCCCAAAAAGTCCACTTCGGGCTTAAAAAAATCAGCTAAGGCATGAGGGGCGCTTCGCTCAGAAGTGCTGCCGAACTGCCACTTCGGGCTCTTTGGCTGCCGAACCTCCACTTCGGCTCCAACTCCAGCGAACCTCCTCGTCCCGATGATGAAAAGGGTCTAAGGCAGCTAGCTTGCTTCGCCCAAAAGGTTACCGAACCTCCACTTCGGCCAATGTTTTCAGCGAACCGCCTCCAGAAAAGCGCCAGTTCGGACTTGAGCTCGGCGAAGCATCTACTTCGGGTAGATTTCCAACGAAGCTTCAAGTCGGTCGCGAAGCTTAACTTTGGCCCCGAAGTGCAATGTCGGCCCCAAAGTTCAATGTCGGCCGCGAACCTCAAGTCGGCCAAAAATGCCTAAGTCAGCCGCGAAGCTTAACTTCGGCCCCGAAGTGCAATGTCGGCCCCGAACCTCAAGTCCGCCAAAAATGCCTAAGTCGGCCGCGAAGCTTAACTTCGGCCCCGAAGTGCAATGTCGGCCGCGAACCTCAAGTCGGCCAAAAATGCCTAAGTCGGCCGCGAAGCTTAACTTCGGCCCCGAAGTGCAATGTCGGCCCCGAAGTTCAATGTCGGCCGCGAACCTCAAGTCGGCCAAAATGCCTATGTTGGCCGCGAACCTCAACTTCGGCCAAAAAGTTCAAGTCGGCTAGCGAAGCTCCATGTCGGCCCCGAAGCTCCATGTCGGTCCCGAAGTTCATGTCGGCCGGAATACCAATGTCAGCCCCGAAGTTCATGTCGGTCGAATCCCAATGTCGGCCAGAATTCCAACGTCGGCCAGAATCCCAATGTCGGCCAGAATCCCAACGTTGGCCAAAACCCTTTGTCGGCCAGAAATGCTCAAATTCGTCCGAATCACCTGCGAACCTCAGCTCCGGGGGCGGACTGCAGCGAACTCCGGTTTTAGCATGCTCCCAAAAAACACTAAAGCAGGTTTACCTCCAAGTTCGGCCTCCACTCCTGCCAAACCCTAGTTTCGGGCCATTTGTTCAACGAACTTCATCCTCGGACCCAGTTTGGGCGAACTCCAGCAAAGGCATTTTTTAGACGTTGAGACAGCAACAGAAGAGGGCAGAAAGGGACAGCTTCGCTCAAAGAAGGGTTAATGGGCAGCTTCGTTGAAGAAAATAGGCAGTTCGCCCAGCCTAAGGCCGAACTGGCAGTCTGAAAGGGATGGTTCGCTGGGGGAGTGGGCACTTCGGGCGGCAAGATGGCCGAACCTCCACTTCGGGTACAAATTCAGCGAAGCTTCCACAAGGGCGCTTCTGACGACAGTGCTTCTCCCGAGGGGCACACATTCCAAGACCGGGTATTTATCCAAGGCATTCTGCGGCACATAAATGCAGTTTTTTGCCCCGAAATACCCGGTATCTAGTTATGGTAATAGAATGGGAAGTTTCAATTGCAGAAGATGAAAAGCGCGATTTTTGGAGTCGCCTGAGCGTCCTTATAGATCTAGTGCATTGATGCCTCAGAGGGAAGGGTCCTCTATAAAAAGTTAAAAACCCATACATTGTAGTGAAAACGGGGGGGAACATATTGCTAAAGAGTTGTTGTAGCTAAACATTTTGCATCAATACAGAGGATCTTTGGCTCTGAATCTGCGTCTTCTTTGTATGCTGCCTCTGGCAAGTATTTTTGTTTTTCATTTATTTTTCTGATTGCTGTAATTCTGAAAGCTGGATTTTAGCATTGGAAGATAAGTGTGTTTGGAATTCTTTTAGAGGATACATAGAGAAGCGTATGCAGTTTCAGTTTATGTTACATTTTCTGTATTAATAGTTGCTGGTTTAGATACGGACTAGTTATTGTGCTGCTTGTTCTTTCCCATTGCAATATCAAGCTATTTACATCTCTTTCTGTACTTTTTGATCTCTTTCTTGCACCCTTATCTTAAAACCCCAATAGTTTAGAATAGGAGTCGGCCTTCTCCGGAGATTGGCACGGGGAGCATCTCTTCCCTCCAGCCTTTCAAGGTTGGTCCAGGTCTAGGGCGTGTAGACATACAAAATCCTTTCCTGTGGCGAATTTGTGACCAACAGGTACATTATTGCATAGTAGTGTATTTATACATCCCACACCATGGAATTACAAAACTAATGAGACCTGTTGGCATTTTTGCCACATTAAATTTTTGACAAAATTTTGCCTAAGTATGGAGTTTTAAATCAGCGAAACGCATGCAGAGGTGTTGGCATTTTCGCAGGCCATAAAAGAGGAGGATGAAATGATCTTTAGATGTTTCATTTTTGTAGATCTTCTCTTAAGCTTTCCGGCGATATATTATAATGGGCGATCGAGTCAGTGGATCAAAAGTTATGGCCCCGGGAAGAACCAGCGAAAGCCCACTTCGGGCTTGAAAAATCGGCTAAGGCACAGACAGGGCTCAACTTCGCCCAGGAACCCAACGAATCTCAACTTCGCCCTAGAAGGTAGCGAAGCTCAGCTTCGGGCCTTGCTAGGAGCGAAGTACAGTTTGGGCAATGAAAAAGTTTCTAAGGCAAAGTCAGCCTCAACTTCGCCCAGGAATCCTGCGAACCTCAGCTTCGGGGGATTTTTGGAGCGAAAATCCGCTTCGGCGATTTCTGGAGCGAACCTCAGCTTCGGGGGATTTCTGGAGCGAACCCAGCTTCGAGGGATTTCTGGAGCGAAAATCCGCCTCGCGGATTTTTGGCGCGAAAATCCTCCCCGCTCCAGCAAAGCTCCATTTCAGGCATCAACTCTGGCAAAGCTGCATTTCGGGCCTCAATATAAACGAAAGTCCTCTTCGGCCTCAATTCCGGTGAAGGCCCACTCCAGGTGCAGGAAAAAGTCTAAGGCAGAATCACGCTCGTTTTCGCCCAGGAATCCAGGGAACCTCCGCTTCGGGTGTTGTCTCCAGCAAAGAGGCATCTTGGGCGAGAAAAAAAAAACTAAGGCAAAAGTCAACCGGGTCAAGCTCTGTTTTGCGGATTTTTGGCACGAAGCTCTATTTCGAGGGATTTCTGGAGCGAAAATCTGCTTCGGGGATTTCTGGAGCGAACCTCAGCTTCGGGGGATTTCTGGAGCGAAAATCCCCCTGGCTCTATCAATGCCCCATTTTTCAGGCCCCAAACACGGCGAACCTCAGCTTCGGGGTCAACTGTGGCGAAAAACAGCTCCGAGTGCTCCTTTCACCAAAAACGACTAAGGCAGGATTCGCCTCGACTTCGCTCTGGAATCAAGAAAACCTCAGCTTTGAGCGCCGTCTCAAACGAACCTTCCCTTCTTCGCCCATCATCCCATCGAAACTCAACTTCGGGCGCCATTTCCGACGAACTCCAGTCTCCGGCGAAAAGGCGTTCTCAAAAAAAAATTGGCTAAAGCAAAAGAATCAAGGGAGACAAGCTCGTCTTCGCCCCGAGTTCCAACAAACCGCAGCTTCGGGGGCTACCTTCAGCGAAGCCCAGCTTCGGGCCTACCCAGAGCGAACTGCAACGAGCAAATCCAATTTCAAACTTAGGCAAAATTTCAAGCCGGAACTCAACTCCCCCAGCTTCGGCAGAACTCCCAACTTCGGCCAAGAAGCTCCCAACTTCGGCCAAAAAGCCCAACTTCGGCCAGAAATCCAGCGAACTCCCAACTTCGGCCAGAAAGCTCAACTTCGGGCAAAAATCTGGCGAACTCCCAACTTCGGCCAGAAAGCTCAACTTCGGGCAAAAATCCAACGAACTTAGCCAAAGCGTTTTTTAACGCTAAGACTGCATCCGGAGGGCGCGCGTCCCGAGAAAGAGAAGTTAGGTGGGAATTTAAGGCGCCTTCATGGCACACGAATCTGGGTCTCCTGCCCATCCCATCAAAACGGCGTTGTCAGGTCCGGGAAAGCCCCCTAGGGCAGGCTCCACCTACTGCAGTAATGAGACATGCTCCCCCAACTGCAAAGACTGTCCGAAGCCACTGCAAACACGAGTGAGCCGCATTCCATGGAGGCTCTGTCATCTAACAGGGGTCAAATCTCTGCTACCCCAGCGGTTTTAAGGTTTTGACATTAATGATTACGGGGGTAAATCCCTCTATAAAATCCAACTCATTGTAATGTAATCGGGGGGAACGTTTTGCTAAAGAGCTGCTGTACTTAAATTTTGCATCAATACTAAGTCTCCTGGTTCTGATTCTGGACTCTTTTTCTGTGTATGATGCCTTCTATTATTATTTCTGTTAATTTTGTTTCTTTATATGCATGTTGTAATTCTGCAATCTGGATTTAAGTATGTGCTAAAGAACAAAAGCTGGAATGTGTAAAGGATACATATGAGAGAAAAGTTCAGTGTTAGTTTCTGTTATAATCATAGTATTGATTGTTGTTGGTTTAAGTAGAAGTTAGTAATTGTGCTGCTTGTTCTTCCCCTTCGGATTCCACTGGCCTGTGGCCATATTTCCCTATTTCTTTCAGTTATTTCTTCTCTTTCAGCAATTTCTCAATTTCTTTCCAGTTCCTTAATCTGAAACCCCAGTGTAGCGTAGTCAAGGAGCCAGCCTTCTCTGGAGATTCGCACAGAAGGCATCCCTTCCTTCCGGCCTTTCAAAGTGTTGGACAGGTCTAGGGCGCATAGACAAACCAAACCCTTTCCTATGGCAGATTCATGACCAACAGTTTTTCTGGCACGCCCGGTGGGACGAACAGTCTCCATATTTTAAGGAAGCCCGAGTTTGGTGAATCTCTGGCTTGCCTTCATCTGGCAAAATCACCTGGCGACTCTGACTGAGCTGAAGATCCAAATTTCTTGATCATAGGCACCTTTTAAGCTGAAAGAAGACACCCCGGAGGAATCAAGGTTTGGTGAGCAGCCTTGACCTCACAAGCGGAGAAAAGAATGTTCACCTGGCGACTCCGACTTAGTGGCAAGAACCGTGATCTCTGCATACCACTGCCATAATGGCAAAGGTATGCTATCCCAACTAGGATGATCCTGGCCCTCTGAATCTCCAAAGTCGGCATGAGATTCCCAAAAGTGCCCTGAAGATCCTAACAAAATACAATGGCACTGAGGGAATGGCCCGAGAGCACCTTGAAGATATTGCTGCTCTAGCGACCCTCCATGACATAGCCCACGAAGATGTCATGATCAGACTTCTGGTTCTGTCTTTGGAAGGAAGGGCGCTGCAGTGGTACAAAATACTCGGGCGTAAGAGCATCTGTTCATGGGCGGACTTGGCAGGAGCATTAGTCAACACATTTGATGACTCTCAGGATCCCTTTCAACTCTTGATGCACCTCTCCACCATCACGAGAGCACCTCTAGAGAGCATCACAGACTTCAATGTCCGATTTTGTAGAAGTTTGAAGGGAATTCCAAAGGAGGTTCGACCGACACCCGCCCAGGCCCACCTCTACTATGTTCGGGCTTTCCACCCGGACATAAGCCTCCTCCTACTGCAATAAGGGGAACAGATATTACCTCAAGTCTTTCAAGAAGCAGTACAAGCGGAGCGGCTTCTACTCCTATCAAGAAAGATACGGTGGGGATAAACCCCATCACTTTCTCCGGTAGTTGCTGCTCCTGTCTATCTAGCGTAGTCTTCACCATGGCAGATCTCTCATATTGTGCAGAGACCTGGAATGCAGTTTTGTGGAGCTCAAGAGGTGGATCTCGTCCAAGGCCAACGGTGGGAATATGCAAACACTGCTCAAGCGATGGATAATATGGTGGTTGCTTGCAGTTTCCATCAGAAGATGGGCCAAGAAGGGGAACAGGCTCAAGTGGCAGATTCTGAGAGCAAAGAGGGCACATTTTTGCACCCTTTTTGTGTCCTAGGGCATAGCACGCAAGTATTTAGCCAAAACCCAATAAGCATGCCTCATCAGGAGGCTGATCCTGAGGAGATCCCGATAGAAGGCCTATCACCAAAACAATCCTGCTATCGCATCAAGGAGTTAGAGCAACCCATACTCAGGAGCACGTAGTCAATGGACTCTCTAAAGTGGTGGTATTGGCTCCAGCCATCACTGCAAACAATGCTCGAAGAAGGCTCTCATGTGGCAAACCTCTTTGCCACATTATTCATCAACTGTATGGGTACTGGCATGCATGATAACCTGCCACGTTGCACCCTTTTCGCAACCTGGCAAACTTTGGGAGGCCAGCCGAACTTCAAAGATAGAGTGAAGTACAATTAAATTTTTTCCGGACACTGTAGATTCACCGGATAGACACCCGAAGCTAGGTTTGTGGTGGCGGCATGCCAATCATGTCCCAAACTTTTGTGTAAATAATGTAAACAGGCCGGTAGTAATTAAAGTTTCAGTTGTTCTTTTTTTTAGTTTAGTTCGTGCATTTTTGTGCGCCAAAGAGGACCATGAGTGCCAAAGAGAGGAGGACCATGAGCGCCGAGAATCAGAAGGGGAGAAGTTGGAGGAAGAGTTTACTGCCGTCAGTGGACAGTCAAAAGAGGAGACAGATGATGACTCCGTTGCCCAATGGATAAAGGCCTGGGATCGATCTGCATTCAGACAAGCTAAATGCCCTGCGAGCCGCCAGAAATGTTGGCATTTTTGCCACATTAAATTTTTGACAAAATTTTGCCTAAGTATGGAGCTTTAAATCAGCGAAACGCATGCAGAGGTGTTGGCATTTTCGCAGGCCCTAAAAGAGGAGGATAAATTGGATGAAATGATCTTTAGATGTTTCATTGTTGTAGATCTTCTCTTAAGCTTTCCGGCGATATATTATAATGGGCGATCGGGTCAGCGGATCAAAAGTTATGGCCCCGAGAAGCAAAACCAGCGAAAGCCCACTTCGGGCTTGAAAAATCGGCTAAGGCACAGACAGGGCTCAACTTCGCCCAGGAACCCAGCGAATCTCAACTTCGCCCTAGAAGGTAGCGAAGCTCAGCTTCGGGCCTTGCTAGGAGCGAAGTACAGTTTGGGCAATGAAAAAGTTTCTAAGGCAAAGTCAGCCTCAACTTCGCCCAAGAATCCAGCAAACCTCAACTTCGGGGGATTTCTGGAGCGAAAATCCTCTTCGGGGATTTCTGGAGCAAAAATCCGCTACAGGGATTTCTGGAGCGAACCTCAGCTTTGAGGGATTTCTAGAGCGAAAATCTACTTCGCAGATTTTTGGCACGAAAATCCTCCCGCCTCCAGCAAAGCTCCATTTCGGGCATCAACTCTGGCAAAGCTACATTTCGGGCCTAATATAAACGAAATTCCTCTTTGGACTCAATTCCGGCGAAGGCCCACTCTAGGCGCAGGAAAAATTCTAAGGCAGAATCACGCTCGTTTTCGCCCAGGAATCCAGCGAACCTCTGCTTCGAGTGTCGTCTCCAGCAAAGAGGCATCTTGGGCGAGGAAAAAAAATAAGGCAAAAGTCACCGGGTCAAGCTCTGTTTCGCAGATTTCTGGCGCGAAGCTCTGTTTCGGGCATTTCTGGAGCGAAAATCCGCTTCGAGGATTTCTGGAGCGAACCTCAGCTTCGGGGGATTTCTGGAGCGCAAATCCGCTTCGCGAATTTCTGGCGCGAAGCTCTGTTTCGCGGATTTCTGGAGCGAAAATCCCCCCGGATCCAGCAAAGCCCTATTTTTCGTGCCCCAAACGCGGCGAACCTCAGCTTCGAGGTCAACTATGGCGAAAAACAGCCCCGAGCGCTCCTTTCACCAAAAACGACTAAGGCAGGATTCGCCTCGACTTCGCTCAAGAATCGGGCGAACCTCAGCTTCGGGCGCCGTCTCAAGCGAACCTTCCCTTCTTCACCCATCATCCCATCGAAACTCAACTTCGGGCGACATTTTCGACGAACTCCGGTCCCCGGCGAAAAGGCGTTTTCAAACTAAAATCGGCTAAAGCAAAAGAGTCAAGGGAGACAAGCTCGTCTTCGCCCCGAGTTCCATTGAACCGCAGCTTTGGGGGCTACCTTCAGCGAAGCCCAACTTCAGGCCTACCCAGAGCGAACTGTTGTGAGCAAGTCTGTTTTCGGACTTGGGCAAAATTTCAAGCCGGAACTCAACTCCCCCAGCTTCGGCAGAACTCCCAACTTCGGGCAAAAATCCAGCGAACTCCCAACATCGGCCAGAAAGCTCCCAACATCGGCCAAAAAGCTCAACTTCGGCCAAAAAGCTCCCAACTTCGGCCAGAAATCTCAACTTCAGGCAAAAATCCAGCGAACTCCCAACTTTGGCCAGAAAGCTCAACTTCGGGCAGAAATCCAGCGAACTTAGCCAAAGCGTTTTTTAACGCTAAGATTGCATCCGGAGGGTGCGCGTCCCGAAGAAGAGAAGTTAGGTGGGAATTTAAGGCGCCTTCATGGCACACGAATCTGGGTCTCCTGCCCATCCTATCAAAACAGTGCTGTTTGGTCCGAGAAAGCCCCCTAGGGCAGGCTCCACCTACTGCAGTAATGAGACATGCTCCCCCAGCTGCAAAGACTGTCCGAAGCCGCTGCAAACACGAGTGAGCCGCATTCCATGGAGGCTCTGTCATCTGACAGGGGTCAAATCTCAGCTGCCCCAGCGGTTTTAGGGTTTTGACATTAATGATTACGGGGGTAAATCCCTCTATAAAAGCCAACTCATTGTAATGTAATCGGGGGGAACGTTTTGCTAAAGAGCTGTTGTACTTAAATTCTGCATCAATACTAAGTCTCCTGGTTCTGATTCTGGACTCTTTTTCTGTGTATGATGCCTTCTATTATTATTTCTGTTAATTTTGTTTCTTTATATGCTTGTTGTAATTCTGCAATCTGGATTTAAGTATGTGCTAAAGAACAAAAGCTGGAATGTGTAAAGGATACATATGAGAGAAAAGTTCAGTGTTAGTTTTTGTTATAATCATAGTATTGATTGCTGCTGGTTTAAGTAGAAGTTAGTAATTGTGTTGCTTGTTCTTCCCCTTCGGATTCCACTGGCCTATGGCCATATTTCCCTATTTCTTTCAGTTATTTCTTCTCTTTCAGTAATTTCCCAATTTCTTTCAAGTTCCTTAATCTGAAACCCCAGTGTAACGTAGTAAAGGAGCCAGCCTTCTCTGGAGATTGGCACGGAAGGCATCCCTTCCTTCCAGCCTTTCAAAGAGTTGGACGGGTCTAGGGCGCATAGACAAACCAAACCCTTTCATGTGGCATATCGTGACCAACAAGACCATGAGTTAGTGACCCATGGGTCGCCATCCAATTACACACATCAACACGATGATCCATAAAATAAACCCTAAGGAGCCCCAAATGTTAGGTGTATCACTCACACATTCTAACATCACTCCTTAAACAATACTTGAGAGGATAGGAAGATGGCATCATCATTCATGACCTCTCAAATTCAAATTAACATAGTTCAAACATTGATCTAAGCTTGACGAACTTGACTTCTAGTAGTAGCTTAGTGAAAATATCAACAATCTGAACATATGCTTTATAGAATTTCATGGAAAAAAAGGCCCTTTTGAATTAGCTCTTGAATACAGTGAAAGTGAACTTCAATATGCTTTATTTTGCTTTGTGAAATTGTATAGCTTTTCAAGTTGACAGTGTTCTAATTATCATAGAGAATGGTTGTTAGGTTTTGCTATGCAAACCAAATCTCTTGAAGAAGGATTCAGATCCACACAACTTCCAACCGAATATGATGAGGTCAAGAACAGACTTGTACTCCTCATTCCACATAAATTGGAGCTTGAGCCCCTTGCTGCCATGTACTCCCAATCTCCTTACTTCTACATTTAATATCACAGTAATATCTTAACACACACACACACAAGCATGCCCTTATAAGGTCTTACTGCCATTACAGAGATGTTACTATCACACACAACAATGGGACTGGAGACTCAACTCAAAAACTCCTATATTGAAAACAATTGAACTGAATTCTAGACTTCAATGAGAAGCAAATTGTAACCAACCATAGAACTTGGTAAAACCAAAAGCCAGACTGAACTCCAAATTCTGTGACACCAATGTGCTACTCTGAATCATCCAAGCAACGAACTAAACTAACCATAATCTTGATCAAACTCTGAATTGTGTACTCCACAAACTAGACTAATCTCTGAACTTCATACTCCGAATCATCCAAGCAACACGCTTCACTCAATCTGGCAAGCCCAACTAGAATCTCGATCAAATTTTGAAATGTCAAGCAATGATCTTTATGCCATAGATCCATTGACCAAACGCGTGTTTCGTCGATAGCATTTCCGTTTTGAATTGTCTTATGTATCGTCTCCATAGCCTTCATTTAGATGTCCGCTTTAAATGGTGTGCTCGACAATAAGCCTCAAATATCAAGTGATCTAAGCAGCCTTGCAATACCAGATTTTCAAAAGAAATTTGTCTAATCTTTTGTAAGATCTCCTAAAAGGCATAAAATATTCCATATGCCTCCTTCATAGTGATCGATGACATAGGTTGCATTGCAAACATTGGCTGAGTCAAAAAAAATTGCCCTTGGATAAAGTATTGTTGCCACATTTTGCAAGGGGTGTGAAATTTTGAAAAATTCTGAAAATTTTGTCATCTCCCTCTTCCTTCTTCCGGATTCGGCCCTAAATCGCAGCAGCTAGGCAGCGATCTGAAGCAAATCTGCCAATTTAGGGCGCTTTAGAGCAAATTTGAAAGAGTTGAAAAATCGATGCTTTTTTGACTAAGTACAAAAATCCTCCCCAAATCGCTGTTCCTTGGAGCGCTTTGGGGCGATTTTGCCAGCCTGAAGCGCTTTGAGGCAAATTCTGAGCAGTTGGGACAAAAAGGTGAATATTGGCCGAAAAAACTCCAAGTATGAAAAGTTGCCCCAAATCGCTGCAGTTTGGAGCGCTCCGGGGCTAATTTGCCAATCTCGAGCGCTTCAGGGCAGATTTCCCTTTCCAGAGCGCTTTGGAGCGGTTTTAGGCCGGATCGTGAAAATGTGCAAGAAACGCCTTTTTTGGCTAAGTGTGGAAAATTGCCCCATATCGCCAAAGTTTGGAGCGCTTCCGGGCATTTTTCTATCTCTGGAGCGCTCCAGGGAAAAATGGCTAAGGTAGAGCGCTTTGGGGTGTTTCTTGAACACTTAGTACAAAAAGTGAAAAAAGGGTCAACTTTGTTGAGGAGTGAAAAGCGTCGTAAAGCGTTGTTGTCTGGCTGCGCTAGAGGGCAAATCCACCTTTCTGGAGCGCTTCAGGGCAGCGTTTTGACACTTATAAAAATGTTGAAGATTTCGGCAGCCAGACAGCTCCAGGACAGCAATGATTCTTTTTGAGCATTTCAATGTTGTTTCCCGCCCAAATCTTGCCAGCTAAGCAGCTAACTTCCCCGGAGGAGAAAAGTCAAGATTTTTCGGGATCAGGGCCTATTTAAGTACAGCCAAGGCCATACTTAAGCGGCATAGTGGGTGACCATTGAAGACAAACAGTAGCGGGCATTTGAGGCAAAATACCGTTGCATCCACCACATTAATGGGCCATCCCCTCCCAACTACCAAACCTATCAGAAGCCATACCGGAATCAAGGAAAAGCATGCTGCAAATACAAATACGGCCAACAAAGATCAAAACTGGCCACTTTTTGCAGCTTTTGCAGGTTTGGGCATCTATGCCCACATTGTAATCTAGGGGAAAATTCTACTATAAATAGCAGTTCATTCTATTGTAATCAAGGGGGGAAAACATATTGCTAGAGGACTCTACTGTGACGGACCACCTTCTACTTAATTCAAAGCATCCTTGGCTCCGCTTCTTGTCTCTGTCTTTTATGCTGCCTTCTGTTAGTATTTCTGTTTCATGTCCATTTATATTTCTGTCTGTTTGAATTCTGAATCCTGGATTTGAGCATTGGTGATTATTTGGATCTGGAATACAAAACAAAAGGATACATAGGATAGAATCGCAGTTGCAATTTTTGTTACATGCTTTGTTTTGATGGTTGTTGGTTCGGATGCAAATTTGTGATCGTGCTGCTTGTTCTTCCCCCACCCGAAACACGTGATATTTACATCTCTTTCCTGTTCCCTTATCTTTTTCAATCTCTTTCCAGTTCCCTTCACCTTTTTAATCACTTTCCTGCACTCTTATCTAAAAACCCCCAAGTAGGTTAGGAAAGGAGCCGACCTTCTCTAGAGATAGGCCCGAGAGGCATCCCTTCCTCCTGGCCTTTCAATGTTGGTATGCGAGTCTAGGGCGCATTGACACACCAAGTCCTTCCCAGGTGGTGGATCCGTGGCCAACAAGTACCTTTATGGGCAACTAAGACTTGCTACTAGATCAATAACTGGAATTGATCACTACACACATCAAGTTAAACAGACTTGACCACATAATAATAAGATTCTTGTACTTGATCACATCACACAAAATCGAGAACACTGAACTTAACTAGACTTGACCAAAACACTTTTACAAACAATTAATTTACTTAAGATAACTTGATCACAAAATATCAGGGTAACTCTACTTGATTATAAAATATCACTAAAACTGAATCTAGACAAACAATGGGAACAAACAATCGTCCTTAATTCCCTCCTCTCCAGTCAAAAGAACAAGAATCTCATAAACAAATGACACTCATTTTTTTTAATATCTTTTTTTTTTTTCTTTTTTTTTTTTCCTTTTTTAAATAGCGCAACTCCCTCCAAAAAAACATTTATAAAATGCAAGCACAGCCTAACCAAGAAATGGAAATAATAATTTTATTCTAATCCACTTTACCATGTCCAAAAGCGGGAAACTTTTAACATCGCTTTCCACTCAAACGCACCAGCCATTTCCAATTTCCACCCATCACCACTTATGTTTATTCAATGTCGCTCCACACTCAAGCCTTGTCGTGACTCAAACACGAGACCTAATAAGTAATAAATAAGGCCTCCCCTAGATTTGAACATGGAGTCCCTGTAGCACGGTGGTGAGTATTCCAACAGTGGAGGAACAAAATGACAGATTTAGAGGCCAAACAAGACTGCAGTCAATACTATCTCACAATGGCTCAACATCCCACTTGTACGGCAATCAAGTGATAATCCACTTGTATGGCAATCAAGTGATAATCCACTTGTATGGCAGTCAAGTGACAATCCACTTGTATGGCAGGTTGAATATCTTCACTTGTACGGCAGCACTTGAACAGCAACTCAGTCACTTCATTTGTACAACTTGGTAAGCGACTTGTACGAAAATATTGCAATCCACTTGAATGACACTCCTGATTGCTCCACTCGTACGACAACTCTCGTACAGCGCTTCTAGACTACAACTCCTTGTACAATGATCCTGGCTGCAACTCTGCTTCACACCTGCACACAAAACTTGGAACAACCACAATCTACCAACCTACTAGCAGCAATAGCATCACACAAAACACATGCAATCACACAAATGAAGGATGAATCATCATTGTATTACTCTTGCCTGTACGGCATTGACATTACAGAACGTCTGCCCTAGCAATATACAATGCTACAATGGATATACAGACAGACTCTACAAGCATAGATGCTCTCCTCATACTTGGTCCTCCGTTAGTATTTCTTTGGCATGGTATCCAACAAATGAATGGGGGTCCTATTTAACCTTGAGGGCTGGCAGTTAACAACAACTACCGCCCGAACACCTCACCACTAACTACCTCCCATTCGCATATGCATAACACATACATTAGCCGTACATTACAATTGCAATTTATCAAACGATGACATCATCACCCTTGACGTCACACTACAAAATTGCATTTCTTTTCTTTCATTTCGTGTGCATTTATATTTACATTTACATGTGTACATTTCACACTTATTTCTACTATGTACACTACTTTTTCTGAGGCTGGTCAGAACTGGCTCCTACATCTACCCTCCCCTTTAAATTGGTTGACGTCCTTGTCGACGACTGCTTCTGCTCCTAGGGACTTGGGTTATGTTGAGGAGTGGGAACAAGAACACCTCCTAACTCTTGGATTTGCAACTTTAGGGCTTCTGTCTCTCCCTTCAATCTCTTGGCATAGGCCTGATATCGAGCCCACTACACACCATAATGATTCGATCTCTGCTCGACTTCTACCAATTTTGCCAACAACTCAGCTTCTCTTTTTGCAACTTCGACTTTGGCTTCCTTCCTTGCTACTTCCACCGCTTTCTTCACTGCTTCAGCTTCATGTCTAGCTGCAATTGCTAGTTGCTCATCCCTCTCGGCTATTAGTTGATCGCAATGAGTAACCTCCTTATTCTTCACCTCCAACAATTGCTCCCTCACCATGCATTCTGATTTCAGTTGTCCGATCAACTAATTCTGTTCCTCCTGTTCCTTTGTCTTCTCCTCAACCTCCTTCAACCTTGCCAGTTCTACTTCGGCATCCTCCTGCACCTGCCGAAGTCGTGCCTCCATCTCCCGCAACTGGTTAGCCTGCTCCATATTTGTCTCCTAGAACTTCTCCAATCCCATGGCTAACCACTGAATCAAGTATGCCAAGAAGTTCATTCTTGCATACGACTTCACCATCTCAGGTGCAAGTTTGATGTACTTGACACCTGCTTCCTCCTCTAGCTACCAAACTTCCTTCATCTATATATACATGTGGTGGATGTTTGTAGAGTACCTGAGTTCATTCTAGCAGGTTCTTCAATCCCAACATCAATTTGACACTACCTTCTAGCTCCCATGGCTACATTTGGTGAATTTTTGCAAACTTTTTCATGTGCTCATCATCATGAGCCCAATGCACTAGTTTTCCCAATTCGTTCTCCAATCTTAGTTTCCATAGTCGCCAATCTCCCATACATCCTACTTTGAACTCACTGTGGACTCTATCAAACAATCCGATCACCTTCTTGAAAAACATATCAACCTACTCATTAATATGTTCTCGCAAAACTGATGGTCTCCTCAGATTTGGCACTTCGGTGATGAAATGCTCACTTGTGTCTTCCGCTAGCTCCATATCAGTGTCATCTCCGGTGGTAGTTTCCTCCACATCCTCCCCACCATGACCTATTAGGTTGATAGGTCGCTTGGCTGCCTTGCCCTCATGAATCTTCCTCCTACATTAGTAGTTGTGACTTTTGCCACCGTTTCTTGTTCTCTTTCTGGCTCATTCTCCAACGGTTGGCATCCTCTCGGCTTTCTGCTACCAACTAGACTGATGCAAGTTTCTTCCCTTTCTCCCTCCTGTCATTCAACACAACTACACTTGGTGTTGCCTCTTGTGTAGTAGATGTGATTTCAATGTACGCATCCTCATCTAGTGGGGGTGATCCACGTGGATCCACTTGCTGCACAAACTGCAATGGCATAACATCAAAACTATCAGGTGAGTTAGCATTCTCTACTCGCATACTCCACGCACCTTCCTCCTACACTGTGTCCACTGCAGTCTGAGTCTCTTCATCCGCATCTACATCAATGACAAGTTCTTGTGCTTGTTGTTCAGCTCTCTCTTCCGATTGTTGTGCTCTCCTTTTCATCTCTTATTCTATCAACACAACAAAATCCCTTGGCTGTTGTTCTCCCACTACAGCCCTCTCCGAAGTCATCTACCTGGTATGCGATACCTAAACTGCCTTTAGCATGACTCCCGTGTTGTGCAGGATCTCCCTCTCGCACTATTGCCTGTGGCATCCTATGCTTCTTGCTTCTACCCTCCATCATCTGTTGTGCACTACCACTCACTTTTGTTGTGGCTTGTTGTGAGGGTTATGCTTATGACTATTGCCTCTCCTCTTGCAAATGTTGAGGTTGAGCTCCCATCCACTGTTGCTCAACCTCCTATGCCGCTTCTCCTTCCACACCAGTTCCTTCGTTTGTGGTTGCTTCTCAGCTCCTTGTGAATCTTCACTCGCCTCATCTTTCGAAGCTTCCCAATCATTCCTCTTCTTTAGGTACCCTTCTTAACTGGGGTATGTGGCTTTGTCAGTGACATCACTTGGATCCACCTAAATATAGTCAGTGCATGCTCCAAAATCACTCTAGGCGGGTTCAATCTTGGAAACCGCAACTTCTCTTGTGTCATAGCATTCATCATTATTGCAATGGCATGGAAAGCCATCGAAAAATTCCTAGTGTACCACATCAGAAAATTCTTGATGCGGTATGACAAATACGATGCCCAATCATATGCTATGCCAACCATTATTCCCTCCATGTATGGTATGAGCCAAGTGGGCATCTCCGAGGCTCTTTGCTCTCCTGAGAGTTTTGACATGATTATATTCATTGCACATTGCAATTCATTGCACATTGCATCTTCAATCCGTGGCTCTCGTGCTTCAACAATTTTGCCACCTCTTCTAGATTGAGATCGGTAACCCTATCCATCAATTCCTTCCACTGGTGCAGGTCAACCGCCTCCTTTCTCACCGATATTCCCAAACTTGGCAATCCAAATGTCCTCCAAAAATTGCCAGGTGAGAACACTACTTGCACCTCCTAGTCACCAATCATGATTTTGCTCATATGTTGTTGCTGATCGTACATTCACAGCATCTACAACAAGTACTCCTTGAAAAACTCCTCAAAATTTAGAATCTGCAAAATATAGTGCACACTTACATTCTTGAATGCAGTCTTCAATGGGTGATCTGGTGAATTCTCTTGCCACCAATTTTTGCAAAAATCTCCTGTTGGCTATTGCCATGTCATCTCTTGCAAGGGTATTGACATTCTTTCTCGTCCCTTGCCTTTCTCCTTCTCCTCCTCCTGAGGCGAAGCCTCCACTTCTCTTTCCTTGGGATTGTTGGTTCTTGGCCTTTCCCTGGAGTGTCCATCATGCTACCTACTACTGTTCTCTCCTTACCATGTATATGTTCTGCAAGGCCTCTCCTTGCAGCTACTCCAACGCCTTCTCATGAGCGAGATCCTGACTGCAACATGGGGTCAGGTGGAACTTTCTACTGCTACTCCACCCGATGTATCCTCTCTGCAATGCTTGGCCGCTTTTGCATTCTATCAACTTCCAACACTCCAACTACAACTATGTTTGCACTTGTTCGGCACCTCTTGTACATGTCCCTTGCTTGTATTACAAACTTTCACACTTGGCTTGTACAGCATTGTCGTCAAGCCTCTACTTGTACGACTTTTTCGTACAGGTCCCCACTTGTACGACACATTTCCTTAGGTTCGCACTTGTATGGTAGTGTCTTCAAGCATCTTGTATGGTACGATTTGTATGGCAGCCTCCTCACACTCTACCCTTCAATGCGCAATGTCTACGTCACTCTGCCGAAGGTCCCCAATACTTCGTTTGTACGGCTCCTCTACAACTCCACGAACCCTCACTTTAGCAGTCATTTGTACAACTATACAATCCGTCCATACACTTGCAAATTCCTCCTACAATCACTCCCTTCTCTCTGCAGCACCTTCCTTCAATGTCTTCTGCTCTAGCACTACAACAGCTTCCTCCTCAAGGCACGTCCATTCAATCTGGGCTTTCTTCCGTCAACAATTCCTTCCACATGTGTCGGCAACTCCATACGCCTCACTGTAATGCATGTGCTTGCAACTCCATATACCTTTTGCAAATCGCACCTCCTCATACACGTTGGTCTTCTCCTTGCTCTCCGTTTGGCACTAGACAATGGAATGCCCAAGCCTTCCCCAATGTGTGTATTTATAATGATGGTGGAGGGAAATATTAGTTGGCACCCATGCAATAACTACTTGTAACTGCCACTTTACCAACTCGTCCCCTTTGTATGATAATTGAAAGGCACACTTTTCATCCTTTTTTTTAAAACGTCTGTGTTTATCTACACCAACTCATTTGTACAGACACGTTGACTTCAACTTGTACTACGTGTCTTGCAACAAATTTCCACCTTCATCTCAACGATGCTCTATCTAAGTCTACTCAAGCCTTGCATGGCGATCTGTCGTCTGACATTGTGCACTTGTATGGTGATGTGCCATACATGTGTTTGTAATGCGGCCTGTTGTACAAACCTTGTCCCTTGTATGGCCAACTTCACTTGTATGGCAGAATGCACTTGTACAGCTTGCTCCTCTGCTTGTAGGATAGTTTGCCATACAAGCCTCACTTGTACGGCCATGTCTTCATGTGTACAGCAGTCTGCCATACAAGCATTGTCTCTACTTCTTCCCCTTGTACGGCAGGATGCTCTACCTCTTCTTCTTTCTGCCGTAATCATCACTCATGCCTTGTCTGATCGTTGTGCACTACCTCTCCTTGACTGTCTCCATCATCGCCTTCTTCTTCGTGACGATCCTTCAAACTTAGACATGTTTCTTCCACCATTCACTCCTCCTAGACGGCCTTCCATGACTTGGGACTATCTATTCCTTTCTCTAGACTGTCCAAGGTCCATCCGAGATCTCCTTTTGTTTCTTCGTCTCCTGTTTCTATGAGTTTTGCTATTCGGGCAACAACCACTAGGTGGTCCTGATGGGCCAACCTGATGGCTATGCAAAACTTGGTTGTTTCTTGCACAATCAAAAGGTAGTCTTGATGGGCCATCCCACTAACTACATGACCTAGGGGTAGCTAGAGGGAAAAATATTCCCCTCAAACTACTGGGAAAGAGGCCAACCAACCTCACCCCTTGGCCGAGCAAACTCAGATAGCCTAGGGAACCTAACGGTCCTCCTAGATTGCCTAAGTTGCCTACTCCACACACACGCCCTGGGTTGCCTAATAATCCTTGCAAACTACTTTGACTCCCCAAGGAATCATTCATGTTTGATGGCAGACCTCCAATCCTTCTCCTTATCCGCCTTTCTTCCTCGGAGTTAGTTTGTTGTGCCTCATTACTCTTGTCTTCTACTTGGGGAATTTGTTGTAGTACTGGTGTGTCTCTTCTCCCCTATCTTCTAAGTCTTGTGCTTGAGTTGTCACTACTTGAGTCGTCTCCATTTCTATTATCACTTGTAAAGGACACACTACTAGAGTCTGTTCTCTAGTTCCTTGCTTCACCTTCTGTGGATGAGGGAATTTCAAATATATCTCTCCAAAGTGTTTCATTTGTTGCAATCCTTCTCTATCTTCTAGCTTGAATATCATCCCGAAGTCTCACAATCTCATGATCTGCTTGTGCCCTTAATTGTTCGTTTCTTCGTCGCAACTACTCATATTGTTCTTGCAACTGCTGCTTTTTTGCATGCATTCTTTGTTGTTGACGACCAACTCTTGCCAGCAAACTCATATCTTCGTCTTCACTCCCGTCGCTCCAAGGCTCTTGATCTAGTGGCTCTTCTCCCATTACCACCACTCTTTGTGCATCTTCCCCATTTAGTGATCTCAGTCTTCCTTCTTTTGTGTCTAGAAATCTTACATGCACTCGTATTCTCCTATGTTTTGTGGAGAAGGGTTCCAATTCCTCTTGCTCTATTATGGGTTGCTCTCCATTTGCATTTCCAAACAACCAAACTAGATTTGGATCACTATCTTCTTGATTTGCACCATCTACTTTGGTCCGACTTGACTCTCCTTCTTCATGGACCAATATTCCTTTGAATGGTTGTGAAGACTGATTTGGTGTTGCAATCAGCCTTCCTACACTTTTCTCTTCTTCCTCCTATTCAAGATCAACCATGTTCACCTGAGCCTTCACCCTATATGGTTTTAGTCTTGAACCATTAACTGTTTTGGGACACAATGTCCCGTCCAGTTTTTGCAATTTGAATGCACCATTGTCCATCATCTCAAACACCTGGAAGGGTCCAAGCCACAACATCTTCAACTTTCTTGGCTTGATCTCACACTTGCCATTTAACTTTAGGACCAAGTCACCTGGCTTCAAATTCATCTTCCTCAAGTGCTTGTCATACCACAACTTCCTCCAACACTGAGCAATCTTCGTTGCCCACTGTGCCATCACCCTCTTCTCATCCAATTTTATCAGTGCCACTAGCCTCTCCTCTAGGCTTTCCTGGTCACCAATACGATTTTGCACCGTCACTCTCAAACATGGTACCAAGAACGCTACGAGCACTACTACCTCTTGATCGTACATCAACTGGAACAATGTATGGTTAGTTGTCGATTTGAACGTTGTTTTGTATGCCCACAAAACTGCTGGCAATCGCTCCTCCCAATCAGCACCCTCTACTCCACATGTCTTGTAAATTATAGAGACCAAGACTTTATTCGTTGCCTTTGCTTGCCCATTTGCCCTGGGATAGTATGGGCTTGACAACGAATGCAAAATCTTGAACTCCGTGGTCAGCTTCTGAATTATTTCATTGATGAAGTGTCCACCTCGATCACTTGTCAATTGCAAGGGTATGCCAAATCTCGTGATCACTTGTTCATACAAAAACCGTGTTGTGCTCCTTTCAGAATTGTCAAGCAATGCTCTTGCCTTAGCCCACTTCATCAAGTACTCCGTTGCCACCACAATATATCGACATTTCCTTCTCCGGCTTGTCTTCAATTGTCCCACAAAATCAAGACCCCATATTTCAAACAATTCTTGCGGTTGTGATGGGTGCAATGGCATGAAGTCCCTCTTGCAATGGTCTCCCAGCTCTCTGGCACGTATCGCATGCCCTTACAAACTCCTTCGCATCGCAATAGAGGGTGGGCCACCATAGCCCTACCAGAAGCACTTTCCTCGTCGTTGCATTTGGCCCCATATGCCCTCCTACCAATCCCTCCTGAGCTTCCTTGAGTGTTGTGTTCACTTCCTCCTCCATTACACATCTTTACAATATTCCATCAGGTTCAATTTTATATAGCAAGCCAGCAATCAACTAAAATGGTGTTGATTTGATGATGATCCTCTTCCTTTCTGTTGTCATCATCTCCCTTGGAAGCTCTCCCGTCGACAAGTATTCCCCAATCAACTTGTACCATGACGATAGCGCACTTATTGCAAACAATTGAGCGTCTGGAAATTCATCCGACACTCCTCCCTTAGTAGGCTCTCCTAAGCGAATCCTTGACAATTGATCCGCTATAACGTGTTTCTTTCTCGGTCTCACCACTACCCGAAACATGAACTCCTGCAATGTGATGAGCCACCTGCTAACTCACCCATGAATAGTCGGTTTATTGATCAAATACAACAATGCCTGATGATCCACATAGAAAGCAAAAGGGTTGGCAAGCAGATAATGTCTAAACTTCTGTACTGCATATACCATCCCCAAAGCTTCCCTCTCTGTAGTGCTATAGTTTTTCTCCACTCTAGACAACAACCGACTAGAAAAATAAATGGGCTGATCCAGCCCGAACCGCCCCTCCTGGGCCAAACCGCATCCAATCGCAAAATTTGATGCATCAACATGGACATGAAATTCCTTGTCCCAATCTGGAAACACCAGAATGGGTGCACAAACCGACTTCGCCTTCAACTCCTCGAAGGCCTTTTGATGCTCCTACATCCATCTAAAAGGAACATTCTTGCATGTCAACATCCAACGGATGGGACACTTGGGCAAAGTTTTTGATGAACCTCCTATAGTACCCAACATGTCCTAAAAAGGACTTCAATGAACTCACGTCATATGGCTCTTCCATACTCATCATAACATGAATCTGGTTGGGATCAATCTTGAAATGAAATGAAAGATTTTAATTACGTCCGCGAGACCCAAAACATGGCCTATCGGACCTCCAAATATGGAAACGCAGTTATTCAAATCATATGACCATTAATATCCTTAGGAAGGTTGTTCCTTCTCCTACTGATTTGGGTTAGCAACTCCCCAACTTTTTTTATTTTACTATCTTCAAATAACTCTATCATAGACCCTTTTCCAAGCGTTTCTTTGTATTTGCCACGGATGTTTGAAAAACTCCGGCATTCATAGATGAAATGTTCCTCTGTCTCTATTGCCCCTGTGTTGCATAGAGTACATATCCTTTCTTCCCATTGTTCCTTGGGCGTTGTCCATCTCCCTGTTTCACATCTAATCCTATGAGAGCTAGTCCTTATCTGTGCAATGAGGATTTTTTTCTTCCACTTAATTTCAGTGCCTATATATGCTTTTTCCTTGTGGTCATACGTTGGGTTAAACTTTGCAATATAGTATTGTCTTTTCTAACTTGCATTTTACCACATTCCACTTCTAAACTTTTCGTTCACATAGTTTTTTATGTCTTTAAATTTGGACATTCTTTTATGTTGATTTCCCAACGCTTCATCCATTTCTGATTTTGTTTCATCCATGTGTTCTTCCGCCTATGTAGCTCTTCATCCCTAACTGCCCTAAGCCATCTATTGTTTTTTATGTTTTCTGTTTTTTTCAAGTAACATAACAGCTTGGTCATAGCAATTGCCTCTAAAGGGAACATTCCAGTTTCAGCTAGAATAATTTCATAAGGGATTGTGATCTTAATTCTATGAAAATTTGTAATTAGACGTTTTTGAATCCTTTCTATTTGCCTCCATATTGTATTTTTTGTGCCACTGGCCCACACCTCGCAACCATACAACACAATCGGTGTGACAAGTAGACCAAATAATACCTTGGTGGTCTTCCAGTCCCACAACTCAGCATTCCTACACCGATTTTGTATGCATATAGTGCTCTCCAACCACTTAGAGTTCTTTTCATCCTACATGTATTCCAATTGATTTTGTGTGAAGGAGGAACAAAAGTGCGAAGTTATGCTGGTAAATAAGGTTTAAATTCTCACACATATCAGTCTGAAAGAAGTTACAGTGAATTGGATTCGCCTGGACAGTAACATTTCAAATAATGCATGCATTTTCCTACATTCGAAGGCAGAGTTTGCATGGGAATCAGTGCAGGACATTGAAGAGACATGGACACTATGAAATACTTGGCAATTGCAGCAGACTTGGCAGGAGTCAGAGGTAAGTCTTTGATTAGTTACAAAGTCTTTTTGAAGAAAGTAATATATTGGGCACATATCTTTATCAAAGCTTTTGAAAATATTTAGGGCGCATAATCATTTTTGGAGTAATAAGGTATTATTGAAATTTAAGTTTGATTATTGCAATAGGAATTATAAAGATTGAATTTTTAATTGATTTTTAATATTTGGAGTGATAAGAAGTAGATTAAAGCTTAGAGCTTTATTGAATTTAAAATTTGAATTTGGAGAGATAAGGATATTGAAATTGAATTTGATAATAGATTGATTTGATGAATGATTTGATGCAAAATTGAATTTTGCAAATTGAAAATTTTGAAAATTGATAGTTTTCTTTTAATTGATTATTGAAGAAGTTGATTATCTGAAGAATTTGAAATTATTGATTGCTTGAATTAAATTTTGGAGAAATAAGGATTTCTACTCCAAAAGAATTTGAAAATTTTGAAGATAGATAATTCCAAAAATTATTTTTGCAAATTGCTATTTAAACATTTAAGAAATAAGGATTTCTACTCCAAAGGAATTAAATTGAAAATTTTTAAGATAGATGGCAAAGAAGAATGAATTCACCAAGACAACTATATGAACTCAAAATTTTATGAGAGGAAACTTTCATAATCAAAGATATACTCAAAGACATGAAACAAGATCACTTGAATCTCATCAAAAAATGCAAAAAGAAAAGGACACATGGTACATAGATTCAGGTGCCAGTCATCATATGACTGGAAATTTGCATTGGTTTGAATCATTGGAAATCAGACCAAATATTCCACTAAAAATTGTAGATGATAAGATTTATTATGTTCAAGGATCTGGAAAAGTTATACCTAGCATGCCATTTTCAAATTTTATGCTAGATGATGTTTTATATATTCCAGGATTATCAAATAATCTTATCTTAGTTGCTCAATTGGTTGAAAGAGGTAGAATAGTGGAATTCAAATATATAAATTGAAACAGGAGATGTGTCATAAAGAAACAAAACAAAATTGAAGCTATGGGTTCCATCAAGGATGGAATATTTGCTCTAGATACAATGGGATTCTCAGAAGGAATATTAGATTAAATTTTGCCTCCAGAACAGATTAATAATGAACTGTTTGATTTCTCCAAAAGACAGGAAATAAGAAGATGGATCAGGCACAGTGCCAGATTACCTAGTAGAGTCAACAAGCAGAGGCAATGGATAGACACAGGAGGAAAGCTGAAAACAGTAGATTGAAGACTAAAGTCTTCAAAAAACAAATAATGTAATACAGGGGAGTGTGAGAGAATATTACATTATTTGGTAGAAGTGAATGTAACCCTATGATACCATTGTAAATTTTAGATTAGTGTGTGAGTCAATAGTTTAGGTGTGTGATTTATATTTCCCTAAAGTATGTGTCTATGTGTAGGATGAGTACAAGTGTCATGTATCAATGTGTGCAAGTGTGTAGAGTGTGAGAGTGTGCAAGTGTCATGTAATTAAGTAAGCATGTGCAATGTGTCATATAGGTTAGTTAAGTGTCATATGTGTATGTGTTAGGTATGAAAGTGAAGAGTCATGTATGTGGCAAGATGTAAAGCCAAGAGACATGAGAGGTTTGTCTTATGTGTGGAATATAAAAGGATGCATCTCCTAGATATGTGAGGAGAGAAATAGTCAAGTATTGAAGAGTCACCTTCTAAGGTTATATTATGAAGACAAAGCTCCATGTATTGTAACAAAAGATTTATCAAAGAATATTGAAGCTTGTATACAATTTTGAGAAATTATATTGTAAGTTTATTTATGCATATTGTTATTGATATTGACCAGATAATGCATAATATTATTGTTATTTCATGAATGTTATATTCATTGATATTGGCTATTTATATTGATTGCTCTAATATTGAGTTTACTCAAGATCCTGGATATTGGGACCTATGATTAAATTTGGCTAAAAAGCCATGAGCAACTTCCTCCAAGATTGAATCAGTGAACGGGATAGAAAAGGGATCATTTATCATCACAGCATTTAGACTTCAAAAGTCTACGCAAATGCGGATTTGATTTGCCTCCTCCTTCAAGATAATGGTAATCAGTGAAACCCACTCACTCACCGTAACCTTGAAGATCATCCCCACATCTAGCATCTTTTGTATTTCTGCATTCACTAGGACCACATACTTTGAATTCATCTTATACGGCCTTCTCCTCGCTAGTTATGCACCCAGAATCACCTAAATCTGATGCACACATAACTCTGATGGTATCCCTTTCAAACCCTTATATGTCCATGGGAAGACATCTTTGTACTGCATAAAAATCTTCAAAGCTACTGCTTTCAGCACAAGGTCCCACTCGTCCTCGCAATGGATTATCTTCTCTTTATCTCCTTCATCGAGGTTTACCTATATCATCCTTGGTCCTTCATACTTTATGGTATCAAGCTCGCTTGTTGATTTTTCCACATCCAATGGGTGTGTTGGCTTCTCATCAATTAGAATATTATCATTGGTAAATTCTACAAAGTTCTTCCAAAACGTCCACTTCTCCTTTTCCTCTTCTTTTGAAGCAAATTTGTCGTTCTTATTGCTCTCGCCAACTTCATACACACTATTTTTGTGTCCATCATGGTCCTCTTCCTCCTCTGCCTACATGCAAAGAAAATTTGGCAGAAAAACTTCGTAATCCTCCATCTAACAATGGAGGAGTCTGCTATAAGAATGTGCTTCATCTTACATTCATTCCTCCAATTGCAGCAAACCTTCATTTGGCTCATGTCCATTATCATCATCTGAAGATGAACTACCCAACTTATTAGACATTGCGAGATCCTCGGTCACAGACCGGTTCTTCAAATTGATCATGTACTTGTGATGTCCATTCTTAAAAGTTAGGTGATCCTTCTCCCAATTGTGATTAACTTTTGCCATGCGTAACCATCCTTGCCCTGACAATGCATCATATGTCGGTTCTTGCATGGTAATCACAACAAAGTCCATGATGAACTCCTGGTTGGCTATCTATAATTTCCAAGCCGTGAGGACTCCCTTCATATCAATACCATACTGATCTGCACCATACAATTTGAAATTTGAAGACCATAAAAATGGTGCTCCAAGCTCTCTCCAAGTCTTCTTAGGCAACACATTTACGCTCGATCCTCCATCCACGATCACCTATGTCAACTTATGATTCAGCAACTCAATGTGGATTAATGTCGGCTTCTTGCCAACATCAATCATTAACACCGTCGGATCAATAAATTGATCTCTCTCCTCGTGGTTGCTTCTTGTTGGCATTGTGGCTCCACTACTTTCCTTGGTTGCATCATTTCGTCTACCATTGTGTAAATCTCCAATATGGGGCTAAGTAGACTAGACACCTTTACTTACACTATCGTGTTTTATACTTGCATTGCCAACTGCTATGTAGACAACATCTCTTCTTCCTCTTGAGTGATTAGCTTCTTCAACTTCTTCTCCTAGAGGAGTCGTTCTTGCCTGGTCTTTCTTTTTTCTTCTATTTCATCATGTGCATCCTACCATATCTCTTTCTCTCTTTCTCTATAGCAAGATTTGACTATTGCTCCGCTTTCCTCACCTAAGCCCTCATCACTACAAGCACATGTTTATTCTGACAATCCACTGGGGGCTCTTCAATGTCAATGAAATTTACATTTGCAAGTTACTCGAACTTGCCTTCTTCAGGCAACTAGCCTTCCTGTGATTTGCCTAGACCACACCATCTACACATGAATCCAATGTTATTGTTGTTTCCGACATTGTCTCCTATTGGCTGAATTGGGCAATTTCTCATGAAGTGCCCCCACTCTTGGCATCTTCAACATTGGATTACAGGTCTTTTATCCAAATCATACTGAAATCGACCTTGTCCCCCTTGTTGTCGTTTACCTCACTGTAGTTGTCATCCTCCTCAATGGTTATTCCCATATTCGCCACTCATTGCTCCTTGCCCACTCTTGGAAGTGGTTTCTCTTCCTTTTCTTCTTTCTGCACCGATAAGGTTTGGTGCCTTGAACTTCTCAAGTTGAATGGGCAATCACCAACCGCATGTCCTGCGACTTCGCAGATATTACAAAAAGCATTATTCAGACAACTGATATTTGTGTGTCCCTTTGCCTTGCAATACGAACACCAAATATCATGCTTCTTTTTCTCGTTCTTTGCATCATTCACCATCCTCTCAGGTCCTTCCTCATTGCCTAGATAGACACCCAAAAATCATCTTGATCACTATTTGAATCATCATCTTTGTAGTGACCTATTCCTACTGCCATTTGTTTTGCTTCACTTTCCAAATTAATTGCTCTGTCAAATGCTTCCTAATAGGTAGTAGGTGGTACTACCTTCATCTTCTTCTTATATCTTTGCAGCAACCCATCCAGGAACCATTGCCTCTATAAACTCTCTGCTAATTTGACTTCCATTTTATCGATGATTTCCTTCAGCCTTCTATTGTAAGATTTGACATCTTCATCCTTCTTTTGCTTGGTGGCATAAATTTTTCCAATGATTTCTATATCGTCTCGGAGTAACCTAAATTCCTTTATGAATTCAATTGTTAAGTCTTCCCATGTTGTGAAGGGGTTTGTTCTCACTCTCTTCAAATGCCAATCCCTTGCAATGTTTCCGAAAACATTCTTAACCACGATCCCTCATCATCCACTCCATTTGCTCACCATATTGTCACACACATCCCAATATGACTTTTTGGGTCTTTCTTCCCGTCACCCATAAATGGTAGGCACTTATGTTTACCCATTGCTGCTACTATGTTTGCCATATTTGCCATCGGTGGCTAATTTTCTTCACTTCTCAACTCTTCACTTTGCAATTCTTCTCTTGGCACGTCTTCACTTGCAAACAATCTCCAACCAACTTCTAGTGCACCTGCACTTCACAACCTCCTCTGCGAATATATGAGTGTTGACTCTGGTCTTCCTGTCCACGCACTCTCCTACGGTTGCCCTTGTGCTTGACTCCCGTCCTCTACACCTCTTGGCAATCTCCCCTGCTTTTGTGTTAGCGTTACCAGTTGTTCAACCCCATCTCCTTGTGCACTCTCCATGTTGGTGCCTCCACTTGCGCAAACGTTATCCTTGGTGCCTCCACTTGCGCAAACGTTATCCTCGATCCAAACTTCATTTGCTCATGCTTCACCTTGTACTTCATCTTCCATTGTTAAAAACAACATTTGCCACCTTTTGTGTGACTCACTTAGACTATCCTCCACTTGAGGACTCCACACTTCAAGTTCCTCAAGTTTTGTCACTTGTGATTGCAATACTTGGTTGGCAATGCTTGAGTCTCCGTTTTGCTCAACACGATGTTGTTGGGCAATCCTCCGACTCCTCATAGATTGATTCTAACTTCTTCCACAGCCACGTCTCCCACGTCCTCGCGGTAAGTAATCTATCATTCACCTCTCCACACCACACACGTGTTGGTTTGAACTTCAAGCAGCAACAACACCAAATGTTGCACGGTGGTGAGTATTCCAACAATGGAGGAACAAAATGACAGATTTAGAGGCCAAGCAAGACAGCATTAAATACTATCTCACAATGGCTCAACATCCCACTTGTACGACACTCAAGTGACAATCCACTTGTATGACAATCAAGTGACAATCCACTTGTACGACAAGTTGAATATCTTCACTTGTATGGCAGCACTTGAACAACAACTAAATCACTTCACTTGTACGACAACTTGGCAAGTGACACTTACAACAATCACTTGTACGACAACTTGGCAAGTGACACTTACAACAATCACTTGTACGACAACCTTGCAATCCACCTGAACGACACTCCTGAGTACTCCACTTGTACAACGCTTCTAGACTGCAACTCCTCGTACAATGATCCTGGCTATAACTCTGCTTCATACCTGCACATAGAACATGGAACAACCACAATCTACCAACCTACTAGCAGCTATAGCATTACACGAAAGACATGCAATTACACAGATGAAGGATGAATCATCATTGTATTACTCTTGGCTGTACGGAATTGACATTATAGAACGTCTGCCCTAGCAATATATAATACTACAATGAATTTACAGACACAAACTCTCCAAGCATAAATGCTCTCTCGTACTCCCTTAGTGTCATCATATTGCACAAATGAGTGGGGGTCCTATTTAACCTTGAGGGCTGGCAATTAACAACAACTACCATCGGAACACCTCACCATTACCTCCCATTTGCATATCCATAACACATAACATTAGTTGTACATTACAATTGCAATTTATCAAACAATGACATCATCACCCTAGACATCACACTACATAATTGCATCTCTTTCATTTGTATTTACCATGGTAACTGGGTGCGCAGGCGTGGGTGTGGCGGGAATCGTGGGTGCAAGTGCAGGGGCAGCTCCCACCAAGAACAGGATTTTGTTGCCACATTTTGCTAAGGGGTAGAAATTTTGAAAATTTTGAAAAATTGCTGCTGCAACTTCTCGGACCAGATTCTTCCGTCCTCCTTTCTTTCCAGCTTTGTCCAGATAGTCTTTGCATTTTCAGTTTCCAGTTTTTTTTTTTTTTTTTCTTTTTTAAGCGAAAAACCCCTTGCAGGGCTGCCTTGGTCTGAGAGACCACGAACAGGGGGTTCTACACCGTCAAAGTCACCCGGGAGTCGCACCCAGCCCTGCCCGCACCAACATTATCAATTGGATTTTGGGTACCCAATTCAACTTTTTGGTAGGGTGGAGATTTGAACCTGGGACCTCCCTTGGAGGATTGCCCTCTCCTCTCCAACTCACCTACAACACCTGGGTTTTTCAGTTTCCAGTTTCAGTTCCTCAGTGTTCAACAAGTTTGGCAAGTCTGGGAAAAGCCCAATTTTTTCTAAGTCAGGGGCACTCCCTCGGTCGCTCACTTTTGGAGCGATTCCAGAAGTCGCTCCCTCTTTTCAGCGATTCCCAGCCCATGTTGCTCTCTTCGGTGACCGGCAGCAACTTTTGGCAGCGAAGCGAGCGGGATGAAATTGATCGAAATTTGGCTAAGTGTAGGTTTCCCTCGATCGCTCCATTCTAGAGCAACCCCCGTCACCAGCTTTTCCCAACGACTTTCGTCATCAGTGACCGTCGGAAATGAGCAAAATGAAAAAATGCTAAGGCATGAAAAGTCGACGTCGGTCGCTCAAGTTTGGAGCGAACTCCGTCTTCGTCCCTCCTTTCCAGCGATCGCCGTCAACGCTACATTTTCTAGCGAACCGCGGCAAGAGAGAAAAAGTTGAAATATTTTCTAAGTACCAGATGTCGACGCCGGTCGCTCCATCTGGTGGCGATCGACGTCGGTCGCTCATCTTTTTAGCGACCGCGGTCAACAAGGAGGATAATGCAAAAATTTTCTAAGTGTTGAGGCGACGTCGGTCGCTCCATTTTGGAGCGACTCCCGTCGTCGCTCAACTCAGCCGGCGATCGCCGTCGTCGCCCATATCCCCAAGCGAACTTCAGCAAGTGTGGCTTTCAAATGTCGACGTCGGTCGCTCCATTTTGGAGCGATTCTCGGCGTCGCTGCAGTTTTTCAGCGACCACGGGCGAGGAGGCTCCAAATTCTTCTAAGGCACGAAAGTGCATGTTGACGCTGGTCGCTCATTTTTCGAGCGACTCCTGTCATCGCTGCCATTTCCCAGCGATTGCCATCGCCTCCCCCCATTCAGCGACTGTGAGCAGAAAAAGACAGAACCGCATGATTTCTTTAAGGCAGAATGCGTTCCAGGTTCGCTCCAATCTGGAGCAACTCCCAAGGTCGTTGTTTTTATCAGGTGACTTTGGTCAACCCCCTCCACTTCAGCGAACCACAGACTGAGGCCAAACCACGGATTTCAGGATTTGAGCCTGTCAGATGGGACAGAAGGTCTACCTCAAAAGTACAGGGTAGGTGAACATTGATGGTGTCCTCAGAGGCAAACTGTACTGCACCTACCACATTAATCAGACTTGACTTCTCACCCACCAGATCTGCCCGGAGCTGTACCAAACTCAGGTGAATCTTGTTGCAGGTACGCTCATGGCCAGCAAACGTCAAATCTCGGCAGCTTTTGCAGTCTTTGGGTTCTGTGCATCATTTTATTTGGGGGGGAATTTCTGCTATAAATAGCAGTAGACTTTCATTGTAAAAGGGGGGGAACATATTGCTAGAAAGCTCTGTTGTATCAAACACTTGCTTCCAATACTAAGCATCCTTGGCTCTGACATTTGTCTCTTTCTTTTATGTTGCCTTCTGCAAGTATTTCTGCTCCGTGTTCATTTATTTTTCTGATTGCTGTAATTCTGAATCCTGGATTAGAGCATTGGCGATTAATTGAATCTGGAATACGAAACTGAAGGATACATAGGAAGGAATAGCAGTGACAGTTTTTGTTACATGCTTTGTTTTGATTGTTGTTGGTTTGTGTACTAGCTAGTGATCGTGTTGCTTGTTCTTTCCCACCATAACCGCATGCTATTTACATCTCTTTCTGCAATTTACAATCTCTTTCCAGTTCCCTTATCTCAAAAACATCAGTAGTGTAGTATAGGAGCCGGCCTTCTCCGGAGATTGGCACGGGAGGCATCTCTTCCTCCCGGCATTTCAATCTGCTGGGCGAATCTAGAGCGCAAAAGATTAAAATCCTTTCCTGATGGCAGATTCGTAACCAACAGGTTCGCTAGGTGCAGGTGCGGCTATTTTTTAATCATTTATATATATATATATATATTAATTAAAAATATATACAAAAAAAATTTAAAAGTTTAAAACTTAAAAAAAAATGGTTTGTTTTTTATTTTTATTTTTGCCAAAATCAATCAAATTTTAGATTTATAATAAAAAGTAAACTAAACCCATAATAATTTTTAAAAAATTATAAAAAACAATCAAATTTAAAATAAAAAGTATAATTTTTTAATATTTTATCTTTCGTAAGTTTTAGATTTATAATGTTATCGGTTATCCTATTCTAACCTACTTTGATCTTATTTATTATGCTTGAAAAATATCAATTAGATAGTCCAATTACCGAAATTTGTTACTCACCGACCTATGCCAACATCTCTTCCATTTTTTAAAAGCATTATGCTTCGGACCTTTCCAAAAAATGTCCATTAAATATTTCAACTATCGAAAGATTGCATAACCCCAAAAAAAGGCAGCCGAATGGTGAGTAGACGGTACCCTAAGATCAAATATTTCAGTCTCGTTCCTCTATAAAAAAATCATAAAAAAACTTACCAAAGCCAATTACTGCATCTCATTTAATGTTTACAAAAACAACCACATTCAATTTTTTTTAGTTGTGTCATATAAAGTTTAATTTTTTTTCCCTTTTGGGCTGGGGCATGCGGCTGAGGCCCACTTAAATTTAAAAAAAAATTAAAAAAATGTTTTTTTTTTCTATTTTTTATGCCCTTCTACGCTGGGTGCGGCTGGGCCGCACATCGGGTTCGCCCAGCCAAACCCCATTAGACAAGGTTCAATTGGGGTTTGACCCAACCAAACTCGACCCCGCACCACGCACCCATGGCGGGTGCGGGTATGGGTTCGCTCACTTGGCCTACCATGTGCACAAACCCTATTACCTTGGTATTTACATTTACTTTTACACGTGTACATTTCACGCTTATTTCTACTATGTCCACTACTTCGAGGCTGGTTAGAATTGGCTCCTACGGTCCCCTAGGAATGCTATCGTACGCAACGAACCATGAACATAGACGAAATTCTTGGCTCCTCTATGATAAAACCGCTGTACATTCATTGCAATTATACACATGGAAGTGGGAGAAAATCATCTTCCTTTCCTTCAAACCCTCATCTTAAGTAGTCTACAATCGCATGGACATAGCCACAGGCAAAGGCGCAGAGCTAATGCTCTTGTTGCCGAAATGTTATTCAAAAAGTGTTTTCTTTGTCTACAATCCAATTACGGGGAAACAGTGCTCTCTTCCGTCGTTATTGGTCATAAATCCCCACCTAGAAACTATGAAGATCGTGGTGCGTGGAGACAAGGATTCCTCTAGAGTCATCGTGGTAGGGCCAGCACCCTTCTCTCTAACTTAAACCCACGGAAATCAATGCAAATCAACAAATACTTTGCACATCACCCTAAATTCTTTGGAAAACAAAGCATCTTTGCTCTATACTTGACAAAAACTTCAAATGACAAAAAATGCAACACAACTATGCAGCCATGGACCTACAATCCCACAATCAAATCAATACATGTGGCTTCCATGGACAAGCCATCAGATTTGAAGGGATGGGTTGCCTAGGGCATAAATCCACAAACACCTAGATGGTGGACACCTAGGCCCGGATGGCCTTCCGACACTCCACCGACACAATACTTGCCCAAACCTACAATGTCAAGTCTTACAGGGAAGTGTGCTCTCCAATATGAGCTTCACCATCATAGATCTCAGCTCCCAATTCAAGGATGATCCATCGACTTCATCAAAAGCAATTCCAATGCTTCCCATAGTTCAAGCCCCGATATACCTGACAAAAAATAACAGCGCTTATGTAGCCAACAATTTGAATTTGTTGTTGCCCCAACAGTTTCAAGAACCATGGGGATGTAGCATTGGAAATATTTTAGCTACGACGTTTTCTAGGCCATTTTTGCAAGCTATGGTTCATCAATGGGGGAGGTGACTGGAGAGTGATGAACTATGAGAGGCACCCTCAACGGTCAAACTATGAGAGTTGATTCATGCCTAGACCCAGCTTCATATATCAACTGGGACAGAGTCCAGTGGACTGATTAGGACAACAGACTTCTCACCAAGGCAATTATTGTAGGCAATTACTTTGAACCCGCATTTTCATTGCAAGCCTGTGTAATCGTAAATGGCTTTTATCTCTGCTGCAAATCTTCATACCCAAAAATTCATGAAATACAAGCTTTCTTTCCATGCCCATGATTATATCATTCCACTATATCTCTGCCAAAAAATAAACACTACCCCCTTCTTTATACTTTCTGGAGCTTTGCTATTTTAATGCAATGCAATGTCAAGATTTGACAAACGGGTACAAACAATTCGTGACTTTGCCATCAGCCTCCAAAACTGTTTAATGAGTGAAAGAGAGTGCGTAGCTTGGCCAGATTGTGTGGAGCTCTTTGAAGATATGGTGGATTGTCTCAATGTTTGCTTGATCAACGGATCACCCAACAAAGATGCTCCAACTTGACTTAGTGCAATTTGGGCAAACCAAACACTTGCTTGAACGGATTTTGTGATTTAAATTTGAGTGAGTCCAACACTATGAGAGCGCTCAAACCAAATTTCTCTAGATCAAAAATTATCATACGTTGATCCCTCTCTCTCCTTGCTTGGCAAAACAAACAACAATCTCATTTCCCTTCTATGCAATTTGCTTCAATTTCACTTCACTAAAGAAATCAGCGTGTCCTTAGAACTCAAGAGATGCAAAAATCTGACAAGCCCAATACTCATAAATCCCAGCTTCCTTTGCCCACTTGCTCTTCTACATGCTCTCCACGAAATTGGGTGGGTTGACAACCTCACCAGCCCATCTACTGCTTCATATAGCAAGGCTCTGATACAATATAAGATTCATAATAGGCACTTATTCATATTACCATATCAAAAGAATATATAGCATATTACATACCTAGAATAGCTAACTACCTGGTAACAGCAAATCCTAACCGGCAGTTTAATTTAGACATCAGTATGATATGCATATCATTCGGCATATCTTTGTCTTGTTCACTCATGCCAATCCTTGCACAACTTTTGCTTCATAAACTCTTTAAATATATCAAGTCAAAGAAGACTCAAATGAAGTCCCCTTGGGATTGGTACCCAGCAATGCCTAAAAATAGTTGTCAAAATACCAGACAACTACCTTCTAACACACAAAGTGAGGTTGTCTATGTCTTAACCCTTTCCTTTGTTGGCATGTTGACAACTATTATCACACCATGGCATTTTTGTCAACCTTCTAGCACCTATTATCGACAAACCCTTTTTGCATAATCCACAATAACTCTACTTAGCCTCTGCAACTTTAAAGTGTCTGGTGAATCCAAACAAGTTGTTTTATTCCTCAAATGGCCCAACCAGCCCAGCCTTCTGTGCACCTAATGGTGGGGTCTTGGATGAACTAGGTCCTTTGTCATGGGCACGTCTGAATTTCTAAACAGCCTTGCCTTATTTTTGTATGACCCTCACAACCTAGTCCTCTTTCAAAATAGCCCTCTCTCTACTCCAAACAACCCATATTTTTGATCTCATTGCCCCTTTGTTCAAGACGGCCTAGCTTTGCTTTTGGATGGCTTTTTCCAATTGAAAAGAAAAAAAGACCTTTAATGGGCATTAGATTGCATTCACTTGGACAGCATTAATTAGGTCTTTTATGGCATATAGACAAACAACCTTTACTTAAGCTGCTTATACACTGAATAACACTCATTCAAACAGCATGTGCTTGATTGCTTCCTTGGATGACACACGTGAGTGTGGCTCTGCACTTGATTGCTCTTTCTCCAAACAACACACCCCCAAACAACCTTAACTTGATTGCTAGTCCTTAGATGTGGCAATCTTCTGAACAACACACAAACAGATAGTTTCGCTTTGGACAACACTCATGTCTTAGACAAATCCTGGCATGGATGACATGGGCCTGGATGGCGATCTGGTGCTACTAGGCAACCTTCTACATATTCCAAACTGTTGGAGAATATTACATTATTTGGTACATTCTTATGTACCCCATGGTACCTTTATGGTACAATTGTAAATATGTAATAGATTAGGGTGTGAGTCTATATTTTAGGAGTGTGATTTATATTTCCCCTTTATGTATTTGTTCATGTGTAGGATGTGCACAAATGTCATGTAATTATGTGTGCAAGTGTGAAGAGTGAGAATGTGCACGTGTCATGTAATAGAGTGTGCATGTGTAGATGTAGGAGTGTGCAGAGTGTCATAGAGTAGAGTGCACAAGTAAATAGAGAGTCAAGAGTCATGTATACAAGTGGCAAGATGAGAAGCCAAAAAACATGAGAGGTTTGTCTTATACATGGAATAGGAAAGGTTGCATCTCCTGGATATGTGAGGAGAGCAATAGACAAAGAGTCCAAGAGTCACCTTTCTAAGGTTATATTATGGAGACAAAGCTCCATGAAATGTATCTGAATGTAGAGAAAATCTCAAGATTGTATATTTGACTCATCAATAATATTGTGAGTATTTTCTTTCAATAATATTATCATATTGTTGAATGTTATAATGATTTATGTGAGATTTGTATGTGGCTGTCATTTAGAATGTTTTAAGCTATTTTGGTTCATAGCTGTTTTGATTTGCATAGATGTTTTTTTTTGGTAGGCTGCAACTCTGAGCTTAATGTAAAATCTTTGACTCTATTGTAGAAGGTTCGGGGACCTTCCAACACCCCTTCTTCAACCATAATCAAAAACAAAATGTGATATTTGTATGCATTGATATTATTTTATAATTAAGTCTTCATACATATTTTATGATTTATATTATCCTGGTTATTTGGGACCTGCAAGAACCTGGCTGAAAAGCCATCACAAACTATATTCAACTTGATAGATTCCTCCTTGACTGCAGTGGTCCCCTTCTTAATGGCTACCTTTAGATTCGAAACAACACCCACTTTGACTTGAATGGCCTTCTTTTTATGTTGAGCAACATTCTCATGTTGGTCATGAGACTCATTCAAATGGTCTTTACTCTAAACTATACAGCTTCTTTATTGGTTTTCGTTGTCCTCTAAGAAAGGACTTCGAGAGATTCAGATTGGTCCTCAGTTGGACAGTTTGAATCTTGATGGACTTCCTTCAGACAACAATCTTGTTGCTCAAACAGCCTGCTTCCTCAAATGACCTATACATGGGCAATTTGAATCTTGATGCCCTTTCTTCAGACAAGAATTTCTCTTACTCAGACTGCTTGCTTTCTCAGATGACCTGTATCTTTCGGAAAACTTGAGGGGACACTTTATTTTCCCTCCTCCAACTGAAAACACCATAGTTTTTAGTTTTACCTTAATTGTTGAAGCAAGCACATCCCCCAACCACTTCTCTCCCACACTATCCAACTCCTTCGACAACTAGACATGGATTTTGAGCTTGATTTATCCAGGGTAATCCTACTCTGATTTATAAATAGTCTACTGCAGACAGTAGAACTACCTCTCCTTTATCACAAACTAACACTTACAGGACTTTTTATTTTCAATAAGATAATCTTTTAACATTACATTTTGATTCTCTATTTTTAATGCTTTTATTTCCTTTTCTTTGTCTTCTTTATTTTTCTTATTCTAAGGTATTATTTAGTTCTTCATTTAATAATATTTCTATATGTTACTGCCTTCGCTAACTTTGAAATTAACTTATTCCCTAAAAATATTTAGCTGAAAGATCTTCAACATCAATTAAGTTAATATTAGAGTGCACCCTACATAGTTTCAGCTTCAAGTCGTTCACTGGTTTCATGCAAGGCATCCCATCAATTTGCTCTAGGTGCATTGAGTCATCGTCTATCACTTCACAGACACAATATAGCCCTGGACACAAGGTCTTCAACTTATTTGACTTTATTTTATATTTGCCATTAAACTTCAAACCAAGTCCTCTTGCTTGATGACCATTCTCCATGAACCTTTGTCATGCCAATACTTTCTCCAATATTGGGCTAGCCTCCTTCATCCATTGAATCATTAGTTGTCTCTCGTCCTAATTATTTATAAATAGAAGTCATTCCTTGATGCTCTCATGGTCCCAATTTGTTCTCAATAGCTGTCTACAAGATTAACGTCCAAAACTTTGTTGATACCATTACATCTTGCTTGTACATCAACTAGAATGAAGTGTGGCATTGCTCATCTTGTAGATTATCTTGTAAACCCACAAGACTACTGGCAACCTTTCCTCCTAGTTTACTTCCTTGCCCCACAAGATTTCTAGATTATAGGAATAAGGACTTTGTTTGTTGTCTTTATCTTCCCATTTGCAAATCGATATAAAGGATGGGCCAATGTATGATAGATCTTGAATTCAAAGTCAGCCTCTAGAGTACTGTTGGTCAAAAATCTGCCTTAGGTATGGAATGTTTCATCCATGCGCCCTAGACCCGGCCAACATTGAAAGGCTGAAAGGAAGAAATGCCTCCCGTGCCAATCTCTAGAGATGGGCTGGTTCCCTTACTATTCTAACTTGGGGATTTTGAGATTAAGGAACAGGAAAGAGATTATAAATAACTGAAAGGGATGGGAAATATGGCCTCAGGCCAAGTAGAACAGGGGTGATGGACAAGCAACACGATAACTTAATTGCACTCTGAATCAATAGCACTCAACACAGAAAATGTAACAGAAATTAAAACCAAACGCCTTATATGTGCAATTTCCAGAGTTATTCCAGTGTTCACCCTCTATCGGGAGCTAAATCCAGACATAGAATTATAACCCACAAACAAAGCAGAGAATTTAATAGAAATATAAGATAGAAAACATACACACAAACAGGAATTCAGAATTAGTGCCAAGTATTCGCTGTATTGATAGCAGAATTCATGTACAACAAGTTTCTAGCAAAACGTCCATCATATTACATTAGAATTTCTGGCTTTTATAGAGGATTCTGCCTGGGAAACATAAATGCACACCCATAAAACATCGCGGTGGCAGCAAAGATAGGATTTGAGCACTCATTAAACAATAATGAGGCATGGCTTGAAGCTGATGACTTGCTGAAATGCAGTTGCACCTCTTCAATGTGCTGACAGGTTTAGCTGGTGGCGCCGTCTCCTCGCTTGCTGGAACCGCCTTAATGAAAGATAGGATTCTGAAATCCGGGAACATCAAGTCTGGAAGCTTCTCAGACCGACTGCGTTTAAATGGATAAGGATGCGCCTTGTTTCGCTGATGAGAAGCATTTATGAGGAATTCTGGCTGGAGTAGGGAGGGCTAGACTGAAACAAGCGCTTTGCGGATGCAGGCCAACCTACGTTTCGTTGTTTTCTGGCCCGAAATGGGCTTGCGCTCCAAAACTGCAGCGAAATGACTTGCTATCTTAAGAGCAGCGCTGGCGTGGAAAAGTCAAAGGCGCTTGCGCTCCGATTTGGCTCGAAATTGCCTTGCGCTAGGAAACTAGAGCAAAACGCCTTGCTACATTGGGAGGGGCGCCAGAGTTGAAAAGTCAAAGGCCATTTCGCCCAAGCTTGCTCCGAATTTGCTTTGCGCTAGAAAACTGGAGCGAAACGCCTTGGTCCATACTTAGCATTTTTTCTGTTTGATGGGCTGAGCCTTATAACCCCGAAAAGGATTTGTGCTTGGAAAACTGAGCGAAACGCCTTGGGCCCCACCTACGTTTCGCCCAGCCTTTAGCCTGAAATGGGCTTGCGCTCTTGATTTGGGTGAAAAGACTTTGGACCCCACACTGTGTTGGGAGTTGCGCCTTGGTGGAAAAGTCAAAGGTGCTTGCGCCCTTCCTTAGGCCCGAAACTGCCTTGCGCTTGGAAAACAGAGTGAAACACCTTGTTGCCTTGGGAGTAACGCTGGCGTGGAAAAGTCAAGGGCGCTTGCGCCCCTCCTTAGGCCCGAAACTGCCTTGCGCTTGGAAAACAGAGCGAAACACCTTGTGGAAAAGTCAAAGGCCTTTTCGCTCTTCCTAACTCCGAAATCAGGTTGCGCTCCAAGTTTAAGGCAAAACAGAACTGGGCCCCACATTGTATTGAAGCAGATTTACACTAAGTGTTAGAATAGAATGAAGGCGCTTTCGCCCAGTCTAGCCCCAAAAAGGCTTTGCGCTCTCCAGACAGGGCGAAAAGGCATTGCGCTTTCCAAACAGGGCGAAAACACCTTGGCCCACTTAGCATTTTCCTTTTAAAACTGCAGCTGCGCCCAGTCAAGGCCCGAAACTGCCTTGCGCTCTCATTCAGGGGCGAAACAGCCTGGGTGCTACTTACGTCTGCTTCTCCAAAGCTGGGTGTTGCTGCTTTCTGGCCCAAAATGGGCCTGCGCTCTACTTTTGCCCTGAAACCAATTTGTGCTTGGAGACTTAGCACGAAACTACCCTTGCCTTCGAAAAGACACAGACCCTGCCCGATCAGGAAAAACTGCAGCCAACAATTTCTGACAGCAAAAGGCAAGAAACAAAGAATTCATTCTGAAAAAAGAACAGAGTCCCAAGGAAGAAGAGATTACTGAATAGCAAAATATATACAGAGGAAAACAATGTGGCAGGAATGCCAACAAGTACCTCCTTAACAAAATTTCCACTATGATCATCAGTGATCTACAAGGGAAATACAAAAATCTTGTGGTGATTTGTTTATATGTGAACCTTGTACTCTTTGCAAATTATCAAACAAGACTTGTGCTTTTCCCCGATCTATCAATACTTAGTCGCCACACCAATATGTGTTCTCTTCTATAACCAATTGATATCTGAAAATTTTGCAAAGTCTAATCACCACCACTCAAACAATTCTTATAGTTGCAACCAATATAATTGCATGAAATTCCACTTGACTAGCTTAAGTATCCTCTAACACATCTCACAAGGGTGAACCCACTCTTTAGCATTGCCAAAAAGTGTAGGCCACCACAAGTAGGCTAGCTATACTTTCCCTGCAGTGGTGTCAAGTTCCATATGACCACCTACCAAGCCTTCATGGACCTCTTCAAGGATATTCCTAATCTCATCCTTCAATACAACCTTCCCAATACTTAGTCAGGCTCCACTTTGAACAATAACCTATTAACCAATTGGAATGGCCTCAACTTTAATAGCATCTTCTTTTTCAATATGATCATCGTCTCTTTTGGGAGAGAACCCATTGATAAGAAACTATCAATGTGTTCACACTATGACAACATCACTGGAATATGAAGCAACTCTAGATCTAAAGAACCATAATGTATTCTTCATCAACAGGTTTTCCTAATTGTATCCTTGAAAATTGGTTGGCAATGACAGCTTTTACTAAGCCTAACCACAATCTTGAATACAAACTCCTATAACAACATAAATCATTTGCTTAATCGTCCATGAGTCACAGGCTGATCACACAAATACGACACTTTGTGGTCTAAGTAAAACATGAGGGGATTGGCTTGCAAGTAATGTGTAAACTATTAATTGCATTTGCCATCCCCAACACTTCACACTCTATTGTACTATAAGTTTTCTGCATCCTTGACATCAATCTACTGCAAATTAATTTGAGTGATCCAACACATCACTCCCTTCTTGAGCTAACGTACACTAGAGAGCAAAATTATGTGTCTATGTGCACATTCCTTGCTCATTGAGTATTTTTTTCAAATTAACAATAAATTTTCAGTCGCACTTTTCCAATGTCAAGAGATCCTTCCAAATATGGTTCACCTTTTATACATGCAATCTACCCAACATGCCATTGCAGTATAAGCCATTTGTTTGTAACCATTACCTCTGGCACGACCTACAGAACTTACACCTTAATCTTGTATTGTTCTACTCCTAGTAGTATAAATTTAAAAGGCCACTATGTGGGTGCTCCTAATTCCAGGTTTTCTCCAGGAATATGTTTACACTTGATCCCCAATCCATAATCTTGTTCGTCAAATTGTGTTCCAACAACTTAGTGTGAATTGCAGCAATTCTTTTACTTGCACAAAGAATTAACACAACATGATTAGAGTACTCTTTTTTTTAAGGATGTTGCTCTTCATCATTTGAGAACCGCACAATGTATTGACCCACCTTTTGCGATTTGGATATGCTCTAAAAAAGGTTTGTCACCTTCATAGGCACTTATGTTGCAATGTTTAGTTATCGAGTAATCTCTACCTCTGAGTGGGAAGTAGATGGTTTAGGTTTTTCTTCTCCATCTTGACATCTGCACAATTTGCTTCTAAGATGGTTTGCCCTCTACCACGGCTCCACCTCCATCCAGACTTCTTTCCATATTCTCCCCTTCAACCAAATTAGAATACCACTTGTACTTCACTTGTGCTAGTTTGATGTCCATGGTATGCGCCACATTGTCTTCAACATTTATCATATACACATTGCCCCCCATTGCTCACTTGGGGCAGTAATTACCCTTCATGGTTCCCTAGTCAAAACCATCTTCACATCAATCTTCCGTTTTGGCTTATGTTATTCTAGCAATCCATTATGAAATGGCCCTATTCATTACACTTGCACTTGTAAAAGTTTAGTCTCTCATTGGTGTGATGGTATGTTCAACCAACAACACCTCCTTGATTCTAGTTCCGGTTCCTTCTATTTCGTTTGTTTTTAAACCCACCATTAGTATTGCCTCCCTTGGAAGTGTTGGATAGTCCTAATGTGTTTGTGTCTCCAAAACTTGTTGATTTTGGTTATTGTTCGTATCAAAGAGATATTCCTTTTGTTGAGCGCCCTTTGATGTCACAAATTTGCAAATGCCTTTTTCAAACACGTGGAATTGGTGTGTCCCTCAACCTTACAATCAATGAACTAGGGTTCCTTCTTCATTTCTTTTTTGAATTCTTCAAATATATGCATCATGTCCTTGTGGAGGGCTTTAATAAATGTCCCCTCCCCATCTTTATCGACCCAATCAAAAGCCATAGGCAACTATCCAACAATGACCTTCGGATGATATTTTTTATTTTCTAAGTTTTTTGTTCTAACAAGGGCCTCTTGGTATCATGCTGAAGGGACTACTTTCATCTTTTTCCTATACTTAGGAAGAATTTCTCTATAAACGACCATTACTTTAGCCCATGTATCAGCTCCTTTTACAACTTGACTTCCAATCTTCTATTTTAAAACTATTTCTATTTTGCTCTTCCTTGTGTTATAAATCTCAACAATCTCAATGTCATCAAGCAACAAATTGGATTCTTTCTCACAAGTTTCTTGCAACTTCTTCCATATTTGGTGATTATCTTCTTATAGTTCCATGTCCCAATTGATTACAACCCACACACTATAACAAGGAATGGCCTCATTTAGTCCACCTCATTCACTTGCTTCCCTACTTTCCAAATTGTCATGAAATCTATGCATTGTCTCATTGGGTCCTCTTTTCCATAATCTTGGAATTGGAGGCACTCCACTCCACCCCCACTCCCCCAAAACACACTTGCCATTGTCACGACCGGATAATTTGATGCTCGACTAATCGACTTTTCTCCAACTTTTGAGTATAATGTTGTCAAACTTGTCTACCATCTATTATACATCTAACACTCTCTTATCTGATTGTCCTTTAATAGTTGTCATTACCAAGATTCTTGCATTGATTGCCTTAGGTACACGTACAACCATCACTCTTGTGCCTTGCTCTTGTATCATAAATAATGGAACACACTGCCCCATAGTCGCTTCCATGTTGAACTCCTCTCTTTCTGCAACCATCACTCTTGTGCCTTGCTCTTGTATAATAAACTATCAAACACACTGCCCCATAGTCACTTCCATGCCGAACTCCTCTCTCTCAAAAATGACTTATCTCCTTTTGAGGTTGCCACGTACTATTCTATTGTGAAACTATTTTTGCACTCAAATAGACAGCAGCACTTGCATTTTCTTGAGGTGTCTCAACAACCTCTCTTTCCTCTAACAACTACCTTAGAGGACTTTCTTCATCTTGATGGGGCACTATAAAAGGCTACCTTCTATGCTTTCTACTAATTAAAAAGCAGGAAATTTTTGGCAAGCATGTTTTGACTGCATCTTCTGATTAAGGCTTCATTGCATTGTCTTTTGTCAAAACAATCTATTGACATGCTCTCCTTTACTTGACCTTCATGTGGGATGATCTCCCCATTATTGTAGTCATCATTGTCAAAGTGAGATGTATGCCTATCTTCATCAATGTTTGAACAATCAACCCACATCCAGAGAAGCAATGAAACCAAAATATGGCATGTCAATCATTCTAGTCACACAATCAATAATATACAAAGCACAGCAAAATGCAATAGAAGACAATTCAATGGAACTATCAACTTGCATCCACAACCACAAGTATACAACCAAAATAGATTAAGGCATGAGTCCTCGTATTCTCCAACAAGTAGGCATTACAATCTAAGAGAATAGCCATGGTCAAACCTATGGTCAAGACCAAGATGAATGGGTACATATAGTCCCACAGGCAAAGAGTCATGGAAGACAACCGTTGCACCTATCCACCTACCCACACATAACAAAAGCTGAATGTAACCCCAAACAACTATACTATGTATAAGTTATGACATTATTACTTCACTTATTTAATAATATCAAAACAACACAACACAACAAAATATCTCAAAACATAATAATATTTACAAGACTCAAGACTCATGTCATAGATTAGCATGACTGCGTCAACTTTGCAGTGACTTTCTAGGAAGCTGCCATCCAAAGATAAAATCACAACACGCTTGCAATTCATGTAGGATCCAGCTACAAAGGACAACTTGTCAAAAAGGTCCATTGTTTCTCTCCTCTCTAGTTTAGGATCTAGCTACAAAGGACAACTTGGCTAAAAGGTCTATTCTTTCTCTCCTCTCTACTTTTTAGTCTTTGGTATACTTTATGATAGCCATTTCTTCTAGAATGGCTTCCAGGTATTACTTCCAAGCTATTTATAGCCCTTTGGGAGTTATTATCACTACTGCCCTATTGCTATAGTCTTGCACTGGTATATTAATCTTCACTAATGTTTTATGCGGCACAGGCAGGTATAACATCTTCAAGATTACTGTATGGTGTGTTTGGTTTACTCGAGTTGGTACTTGGAGTCCAATGGCCTTTCTCCAGATTTTTTTTTTTTTTCCGATTAGGTGATCGTAATTTCTCTCTTGATGTAAATACTAGGCAATTTTTGCAAAATAAAAAACCTATTTTTGACATTTAAGGTAAGAAACATCGGCATCGTACACACACAAGGATCTCAATAAAATGAGTCTAGACTGCTAACAACCTCTAAATTGGTTGCTAATCCAAGTACAAGGCAGACTCCAAGTCAGCAAAGTTGAAATTTCTAGAAAATTTGGATATGAAAAGATTTTGATCTTTTAAGGACTAAATAAAAAGTAAATAATAAGACAATGAGATGTCAAACTTAAAAAATTTGGACGAAACAGAAGGAAAAACCTCATAAAAGCACAGGCATTGAAAGCATTTTTTATAGATAAACTCAAGTTTCTGCTTTATATTTATACTCTCAACAACAGCAGGAAAATGTTTCTTTTCCTGAAAGGTCTCTGACTGTTTCCAGCATATTACTACATTATAATTCCCTGGATTTGAACGTGACTGCTAAGAAATTGACATTTGACAAAGCCCCTGTCAAAATTTCATGATAATGATTAAAAGAAGGATAAATGCCTGGGAAGTTTTACCGATCCTTTGTGCTCCACGATTTTCGTTTTGTAAAAGTTCGAGGAAATTATCTGCATTGCATAGTCTTAAGTGAGGAATTATAGTTACGTCTAGAAATAATATAAATGGTGCGTACAACATATTTATCTCCTCACCTCCCCCGCCATTTTGGCCGCTTCCACTGCAGTAGAGAGAAATTCCGCTAGCTGGTCCTCTGTTTCGCGGCCACGTCAGATTTACTCAAACTAACTGCCATTATAAAATCGGAAAGCAAAGCAAAAACACGGCATTTGTCTGAACTTACCGCAATCTCCCATTTTGGCGGTAGAAGAATTTGTTTTACACCGTCTGAACTGCGAGGAGGAGCTTTGCGACCATGAGCAGAGATGTGGCCTATTGTAAGGGGAGGCCACGAATATTCTAATTATATTCCCTTCGCTACCAGATTCCTTTAAATTCTTTTTTTTTAATTCCTTTAATTATACTCAGATTCATATGAGAACTTGATACTATTAAAAATAATATCTTTGATAACTGACGCTAGTCGCCCTGGCCTAACAGCTCGTGGTATTAACTGATATTTCATTATTTTAACGTCCTTTTATTTTTACCTTTTTTTTATTCATAGAGTGAAGGACATGCGCCGTGCAAACACATGGTGGCCAGATAGGATTGGCTCCTTATCATTTCATTCAGCTCTTTTGGGCCCGTGAAGAACGTATGGCAACGCCGTGGTCTTTATTCTCATATCTGAATGAACGTGATCCGTTACCTTTCCCATCGAGGAGGACGAGTAGGGTATATGCTGAATTTAATTCGAAAGGGTCCAATAATGTATATATGGAGTTTAAGAGTACGGAAAATATTATTGTCAAGTGGAAATAGTCAGCTGAAATTCCTATGCCCATTTTCTTTAGTAATTTCAACTAATCAAAATTGCAATTTAAAATTTTAAAGCAAGTTATTAATTTTCATTTTATTTTTAATTAAATTAGTTTACTTAGTCTCTCTTTGAGGGACATCTCAATTGTATGTTATTGGCATTTCATCTCGATGGACATCTCAATTGTATGTTATTGGCATTTCATCTCCATAACTTGAGTTTGAATCATGGGAAGGGAAGCCCCCTATTGTTATGCCTTCAAGGACCGTGGCCTACACTTGTTGAATCATAGAGAGGGGAGCCCCTTGTTGCTATACCCCTAAGGAGTGTGGCCCATAGTTGTACTACTTTGCATTGCTTCTAAAACAAAACAAAAATTATAGTTTACTTCTTATAAACATCTTATAGTTTACTTTGCATTATTTCAAGTTTTTACACCAAAAAAATATTTTCCAGTAAATTTATAATATAATGGTGAAAGTAAAAAATGTATATAGGTATAAGAAAAAAATAATTTATTTATTTTAAAAAAACATGGTAGTAGTGCAGTGGTTTTGAGTATGCAAAGTAATTATATTAACATGCATAGGAAAAAAATGTTTCTCCTATAATTTATAATAAAATAACTTTTCAAAAATATAGCAACACTAATAACAAACTCAAAAATGTACAAAAGAAAACATTCATTAATACAGTGAATCAAACTCAATAGCAAAAAATCAATAATAGAAGTAACAAATCTCATTTTCTAAATGAGTACAAAACCTAGCCACTTAGAGAAGGCAAAGTCTCATAACCACTTGGAGAGGGTGAAGTCTTATATGGACAACACATGTGATTTTAGATAATAAATATATCAATTACAACATAACTCTTATATTTATAGACTGAAACAAAGAATAACCCTAACTCTAATGTTCAAGCACCAACTAACCTAACCATAGGGCCCAAGCTAACAATCATATACATAGTTGATGTGGCTATATTAGATTTGTTAAATGGCTTCGATAAAAATGTTTTATCCTCAAAATTAGAAATGACTGGAAAATGCCCTTAGGTCCCCATGTTGCATCTTTAAAAAAAACCTATTACTTGATGAGGAACTCCTGAATCTAGCAAGACTGTGGATTATAGATTCAGAATTACAACATAGTTTCTAGCTAGAGAGTGACTTGTCTTTCTTTATCGAGTATTGGAAGCTCCTTCTAGGACTACATCTTTTGGATTATAACCTATTTAAGGTAAGAAACATGAAAAATAAGATGGATGCGAAAAGTTGGAGGAAACACCAACTGATATGACACTTTCCCAATATGATGAACCAACGTGTAGGGGTCATAAAACAAAGGGACCAATATTGGTTGGACTTGGTCTTCAGGGACAATTGCTTATAAGGTTGGAGACATTAAAAGACTATTTTTTCTACTATAAATTGTTACTCTAAGCAATGCATGTCCTATTGCTACTTCATATAGTTTTGGACCTAGAATAGATATATTTAAGGAGTTGAAGCACAAGTTAATACTGCTACAACAAATCATCTACTTGATCCACCTTGGAATATCCTAGAACATAGTCTATCATTGATGGAGGTCTTTGGTCATACAATGACTCAAATGGGGACATCTTGAAGAGAAATGGTAAGAAGTGTTACACCACAATTTGATTAAGGAAATCCAATGAACCCACTAATATTATTTGTCCTAAGTGAAATAATGAAGGTAAGTACCCATACATGTGTTCACAATCTATGTTTGGTCATTCGATTATGGGTGATAAGAAGATGATATTTCACTAAGAGTGAACAATTGCTTCTAAAAATTATTGGTAAAAATAGGGTCATGATCACTAACAATGGACTTGGGCATGCTACGCAATTTGAAAATAGAGATGAGAAACACCTTGGCAACCTTACTAGTTGTGAAGGGATGTTGTAGGGCACACAAATTAGCATACTTTGAAAGGTAATCCACCACCATAAAAATCATTATTTAACCCTCATATTTAGGAAGGCCCTCGAGGAAATCCATGGAGATGTGCTCTTGTTGGCAACTAGGAATAAGCAAAGGTTGCAGTAAGCCAAGATATTTAATAGTTTTTCCCTTGTTTCATTGGCATACCTCACATTCAACCTTAAATGTATTGGTATTTTCTTTAGTCTAAGAAAATGATTGCTTCACCAATTGATAAGTTTGAGAATCAAGAATGTTCAACCATATGCGATGCATGTAATTCCTATACATTACTAGTCTTGACTATGGAAGACAAAGGAAGATAAAGTTGATCCTCATTGTGGAAAACCCCATCAACACATTGGATCAAGGAAGGAGGTAAAGAGCCAGGCTCCACATAATAAATTATGCAAGCAATCTCAAGGTCTGAATGCCATTCCTCCCAAAGCTATGAAATCCAGTATGGAAGGGGGCTAGAGATGGCATTGACAACAATGTTGTTCTCGGGTTTATGAGATAAAATATTTGTCACCATATTCTCCTTTCCCATATTGTACTCAATGGCAAAATCATAACCAATAGCTTGGTTAATCATTTATTATGTTAGGGACAAAAGAGTGTTAGCTTTTGATGATATATATTAAAGGAAATGCAACCACAATATGTAAAATGAGTAAGCAATGATAACTATATAATAATGGCACCACAATATGCAGAAAAATTTTAAGAGAAACTTTTGTAATAACTCATAAATATGCCATCAATGAAATCTCACGAAAATAGTACAATATTATATAATGGAGGACATGAACACTCCATAAATACATGAAGGAACTATATTGTACTCACTCTAACTAATGCAACTAGTCACTATTGTATCTTCTATCACCTCTCTATATCCATCCTTACTCTTCTATCTCAAAGGCATATATATAGGGAGATAAGTCCCTTGGTCTTTCATATACCCTATGACTCATGTACATGTGGACTACATGCACATTTACATCATTGCACATTCTAACACTTGTGCATTTATTAATATTGCATGGAGTAACCGTACTCTAAGGTAAAATCTTACTCTAGTTATGTACCCAATAATGTAATATACTCCAACACCCCCGTGTATTATATTATTTGGGTATTGAAGACTTTAGTCTTCAATATAAATCTTCATATTTGTCTTCAATAATATCTTTGTCTTGATTTTGGAATTTAAGCTCTTCTTTCATGCTTTTTTCATTGTACCTTTTGCCTATATCAAGATGAATATCTTCATCTTGTTTCTTCATCAAGGCAGTCCGAGTGGCTCTTCATCAGAAAACTATTTATTAATAGCATCTTGAAAGTACTTTCTTTCATCTTCATCTTCTCTTTTCTATCACGCTTCCTTTTACTTCTTCATTTCTTCAATTTTGTTAATGATATATCTTCTTCTTGTTGAGTTAGTATATCATCACAATAGTATTGACTAGTATTGTTATTTTGCTTCTCATTTTGAAAGAATTCAAAAACATTCAATGATAGATATATCATCAAACACTCTTCCAAATTAAATATAATTATATTTTGATTATTCCACCAGGCTCTGAAAAGTACTTTATGAAGATAACCAATTAACGTCATAAAATTTCCTTCCTTTGCTTCCTTAAGAAACATTGAGAGTCTTTATTTTTTACTAGTGGACAAGTATTTGTACCCATCAAAAGTATCTATTACATTTTGAGAATATAATTCCAACTCATAAAATAGTTCATCATTATTGAATGCATTCCTTACTATTCCATCCATGATTCTTATAAGTAATTCTTTGAAGTGGGACTCCTTATAGCTCCCTAGTGTTTTGAGAATGCTTTGAGAATATTAATGTTCAATCTATGGTTTTTGATAAAACTTTACTTTTTCCAAACCTCTAGTTAGAATACCTTTTAATTCCCAAGTATTTAGGACAATTTTGATGGAAATTTTGTATTTCAAAAACTTTGAAGTTGTCTACCTTATGACTCCCTAGTTTGAGTTTATGATCAAGCTTGATAAAACTTTATCAAATCTTAGGTTTTGTAGAAACCCTTATATCTCCCAAGTATTTGAAATTATGGTCTTGATTAAGTGCTTGATTTAAATTTCCTTTTGAGTTGATTCCCTAATGTTTTTAAGATAATTTTTATATAATGATCAACTCCTATTTCACCTTATCTCTCCCTATTGAAATATGTGCTTTTCAATTTGATGAAGTTCTCTATTTTTCAAGACTCTATGGTTGGATTCCTTTTGTCCCTTTATTTGTATATGAGATAAGTATAAGCAATAAATTCCAACTTTAAGGCAATCAATGATTTTGCTTCTTTTATCCTTAACTTTTAATGGTTCAATTTTTCTAAATTCCAATGATCTAAAGTTTGATGTAGTACTCCTTATATCTCCCTAATTTGAAAATTTAGAAAATGTTAGAATATTGAATAACAATATTATAACCCCAAGACACAATAGGCATGCAATGCATTACAAGAAGACTTTAAGAGAAGCTTATAACTTATTGATTATTCCATGGGATCAATTTTGTATAAATATCAAAGTTGATCAATGTGAGTCGTTGGATTACAACAACTCAACAAATCTGAACTAGTCTAAACCAAGAGTCACCTACCTCATGGAAGAGTGGCAACTCAAGTTAGAATATCCTGGTAGAACTTAAGAGAACTAAAGATTTATTCTAACACCCCCCTTAAGTGATACTAGGGGTGAAAGTAACAACAGGAGATGAGTCTTGGCAACAAGGCTTGATGAGGTACTCATGTACAATACTAGTGCTACCAATGAAAAAATGAGTCTCGGGAATATGGCCTTATTAGGTACTCATGTACAATGAACTTACATTTTGGAGAGATGGTGAAAAACCACATGGGAAAAAACCATATTCCAGAAGAAGAATAAGAAGAGGAAGAGTGGAGAGGTTGAAACCTATGTGCACCCTTATAATGCAACTGCATTATCCCAAGTTTGTAATGTAGAGAAGCAAAGGACTTGGTGAAGATGTCTATAATCTGATTATCCAAAATTGCTGCCCTGTACTCTGCCTCTACAACTACCTGTTGTTTTTGCATGACCAAGCAAAGGTTTTAGAATAGTAAATACCTTTAGCTACCAAGCAAGCTTTGTGTTTGTCAATTGTTCCATCAGCTGCATACTTGGTTCGGTAAATCCATTTACAACGAACCAATTTTCTTCCTTTAGGAAGAGGGACTAGATCCCAAGTCTTGCTTTTGATCAAGGAAGAAAATTCATTTTCCATGGCATCATATTTTATACCATTTGCTTCTTTAAAGGATTGAGGATCAGTAGAAATGGATTGATAGACGAGACCAAAACCCATGGAGTGGCTTAGTTTGGATGATGGAAGATCTTGGATGTAAGGTGTGGCCTCTTGAACAATGGTGCGGGCCCATTTTGGCATTGTGGAAGGAGTAATTGGTTTGGCAAGACTTTGAGTTGGAGTTTGAAGAATAGGATCCTCATTTTGATCATTTATCTCAAGGATGGGTTCTTCATCATATTGAGGCTCAACTATTGGAGATGGCTCAAGTGAATCAAGGTTGGTAGAAGATGGAGTTGTATCTGAATATTTGAATCCCTTGAAGTGAAATAGGTGAGCTTTATGATCAATGTCACCTTTGGCTATTAGGGAGTATGGTTCTTGAAAGTCTCTTATCTCAACTCCTGTTGGTGAAAACAAAACTGTTTTACCCTCTGTATAAGTATAAATCTGATAGATAGAGAGAAGATTTGTAGCAATATTTGGGATATAGAGAACATTATTGATATGACCACCATCAATGGTTATGTCACCTTTTCCTTTGACAGGGATAAAGGATGAGTCACCAACTTCAATGCTGCAAGTTGATCTTGAGGAGAGGGAAGTAAATGACTTTTTTGAAGATGTCATATGATGGGTTGCTCCTAAATCTAGAACCCAAGATTTTGATGAACTCTTAACAACTTTACCTTGAACATTTAAGGCTTTTCCAATGTGTTCCTTGATGTCTATTTGGTGATCCTTCATTGCTGCCTCTAGCTGTTGTAGTATTTTCCAATATTTATTTGCAAAATGACCATCCTTTGTGCAATGAGTACAAGTTATAGGGTCTTTTTCTTTCTTTTTGAATTTTTCCTTAGAGGAGGTGGAGGCTACTAATGCTTTTGAGGAGGAGGGGAGAGATCTCATATTTTGCAAGTTTCATTTCCTCTCTAGTTAGCCTATCACAAAACTCTTCTAAAGAGGGCATTTTAAAGCTTGTACCAAGTGCATATTTTGTAGATAAAAAGGTAGTTACATTTGAAATACTCCATTTAACTTTGAAAGAATAAGATAGATGCATTCTTATTCTGTTTTATTTTTTCCATTACCTTTTAATTGAGTGAGGACTTCTTTAAATTTGGTGAGAAAATCAACAATAGTGCTGAAGTCTTCAGGAGATAATGTTGTTACTCTGCCTCTAGCTGCATTGATCTTATTTGATCCACTTTACCAAACAAGTTCTTTAGTTTTTGCCAACTCTCAAATGGAGTTTTACCTTCTGAAATGTGAAACCATAAGTTTTCATTTACATTTGTGCTTATAATACCCATTGTTTCATACATCTTCCCTTTAGGAACAAATATTTCATATTCCTTTTCAAATTCGGGTTGCTTCTCTTCTAGCAAGTGTGTGAGCCATTTTTGAGAAATGAGATTTAATATTTTTGGTTTCCATGTGTGATAGTTATGAGGGGTGAGTGGGTCAATTGTATTCATTTTGCCAAAGAAAACTACAGTGAACCAATATTCCCCCCTTTAACTGCCCAAAAAAAAATATGCAGCAAAAACTCTTCCAGAGAAGACAAGTACTGCACCCCCTTCAAAGAGAACAATGTGGTGCAAGAAATCAGCACCCAGTCACGCCCCCAAAAAAAATATTGTATATATCTTTTCTACAATGATGGTGGAGAGCCTTTAGAAGAGGCTTTGAAGGGTATATTCATAATATAAATATGGATTCTGTTACAATATATGTGAACCCTTTTGGATGATACAAATACAAATATACAGAAAAATCCATGCTAGAGAAAATGAAGATCAAAGCACTTCTCTTCCTTTTGCAATAACGGACACCACTATTCTTATTTTTTGCTGCGTCTGCTGCTAAGACCAAAATAGAGACGATGCCCTATAAAGACGTCTCGATTTGAGATCCAGTGAAAATGAAATATCACGGTTGGTGCCTTCTTAGTTTTCTACGAACTAAAACTAGAAAGAGATGCGTCATTCTCCAACGACGTCAAGGGGCTAGTGACGCCTCCCAAGATGCGTAAGGGGTGAACCAGCAAAGTAGAGCTCTACAAAAAATCTTTCGACCTCCAAGCAGCAATCGATGTGGTCACTGTCTTGACACTGTCACAGGGTGAAGATGATCAGAAGTTGAGTTTCGGTGCTTGGATGAGAAGGCGAGCCCAACAACAGATTTACGTAGGCATCAAAAGAATCCAGTATCTCTTGTTTAAAACAAAGGATGTAGTTAAATCTTTTTTGCAAATTTAAACTTACATCACTCTCGAGCAGCCTTTGATTTCCAAAAACTAGCAAGTGCTAAAGCTTTGATGCATGTCCTCATTCATTGCAAAGAGGAGACAGATTCTGCGAGTGAACCAGGAGCTTTGAATAGAACATATTTCTAGAAATGAACGTCCAAGAAGATATGGTTTTGTAGAGGACACGGGAAGCTTTTATAGCTGACGTCGTGCAGTAGCAGAGAAGAGTCGTTGAAGAGCTTCCACGATCAAGGACAAATATAGAGAGAAGAGTCGTCGAAGAGCTTCCGTGATTTGCTAAAAAAATTTGATTGGATCCAAAGGACCGTTACAAACTGAAGCACCGAGAGGGCCTAAAAACTGGGGTGGTGCTAAAAGAAATCGGGCGCTGGCTCCCTGAGATATAAGCGAAGACAAGGCACCAAAAAATGTTTTTTTTGACCTCGAGAAGGGTGTTGGGCACCAGAAGGTGAAGTGACTTCAGTCAGATACGAACACTGGAAAGGAAGATATTTCGAGATTTCACCGAGTTACGAGAAGCACATAAGTACACTGGATGGACGCCAAGCAAACTGACATAAATTTGTCAGTAGAGGACGTCGTGCCAAAGTAATGGGCGTTGGAGAGCCTCGAGATAGAGGCACTGGATATCCCAAAAAAAACACACCCTAAAATTAAAACAAAAATTCACAACGTTGTTGCTGCTAGTGGGTGCGGAGAGCCTCGTGACAGAGGTGATGGATATCTAAAAACACATACCAAAATATGAGGGCAAACCTCCAATGGTGCTGCTGCTTGTGGGCGCTAGAGAGCCTCACAACGGAGGTAGTGGATGACCACAAAAGGGCCCACAAAAAAGTGAGGGTAAACCTCACGTAGATGCTGCTAGTAAGATGTTTAAACAGCAGCTAAAAGCCCACGAGTGTGGGTAAAAAAAAATCTCTTTGGATATTGAAGCTTCGTGGGCCAAAGGCAAAAAAATATATATATATTTTTTAAATTGCTTGCCATGAGATCTATAAAAAGAGAATAGAAGAACACAAGCTGTTTTAAAATAATATGTCAAATAAACAAATAAGTTAGTCTCTTAAAAAATATGAAAATAAGAGGGAGACTCTGATTTTTTGGAGAATATGATAGACTGAACCATACAAGAAACTTCATAAGGCAAGAAATTCAGGAATGCAAGCATTTGTCAGGGCTATATACCATGTTAGAATATTGAATAACAATATTATAACCCCAAGACACAATAGGCATGCAATGCATTACAAGAAGACTTTAAGAGAAACTTATAACTTATTGATTATTCCATGGGATCAACTTTGTATAAATAGCAAAGTTGATCAATGTGAGTCGTTGGATTGCAACAACTTAACAAATATGAAGTAGTCTAAACTAAGAGTTCACCTACCTCATGGAAGAGTGGTAACTCAAGTTAGACTATCCTCTTAGAACTTAAGAGAACTAAGATTTATTCTAACAGAAAATGATAATATTTGTAAAATAATATTTCAATTTTTCAAAGGTAGAAAATGTTAAATCTCCTACTTTAATTATTTGCAAATACTATGATATTTTAGTATTTGATTCTCAATCTAATGCAATTTGAAATTTCTCTTAAGGATATAATCTCCTTGTTTAATTGCTTTCTAATCAACTAAGTTTGTAATTTCTCAATGCACTAATAAATAAACTCAATCATATATCATGCACCTTATAACTCCTTATACTTAAAGAAAGCAAGTATTAAATCATGTAAAAACTATAACTTTCTTGCAATGTGAAATGCGCGAGTTGATTGGCTTATGTTTTGACTCCTTTATTCAATATTCGAGTGTTGTATCTATTCCAATATACAACGTATGATGTTGTTCATTAAATGAGTTTTGTTCTCTTGCACACCTTAGACTGTATTACCTTCTCTTTCAATGTTGTTGGCCTCTATGAAAGCTCTCTCTTCTTGCTAAGTGGTGTGAATGTTAGACGGTGTTATACTAGCGTAGGTGTTTTGATAATGTAGACGTTATATTGGGCCTTGAATAATGATTGAGCATTACTTTAGGATGAGCCCTCTTTCCTTTGAGAAGATGTTAAATTTTAGAGGTATTTTTGTGTATATGAAGATGCACTTCTCCCTTATGTCAAGTGGCATGATATTCCTTTGCTTGAGGTGGAAAGTGGAAGGTCTTTCCCTTGCATGTAATTAAGCTTTCAACATCTTATTTCTTCAACATTCTTGACAACTATTGCAAGTTGTTTTGGCTTACAATGTGCTTTATCCAGCGAATGGTGGTGCTCTTCTCCCATGAAGGTGGTTCTCCTTTAGTTATGGTGGCTCTAAGGTGTTTCAACATTTTTGTCTAGGTGGCAATTTCGTCCAAGCTATTATCGTTGTTTGCTTGGGTAACGTGCCTTGCTGCTTACACTTTGCTTTTTACATTTTTCTTCTTGCAACTAGTGATGTGTTATACTGCCTTGATAATGATGTTATGTTACCCAACTTGGTCTCTTCTCTGTTCCAGGTTCTTATTGCCCCTTGAGTGCTACTTTCATGAGACCTATGATGCTAAATCTGGTGTCTTTAGACACCTTGAAAACTGTGCTATTGAGTCCTTAGTTTGTTATCTTCCTCCACTTTGAAGTTTTATCTTTGAACTTGGTGATTTGGTTGCTTGAATATTGTAGTATATTGCTATTTGAGTGTTTTAGAAATCTTCAACTTTTGCCCTCCTTTTTTACATTGGAAAGGACAAGACCGATGCAATTTTGTAATGTAAATAATATTGTAATAATTAAGATAAGATATCTTAATTTGCACCTTCACTTTGAGACCTTTAAGTCTTCTTTTTGAAGCTTTCTTTTTTATTTTAGTATGGTAGCTTCTCCTCTATTCCTTGGTGGTTATAATGCACCTTTTTATGGCTTATCTTCACAAAGATTTGTTGTTGTTCACCTGTGTTTAATAGTGTCTTTTAACACTCCAAATCAGCCCTTCTTGTGCACTAATATTTACATTATACCATAAGGTACCATGGGAGTACATTAGCATGTACCAAATAATGTAATATTTTGCAACAATTTGATCTTAGATAAATTTACCTACAATATAATCAGGCATATTTTCCAACATCAATCATTTTATCAACCTCCTAGACTCCCATTTACGAAACTTCTTCCTCTAGAGGACCACCACTAATTATAAAGTCTCAAAAAAAATACAAGGGTACCTCTAATATTTGTTGAAAACTTGAGAATACCTTGACCAAAATATATCTTCTTCCTTAAAACCTCTCAAATTCATAGATTCAAACTCTTAAGTGAATAAATTATACCTCGAGATATAAATCCTATGACTCTTCACTTGCTCTCTTTCCCTTTAGGGTCAAGCACTTCATAATATCATTCTATAAGGATGAAATTTTATCCACATCTATGGTTGGAGAGCTCCCCCATACAACATAGGCTATATCGATGGTACTTTTATCAAATTAATTATAATTTATAATGGCTCAATTAATGTATGAAACCTAAAAATCATTAGCAATTTTGGGTTAACTCTATAAAATTTAGAGAAATCTAATATTTTCTTTCAAGCATTCAATGATAAAAAGTGTAAGGCTAGTGACATGATAATCTTACCTATAAAAGTCAAACCATGCATACATAATACCCTTTCCATGTTATGCCTTATGAATTGACCTATAATATACTTCTTGGTAGGCCTTGGATCCATGTGATGTGGGTTATCTATTATATTTTTCATCAACACCTCAAATATGAATATCAAGACATTCTAGACAACCTAATTTTTTTTCTTTATTTCCAAGCAATCAAGGTTGAGAACCTAAAATCTCATCTTTACCTTTCCCTCAATCTTATCTTATTTCTCTTCTCAACCTTCTATCAATGATGCCATAAGGTCCTTAATTATGAATCCTCAATCTAATCAATCTAATTATCAATCTAAATATCAAACTTATAATCAAACCAATGTAAACAATAATGGTATAGAAGTTCAAAATAATAACTAATCTAAAATTAAAAATATTAATCAAATCAATATTAATAGTACAAATTAGGATAATTATCAATCGATTATGGACCTATCTAAGCTCCCTCCTTTTCCCTAAATAATAATTTGACCTTCAAGGAAGGGTCAAATGGTATGAATAGGAAGTTGTTCCTTTATTTGTGTTGGTACTACTAATGACAACAAAACTTGTGGTAACAACAATATTATAGTTAAATTATAGTATGATTCTTGCTACTTTTTAGACATACGCACCATACCAAAGCAAATGCTTTTGAATATGGGATATCGAGGAAAAGCACTAGGCCTTCATGAATAGGGCATCAAAGAGCCCTTAAATATTAAATCTTGGCTAGGACACTATTGGATAAGGTATATCCCTAGTCGTAGTGAGCCACTACCCATTTCATGTTTGTTAGATAGTGATGATGAATCCAATATTTTGTTTGAGGAGTTTCATGATGACACAATTTTGATAAATGGTTTGAATTGGGATGAGGATGGCAAGTATCCTTTCCTCTATCTAGGTCCTAGCTTTTACCAATATACACACATAATAAATGTGAATGTTCTAACTTTAGCCTGTCCCAAATTGATTTCCAATGAAAGTGACTATGAGATGGAGGAAATTCCTCACAATCCTCCTTGAGATGGTCCCTCTAACTATCTCATTCAAAACAAATTTTATTTTAGAGTATATTTTCACCAAATAGCTAATATTATTGTTTCACAATCATCTAGGAAAAGCACTAGGCCTTCATGAACAAGGCATCAAAGAGCCCTTAAAGATTGAATCTTGGCTAGGACACTATGGGATAAGGTATATCCCTAGTCGTAGTGAGCCACTACCCATTTCATGTTTGTTAGATAGTGATGATGAATCCAATATTTTGTTTGAGGAGTCTCATGATGACACAATTTTGATAAATGGTTTGAATTGGGATGAGGATGCCAAGTATCCTTTCCTCTATCTAGGTCCTAGCCTTTACCAATAAACACACATTATAAATGTGAATGTTCTAACTTTAGCCTATCCCAAATTGATTTCCAATGAAAATGACTATGAGATGGAGGAAATTCCTCACAATCCTCCTTGAGATGGTCCCTCTGACTATCTCATTCAATTTTTTTTTATTTTAGAGTATATTTTTACCAAATAGATAATATTATTGTTTCACAATCATCTAATTATGACTAATCATCTTTAGATATTGTAGACCTTGAGACCCTAGAAGTACTACTTGCTCACTCTCAATTAGAATATGATTTTTACATCTTAATCGATGAAATATTAACATTAATATTAGGACTCATGACAATACCAATAACCCTAAGCTAAGGAAGGTCTTAGCCTCAACTGAATATGAGTATAGTAAGCTTTTGATAGACTTTAGTGACACCTTTATATGTTCCTATACTAACATGCTAAGACTCAATATCTCTCTAGTCATTCATCACTTAGTCATGACATTAAATGCTAAGCACATTAACAAAAAACTATGAAAAATACATTTTAGATTCCTCTCACTTTTTGAGGGGATTTAAAAACTCCTCAATGTTGTATTTATCAAATAAATTGATTATTTTGACTAGATATGTAACATTATCCCTATGGCCAATAAGAAGAGCAGTATTAGAGTTTGTACCAACTTTTGGGACATTAATAAATAATGTACCTAATATGAATTTCCTCTTCCTAACATCGACATGATTATTGTATTTGCTACATGTTATGGAATGATATCCCTAATGGATGATTTCAGTCACCCCTAAATATGAGTCTAAAATTGATTCTACTACCCTCAACAAAAATTTTGTTATCAAGTCATACTCTTTGACCTAAGGAATGTAGGAGCAACATGCCTAAGAAGCTTGTTGTATATCTTCCATGATATGATGCATGACATTATGGAAGACTATGTTGAAAATATTCTTTGTTAGCATCTAAATTGAGAATATCATACCTATGACTTTAGACACATTTTTGAATGGTTGAGGGAGTACAAGGTATATTTGAAGCCTCAAAAGTGCATCTTTGGGGTGATATTTGGTAAAATATTGGGATTTATTATATCTTGATGTGGTATTAAATTAGATCCTAACAAATTAACAACTATAGTTGACATATTACCACTTCAAACATTAACCCAACTCCAAATCCTCTAAGGCAAGCTCTAAGTCACAAGGAGGTTAATCTCCCAACTAATTTACAATTGTCAATTCTTCTCCAAAATCTTAAGAAGGGATGTTGACATTAAGTGGGATGTTGAGTATCAAGCAATTTTTAACACTTTAAAGTCCTATCTCCTGATCCCTCCTATCCTCATCCCTCCTAATCAATATAAACCTTTGTCATATCAATGATAGACAGTGATTTAGGGGATATGTTGGCATAGTATGTTGACCAACATAGAGAACGAGCAGTCTATTATATTAGTATAAATTTAGTTAATTATGATATCCATTATACCCACTTAGAAAAGCTCTACGTTGCTATCATGCTTACCTCACAAAAATTTAGACACTACATGCTTAGTCACAAAACCTTTTTTATTGTAAGGATCAACACCTTGCAATATCTTATGACCTGCATCTTTTAGGATGAAACATTAAATAAGTTATTGCCTTTATTTAGTTTGATATTTGAAAGGATCAACCCCTTGCAATATCTTATGACTAGTCTGCATATTTTATGATGAACCATTAAATATGTTATTGTCTTTAGTTAGTTTTATCTTGAGTTTATCAGCCAAAAGTTTGTGCAAGGATATATTATCACTGACCACCTAGCAGTTGTTCCCCTAATAGTAAGCCATCCCTTAGTTGAAGATTTTTTGAGTCAATCTATATTTATCCTAAATGTAGACCAATCTGACTCTTGGATCTTGGACTTTGATAGTTCTCACTAAATCAAAGGAGTAGGGATAGGAGACATCTTGATCACTCAGAAATAACTTATCCCTATATATTTCAAGCTACAGTTCTCATAGAATAGAAATAACATGGAATATGAGGCTCTAATTCTTGGAATCTCTATAGATTTATCTCTAAAAGTTAGGATCCTCTCCATCTTTGGAGATTTCTAGCTTGTGGTCAATTAGGTCAATGATGTATATTAGACAAATGATAAGAATATTATACCTTCTAAATATAGTAAGCAAGGCATGTTAAGGCATTGAAAGTGTCCATTTGGTGGAGCTATCATCCACATAGATGTCCAAGAGGCCAATATAGAATAAGAGGCCCAAGAGGCTAGTATAGAAAAAAGACCAACAAAGCGGCCAACATAGCATAAGAAGCCTAAGCTACTAGTATAGCCTAAGAAGTCAGCTTAGCTTAAGAAACCTAAAAGGATAACATGGAATATGAGGATCAAGTAGCTAATATAAGAGGAAAATACCGCATTCAAGTGGTCAAAGTACAAGAGTTAAACTAGTCATCTACTTAGCCTGCATAAAATCCAAGCACTTAGCATTATAGAGAATCAAGGCAATTAGCTAAGGAGACAACATAGCAGATAAGAGTGTTGCTAAAAACTAAAGGTGCATGAATGGTATTCTATCTAATAGCAAGTGCATAAGCAATAATGTGAATTCCATCAAGAATTAAAGCCTACTTTGTTATCATATTGATCCATCCAAACCTATGAGAAAAAACTCTAAGTGTAGCAGGAGAGAAGCCTAAGGAGCATAGACATGCTTCATAGCAGAGAAGCCTAAGGAGCATAGGCATACTTCATAGCATATAAGCCTAAGGATCATAGATATGCTTCATAGTAGAGAATCCTAAGGATCATAGATGTGCTTCATAGTAGAGAAGTCTAAGCAACATACATGTGCTTCACAGTAGAGAAGTCTAAGGGATCACAAGTGACATTCATATCTAAAGGTATCAAAGAATTCAAATATGAAATAGCACTAAAGCAAATGCTTTACCATAGTAAATGTGTCACCATAAAAAATGCTTCACCATAGTAAATGCTTCAATCATTTCATTCAATGGACATAACCGTAGGCATCATTATAGTTGCCAAGTTTCGAGTCAAAATATGAGGAAGAGAACTTCAAACCTTATGAAGTTGAAACACCTTCTATTTTGAGAACTACGCTTAGGTTAAAGTGTGAAAGGAGGAGAGATACAAGTTAACACACCTATTCAAAGTGTTTCATAAAGAAAGGTATGTTGATCTACCTTTCATCTTTTTTATTAATTGGAGGGAATACCAGATATTTAAATTTGAAACTTTATTATATTGCTAAGTAGGGAGATATAAGACTTCCTACTTATTAAAGTTTTGCAATTCATTTATTTTTTAGAAGTTATTAAAACAATCTAAATTTATGGAGTGATAAATATTACTATTAGTTTCTTAATATTTTAAGGTTTGAAATTTTAATACCATGAAGATTTAAGTTTTGAAGATTTAAAGTTTCTTTTTGAGTGATTTTAGTTATTAAAGTTTTGGGGAGTTAAAAGTTTTTTGAAATTTGAGGATTTTTAAGTTTTGAAGATTTTTAGATTTAAAGTTTTTTGAGTTTTTTGAATAATTAATTTTTTTAAAGTTTTTGAAAATTGTAATTGTGCAAATTTACCTTAGTAGGGAGTTAAAATGAGTTCTACACCAAAAGTATAGAAAACTTTAAAATTTGCAAATTTCATATTTGAGTTATTTCTTAACTTGGGAGATATAAGGAGTTCTACTTCAAAGGAATTGAATTATAAACTCTTGTTATTATGGAAGACAATATGAAATCCAAAATCAAGAAGGAAAGACTTGAAGTTATAAAGTCTAACATTGGTAAATTTATCCAAAAATCTAAGGGTAAGATAGATATGGTAATACAATTTATCTATAGAGAATCTATAGATGAAAGTTTTGAGACATTTGAATACTATCTACATTCAAAGCTTGTTGAAGCAATTGATAACTCAAAGGATGATATTATGATACCTATTGATATAGGTAGTGTAATGTATATGGCATTGTTTTCACTTGAACTTCATAAGATGAAAATTTGAAACAAAAGAAGTTAATTGAAACCCTAAAAAGGAAAGTAGAGATTGATACAATTGAATCAACTAAATCATATCTAAAAACAATGTTTCATTCTTCATGCAATATTGACATTCCAAGTTCATCTAATTCAAGAAATTATTATGATGCTCTAAGTGAATGTTTAGAAGATACAAGACAATATCAAGATTATAAGAAAACTAGATCAAATGAAGCACATGATCTAGAGGTTAAAGACAAAGAAAAAGTTCAAGCTATTCATGCAAACAAACTTGAAACCAAAGAAGAAGATCAAGCAATTCATGATCGTAATCATAAAGATACAAAGATTGAAGATGAAGGAAAATTTGGAGCAGAACTCAAGCAAGAGGCTGAAGACAAATCTTAATAAGAGGTTCATGAATAATGCAAGGTTACATGAAGATCAAATATGAAGATAAATATGAAGACCAATATTGAAGGCTAAAGTCTTCAATAACCAAATAATGTAATACATGGGGGTGTTGAGAAATATTACATTATTTGGTACATGCTAATGTACCCCCATGGTACCTTCATGGTATAAATGTAAATATGTAATAGTTTAGAGTTAAATATTTAGTTTATATGTGTGATTTATATTTTTTCTTTTATGTAAGTGTCAATGTGCAAGAAATACACAAGTGTCATATAAGAGTGCAATGTGGAGGAAATGCATAAGTATCATGTAAGAGTGCAATGTGCATGATATGCACTGAAGAGGATAAAGTAAATCTAGAAAAATAGTAAATATAGAATCAAAGAAAAAATGAAGAAGATAATGGATACACACATAACATAGTATTTCACCTAGGAAACCCTTACAAGAAAAACCCAACATAGTAATATCTCCTTATTGTATAAACTTAACCGTATCCAATACAATAATGTTCATATCTCATCTCTCTTAAAATCCTAATGCAAGTGTAATTAAATAACAACAACATAAGAATAAATTTTACAATACCATTGGAAAAAAACCATGGGTTCAAATATTTAACCCTAAACAACCCATATGGGTCTAAAAATAACTTAAGAAACCCTAAAACTTCCATCGAGGGTTGCCACCCTCAAACCCTTACTTTTTGGGGGCTACTATCCCCAAACCCCGATGAGGATACATGGAGAGTGTCTAGTACCTTTTAGAGTTAATCCTACCAGAATAACATGGAAAATATTCAACATATTTCCAACACTATCCCACTTGTTGAATACTTTCCATAGGGGTCAAAAACTATCAAGGACAACCATACCCATAGATATTCTACACCAAGAAAATTTTTGAGCAGGTATAGCCTTTGTTAATGAATCAACAACATTATTCTCTGTATCAACTTTCTCCAGCATCACCCAATTTCCTTCAACCATATCTTTCACAAAATGGTACTTGATATCAATATAATTTTTGACCGATCATGAAAACCAAGATTGTTGGCCAAAAATATTGTACTTTGACTATCACTATCAATTCTCATAGCCTTATGCTTAAGACCAAATGTTGAACATAACCTTTGTAGCCACACTGCTTCTTTATAGGCATGAGTTATTGCAATGTACTCTGCCTTTGTTGTGGATAAAGCAACCATTGATTACTTTTTACTCATCTAACTTGCTACCCCTTCAAATAGTCTAAACACATAAGCATTTGTGGCTATTCTCTTGTCCATATCTCCAACCCAATCAACATCCACAAAAGCTTGTAGATTTACAATATTATTATCTCCAAATTTTCCTTGGTAATAGATAGCATAGTCTGAAGTTCCATGCAAGTATTTTAAGATCCTCTTCAAAGCAATCTAATGATCCTTTCTAGATTGAACATATATCTACTAACTACTCCCACTGCATGTGAAATATTAGGTCTAGTAAAACCATTACATACATCAAACTACCAACAATGCTAGCATAAGTAACATGATGCATTTCTTCAATTTCCTCATCTATTTTAGGATATTGTTCAATAGATAACTTTTGACCAATAGGATATGGAGTACATACTAGTTTACAATCATGCATCCTAAACCTCTATAGTATCAAATCAACATATTTCCTTTGATTTAACCACAAATTTCTATTTGTACAATCCCTTATTATTTCCATACCCAAAATAAATTTGCAACACCCAAATCCTTCATGTCAAATATAGAAGATAACTGATATTTTAGTGACTTTATCATCTCCTTATTATTACCAATTAACAACATGTCATCCACATACAAAACAATGATAACAAAATTTTCACCTTGTTTAAATACACACACAAATATGCTTCGCTTTTTTTGAGCCCAAGTGTTAAAACAAACCTATCAAATTTTTGGTTCCACATTATTGAAGATTGCTTCAAGTTGTATAGAGACTTTTTCAATTTTCATACCAAGTCCTCCTTACATTTTATCCTAAAGTATTTCAGTTGTGATATATATATATATATGTCTTCATCAAGTTCACCATGTAGAAATGTTGTCTTTACATCCATTTGTTCTATTTTAAGATCAAAAGCAGCAGAAATAACCAACAAAAATCTAATTGAAGTTAGTTTAGCCACAGGAGAAAAAATCTCACCAAAGTTAGTTCCCTCAACTTGAGAAAATTATTTTTCTACCAGGAAAACCTTGTACTTCTTTGGATTTCCTTCTAAATTTTACTTCTTCTTGAATACCCACCTACAACCAACCGATTTTCTTCTAGGGGGTAATTTCACCAAGTCCCATATCTTATTTTTATCCAGGGATTCAATTTCTTCCTCCATAGCCCTTTTCCAATACTTATTGTCACTTGACTAAAGTACCTCCTTTACAGTATTGTGTTCTTCATTAGTAATTGATATATTAAATGCAAAATAAAGACTTGAAGGGCTATATATTTCTAGGAGTCTTCTCACTCGATCCGATCTCCTAAAAATTGGAGTTCAAGTTTTGCATCTTTAGCTTCCTCCTCACTTTCTTCCTCTAAATTTTCCTCTTTAGACTCTCTCCGTAGTTCATCTTCTTTTGTAGCACCAAGTTCTACCATAGGTTATTCCTCCTATTCTAATTTTACTTGAACTATTTTAGGTTCTTTGTTTGGTTGCATTTCCTATTTTTAAATCCCTTTTGTTTCTCTAAAGATCACATTACAATTGTAAACAATCTTCTATGTTTTTGGGTTCCACAACTTATATCCTTTAACACCAATACTATAACCTACAAATATGTATTTTTTAGATTTATAGTCTAGCTTAGTCCTTTTCTCTTTTGGGACATACATATAAGCATCGCAACCAAAAACCCTTATATGAATGAGAGAGGGTTTCTTACTAGTCCACACTTCCTATGGATTCTTGTCCACCAAAGTTGAGGTAGGAGATCTATTGATGAGGTAACAAATAGTTAACATGGCTTCTACCCAGAATTTTCTTTCTAACTGTACACCACTTAGCATGCTTCTGGCCTTATCCATCAATATTTTATATATGTATTCTGCAACTCCATTCTTTTATGGAGTATACGAAGTTATTTTTTGCCTTTTTATTCCACAATCCTTGCAAAATTTCTCAAATTCATTAGAGCAATACTCACCGCCATTATCACTTCTCAAAACCTTTATCTTTTTCTCTATCTAATTTTCTATAAGAGCCTTAAACTCTTTAAATTTATTTAAAACATCATATTTGTTCCATAAAAAATATACCTAGGTATTTATTGAAAAGTCATTTACAAATGTAAAAAAATAGATAGATTTACCTAACAATGGTACTTTTGTAGGTCCAAAAACATCACTATACACTAGATGCAAAATTCCTTTAAACCTTGTAGCACTATTAGGAAACTTGACTCGGGTTTGCTTTCCAAAAACACAATGCTCACAAAAATCAAAATTTAATGAGCAATAAAAAATTCCTTCAACCATACCTTTCATTTTAATGTTTGAAGGCTTTTATCACCAATATACCCCATGCGTTGATGCCACAATATTGTATTTGATACAGGAATACTTAGAGTCACTTCTACTATATTATTATCCTCTACAATTGAAGATTTATTGTAATCAATACTTATAGTACTAGCCTCAAGTTTGAACAAATTTCTTGTATGAACTCCCCTTGCCAACACCAAGACTCCATGAGCCATCTTGTAGCTATCCTTATTGAATATAATAGTCACACCCATGTCATTGATCTTACTCATAGATATCAGATTTTTTACCAAACCTAAAATATGCAACACACCAGGAAGGGTTTTAATTATTCCATATTTTAACCTTAAATTGAATATTCCTCAACCTATTGTTTTATATGTCTAATTGCCTCTCAGAAGACTTCACCTTAATTTATCTTTTCATATTCATAGAACCCCTCCCTATGAGGAGTCATATGAAAGGAAGCACTTGAGTCAATCAACCATGAGTCATGGCATTCACTTTAGCATGTTGTAGCTAAGAATAAGTCCCCTGAATCTTCATTTGTGGTTTTTGTTTCTGTAGAATTTCCTTCATCAGATGATCAACTATTATCAACCTTTTTATATTTGTAGTCTCTTTTATAATGCCCTATTTTACCACACTTCCAACATTTTCTCTTTTTTGGAGCAACAAATTTACCCCTAGATCTTGATTTTCTTTCTCCTGATTTATTTTTGCTTCTTTCTTGAGAACGACCTCTCACAACCAAGGTATCCTTTTGATGATAATCCTCATAATATTTTCATCTTATTTCCTCATATAACAATGTTCCTACTATATCCTCTAATTTCAATATAGAAGTAGTATTGGTGGTGATAGCCATAACTAGGTTATCCCACAAATCAGGTAATGAACAAAGTAAAATAATACACTTTTTATCTTCATCCAATTTTATTTTAATAGAATTTAATTAACTTACCACGATGTTAAAATTATTCATATGTTTAGCCACAAAGTCATCATCATTCATCTAAAGTGAATACAATTTCTTTCAAAGAAAGAGTTTATTTACCAATGACTTGTCTAATATAAAGTTCCCAACTTATCCCATAACAACTTTGTCATGGTCTTTGTTGATACATTCAACAATACCAAATCAGATAAGCACAATATGATAGAACTCCTTACCTTCCTATTGATATTTAGCTAATCCTCATATGTCATTGATGTTGGTTTTATTCCCAAGACCATAATCCACTGATCTCTATCAACCAATAGATCCTTCATCTTGAGTTTCCTAACTCAAAATTTTATCCATTAAATTTTTAAATCTCTACTCATGTGCTTCCCATAATTTTCCTTTGCCCAAATTCTTTCACGTATATATCCCACTCAAGAATTAATTTATCATAGGGTTGAAACCCTTACTCGAACAAAGATAAAAAACCTAGCTCTTATACCAAATGAATATCAAAAGGCCCCAATAAACTAAATCTAGAAAAATAGTAAATACATAATCAAAGGAAAAATAAAGAAGAAGATAATAGAGACACACAACACAATATTTCACCTAGGAAACCCTTATAAGAAAAAACCCAACATAGTAATATCTCCATATTGTATAAACTTAATCATCTCTGAAGAACACAAGCTTATATTGAGAAGGGGGGTGAACAGTATAAGATCAAAACTTTTACATTTCATTCCAAATGATAACAACAATAATATCAATACAGTAAATGAAACAATGCACAAATCATCACACACATGAGAGACAGAGATTTAACATGGTTCACCCAATGTGGGCTACGTCCATAGAGAAAATCTTTCTTATAAAAAATTTCAACCAATCTCTTGGGAACCAATTCTCTATTACAATATTTATGGGCACCAACCCAAAGGAGACACCAATCCCCTATGCTCAAGTTCGTGGACCTCTATCCATAGGAGACACCAATCCCCTTATGCTCAAGTTCATGGACCTCTATCCATAGGAGACACCAATCCCCTCTTATCTACACTACTTCAAGCCTTTGCACAAGGCTTGCTTCCTTCTTCCCCAAAACCTACTTTCAAATATGCTCAGATCTGCTCTAAGTCTACATACAAGACTTGCTCAAATATGCTCCAAGTCTACACAAAGACTTGCTCAAATATGCTCATCAAAACCTACTCTCAACTCTTGCTAAAATTTGATCCAAGTCTACACACAAGAATTGCTCAAATCTGCTCACCAAAACCTGCTCTCAACTCTGCTTAGATATGCTCTAATTTTACACACAAGACTTGCTCAAATATGCTCACCAAAACTTGCTCAATGCTGCTCCAAGCCTAGACATAAGGCTTACTCAATTCTGCTCCAAAACCTACTCTAATATGCTCATAAGGCCTGCTTATAAAGCATGCTCAATCCAACTCTTAAAACCTGCTTAAATCTACTCCAAGCCTTCTTACAAGGCTTGCTCAAATCAGCTTACTATCACTGCTCAAACCAACTCAAATATGTATCAAACAAACCTTCTCAGATCTGCCTCAATCCTGTTCTCAAAAACTACTAAAACAATCCCAATTATTGCATACAAACAATTTCATATACCTTTCTCAAAAGTATTTTCTTTGACTAAAGTAATTCAGACATATTCTACCCATAATTATTTTTCTTCATGAACATAAAGGGAATGATATGCAATACAAATAATCAATATGTTATTTTCACATTCATTAAGTCTGTTGCTTTCACATGTCCCACATTTATTTCTTTTAAAAGATATCTCTTGTATATCGCTTAGTATTTGACCTTATTATGTATTTATCAAAATCAAAACCAATGCACACACTTGCTTCACAGATATGATTTCTAACACTTGCACATTCACATCCAATATCACTCAAACATATGCTCAATTATGCTCTCAAACTCTTTCACCAATATTCTCAATTTTATTCAACAATGATGCACAACTTGTTCACAAATCCTAGCTCATATGTTTTCAATTTTATTCAACAATGATGCACAACTTTGTTCACAAACCCTAGTTCATATGTTTTCAATTTCATTCAATAATTATGCCCAACTTTGTTCACAAACCCTAGCTCATATATTGTCAATTTCATTCAATAATGATTCATAACTTTATTCATAAACCCTAGCTCATATGTTCTCAATTTCATTCAATAATGATGCACAACTTTGTTCACAAACCCTAGCTCATATGTTCTCAATTTCATTCAGTAATGATGCACAACTTGTTCACAAACCCTCGCACATGTGTTCTTAATTTTATTCAATCACTAATGCTCATCAAATCAATCCTTATACCTCCACCATATGATATCACAAATATTTCCTTTCAAACAACACCACTTAGAGTAGGAGTTAAAACACCATACCTCAAAAATGCCTTGATGAAGGTGTGCCCTCAAAAACCTGTCTCAAAATAATTTTTCTTTTGGTCCTTCAAAATCTGGTTAGTGATTTTCAAATTCTAGCACAGATAGAAAAATCATCCACTCAAATCTCTCCAAAATGTCCACAATAAATCTAGAAAATAATACCTTGTTTCTTCTTTTAATATTTTAAAAGAAGCTTTTAAAACCTTTAAATTTCAACTCATAATACACAAAATATGATAATCATTAAGTACATATTATAACTCAACTTTTAATCAATAAAAAATACACCCTAATTTTCAACTCACAATGCATAGAATATAATAATCGTTAAGTTCACCTTATAATCCTTTCAGGATTGCAAGGGATTCAATTTGAGTGATCCTACGATGTCCTTGGTTGCTTTCCATCCTTTTTTAGGCGGGATTTTTTGTAAATTTAGTTTCTTTGCTCCACCCTTTGGTGTAGGGTGGTTTTTTTGCACTCGACTAGTTTTCCCCTACGTGGGAAAGTTGTTTCTCTCATGGTTTCTGGTTTCCCATGGGTGGTTTGGTGCCTATTTCCCTTTCCCACCCTTGGGATGGTTCAAATTTAAATTTAGGCACCTGGTTTATTTTCTCGCTTTTGGGAAGTTTCAAAATTTAATTTTAGGTGGGTTTTTGTTTTCTCCTTCCGCCTTCTCCTTTCCTGCCTAGCGGGCTTTTAAAATTTTGTACTGCACTTTTTTTCCTCACATCATTCCTACTTTCTTTCCTGAAGGTGTTCCTCAAAGCTTTCCTCAAGCCTTTCCTAATGTCCATCCTTCGACTGTTTCTCTTGATGTTTGTTGTAATAAGGTTTTGGGATCCTTGATAAAAACCCACTTTTAATTCAACTTAACTTACCAAAAAAAATTCACATTATAACTCCTAACTTTAGAATATAATAAAAAAATTGTTTTCCATACCTTGCTCAATATGTTGGTGCGCTTCAAATCTCATTAACTGCCATCAAATACAAGCAACCTTAGTACGTTTTCCAAAAGAATCATCAACCATCGTCAAAAGCCAAGCAAAACACACTGGAAGTGTTTCGACCCATTGACCTCTCCAACACAGTTCTATCACGAGTGCCCTGACCAACTGTGCTACCACGTTGGTTGGAACCAAAAGGAGCGCCCACTAATATATATTTGTCCTCAACATGCAAATCAAAAAACTTAAACACCCAAAACAACGTCCAAGGGTTTTGACCCTATGACCTATCCAACACAGTGCTATCATGAGCACATTGACCAATTGTGCTACCGTGTTGGTTGGAACCAAAAGGATCACCCACTAATATATCTCTATTATCAGTGTGCAATCTGAAAAACTCAAACGCCCAAAATGACATCCAGGGGTTTCGACCCTGCGACCCTTCTCTCAACAACGCTCATGCAGGTCAACCAACCATTGGGCTACTCTAGGCAGGTGAGATCCAAACTGCATGTACACGGATTTGTCAATGCAAGGACCTGCACACTCTAAAATTTTGCTATCTCTTTTATCTCCGTCGTTCGCAAGAATCATGCTCAAGAATTATTAACGAAAATGTTTGCGACAACTTCCAAAGGTGAAAGGGCAATGTATTTATATGCTTTGTCTTCAAATTTTCCAAGGTCAACTTATATTTCGAAACCTTAAAACATTGGCCCTTTTTGGGTTTAAATGTTATAACATAAACTTTATATTATAATATTAAAAATATTATAATATTATTCTTTTAGATCTTTGGCCTTAATATTTAAACCTTGCCTCCTTTTTTAAGTCTTGGCCTTTTTATTTTAAACCTTGGACCCAAACTACTTTTTTAAAAGACTTGTGCCAATCAACCTCTTTGACATTCTTTATCATATATAAATTAAATATTATAAACCTTTTCTTTATAACAATTTTCCTTGCTTTTAGATATACCTTACCTTGAAGAATATTTTTGCCTTGAATACCATGCAACCTTTGACATCAATGACAACTCTTGACATCAATCCTTTGATATCAATGACAACTTAATATGCTCAATATTTCCAAGAATCTCCAATACAATAATTTTCATCTCTCATATCTATTCAAACCCTGATGCAAGTGCAATTAAATAACAATAGCACAAGAATGGATTTTACAATACCATGGGCAAAAAACCATGGGTTTAAATATTTAACCCTAAACAACCCATATGGGTCTAAAAATAGCTTAAGAAACCCTACAACTTTCATCAGAGGCTGCCACCCCTAGAATCTTACTTTTCAAGGGTTGCTACCCTCAAACCCCTACTCGGGGTTTGGCTCAACCTCGAATTCCAACAAGGATACATGGAGAGTGTCTAGTACCTTTCAGAGTTAACCCCACCAGAATAACATGGAAACTATTCAACATGTTTCCAACATGCACAAGTGTCATGTAAGTTAGAGTGCAAGCATATATTGAAAGAATATGCACAAGTTTCTTAGATAATAAGTGCATGTAGAAGTGTGCAAGTGTCATAGAGTCATGTGTGCATGTAATAAGAAAGTAAAGATTCTATATACAAGTGGCAAGATGATAAGCCAAAGGTCATGGGAGTCATCATATGGAAAGTAATAGTTAAGTACATGAAGAGTCATCTTTTATGTCTATATTATGAAGACAAAGCTCCATACAATGTAATGAATACAAGAAGAGAAAAAGAATATATAGTTGATAATAAAGCTTGTATATAGATTTTGAGCGATTAATATTGTAAGTTTTCTTCATGCTTGTACATGAATGATTTTGGCCATTTACATTCATATTTGATATTATAAGTGAATATTATTTCATTATTATATTAGCCTTGATATACATATTAGATTGCTCATATATATAATTCTACATTTCATTATTGATATTTTGACGTTTAATATTGTGGATTATTTATTAAGGAACTTGTGATATATTGTGGTAGTAAGGCTTAAAATCCAACAAACCGATCCAAAAATATCCCCATAGGTGTTTATTTAAAGGTTAATCCATATGAAATGTGCCCTTTACGCTCTTGCTTGAAGCTTAATTAATCTAAAACAATGCCCTTTAGGCATTCAGGTAAAGGTTGATCTATACAAAAAATGATATTTATGTTCTTTCCTAAAGCTTAATCAATTCAAAAAATGCTCTTTAGGTTTTTATCTAAAGGTTAATCCATATAAAATTTTCCCTTTAGGCCCTTTCCTAAAGGTTAATAAATATCACAAGTTCCTTTTATGCAGTTGTGTAAAGGTTAACCAATTCCAAAAAAGTTCCCTTTTAAGCTTTTGGCCTAAAAGTTGATTGATCCATAAATGCCCTTTTGGTCCTTACCAAATGGTTAGTCAAACAAAAAAATCCAATGAAGCACCTATCTTAAAGGAAAATCAAGTTAATTCTACCATATAACCATAATTATTGTTATTATAAAAAGGTCCCTCAATATCACATTTTAAGGTAATCAATCACAAAAAGGTCCTTCAAGTTCATGCTTAAAGGTAAACAATTACAAAAAGGTCCTTTAAGTTCATACTTAAAGGTAATCAATTGCAAAAAGGTCCTTTAATTTCATACTTAAAGGTAATCAATACAAAAATGTCCTTTATATTTATACTTAAATGTTGTCAAATCTAAAAAGGTCCTTTAAGTTCATACATAATGCTAGTCAACAACAAAAAGGTGCTTTAAGTTCATAGTTAAAGGGTATCAATTACAAAAATATCTTTTAAGTTTATACTTAAAGGTAGTCAACTCCAAAAAGACCCTTTAAGTGCATACTTAAAAGTAGTCAATAATAGAAAGGTCCTTTAAGGTCATACCTAAAGGTAATCAACAATAAAAGGGTTCTTTAAGTTCATACTTAAAGGTATTCAATTACAAAAGGGCCCTTTAGGTCCTTGCCTGAAGGTCAATCAACCCCAATGGTGTTCTTTAGGCACACTTTTTAGTCCCTAGCTCAAAAGTGCTCCTCTAAGTCACCTACTTAAAGGTTAACCACTTAATCCAAAATTTGATTAATTAATCCAAAAATCATTAATTTTTAACCCAATTAATTAGCCATAAATAATAAATTGTCTTAATTAATAAATATCATTTTGGAAGCAAAAATAATAAATTTTCTTAATTAATTGCTCATGCAGAAATTTGACCATCACCACTTTTGAACAAAATGAGTTAAATAATCATCAAATCATAAACCAATTTGAACAATTCAATTAGCTACTACATCATGAATTTGATTAATCACTCATTGTTAACATACAAGAAATCTCATCAATTAATTCCTTATCCATTTAAATATTTACCTTTTCTTCCATTAAATACTTATCCCCCATAAATATATTTAAAAAAATCTAATTATAAATCAATTTTTACTCAAAACTAAATTATATTTCCCACTTAATCATTCAATTAACAATCATCAACATTTTCATTATTGTATTAACTTCAATTGGTAAGCCAACTAATGCAATATTATCCACTTTAAACATCCTTAATGAAACCTTATCTATTCCCCTCAAGTTATAAAGAAAGTTACCCAAAGTATAGGGTACACACCACTTGTTCCACCTAGTATATGCAATTAATGAGCCACAAGTGCATCCATTTGACCCACTTGCAGATCTTTTGTACACCCACTTGCTAAAAATAAGGGTCAACAATAACATTAATTGCCTTTACCATAACCACTCATATTAATGTGTGTGCATAGGTGCCTTCGAAATTTCCTTCTAAGTGAACTTCGATTCAAGTTGTTCAACCTCATCCATTAACAGATAAATTTAATCATGTTTTCCATCTTTGATGGCATACACTAATATTATTGTAATAATTAGAATTATCAAAACTCTCCAACAATGGTTTAATTAATCAAATCAAAATTATTAAATTACATTAAATCTAACTTTATAATTATCACGATATAGCAAAAATTACAAGTCCTTTTGAGACAAGGTAGTGTCTAAGGATGGATCTCTCTCTCTAGCAAAATTCCTTCCGGAGAAGGCACACGAAAACACTAATCACTTGCATCAAAATACCTTTAGGGTAAGTTAAATATTTGTACATAATCATAGCATCAAATATTTAATCATCATACTAACAACATCAACTAAATACAATTAATTAACTTCATGTACACAAAAAATCAACACCAAATAATCATTATACCATATTAAGCAACATCATCAATAAATGTTGATATATATTAATTGTTTACAATAGGTTCATATAAAGTGTGATAGCAAAAATGATACATAGTGAAAATTTGATCCACAACATATGCACCTAGAAGTCACTAATCTTGAATATATCCAAGTCCATGTCATAGAAGGTGAAGGGAGTTGTCACTCTACAAGCATGGTTGCATACTATAATACCCTATAGCGTGCTTCCCACTCTATAGCTAACTATAAAATATGTTATATGTTTTGTATCTCTTCTTGTGTCATATATAGATCCCCCTATACCCGGCTTAACTCCCTTGTACCAAACTTGGCTCTCCTTGTACCCATCCCAACTAACCCTGTACCTTCCCTAGTTATCTTTGCACTTATGCCAATAGTTCAAATAACATCCAAACCATATCACCACCTTTAACTGATCTATTATTCTAGCCCATGATATTGGCACATGCCACTCTATGGTCAAACTTTGAATAGTCTACTACATTGTCATAGCCTCCTCTTCCAAATGATTCCTCTCCATCTATAGATCAACTATCTACATGCCTCTCTCCTTATAGTGACAAGTTGTCTCCTAGATTTTCATCTACCCTAATAAATCCTCACTCTCTATGTCTACCTATTTTACTCATCATAGTCAAGCCTCCTACTACACCTCTAAGTCTATAGGAGGTGACATAGTACTCCCTAACTTGTCTACTACACTCTTTGACAATGGCAATATACAAAGTGGTGATATTAATGCTCAGAACTATATATTCCTTTACATCCTTTGAACCTCCTAAAAGTGCCTCTACATGTTCAAATCAACCTATTGCCTTGGCCTCAATAGTTGTTCCCCAGGTAATGTTAGCCAATGTGGATTTAATCCCCTCTTACCAATAATGATACTCGTTAGTCATACCTAGATCACCTTGCTTAAAATTTCATGTTGTTAGGATAATCAACATGTTTTACTAGGAAAAGGGAATTTTGAGGTGTGTCAAAATTTCGTGGCTACATTTTGCCCTCTCTTTGGCGCATTTATGAACAATAAATGCGTTAAAGAAAGATGTAGCAAAAATGGGTATTATGTTGCAAAAAATCAAAATTTGTTCAGTTTTTCTTTTTATGTTTATTGTCTAGGGTACCCCCTTCGAGTTTTGTAAAAAAATTGAAATTTATTGCAAAACTCGAAATTTGAAGCAAAAAAGGGGTAAAAAGGTGATATAAAATAAAAATTAGGTCAAAATCCTAATTCATTTTTACCTTCGCTATCTAGAAAATAGAGCTCTGGAGAAAAATAGATTGATGGCTACTGTTGTGCATCAGGTGGTCAGAGTTCGAGCCAGGAATGAAAAAACTGGCGAGAATATGTAGGTAAGTAATTTTATCACCTCTTATTTGGATTTTTTTGGTTAAGTTTTAAGATTTTCCAATTTTTAGATGTGGCCTACCGTCGCACGACCATAGTGATGAATTCAAACCATTTCGACAAATTCAGACATCTGAATTCATCGAAAAAGGCATCCAAATTCATGAATTGGAATCCTTTTGTTTGTGATAGGTCCAAATTTTCAAATTTGGATGTTCAAATTTATTTTTGAAACATTTGAATTTGTACTTTAAGTCCAAATTTACTTTTAAGTCTGAATTTATCAATTAGAACTAAGTTTACAATGTATGCTTTATTATTTTGATATTTTTGCGGTTTTATAACTAATTTGCTTTTATTTTTTACTTTGTAGGGAGGATCACTTAAGGGTCGCAAGTGGCA